>CM037073.1:74086139-75286139 GCA_020882685.1 Aphelinus atriplicis
TGAGTTCCCTAGTGGATGAAGCCTCTTAGCATCAAAGTTTGAGTGTCAACATCGACTTAATCTGATACGAGCAGGCGCGCTCGCGTACACACACACACACACACACACACACACACACACACACACACAATCCCAGCCGATCGAGCTCGACGCGCGTCCCATCATAATATAATATACACAGCGAATAATTAACGAGGCCCACCGCAGAGCCGCGGTGTATCGAGTCTACGGGGCCGATCTGTATAATGCACGATCCAATTAATATATGGGAGGGCGCGAAATCCCCGAGCGCGCGCCGAGAGCGATTTACGCAAACAGCTTAGCGCGCCCCCGCGAGGCGCGAGCTCACGAAACTGGAAATGTATATATATATATCTCGAGGGGTCGGGGGGAGGGGGAGAAGAGGAGGCCCGCGCTCCCGGGCGATTGCTCAGCAATTACCGCCATCCATCCGGACAAATTAAAGGCTCGTGATAACGCGTGCCGCGCGTTGTGCGCCCCTGCACTTGGCGCTTCTCGGCGTGACGCGTTCGCCCCGGCGAAAAATCCGATCGTCACGTCTCAATTCGCTCGCGGGCTCTAATTCGATCTGGCTGCTCCGTCAGACAGGGGGATTATACGCCGGAGCGCACTCGGCTATTCCCTCGGCTTCTACTCCCGCCTGCACCGCCAGCTCGAGTTATCCAATCCCGCGCCGATGCTTTATCGCTCTCGCCGTTCTTTTATTCCACCGCGACTCCAATGAGCTGCTGCTGCTGCTTCTTTTTCTTCTTCCTCTTCTTTTTCTCCATTCGAACTCGCAGAATTTTTCAAGCGCCAGCCAAAACTAATTCGCCGGCTCCCGCGGCTTATACTATGCTTATAGTTTTAGCTTCCTCTTTCCCACCACCCTCCCCACGACACTCGAATGTATTTACGAATTGAATAGGGCCGAGCGAGAGAACCTTTTCATCGAGGCCCTCGAAGGTTTTTCCAAAGAACCGCTGGATCGATGCGGTAAGGGCGAACTTTGACGGATTAAGATTGGCTTACAAAGTTTTTCGAACTCTTTGCCTATGTTAACACTCGTTCGGATATTGCATTAGCGGCTGCTGCTGCTGCTGCTGACTAAACTTCAGCGATGAGCTGCTCCCTGAATCGATGAGCCGTTTGGAAATTTACGTAATTAGCGAGCTCGTTCGAGAAGTTTCAAGATTTTGGCCCGATTCAACGCAGCATTTTCCGCCGATTCGATTTCGGCCGGACGGGGGTGAATAAACTTCCACGAGAGAGAAATTACCTTTTCGCGTAGGAATCCTCGAGATTCGCAGCTCCCTCTGCTGTTTGAATACAAGTTGAGCACAGCCTCCTGAAACACACGAAGAAGAAAATTGTAATTTTTTTTTCATTCGAGTAATCATACAACCGAATCTAAATACGAGATCATTGCTCGAATTTACCCTTGGACATATAAAAAATTAGCCAACTCAGGAGCGTATACACGTTCCTTTGGCGAATAGCGGGCGAATAGCTAATGCTCGCACGTGCGTGTCTGTCGCTCGTTGAACCGAAACAAATCAGTGTCCCTTCGACCTTTCACGCGGCGGCGCCTCGCATATATGTATATATATACAAGCTCGGCCAGGCGCCACCGCGTGGCGCGTCGCCCAAAATGAGATTTGCCCGCGTGGCTAGAGTGACACGTGGAGCGAGCCCGGGCCATCGAGAGAGGAGCCTCCCATCGAGCTCGGGGAGCTGCTCTATCGTGGCTAAGTCTGTGACTCGAATGCCAAGCGCGCAGCCGGGTGTATACGATACTATACACCATACGATACGATACATATACGATACTTTGACTCGGCAGCGCGAGTTGGCGAATTTGGCATTATTGACAATACAGAGGAATGGATGAAAGGCATTTTTCCCCTTTTGGCCTCAATTTGAATCGAGGGACGAGTGTACATTTTGGACTGTGTGAAGTTGACCCCCAACTCAGCAAGCGATATCGTGGATGTCGGGCATCTCGTGAATTGGAAGATTTCGATAATTAGTCATGGTCTAATAAGCGCACGCTCTACGATCTCTAATAATCTCGCTGGGAAAAAATAGAGAGCCGATAAAAAAAACTCTTCGCGGGTTTCTACTCTGAGAGAGGGAATAAAGTTCGAATCACCGGGCTTTGACATTTACGATCGGGATCATATCGAACTTCACCCAATGATTCGCGCCTTTTCATCTCCAAAACCACATCGCTCCATCGTCTCCCTCATCGCAAATAACGGTTAATGGAATGGCCTGATCGCGAATTCACCTCATTAATCACCCGACCTCGGTTTTCACTTATATATAAAAGCCGGGCTGCCTCAGCGCAAGCGTGAAAATCGCTCCGTAAATGCAAATTTCGCCAGTGGAAAATGGAACATAAGCGGAAAGCTGAAAGTCAATTTGCACTATTCGTTGGCCCCCCCTGCCCTTAAGCTACGGAAGCGTGAAATCGAAAAGGTGCAGAGCCGATGACCGAAAGTAACGAGGCTTCCTGCAGGCGCAAACTCTGCTCGCGCATATGCCGTATGGAGCTGGATGGAAGGAGAGACCAAGGATTGCCAAGGATTGGCGAAGCTGAATAGTAATTGCTTTTGGCCTTTTTTCATGCACTTCCTCTTTACAAATTCTCCGTATACGAGCGTATGTTTCCCGAGAATTTAATGCTAATTGGGAGTTTCACGATCTAACCAAATATCATTATCCGTGCGTAATCTCGTCTAAATAGTTTTCACAATCTAGTTGTCGATTAAGGGATTCGATGTCCAATGAGATAAGATTCACAATTTTCACTCTACGAATAGATAGAATCTCCGGCGTTTTATAATGTCTTTTGAAGAATTGTGAAAACTATTTGAGAATACTCGAGTTGGCGCAGTATCTTTTAGAATTATGGAATAGCTAATAATAGAATAGCTGGAATAAAATTGAACTAACCCAGCAATTTTCCTGTGCTAGAACAGCGAACATCTAATAACTGAATCGTATTGTCTAGGTTAGCTATTTTGATTCCCTACACTCACAAAAATAAAGTCTTGGTGCAAGAAGAAAAATCGGTTTGACGCTATAGCAAGAAGATTTATTCTCGTACTGAAAGGACTCATCTAGAATCAAGAATATAGTTTCAATTCTAGAGGAAATCTTCTTGCTATAGCGTCAAACCGATTTTTCTTCTTGAACCAAGACTTTATTTTTGTGAGTGTAGCTTACCTAGCAAAAACTTATCGCTAATTGAGCTGAGAAAAATGGGTATAAAACTGCTCGAGGAGCAGATGAGTCTGAAGTTCCGAGTGCTCAAACTTGAGCAGTGGGTCAAAATTTTTTTTTTGCGAATATTAATATTCCAAAATAATATTAGGGTTATTTCGTCTATGTAAGCTCTAATTACAAGTTTGCCAGCGATTGGACCTTAGGAACTACCCTTAACGACTACCCTTCGAGGGGTGGGATCGGAGATAATGGATGTCATCGTGTTTCAACGAGTCCCCACTTTTTTTATTGCTTTAATCGACTTCTATTGAAGCCAAGAAGCTACAAAAAAAGTTTCATCCCGATCGGAGACTAGAAACCACCCCATTCATCCCTCAGCCGGTGAAAATTGGAAAATTCACCAAGGAAAAGTTTTCACGAGTCCCCACTTTTTTATTGCTTTAATCGACTTGAAATGATGCCAAGGACCTCCAAAAAAAGTTTCATCCCGATCGGAGACTAGAAACCACCCCATTCATCCCTCAGCCGGTGAAAATTGGAAAATTCACCAAGGAAAAGTTTTCACGAGTCCCCACTTTTTTATTGCTTTGATCGACTTGAAATAATGCCAAGGACCTCCAAAAAAAGTTTCATCCCGATCGGAGACTAGAAACCACCCCATTCATCCCTCAGCCGGTGAAAATTGGAAAATTCACCAAGGAAAAGTTTTCACGAGTCCCCACTTTTTTATTGCTTTAATCGACTTGAAATGATGCCAAGGACCTCCAAAAAAAGTTTCATCCCGATCGGAGACTAGAAACCACCCCATTCATCCCTCAGCCGGTGAAAATTGGAAAATTCACCAAGGAAAAGTTTTCACGAGTCCCCACTTTTTTATTGCTTTAATCGACTTGAAATAATGCCAAGGACCTCCAAAAAAAGTTTCATCCCGATCGGAGACTAGAAACCACCCCATTCATCCCTCAGCCGGTGAAAATTGGAAAATTCACCAAGGAAAAGTTTTCACGAGTCCCCACTTTTTTATTGCTTTAATCGACTTGAAATGATGCCAAGGACCTCCAAAAAAAGTTTCATCCCGATCGGAGACTAGAAACCACCCCATTCATCCCTCAGCCGGTGAAAATTGGAAAATTCACCAAGGAAAAGTTTTCACGAGTCCCCACTTTTTTATTGCTTGAATCGACTCTTATTGAAGCCAAGAAGCTACAAAAAAAGTTTCATCCCGATCGGAGACTAGAAACCTCCCCATTCATCCCTCAGCCGGTGAAAATTGGAAAATTCACCAAGGAAAAGTTTTCACGAGACCCCACTTTTTTATTGCTTTAATCGACTCTTATTGAAGCCAAGAAGCTACAAAAAAAGTTTCATCCCGATCGGAGACTAGAAACCACCCCATTCATCCCTCAGCCGGTGAAAATTGGAAAATTCACCAAGGAAAAGTTTTCACGAGTCCCCACTTTTTTATTGCTTTAATCGACTCTTATTGAAGCCAAGAAGCTACAAAAAAAGTTTCATCCCGATCGGAGACTAGAAACCACCCCATTCATCCATCAGCCGGTGAAAATTGGAAAAATTCACCAAGGAAAAGTTTTCACGAGTCCCCACTTTTTTATTGCTTGAATCGACTCTTATTGAAGCCAAGAAGCTACAAAAAAAGTTTCATCCCGATCGGAGACTAGAAACCACCCCATTCATCCCTCAGCCGGTGAAAATTGGAAAATTCACCAAGGAAAAGTTTTCACGAGTCCCCACTTTTTTATTGCTTGAATCGACTCTTATTGAAGCCAAGAAGCTACAAAAAAAGTTTCATCCCGATCGGAGACTAGAAACCACCCCATTCATCCCTCAGCCGGTGAAAATTGGGAAAATTCACCAAGGAAAAGTTTTCACGAGTCCCCACTTTTTTATTGCTTTGATCGACTTGAAATAATGCCAAGGACCTCCAAAAAAAGTTTCATCCCGATCGGAGACTAGAAACCACCCCATTCATCCCTCAGCCGGTGAAAATTGGAAAATTCACCAAGGAAAAGTTTTCACGAGTCCCCACTTTTTTATTGCTTTAATCGACTTGAAATGATGCCAAGGACCTCCAAAAAAAGTTTCATCCCGATCGGAGACTAGAAACCACCCCATTCATCCCTCAGCCGGTGAAAATTGGAAAATTCACCAAGGAAAAGTTTTCACGAGTCCCCACTTTTTTATTGCTTGAATCGACTCTTATTGAAGCCAAGAAGCTACAAAAAAAGTTTCATCCCGATCGGAGACTAGAAACCACCCCATTCATCGCTCAGCCGGTGAAAATTGGAAAATTCACCAAGGAAAAGTTTTCACGAGTCCCCACTTTTTTATTGCTTTAATCGACTTGAAATGATGCCAAGGACCTCCAAAAAAAGTTTCATCCCGATCGGAGACTAGAAACCACCCCATTCATCCCTCAGTCGGTGAAAATTGGAAAATTCACCAAGGAAAAGTTTTCACGAGTCCCCACTTTTTATTGCTTGAATCGACTTGAAATGATGCCAAGGACCTCCAAAAAAAAGTTTCATCCCGATCGGAGACTAGAAACCACCCCATTCATCCCTCAGCCGGTGAAAATTGGAAAATTCACCAAGGAAAAGTTTTCACGAGTCCCCACTTTTTTATTGCTTTAATCGACTTGAAATAATGCAAAGGACCTCCAAAAAAAGTTTCATCCCGATCGGAGACTAGAAACCACCCCATTCATCCCTCAGCCGGTGAAAATTGGAAAATTCACCAAGGAAAAGTTTTCACGAGTCCCCACTTTTTTATTGCTTTAATCGACTTGAAATGATGCCAAGGACCTCCAAAAAAAGTTTCATCCCGATCGGAGACTAGAAACCACCCCATTCATCCCTCAGCCGGTGAAAATTGGAAAATTCACCAAGGAAAAGTTTTCACGAGTCCCCACTTTTTTATTGCTTGAATCGACTCTTATTGAAGCCAAGAAGCTACAAAAAAAGTTTCATCCCGATCGGAGACTAGAAACCACCCCATTCATCCCTCAGCCGGTGAAAATTGGAAAATTCACCAAGGAAAAGTTTTCACGAGACCCCACTTTTTTATTGCTTTAATCGACTTGAAATAATGCCAAGGACCTCCAAAAAAAGTTTCATCCTGATCGGAGACTAGAAACCACCCCATTCATCCCTCAGCCGGTGAAAATTGGAAAATTCACCAAGGAAAAGTTTTCACGAGTCCCCACTTTTTTATTGCTTTAATCGACTCTTATTGAAGCCAAGAAGCTACAAAAAAAGTTTCATCCCGATCGGAGACTAGAAACCACCCCATTCATCCCTCAGCCGGTGAAAATTGGAAAATTCACCAAGGAAAAGTTTTCACGAGTCCCCACTTTTTTATTGCTTTAATCGACTTGAAATGATGCCAAGGACCTCCAAAAAAAGTTTCATCCCGATCGGAGACTAGAAACCACCCCATTCATCCCTCAGTCGGTGAAAATTGGAAAATTCACCAAGGAAAAGTTTTCACGAGTCCCCACTTTTTTATTGCTTGAATCGACTTGAAATGATGCCAAGGACCTCCAAAAAAAGTTTCATCCCGATCGGAGACTAGAAACCACCCCATTCATCCCTCAGCCGGTGAAAATTGGAAAATTCACCAAGGAAAAGTTTTCACGAGTCCCCACTTTTTAATTGCTTTAATCGACTTGAAATAATGCCAAGGACCTCCAAAAAAAGTTTCATCCCGATCGGAGACTAGAAACCACCCCATTCATCCCTCAGCCGGTGAAAATTGGAAAATTCACCAAGGAAAAGTTTTCACGAGTCCCCACTTTTATAACGCTTGTATGGTCTGACGTTTTGTCGACATTGTCCAGGTGGTCAGGGTTGCTGATGATAGTGATTCGAGGATAAGCTTCTTGGTTTTGCTTTCTCAAAGAGAAAGCTTTGTAACGGGGTAAAAATCGACCCACCGAATCGGACTTCGGGACCTCGATTTTCGTAATCTACGGGTCGAAAAACATGGAAATCCGAAAATGTCTGTATGTATGTACGTACGTACGTACGTGCACTTTTTTTGTCGTACGATAACTCTCGAAGGAATTGTCCGATCGTCCTGAAATTTTGCACACAGGTTAGTCGCTACAAAATCTCGGTCGAGTTCAATTTTCAGCCAAATCCGTTGTTTATTTCTCTAGCAACCGTTGCTAACGTGTTTTTGATAAAAGCTCCAAAAATCATCATCAATGCACGATGGGTCTCGAATTCTTTCGACGATCGATGAGAATCGATAAGACATTCATTTTGGAACAACCATTGTTTATTCTCCTAGCAACCGTTGCTATGGAGATACAAAATTCAGCTTCAGACTGACTTTTTTTTTGTCGTACGTTAATTTTCGAAGGAATGGTCCGATCGTCCTGAAATTTTGCACACAGGTCGGTCACCGGCAGATGTGAACCGAGTTCGGTCTTCAGCAACATCCGTTGTTTGATTCCATGGCAACCGTTGCTAGCGTGTTTTCGATAAGTTCCCATATAATTCATGATAAATGATCATTTGGGTTTGTATATTTATGGGATTCTATAACAATCAAAGAGACCTTTCCCGTATAAACCATTGTTGATGTCTCTAGCAACCGGTGTTTATATCGGTTGCAACCGTAACTAGGGAATGGGAAAAGTCAGTTGGAGGTTCATTTTTGGAACTGTTGATGACTAAGAAGTAAGAACATCGAAGCTCCGACATTTACCATAGCAACCGTTGTTTACGTCCTTAGCAACCGTTACTATGGAGTGGGAAAAGTCAGTTGGAGGTCCATTTTCGGAACTATTGATGACTAAGAAGTAATAACGTCGAAGCTCCGACATTTTACCATAGCAGCCGTTGTTTACGTCCTTAGCAACCGTTACTATGCAGTGGGAAAAGTCAGTTTGAAGTCCATTTTTGGAACTATTGGTGACTAAGAAGTAAGAACATCGAAGCTCCGACATTTACCATAGCAACCATTGTTTACGTCCTTAGCAACCGTTACTATGGAGTGGGAAAAGTCAGTTAGAGGTCTATTTTCGGAACTGTTGACGACTAAGAAGTAAGAACACCGAAGCTCGGATATTTATCATAGCAACCGTTACTATAGAGTGGAGGAAATGAGTTAGAGGTTCATTTTGCTTTCTCAAAGAGTGGTGATTAATGCAAGTTGAGGTTCAATTGCAATACTTTGAGAAAGCATACTGCTGAGGCACTTGGCAGCGGTTTTTCTGTTGAAGAAGATGATCCTGGACCCGGACATTTTCCAGGTGGTGAGGATTTTTGATGGTAGTGTTCCGACAATGCGCTGTTGGAACTTTTCCTATTGGAACACCGAAGTCGGCGGTTTTGACCACCTGGACACCATCCAGATAAGCCGTCATGTATAGCGCATAAAGTACAGTTTGCTCAGGTGCCATAGCTCTCTTGTTTGGCTAATCTAGCATTGATGAGTATCGAAAGATTCACTGCGACGGGAGTGACAGTGCATGTTTTGACAAAGTGCTGACAGAAGAGTATGATTCTTGCTGTAATTGCTCTATCTACTAATTACTCTAATGAGTGTTTTTTCATTTGAATGATCAAAATCTATATCACCTCCTACGCTTTTGTTTAATGATGGATACGCCATCAACGCGTGCCCTCATTCATTTTTTGACTGATTGTAATCTCAAACGTTCACACCCTCTTTTAATAATTTTAAGGAATAAACGTACTTTTGTAACTTTTCTCTTGATGCTCGTAAGGTGGTTAGTGATTCTCTTACTATAGGTGAGGCGAGGCTTTTAAATGCACCTTTAATGTACTACTAAAAATACTTCCTAGATAACCACGTAATTTTGATTCTAACGTGTGATATCCGTGTCGTGAGCCGTGGGAAAATCATCTGCGCTGCATGAGCCAGACAAAGGGATGAATTGTGAAATGATTTCCATTCCAGAGGATTGCTATTGAACAGTTTGATATCGATTCGAGGCATCGGAGAATTGTTATGGTTGATCGTTTAATGGTTGTAGGTACGCTGTTTTGATTAGCGATTGCCGGGACTTGTGCACTGCTATTTGAGATTGGTCCCGGTTGTGCGAGAGTGGAAAAGACTTTGAAGCCGTTGGTTCACGAGTTTCGCACATTTAAGATACTGTTTTCATGCTCAATCTTTTACAGCTTTCTGCGTGGCTTCTGTAGTACATTTTTAAAATTTTAAATTTATCAAACTCATCGAGTCTAGAATTTATTCGACATCTTAATCATGCCAATCTAATCATTTTTTTCCTTTCTTTTATGTCATCTCGACAAAGAGGAGTCAAAGGAACTGTTGAATCGTGCAAAATACGATTGGATTAATCTCGTATCACGGACATTAATATAATAATACAAGCCTAATTAGTATAGAAAATAGATCGAGTTTGAATAGAATTTTATTATTACACGAGATGACTGAATCAAAGTTACAGATACGATGCTGTGTTACATATTAATATATAAATTCAAATAAAACTGAATCTATTTAAATAAATCTGTTTATCAACGAGATGTGAGACACGAGAAGTGCAAAAGTCTGGGGATATTGACGGATTGCCTTTTTTTGTTTTTGAGAATTAGTGCATATGTTGGAACTTTGGGGGAATTTAGCAGGATTGAGATGTAATTATAATTATAGTTTATTTTAATAAATGAGCGTGTTTATGGTTTCAGATCTTCAATGTCAATGCCGAAACATCTTTTGATCATTATATTATTTGAATTTTTAATAGAATACAGTTATATCTAGATCTCAAGTGAATATTTATGACTTACTATATGCGTCAATTCAAAAAGTTTCCGTCTAAAAATCTTGGTCTATAGGTACTGGCCTCTCATTGTAAGTCTCAAATTCTAAATGTTGTCTTGATGAATGATGGAATATGATAACTAAGGATAAACACGTGTCTGTTATGATTGTTTTACGAATGAATGCCAAGAGCAAGGCACTATTAAGATACTATTATAATGCAACCACTTATAATAATACCTTGATTAATTTTAAATTACATGCATTGAATACAGTGAGTGGAATTTGCATTGAATGAAGAGATCACTGAGAAAAGATCAAACAAGCAAGACGAATTACTAAATTGATAATGTTTTGAATACTATAAACCACAGTTATAACGGATCAATTCAATATATCATGCTCATTCATATCATTTTGTTGGCAATGGAGAGGAACAGGGAAGCTAATATACCAGAAACTTAGCTATTACTTAGCTATTTCAAACATTGAATTTTGCAAATTTTCGAGTTAAGATATTCAGCGAGTATAATATTACGACTTTGAAGGGTTCGTCTGTACCTTCGAATTGTTAATGAGAAAATTACTTTTATTAAAATAAATTACTTTTATCCTCCTTATCACGACAGATCGAGAATCGATCTATGATTGTTTTTTTATTCTAAATTGCGTTACTGAATGGTCCATTCTGCTGTTTCCTTTTTTCATCAAGTCCCTACCCAAGACTATCGTCCCTGTTATCCATGGAACGGTACTTTATCCCACGAGTATAATCTTGGCCTTGTAGAAAACAATGGAATAGTTGATCTGATGGCCGAGTGAAGAATGGTTGTCGCATCAGTATCCAATCGATATTTCTCCTAAGGAAGTTCGGGGACCAGAGGAAAGTAGTGGGTGCAGCCGCATGACAGCCGCTACTCGCGTATATGTGGCAAGTGCTCATTACAAGATGAACAATACTCGCGGTGCAGCGGATTCGTGCGCCGCACTGGCTCTGCTCACGCACGCGGAAGCGCCTATACACTGCAGTTAATGCGCCGGCCGTACACGCGGCCGGGTAAATATTATGAAATGTACAATGTGTGTACATGCGCGTGTGCGTATGTGCGTGCGGTGCAGCCATTCGGCTCTGTACAGTTAGTGTGGATAAGCCATGCTCTGCTAATGCACGCGCGGTGGTGAGTGTGGACCGGATCGATTTAATTCGACGCGAAAGTGCGTTTGCCTACCGACAATTTCACGTTTGCTACGTCGGATCAACACCGTTGCATTCTGGCCAGAGGAAATTCATCGGTGTTCGTCGCCCCCCATCCAGCCAGTTAGTTTTGACTGTAAAAACACCTCAAAAATGTTGTCATCTCTCGAGACTTTGAACTATCGTACTTCTGAAGCTTCGAACTCAATTAGTAGCTAATGAATTTCGAGAAAGACGGTAATGGATGCACGGACCGATACGGAGCTTGAGTGTATTAGCAGGCGGGGGTGAACGAGGTGGCAACTTGGAAACTGACCTTGCCGCGTGCTTGACGTGTGTAGCCGTGACTTCGACAGGTCAAAGCGAATGGAGTTTACTGTTTCTCGGAGTTGCGGCTACACAAAGCAGCAGCAGCAGCAGCCAGGGGACAAGGGAGGAAAGCTATCGCGGCGGAAAGTAGTGCATTTGCACGAATACAACAGGGACTGGTGGCGGCACGTCGGTGGTGGTGGTGGTGGCGAAAGTAGCTCGAATTATGCAAAGGGTTGGCGGCGGCGAGTGCGCGCAACAAAGCATTGACCGCAGAGATGCCCAAGTTGGCACTTCAAAGGCCCGGTCCTCCTAGTAGTATATAATATATATGGAGTCACGCACGCGCTATCGCCGATACACATGCACACGTCCGCGTATGAAGCCTTTGGAGCTCGCCGTATACGATCGGCAGGCGTGTGAGCGTGCGTTATCGGCGTATTTGTGGCTTCGCGCAAGGCTCCTTATAACTGCGTGCATGCGGCTGGTTTGGCTAATGCCAACGAGTCACGCGATTCGCTCGATTCACTGTGCTCCCCCTTGCTTCGAGTAGTTTGACACTTGATTCGTATCGGGTGGCGAAATTTTCACCATTACTGCGACTGAAACAATTGGTCACTCGCCGCTGCTTCTTAAAATCCACTTTGTTCTATTCAACCATATCAGTCAGCGGATGGTAATTTTATGAAAATTGCAAGCTACTGATTGACGAGCTACAGGAGCTCGAATCGTTTACACACTCACACACCCACGCACCAGCTGAGTTTCACGTTGTGCAGAACTATATTCGACGTATAAACGTTCATCACAACGGACCTTTTTTTACAATTTTTTGTTTCCATCATAATCACAGCCAGATGAACTCCCCCCGTCCCCGCAACCGTTCCACCTACTTTCATATTCCAAAATTCAATCTATGAAAATTTGATATCAACCGTGCATGATATCGTTCGCTCGGAACAAGTGCATTGTTCCATGAAGCTCGCTCACAAATATATATAAACGCATCCATCTTCTCGAGCGTTCAGTCAGATTGAAAAAGTTGAAGTAAATTTGGTTATCGGAGAACGCGCGGAGAAACTCTGTGTGCCTCGAAGCTTGCCTGGTGCTCTCTTGCAACTTATATACATGTATTATATACACATACTGTTCCAAGCTGGTCGATAGACCGCACTCATTATGATTCATCGCTAGGGCTCGCTTTATCACCTGGCAACTTGGTTGTAAAAGCGAAGCGTGGACAGGCGGGGAATCGCTCAATTTTGCCGTGGATGCCGTACGCGGAGGAGACTGCAGTCACAGAGCGACACAAGATTCGGAGAGGCGGGGGCCAATTTGATTTGTATAGTGACGCGCCGACTGTGATTCAATCTATAGATGCAAACTCGATATCCAATATCCGGAATGGCTGGCCACTATCACTCCGCGCTGCTGCAAACAAGCTGCCTCCTCCTCTTCTCCCTGCCTCTCCCCACAACTTCGGTGCACTCGCCGGCGAATATACCGTTCGAGCTGGCATTCCGCGACGATGCGGGAGGTGGACGAAGACGAGCCGTTCGATTTGCCAGTCGCAAGTGTGCATACACACACATGCGCGTACATCTGGTATCAAGGCGAGTCATGATTCGTGCCTCGTTCTATTGAAATCAGTGGGAATTTAATTTCGACGCTATAACAGCACCGAAAACTTTGAGAAAACCATATGATTTATCTTTCGCGGATCATTGGAGATTCTCGATAATAACGTTGCACACGCTGAAACGAGAATCATCTGCTCGCCGACAGACGACAAGTCGCCGGACGAGAAACGTGAGACTACAAAAAGTCCCTGGCTCTTCGTCCTATCCGACCGTTAAATTTTCATATCCAGTTTATTGGAAAAGGGATGATGAAAATTACCACCGAATCCAGTTGAAGAGGCGCACGTGCCGCACCTCGGGTTAGATCGCAATTACTCGGGGCACTAATCAAGCGCGCTCGCGCGAGCGGAGCAAAGCTGCCACAGGAGAGACCCCGCACCCGTTTGATCACGGCGGAAATCACTACTGGCTCAAGTCTTGTTCTCCTCGTTTTTGTCGCGCAGTTTTACACGCGGCCGCCACTCACGCTCGAGACGATGTGCTCTCGGTGCAACGGCGTGGCGGTGTCGTGACATTGCGCCTAGCCGCAATATAGGCGAGGAGCGCGCCGGGGTAAATGCGACGCTTGATCACTTTTCCCAGAGTTTGCGCCAATTTTCCCTCGGTCTCTCCTTTAACGTTGCCGGGGCTGATGGACTCTGTGGCTAACGCGCGAGAGACATCATTGCCGAGATTCCGGAGCGGAAAATTGAACGACCAATTTCGCTCGGGTAGTTTTTAAAAATCGCAAAGTGCACCGCCTCGAGTCTATTGATTTTCCGCTGCACTGCACATACACACACACACTCGATATGTATTCGTTACAACGCAAAGGATAACTCTAAATGAAAACATTCGTCGTTTCAAAAATAAGCATTCATTCGACATAACAAACGTCGTCCGCCGCGTAAAAACTCGTTTTCCCTACGCCCTTTTCGACCCGTAAAAATACTTTTGGAAAAAAAAACACCGTAGAACCCGGCCGATGCGCGTTCGAGCGCACCTGGCTCTAGCCCGGATCAATCCTGCGGATGCACATATTACCGCGAGCTCGGGTGATCTGACCAATGGGCGCGGGGTGGAAAAAAAACCAAAGCGGAACCAGGGCCGGGCGGAAAGCAATTTTGTGCCGCTGAAGCGCGTCGGTAAAAACAAAAGACTCGTCGTCGTGCAAAGCTCGGAGTGGCATCTACGCGCCCCCGCAGCGATCCGCATGTATGTACAATTGCCCGGCAAAAGGGGGGAAGGGATCGAGGGTGATAACGTGGAATCCGGGTGTCCGGTCACGTCGACGAGCGTTCCTCGCGCGAGCGAGATTCCAGCCTCAATTAGCGAGGTGTCCGTTCAATTATTCCGAGCGTCCCGTGGCTGGGTCGTACGACGACGACGACGACGACGACGACGATGAGGAGCGAGGAGCGAGCGCCGGACAACGGAGGTAACGAGGCTGTCCAGGCTCGTCATCGGTCGACTCTGCCGCCCAACTTTGCCACCCGCGCTCGTCCGCTTGATTATCCCCCACCCGCCGCTAATCTAATACGCGCTTGGCTGGGCATCGGAGCTTTATAGCCGAGCTCCACCGAAACTCAACTCTCGCAAGCTTTATGCCGTGCGACTAACGCAATAACAAGTTAGTGGCTCGTGTATAAAAGCGATACTACCCCCCTCTCCCTCCTTTCTGCCCCATACAACTGCCATGTTTACCGCCCTCGCGATATCCACGACGCTGATCCGCACCAGTCGAGCTTTTCTTCGTGGCGACCTCGGCTTATGCTCGCATGCGCTTCTCTGGGAAAACTGCTCCGTAATACTTTCGCGTAACGTGATTGGAATGTGATCGTCCATTGGTCAATAGAATTCGAACTGAATTGTAAAAACTATAACGATAATTCGGACATACGTTTAGAATCAATACGTGCGGATCGGAAAGTAAGAGAGAGAGAGAGAGAATTTCTTCAATTTCCCGGCTCCTACTTCCCGGAAACCCAGAAGCTCTATACATAATCCCAGGAACAAGCAGAGGGAGTTGGAGAAAAAAGTGTGCCGCTCAAAAGCTTAGCCCGCCGTGAATAGTTAACACTCGGGGAAAAAGGAGCGTGAATTATTCAATATCGTCGCGGGGTGCGGGTGTATACACTTGGCTGCGCTACTCGCGCGAAAAATAAGCCACGCGGGCGCATCCTTGTCAATGATTCATTGCGCGCGCGGGCCCATCATATTCAGCCAGCGGATTTTCCCATGCGATATAATGCTCTTTCACTCTTTCTCTCTCTCTTTCTCTCTCGCTCCCTCGCCGCTGTTTTCAAAAGCCTCGACTCGGCCGTGATAGCGCTTCTGATTAATAGACGAAGCCGTCTGAATAATATATGCGCCGGGGCAGGGTCGCACGTACACGAGGAGGGACGTGGCATAAGCACGTATGTGTACGTATTGCCGGGGCCGGGGCGAAACTGCAACGCAAGCGTCTCTCGCGCCCGAATACGAGACCCGATTTAATTAAATGACGCGGAGGCCGCGTGCACACAACGGCCGGCCCAGGCGTTTTCGCCCCGGAAACGCTCTCGCGGAGATCCTCGCTCCTCGCGCGCGCCGCCGTATACGCGAAGCCTTTGCCACCAAGCAGCTCCCTTTGATAGCCGCAACACGCTGCAAAATTAGCGCGAGCATACATACCCTCGTGTGGGCGTGCGCCCGTGTCATAAATGCCGAGAGACATCCATCATTGTTCTGCAGCTCGTGTGGATGCACAAAGTTGGCCCCGGAAAAATTACTTGCCGCGTCTTCGATCGTACGGATTGAATCAACGCACGGAGATTCGAGGAGATCGTAGGTATTACGGGAGACGATGGGTTACAGAAATTTTGAAAAGCCCAGATAGACAATCTTTTTTCTTCCATTTTTCAATAGTATCTGCGAATCAGGGAGATTTCCCGAAAATTAATTAATTATCTTCTCCGTCTACGCGTATATAATCAGGAGAAAATTTTTACCGTCCGGATTCGTCAACAGAGTTCATGCTTCAGATCCGTAATTGATCAGATTGATATGTACTTTTTGGATTCTTTATCATTTTAGGAATGCCGGATAATCACAAAAAGACACATGAGAGTAATATTCACTTTTTAGCATAGAATTGAATTGAAAGGTGTAAATTGAGGTTGCAAATGTCAACAAATTGTGAAAAATGGCTCTAGAACAGGAACATGGGGTTGGACTCCCGAAAATGCATAGAAACAGCTAACCGAATTGAATAGTTCAATGCTCGATTTGACAGAGAAACATCCCATGTTTGTGTATATATAAACTAGACCCGAAGGCAGCGTAACCGAGTGAAAACGAGCGCGCACGCAGCTAATGGAATGATGGGCCGGAGCCTACGCATAGCACAAAAGACTCGTTATAAAGGGCCTCGAGGGCTGCATCGCTCCAGTCGGGCGTAATCTCGTATCGGGGAGCAGACGCTCAATGCCGAACGCGCGGCTCTATGATAAACAGGGGGCGCACGCGATTTGCATCGGCCTCACTTGGCTCGACGCCCGCGGACGCACCGATAGCTAATGCAATATCAAGACGAGATTTATAAAGGGCCAAGTGCGAATTAGAATTCACTCTCATTCAAAGTCGCGCGTGAACCCTTAGTATACACACGCGGTCAAGTCTATGTCTTCGGTGAGATACGTTTCCTCGTCATATCGACGTGTCTTACGAAGAAAGACACATAACTGAATCTGTCCGCGAAGAAAGACACATATCCGAATCTGTCCGCGAAGAAAGACACATAATTGAATCTGTCCGCGAAGAAAGACACAACTCGCAATCTAGCCACGAAGAAAGACACAACTCGCAATCTGTCCACGAAGAAAGACAAATGTCGGAATTATTCTCCCGCGAATATTAACGAAAAAAGAGTTTAAACTGTAGAAAAGGCTTGTTTTTTTTTGTCAAGTATAACCTACTCATTCTAAGCTTTCATTCCATATATTTTTTACGTCGGAAAATTGTGGGATGTGCGCCATGTATCCTTTTTGCGGGCAGACGCGAGTTGTGTCTTTTTTCGCGGCTAGATTGCGAGTTGTGTCTTTTTTCGCGGCTAGATTGCGAGGTGTGTCTTTCTTCGCGGACAAATTGAGATGTGTCTTTCTTCGCGGACAGTTTGAGATGTGTCTTCCTTCGTAAGACACGTCGATATATACTCGCGCTTTGTCACCTCCAACTTGATATCGATGGGCTCGTTATTTATTTCCCAGTGTTTTTATGTCGGTGATAAAAAAGAATAAACCATTTTTCTCGTAAACATAATTTCAATTTGTTGTATGCAACATCAATTAGCTGATTGAGGAAGAAAATTAGAATATTCCATTCAGCGTGCGCATGTTTTTAGGGGTGGGAGGGGGGCAATTAATAATGCGGAAGCTCCCACGGGACTCGGGCTCATAAAAGGCTCAAAATGTACGAGCAAACTTTATACTCGGTGAGCCCATGGAAAAAGTTTCCGAAATATCGTCCACTGAAGGTAGAACCCGAATTAATGTGTGTTCGGTTAGCGCTGAGGGATTTCACGACTGCACAATTTAGCGGATATATCTCTTGCACAATGCAGGCTAATTTTTGAAAGCTCAATATTTTTATTAAGAACGAATTGCTCTCTGTGGCTTCGAATCTTTTCGTGTAAATACAATAATAGCGGCAGAGTATTGGCTTCGGTCGCCATTTATTGAGTCCACGAAGGTTTAATTACACTTTTATGTGAACTGCAAAAGTGCTTCAATCTAACTCCTTTTTCGTTTATTACAGTTACACGGATATTATGTCAATTTTCAATTGCAATGAATTTGTCGAGTAACGAAGGTGGCTTTGTAAAATTATTAAGACCTGAAACTTGTAAAGTTACCGCTGATTCTTGTATCATCCTGCATCGACCAATCCAAACTTACTCGAGGTAACGTGATTTCATACTTCCCATAACGAGTCCATACGTACTATACAGCTTCTGTGAAATGTTACATCTGTCGATCTTATAAATTCCCATAGAATTTATCAATTACTGTACAGATTTTTTCGGAATCAATGCCAATGGCACATGTTGCGTCGAGACGTTACTCGTTCCAAGCAGCTCTCGTATAAGTATACTTGCGCGTGTCAAATTTAAGAAAAATGATCCTTCCCCCAACGGTCAGCTACATTTATATATCGCGCGTGAGCCGTTTTTCTTGTTCAACTTTATATAACGCTTGTACTTTTCACATACTTACATCTCGTCGACAGCTCTTTCATACATCCGAACACATAAGGTAACTGTACCCAATTTGGCACTGTACCCAATTTGGCACAATCGTCAGATTTCGTATTTCCGGTGCTCTCTGAGCATCAGCCGCTCTTGGCTTATGTTGGGGGAATTAAAAGAAAATTTTCGGTATCTTCCCCGCCCATTTAGCCCTTAAAACCACTCTCCTACAACACTTTGAAGTTTCACTTACTCATTTTTTCACCATTTTCTTATTTCACTTTTCACACTCAACCTCAAAAATCAGGTGTCAATAATTTCTATCTCTCAAAGTGTCATTACTCTTTTTTGTGTAAAAACATCTCAGCTTTCGATTGGTCTCATCAGTTTTCCTAAAATTATTTTTTATCCTACTCAAATTGCTGTTTTTCGCATCAAAAAAAAGTGAACCCAATGTGCCCCTCTACGCGTTTTTAAATGGGAAGACTGAGTGAAATCATTGAATATTTGTATAGACATATTACGATGATTTAGACGCGTATTTTTGAGTTGTATGTTAAAAATTTTGTATAAATATCACTGGGAACATAATTGAGAGTTTATTTCAATGCCAATTGGATCGTCCCTGTAGGCCTATATAGGCTGTAGCTAATGATTAAAAAATTGTGCCAAATTGAGTACACGTTTTGTGCATTTAGCCTTTTTGCGTTTTTTTTTAAATTGCGATTTTCGATAGGTTAAAGTAGTCGAATGATGATTATGAAGATGGTTTCTAATAGGTATTGAGCTAAGCTTTGAGATGCCGTTCACAGAATTTTAAAATTCGAAGTCTATCATAGTCAAATTCGCGAAAAACCCTTAGGGAGGGGCACATTGGGTACAGTTACCTTACATCATGTAAAAACATACACGCGCTCGATGTCCATAAACGGTTACGAAAAAAAAAAGACGAAAAAATTGAATCAATGTTCCGCCCGACAATATAGAATCGTAGCTGTTCACGGATAACAATAACACTAGAATTTGATTTGCGCGCGTATTTTGTATACGCCCGAGTGCGAGTCATCTCTCACGTGCCACTGGAAAAATCGGCTCTCGGCAGGAGGCTCAACGAGCGCTGCAGCGGCGCGCAAATAAGGGGACAGGTGACAACGAAAGAGCGGCGCATGCCAGAGTGAAGGGAGTGTTAGTGTGTGTGTGTGAGTGTGCAGTGTGCGAGGGGGGCATTATCTGCCGCGCGGCTGCCGTGATTGTAGCGTCATTCTTCCCGCGGCGCTGAAAAGGCGTATATATACACACACAGGCTCTTTTTTTCGTGAGCTGCCGCGCGCTCACGAGGAGGAAATCCAGGCCAGAGAGTAAAATAGAGATTGAGAGAGAAAAAGGAGGCGGGAGGGAGAAGTGCGCGCGCGCGAGAGAGAGAGAGAGGCGGCCGCGAGTTTGGACGTTTTTCAGATAGACGTGGAAAAATTGAGCGCCGTCGGTCAAGCCGCACTGTACATATAACGTGTATTACGCACCGCGGCCGGGGATAATCGAATTGAACTCGGCGCGCCAAAGAGCCAGAGTCGGCGAAAGCAAGTGCGCGCGGGATAAATTCGCGGAACTCGTGTGCGCTCCGGCACTATTTGACAGCCCTGACAGAGCGCGCGCACGCGAGTCCGGTTGAAACTTTCGCATTTTATTCGCGGTGGGAGAAAAATTTAGAATGAGTACTCCTTCTACTCTTCTTGCGGGATTATTCGTAGCTCTCGGGATATGTCAGATTCGCGGGGGTCCAAATGGAACACTCTTTCATATTATAATCCGTGAAAAGTTTCTTGCTGCGCCGTTGTTTCAATTTTTCCAAATTGATTTGGTCCCCAACGAGAATTATGCGTATATATGCAAAATTGAAAACGGGGTGAAATTTTCACGGCAACGAGATTAATCTCTGGCTCAAAAGCTACGACTTTGCTGTTTGAAACGTTTTCCTCGTCTGTACTGAAAAAACTCTGATGCTTGATTCAATCGGAATGATCTGACTGAAGCAAAGCCAATTGCACTTAGATTTCCACGACCCGAAATTAGACGGAGATTGCTTGAAGAGGAAAATCCATTTACGCCGATACGAATATTTCTCGCTATTCAAATTCAAGTGTGAATAATTTAAATAGCACAAATATTATAAAGCAATTGTAAAATTTGTTTGTATTTCACAGTTAACACTCATTTCAGTTATAAAATCAGTGTGATTGTTGCTTCGATTCCAAATTTTACATCATGACATTACATGCTATCTCATATTACATAAATCCTCTACAAAGTTATCACGATGGATTATTTGGTATTCAACACATATAATTTGCTTAACGAATGAAATTCGTTGAAAGTTATTTCAAGTTCGCTTTAATCAAACAATATTGATTCCGTTTTTACCGAAGTGAAAATTTAAATATAATAGGAAATCTACTAGCCGGCAGTGGGAATCCGATTGAATCAAGGCCGACAGTGAATTTCCCACTACTCACGCGAGGAAATCCGATAGGCATGAAATCAATAGGAGTTACCAATCGAAACAATTGCTTCTCATCAACATTTTTCAGTGTTCGAACTGACGTTGTTTTTCAAAAAGTACCTCAGCGTAAACAATTTGTAAACACCTACGAAACAAACTGTATTCGAGATATTTTTCTCACAATAGGAAGGCTTCAAAAATAAAAAATGCCAAAATTTCTGAAATATCATGCTCTTATCGTGTTCGGACGATACCTCAAGGAAAAAACATTCTTTTCCGCGCGGGTGAAGGGGGGGGTCGGCATATTTCAAAGCGAATGTTCCCTGTATATTATATCCCGCGCGATACTTTACAAGTCGAGCTTTAAGGGAAGACGATATACTGAAATGCGCAATACGTTATAGAGCGTAGAACTTGAATGTTTCATGCGATTTGCGCGCGAGAGCTAGTATTTCACTCTCAAAAACCGGCTTTCGCGCGGTAGAATGGCAACAAATCACACGCGGATATATCTCCCCCTCCCTCCCCCCCTCTCTCTCTCTCTCTTCGGGGGAAAACCGTTCCAAAGTGCACTTCACGAATAAATATGGAGGCCAATCTACCCTGGCGCGCTGAATAATTGTATCGCGAGTCTCGCATCAAATACACAGGCGCTGGAAACGACGACGGGCCGGGAGATAAATAAAAATAAAATAAAGAGAGACGGGAGAGGGATGAAAAAAAAGCGCGCTTCAAAGCGTAGGATTGTAAACCAATTTCAAGCGGCCTACTTTGCGACTCGTCCCCGGGCACACAGAGAGCCACACACGCGCGAGCGCGCACGTACATGGCTTTGAGCAGCTGCGAAGCCAGCCCGGCTCATCAACAATTAATATCGGGCAAAGAACGCCAGGTCAGCCTCTCCGACGGAAATCCCATGAATAGAGTATGCGCACTGATTTTAATCTGCAGAGCTGAGAAAGCGCCGCGAACATGACTCGAGAGTGAGACGACACGCGCGCGGACGAGGAGAAAGGGGGCCGCCGCCGCCGCCGACGCGCGGGCGAGAGAGCCACTCCACACATGTATATATATATACACGACGCTCGGGCATAAAGAGCAGAGCTAAAACAGCCCCGGGGGCGGCGCGCCAAGCTTATGCGACTCTCAGTGTACGAATACGCTCCACGCGACAAATGCAAGGAAGGATCAATTCAAAATGCTTCTATCGCGCGGAGCATCTCGAGACTCCAGCTGTAACAATAGCTTGCTGCACTTTTTTGGGCTGCGTGGAAATTTTTAGTGTCCCTCACATTTGGCAACGTTTCTAACTAACGTCTACGATGGTAGGGTGAGCATCACAGTACATAGGATCGCTTCCCAAGTTGGGAGCAGTATATGTATTTAAAAAAAAAAACTCGAAATCTCGACTACCCGAACAAGGATTTTTGAGTTACAGAAGGGCTGACGATTCTGATGTTGTAATCCTACGAATTTATCCGGCACAACAAAGTTTACAAGGGTGGGAATACAACGGATTGGAGGTTTTTAGCGACGTCACGACATCCTTTGCGTAGAGCTTCAACAAGCTGCATCACTCTAGTGATTTTCGTCCAATCGAGAAACAACAAAAAGTGAGCATCGATTATTTCCGGAAGCTCTGCAAGAACATACAAATAAATACGTTCATGCTAAACTTTCTATTGGTTTTTTGTAGCAGAATAAAGATAACGACAACAATCCACTCAAACTCACTCGAGTAAACAATATAATCTATCCTCTGAACGAAAAGGCGGGGAGTATAGATCAGTCACGTCCATATAGATATATATTCTATATGTGCGCATGGCCACCCATTAATCAAGAGTGGCCGCGCGACTCGTGTATTAGCGGATCAAAGGCGCGCGAAGCCTCTCGAGGATGAAATTTTTACACCGGGCTCGCGTCGAAGTTGCCGCAGTCGTCGTTGTCGTCGTCGTCGTCTACGTCGCTCGGCCCGACGCATACAACTTTATATACACGAGCCGGGCGCATACGTGAGCCCCTCACGGCGAACTCATGTTTATACACTGCAGCGGAGTCCCGGCCAACTTTCAGACTGTTTTCTTATTTCCTGCGGGCAAATTCCGAATTTCGTTGCTCCCGCGAGCTTGAGCACTTTACGTACAAGTGGCGCAAGCTGTGGAAAGGGATTTTTCATCTTGGCCCCGCGCGTTGCGCATGTTTACTGCCAAGTGTTTTGCGGCGAAATTTTCTTCGCAAAATTATCTTTTATGCAATTTGTTTTTCTCCTTCTGTTTGTCTTGTCGAGAGATGCTTTTACTCGAGTAATATCATGAGAATTTTCGTAGGGTTCAATGCTCTGAACGTATGAGTGAAATCCATGAGTATTTCTACTGGCGGTCGATGCAACCGAGCACTCGATGGAATAAATAGCAACGACTATATAGTGCTATACTGATTTTAGGAAATTTGCCAAAGTCATAAACACGGAAAGCTTGGCACAGCAGCAGCAACAAGTAACTTATCGGCCCTTATTCTTCTTCGCAATACTATGTTCCTGTACGAGTGAGCAAATTGAAATTTATACGCTGTCTCTGAAAATATAATATTTCTCATTCCTGCTATTGATTCAAATATGAGTGCTGAAATTTGATTTCTCGATTCTTCAAATATTTAATAATTTTTTTCTCATCATTATTCACTTGAAAATCACGATTTCAATACTACAGATAGAGAATTTTCCATTCTTTGTAAAGATACCGAGAACGAAAGTATACTATAGGAGGTCTTAGAATACCATAACAATAATCAAAGTTAAAAATACTTATAACAAGAAAAAATAAACTTCTTCGAATTATAGCAGCTGCTTCATTGAATGTCGACTATAACTTTTAATTAATTAGTTATTCAATGAATGAAAATTAACGAGCAGCCAACACTAATTATAATATAATTAGATCGAGGTAGAATAATCTCCATAATTTTATTCCTTGCTAAACGTAGAGCTGTTTACCCCAGGTATATTTTTTTTCACGAGCATTTTCTCAAAGGCAAATATATATAGCGCCACAAGCAGAACTTTGAAGTAATTGAACTTCAACATTATATCTCCTTTTATTCTCGAGGCGGTGAAAAGTTACTTCTTGAATGTCAGCTAGTTAACTGTTTTTCAAAGTTATACCGATAGTTTGAGAAAAATCACAATCCACGCTGTAGTTTGAAAATGTTACAACTTCCAAGCAAGTGAACAGACAAACAGCGAAAAAAAAAACTCGAGGCGCATAGCGCGTAGAAAGCTAATGAAGCAAACCGTGAAAGCCGCTGAAGTAACGAAGAATGACACTGCGCAAAATAGCCGTAGAGAAAAAAAGCAAAATACTCGTGGGTCATGATGATTAAGCAGTGTG
Source organism: Aphelinus atriplicis (assembly GCA_020882685.1). Classification (NCBI taxonomy): domain Eukaryota; kingdom Metazoa; phylum Arthropoda; class Insecta; order Hymenoptera; family Aphelinidae; genus Aphelinus; species Aphelinus atriplicis. The sequence continues at coordinate 74,110,384 of CM037073.1, forward strand.
TTTCCGGTCCAAGACGCTGGGTCGTAATCAATCCGTGCGCGAGACAGCTTCATTCTGATGGTTTTTTTCCTTCTCCATCTGAGCGATAGCCTCGCAATGCCGGGGAAAGTGTTCTCTGTTTCGCGCAAAACGAAACAGAATTAATGTACGCGCAAGCGCGGATCGTCGCCGAGAAAACCCTTATCAATGGGAACGATCATCGAGCGGACCCGGGCCTCCGTTCATTTTTCTCGGTTGCGTATAGGGGGGGGGGGACAATGGCGCCCAAGAGACCCCGACTACTGTACGCTCAGTATAAGAGCGAGCTCTGCGAGGGGGAGGTATGGCTCGAGTGTTTTTGATAAGCACACCCGAGCTCGTGGCTTTGGCGGGGCGAGGTGCGCGCCTCCCTCGCACTACTCGCGACTTCGCGAGGCTTTCGCTAAAAGAATCATGCGACGGAGTACGAGGAGGGAAAAAATACTGGCTACATCCCCAGTGGCTGAAGAACAATGCGGAACCAGGTCAAGTCCGAGAGGTGCGGCCGGAACAGCGAGGCTCTTGCCTCGAGCCATTACAAAAGGAGCCTCGCCCGAGTTGAGAAAAAAAAAGATATATCGAATCCTTTTCGTTTGCCCGTTTGTTGCTCTGTTTGTGTATTTGTTTCGGTTCGGCGTCACTGTAGATGCAACCAGCGGTTGCGGTTTCGATTTAATTGCCAGCTCGTACATGTAGATTTTTCCTTTGTATTCTTCTGTTCCCTTTTGAGTGTTCTTTTCATTGGGAAAAATTTCCATTCGATTCGAGACGCGAGGACACGTGGTAACTATGCGTAGGAGGATACATTCCCTCGGGAAGACTTGAAAAATGTCTAAAGCGATAATATTATACCCCCTAAATCTGAAATAGTGGAAAACTATACCATTCAATGGTACATAAAAATGGCACAACTGATAAAAATAATAGTTATTGACTAAAATAATACAATTTTACTAAATTACTAAAATATCAGTAAAATTTAACCACTTGTTTAGTGAGTATATACTGTTTTTATCAGTTGTGCAATTTGTACTATTGAACAGTGGGTTTTCCCCATTATAGAGTGTGATGATCTTCATATTCATATTCAAATACAATTGAAGATAACCGAAACTATGTATGATCAATAAAATGTTCATTAAAATTCATTCCTTTAACGTAACAGATCTCTCAATAATGTATGCAAATGATTAAGTTAGCATGACGAATATGAAAAGAAACATCAGCCAACGTTTGGACAGTCCCTGTTTCTTGACCCTTATAATAGTGAACTTCATGAGAACTAAGGTAACTGTACCCAATGTGCCCCCCCCCCTAAGGGTTTTTCGCGAATTTGACTATGATAGACTTCGAATTTTGAAATTCTGTGAACGGCATCTCAAAGCTTAGCTCAATACCTATTAGAAACCATCTTCATCATCATCATTCGACTACTTTAACCTATCGAAAATCGCAATTTAAAAAAAAACGCAAAAAGGCTAAATGCACAAAACGTGTACTCAATTTGGCACAATTTTTTAATCATTAGCTACAGCCTATATAGGCCTACAGGGACGATCCAATTGGCATTGAAATAAACTCTCAATTATGTTCCCAGTGATATTTATACAAAATTTTTAACATACAACTCAAAAATACGCGTCTAAATCATCGTAATATGTCTATACAAATATTCAATGATTTCACTCAGTCTTCCCATTTAAAAACGCGTAGAGGGGCACATTGGGTTCACTTTTTTCTGATGCAAAAAACAGCAATTTGAGTAGGATAAAAAATAATTTTAGGAAAACTGATGAGACCAATCGAAAGCTGAGATGTTTTTACACAAAAAAGAGTAATGACACTTTGAGAGACAAAAATTATTGACACCTGATTTTTGAGGTTGAGTGTGAAAAGTGAAATAAGAAAATGGTGAAAAAATCAGTAAGTGAAACTTCAAAGTGTTGTAGGAGAGTGGTTTTAAGGGCTAAATGGGCGGAGAAGATACCGAAAATTTTCTTTTATTCCCCCAACATAACCCAAGAGCGACTGATGCTCAGAGAGCACCGGAAATACGAAATCTGACGATTGTGCCAAATTGGGTACAGTGCCAAATTGGGTACAGTTACCTTAATTTAATGTTATAAGCTCCTTGATATTGATGGTTTCATGCACTAAATAAGGTCGGTAGGATAGAAAAAGCTTTTATTCATTAGAGTGTACAAAAACCGAAAAGTTTTATCTTCGAACTATTGATTTTAATAATGAAAAACATAGTTTAATATTTCTTGAATTTAACATATGAGAAGGTTGAAGCTACTCAAAACAGGATAAATTTCGCTTATCATCTCCACTCAACACTGTTCAAGACATTTTTGATGTAGTATATAGTCATTCAATAGTAAAAATGAATTAAACGTGTAATTTGAATATTTTTTCCAGAACAGCCCAGAACAAGCTAACTTTTATTTAGGTTACTTCAATAAGGAAACTACACTCTAACGATTTCTAATCAGTCGACTAATACACTTGGTAATGACTCGAGTTGTTGATATGCGTAACCGCGCCAGGTGGATAGAAAATAATTGAGTACGCGCAAACAAAACAACCCCGAGCGACACACTCCAGTGTTACGAGAGAAAAATTTTGAAAAAGGTGATCTCTCCTGCCAGCATCCATTAGATTTCGCGAAATTCAACGCCGCTCCAAGCGATGACAGAGTGTGTATGTGTGTGTTTATTTATTTTTTGTGTCTCGCGGGCCACGCGCGTCGCTTGATATTCAGCTTTCGCAAGCACAAAGCGCCCGCGGAAACGGCACGGCGTCGCCCGCGGCTGCTGTGCAATAAAACGCAAAATGCACGAGCGCGCGCACCTCGCGCGATGGCGCGTGTCGAATGGCGCCCGTAACTCCGCGCCTATAACACCGTAATGCAACAACAGTGAATCCAAGCGGGCCCTCTATAGAGCCACTCAAAGGCTAAGCTCACACAAGCAGCGCCCCTGCCTTACGCGCCTTCTTTCTTTGTGTGATTTGGTTCTGAAAATTGCGCTATACCGTAACCTAATCGTCCTTTACTCGCGCGAGCTTTCTCCCGCTATTACTTTCCCATTGCCTGGCCTAAATTAATAATCGCAAACGTGTTCGTCGCTAAACGCTCTATTCTTCGCTCAATTGTGATGTCATATGTATCGTTTAGTTGATTAACGTAACATCTGGAAAAATGGTTAAACAAACAGTACTAGCTGTACAATCGACTATGTACAAAGATAGTATAATATCGTTCAAATAACTTACTCTTCAAATAATTTCCTCAAAGTCAACATCGAATAGTGATAAGAAAATAAATTAGTCATAGTCTTATTTCATACATTTTCTGGTTTCAAAATAGTTGAAATATGTTTTAAAGAGTATTTCAGGTTACTCTATACATATGGTCTTGATTTCATCGTGTTTCGAATTCCACTTCTAAAAACGAACGTTTGGAGAGAAACTTCGAGTGCCAGATAGACATTTGAAATTTCTACAAAATAATTGATTCTAATAAGTGTCGTAAAAAGCGAGACGATATATTCGTTTAATTAATGGATATCGCCAGCCGTTTCTGATAGACCAATTGGATCGGTAAAAGATCTCATCGATCAGGCTCACCGACTCTGTTTTCTCTTTCTCTCTCTCCCAAATAACCCAGCAGCACATACGCACGAGAAGTACAATAAACATGCCCGGCGTAGTCCTTAATCGGTAAACCGGAAAAGCGCACGATTTGCGAGTTGCGGTAGGAGGAAAACATTATTTCACGTCTGGCACGACGCAAACCCTGCTGTAATTTACGGGTGACGTACAAGCACAAGCGCGCGCCCGCGACCGAGCGAGCTCGGAGACCGCGAGTAAAATCAATCGGCTCGGTGGTGGCCCGCCGCACACACGTTCGAATGAATTCGCGCGCGCGGCGGAGTGTGGCAAAAAATACATCGCTATATTCCCGCGTCTATGCGTCGGGTCAGGGACTCCCAGGGACACGTCGAGCTTCGTTCTCCAAATTAATGCTCCGCACCAGCCCGAAACACCCAGAAGGGATAGATAACGCGGCTTTGCTCATTTGATATGCACATTTGGTCGCGCTCTTTGTCTCGGTGTATATGCGCGCCGTGTCTTTTTTTGTGTTGTTCGCGGGAGCCCCGCGCACGTAACCGTTACGCCAAGGAGTTATTCAGATGTAAGACTGCCATAATGGAATACGCCGGAACAGTGTGCTTTAGTTTTATTACGCGATCTTGTTCCACTGTGTTTACTTGATGAATTGCACCCGTTCGGCCTCGCCTCCGTTGGTAGGTGAATTCATTATCTGTATCCGAGTTTTTTTGCGCGCTTTTTCCATAAATGTATATACGGTATTAAATGCATATTATTTCACGTTATCGAAGGTAGTCAAATTTGGAATTGTTAATCATGATGTTCGTCGGATGAACAAATTCTCAATCAGATGGGATGAATCTCGGAAAATAAGATACGCCTCTTATTGTAATATAATGCTGAAATTATTCGAGACTTTCTTTCCCATTGGCTCCTACAGTTCCAATTGACAATTAATTCAGTCGTTTGAACTGAATAATGCCAAGTCCAGATCACGAAGGCAATACATGGTCTGTTGATCGTTAATTTATAGATGCAGCGAGAAATCTAGAAAGACCAGGTTCCAGAGGTATTCTCGATTATCTTCATATTTTTTCGATATATTTTCAGGTATCTGGTAGAATCACTGTCATCATAGTTTATCAAAGATTAATAAATTAAGATCAATATGAGCACGTTTTAATTTTTAGTATTGTTTTCACAAAGAATTTGATTTTAATTTTTTATTTCTCAAAATGTACAATTTACTTCCTTCTCAATGAGAAATGATAATATCTCATAACGAAAACACCGAAAGTAATTAGTACAGACAATTTGGTAAAAGTTCTCTCTCGCTTTCCCGAGAAACTAAATTGTTCATTTGCGTTTATTTCAGTAATTGTATTACTAAAAATCGCATATTGGATAGTGCTCATAGAAATAGTATACTGCAGTTTCCGGAACAATTTATTTTTAAAATAGTCACTTATGTAGATAATAGCGAGATAAATAAGCTTTCTAATTCAAATATGCCTCAAAGGTCCCATTATTGATAACCAACGAAATCAGAAGAACTCGGTTCTGCAACTTGGGTGATTTGGAGTTTCTTCGAGATGTTTTCACCCTGAAACTAATGATCAATAACATAATTTCTGAAAAATCAACTTTACCATTTTCTGCAAATGTGTTGGTTATCAACCATGCGAACTTTAGATACATTGGTTAAATTGGTATCGTTTTCAATATCTACCGTATTAATATTCTAATCATGAATAGATACTGGACGATTAGGCTCATCTAAAAATGACAAATAATGTAATTTTCTCAACCGGAATATTCGAACAACTCGTTCGTACTGTTAAATTCGAAATGCATTTCAACTGCGATATATTTGATTGGAACGCGAACACCGCGGGGAAGCTAAGCACTCGCGACTAATGGGAAATCACCTGCACTCACGTTTATAATGTTTTTGATGAGGCATCGATTCGAAATAACGGGCGGGAACGCGAGCGAAATGTTTCCATCGGAATTATTCAGAATCGAATAATCAATGCCAAATTGAAAACATAGCCCAGCCGAACGGATATGAAATTTTCCCGTGAGGCCGATTCAATCGCGCAGCCCGCGGCGTCGCGCGCGATATATATACTTGCTCGCGGGTGCAAATAATCGCAATCATTCGCTAGTTCGCGCTGCCGGAGTTAATCTCGAGGGTAAACACTCGCTCGCGCCTGGAATTAACGGCCATGTGCGCGTGCGAGTGAGAAGACTGCGGCGCCACAGCGTCGTTTGCTCTCAACGTCTCTCTGCACTGCACTTGATCCACGACTCGTGGCACTGCACACAACCAATGACGTCCGCGACGGCTTGCACTCGTACACATAGATATATACGTATAGGAATGCATCTTGCGTTCGTAACGACCATTCGTATATCTGCACTCATGTGACTCTTCCACGAGATCGCCTGCAAATCATTTGTCTTTAATTTCTAGAGCCTGAACCACGTCTATTGAAGATTGAACATTTAAAGAGGTGGGCTGCTTTTTAATACTCCATAAGACCTAGTTTGCGATATAATTACAAACCACAGCTCATTTTGTGTCGTTATTTTTTTCAAGACGATTCAAATCGATGGCGACTCGTAACAATGCTTTACAATTATAAAATGTTCAGTTTTGCCCAATATGTTGCCTTCGTCGCATTTGGTGTAAAACATACTTTCACGAAAAATATAATTGAAACCTTTGTTGATGACCATTACTTAAATCAAAGTCAATACTGGCACTGTACGTGAAACAATCGTTAGTACTCCTCGTCTGTTACATAAGAGGGAGATTTTCTCAAAAAATTTCAAGCGAAAGTATTTCAATACATACAATATTTAATTGTTTGATTGTTCGATCTAATCGAAGCAACGATATATTCAAATCGAATTAAAACTTTTGATCGAGGAAACTTTGAAGTTATTCTATAATCTTGAATATTTTACAATAGCTATGTAACGAGTTGCAAAATAATCTTGTTGAGCCATCCGGAGCGGCTGCGAGCGGAAAAGAGACAACTGATCGCTCATCTGAAAGCTCCTTATCTGGCCTTATACCCCAGACTCAGCGAGTTTAATCTCACGATAGGTCCGCATGGCTCATTCTAATCTTAGCCAGGCTCTGAGTGTGTATAAGTATGTTACACAGCGCCTGAGTTCTGGATTACAACACGGTGCGAATCTGCGTTACGAAGCCTCGCGGATTATCACTTCACAGCTGCAACGGATCACACGAATTTCTAGTTGAGCTTTTCGATATAATATAGAAGTGCGCGGGCGCGCGCCACTATTGGATGCGAGGCAAGATCTCAATCTCTGGATAGCTCACAATCGAAATTGCCGAGGGACGATGAAAGTGAATAGCCGTATACACATATATATCTCGCTATTGTTCAGTTTATACCGCTGTATCAAAAGTGCCCCAACAATAACGGCTCGTTCTCCTCGACTTGCCATGCAAAAATCAGTACGTAACGAGCTTTTCAGGCTGAATTGCTCAATCGATTCCATACGGACTCTCGCGAACGCGAAATTATGTCCCGACGACTGCCAATGGGACTCTGATTTTTACCAGGCACAATCGGCGCGCAATCGTGCGAGCGACGCGGCGGGGGGAAAAGGGCAAAGAGAAAGGGGCAAAATACATGATGCCAATTGCCATTGTCGAAAATCGCACGGGTCTAAACGCATGCTTTCAATTTAGGTATAGTTTGAGCCCGTATACAGCTTGATACACGCGATTGTGAATTATTACACGAGACAAAGTATACCGAGGATAGGGTACACGCGAGTGGGTTGGAAACAACGAAACAATCAAATCTAGCGTAATTAATCGTTTGCTATATATATCGATTTGAGTTTCCGTATTACATAGTCAAAGCGAGCGCATGCTGCGCGTATACATATATATATGTATAGGGCGGGAGTGCGATATTATGCCTCGCGTGTTTTATAGTGTGCATACGCAAGTGCGATACAGCTTTTGTCGCCTTGTCGCCCGCCCGCGCGCGCGTGTGTTTATAATTGCAATTTTCACTTGGCGCTTGCATTATTCTCGGTACAAGGATTGAGCTAATAAAATGTCTCCGTTACGACGGAGGTACATTTAAACGGTTGCAATATAGCTTAAAAAAAACGAGAGAACATTTTCATTGAGAGCAACATTGCCACAGGCCGAGATAATTGTCCGGGATAATTATCGTCCGGAACAATACTTTCCAAACCCAGCTGTTGAGCTATTGAAGGTAGGATAAACGGGTGACGAGATGCCGATCGGGACGCGACTCGAGGTCGCAAAATGTTCCTCGAGACGACCACAACAGAGTTTTATACCAATAAGTCACAACCCGAGATATCGGGACCCGATAAAATATGTCCAATCGCGTTATCAGTATTCAAACACCGTGGCATGTGCGTGAAAAATTCCCAACTCGCTAGGTTTTGTGTGGGCTTCGAAAACATATGGGTCGAGGGTATTAAGACATGAGTCGCAGCTGTCATGGGCACGCGCGAAGAAACATTTTGCAACCGGTTATATTCCAATCGGCGCTGAATACCTGCGGTCACCTTACTTGCGAGTAATTACTACCTCGAAGCACACTAATCACGCGAGTGCGAGGGATACATACAAAGTTTTCGAAATATTGTAATACCGAAGGGGACGAGAGACAAAGACCTCCGCTGTTGACAGTTCGAAGCAAGTTCAAAGTGCATTAAAGCCACGAAATAGAAAGCGAAGCTGCGGAACGCGCTGCGTATATATGGAGATCAACATTTCACGGAAGGGAATGCACACCGTATCATCGATAATATTCAGTTATTGTTCTCGGGCGCGTCATGGTGAATTTTTATTCAATCGTTCAAGCTGGAACAAGCCAGCCCTGTCAACTTTTGTGCAATGATCGATCGAGTTACCCGTACGGTACGAGGACTTTGTCACATTGAGTTAGAGTTATCATGATTTCCCTCGTGTATGAATTTGTCACCTCGAATTCACGGTAGTTCGATTTGATTCTAGAAAACAGTAAACTGCAAAAGTTACTGCAATACTCGATCGGTGGACCCATGCAGTGGGTATTTTTAATTATTTCGCTATACTCGTTCGAGAAAAATCCGAAAACCTCGTGTGACTACATCCGGTAATACAATCATTATGCGGCAGTAAGTTTACGCCCCGGCCGTGCCGCGAAGATGACGGAAAAAGAGACTCGTCCCTTTTATGCATACGAATCAAAGTCGTCATATTCACGCGTGATATACGCCGTGCCAGCGTATAAGTTCAGCATCAACCAAAGCAGTTACGTTCTAAGAATCGTTGCGGTGGAACGCGGCCTGGGCAACTGTAAAAATCCGGCTTCTCCTTTTTAACCGCGCTCGCGCGTGCGGCATCATGAGCAGCGGCGGCGGCGGTGGCGCGCAAGTTACTCATGTCCTCTCATTACGACTATAAAGACGCGAAAATCACCTGCGTCAAAACGCTCCGCCCGCGTAATGACCCCCGATATACCTGTAGCTAATTGTCACGGCCACGCAGCAAACTGTCGGGCAACGACGAGGCTTGCGAAAGAAAAAACTCAATTAATTTCGAGCGAGTCCAATGGAATTGCAAACACACATACAGTCTTCTTGATCTTCTTCACTCTGATGGTTGTGGACTCGAGCTCCGATTTGCCACAATTCAAACACTGCAGACACAGTCAATCGTATGTATAATCGAGTCTGAGGCCGACAAAGCAATGTAACCGCGGTGGATTTGCGAATCGTGCTGGTCGATTTTGACCTTTGAGGATTTGAACGTATATATACATACTGACAGCAAAACCAGTGCAGCGGAGGAAACAGGTTGTCGTGCTGTGCAAGCTCAGCTCCGTCCTTCCTAATAATAACTCATAATGAGTAGGTGTATGGACAAAGCGTGCGAGCCGGCTCGGGCGGAGTGGACGTGTGCTGTATGTGTATATACATATGGAGGGATACACACACACACACACGTAGGAGCAGAGAGGCTGTGGCGCGGGCGCGAGGAGAGGGCATCTCGACTATGTCTGGCACACGCGTGCGGCATGCCCGTCGACGCATCAGGTGTCAGTCACCCGGTCGCCGTCAGAGCCGCGACCTCCAGCTGCCCGGCTGTCGCACGTGCGGCTCGCGCACCACCACCACCACGAAGACGACGACGACTAGGACGCCGCGTATGCGTGTATACACTCGAGCGAGGAGCGCGCGAGGAGCAGAGCTCATGCGCGCCCGAGAGCAGCCTTATAACCTCGAACGGGCACTCACCTGGTGAGGGGGGCGGCTGCTGGCGGCTGGTCGTACGGGGCCCCGGGGGCCACGCGACTCCCCGAACACGGGGCACGAGGGGCTGCGGCCGACGACAACAACAACAACACTCGCGCACACGCCAATGTGCCTGTATGCCCGAGGCCAGCGCTGCACCCAGCGCAACGGGTTCACTCGCGCGACTGGCGCTGACTGGCGCGACTCGCGCCGCCGCTGCCGCGCCAGTCGCCCGGCGGCAGCCGGCAGCGCATACTTCGCGCACATAGTCTCTCTCGCTCCCACCCGGCCTCCCCCAACGCCCGATCAGCTGCTCGCTCGCTGCTCCTCTCTCTCGACGCCGCATCATGCCTCTCTCGCGAGCGCGTCAGAGCGCGTGCTGCACAGTGCTGCAGCTGGCAATAGATATACTGCAAGTATATACGTTACCTCGCCGAACTCTTTTACCCAAGCTTTCATCTCAGCCCCATCAGCAGCAGCTCCAAACGAATTCACGAGGTTCTTATATGATATATCTTTATTTTTATAGATTCGAACGACTATACCAAGAGGCCATTTGGGAGAATAAAGAGACGAGCGTGAAATTAATTGAGAGGACGAAATATTATTGGGTGGATTAAAGATCGATTGATCATATCCCGTCGTTTCAAAAGACCCATCGACAAACAATACCATATTGTTTTTTGTTTCGGGAAACTTTTAAATTCACGTAACCAATTTTGAATTTAGAGCCCGTCAAAAACTACTACGAGAATCGCGACTGCGCTAGTCAAATTCTATGCAAAACTCAATGTGTGCGGTCTGAGCGTAATCGCAAGTTGTCGTAATTTATAAACAAAACTCTGCTATTATCGTACAACATCATCAAAATAGTGACTTTAACTCTCATCGAATCCGAGAAAATAATTATATTTAATAAACAAGTGATGTTCTGCAGTGTATGTAGACTTGAACTTGATACGTTTCCAAACCTATAAACATCAATCAATTCGTTTGATTCATCATTAGGCCAATAAACCATTGCTGGTCAATATAATTGCATGAGGCATTCGAATCTTCAATTATTATTCTTTTGTTTTTGTCATTGTATTTGTTTACTGTCACCGTTTGTAACTACTGTTTTGACACCTTCTGAAATAGCTAACCTCAAAATTTTACAGATGAATTTAAACGAAAATCTAATTTGTTTCAAACACTGTGATTCAAAATCAATATTTTGCAAAAAGATCCCCGACAAATGTCCAATATGTGACAGTTGTTTAACGACGTTGTCTCTAGAACCATTTGCAGTCCCATGTCCTCTAGTAAATAGCAAAGACCATCCTTGCTGTATTGTTGTGAGACCATCTAAAGGAGATTTTCTCAATAACTATAATGTCATGGACGATTTGCACATTGGAATTACAAATTCAAATGGAAACGTGTTTGAATTTGATAAATGTGGATTAGTGATAAATGATAATATCAAGTGGAAAAATTGTGCAGCTATTGAAATGATTCCTGATTCATGGCAAATGTTTTGGGACGAAATTTTGACAGAAATGTGCAATGATCCTAAATGGAAACCTAGTAATTACAATGATGCAACTTTCAATTGTTTCAACTTCGTAATTTCATTCCTGCAAAGACTGAATTACAAAAATACTCAATTTATGAACAAAGAAGAGATGTGTGAAGCTTTTGTATTACCCAGAATACAAACTATCTTGAAATATGCTTCGATCTATAAGAATTTAAAGGACAGAGATGTTTATGTCCAACAGTAATGAAGACTTGCTCTTCTGTTTGCAGACATTGAAAAATGACTATGAATCATCTCAAGACTCCACTTCTCTGGCCATCGTGTTATTCAAAACATCTCTCTAAAGTATTTAGAACATTTACCTCAAGTGCAATTAATGAGCAAGACAAATATGATGTTATTGTAATTGGTGGCGGACATGCAGGAACTGAAGCATGTGCTGCTGCTGCCCGAATGGGAGCAAAGACATTACTTGTTACTCATAAAAAGAGTACCATTGGTAATGTGTCATATTTTATTATATGCAATTGTAATGAGTGACTGTTGAATAATATTCAATGATTGTTTTAGGTGAAATGTCATGCAATCCATCATTTGGCGGTATTGGCAAAGGAAATCTCATGAGAGAAGTGGATGCTCTTGATGGTGTGTGTTGTCGGATCTGTGATATCTCGGGAGTCCATTATAAAGTACTGAATAAGAGTAAAGGTCCAGCTGTTTGGGGCTTGAGGGCACAAATCGATAGAGATTTATACAAGAAAAATTTGCAAGCCGAAATTTTTAGTACACCTAAATTACAAATTATTGAATCATCAGTCGAAGATTTAATGTTACACAATGAGCAAGCAAAATGTTGTGGGGTTATTTTGAGTGAGTTTATTTTTAATAAATATTTCAATTATAATTTGGGCCATAAAAAAACCTCTCATTTGATCTTCTAGAAGATGGAAAGAAAATTTTCAGTGACTCAGTAGTCATAACTACAGGGACATTTCTGAAAGGACAAATTAATATTGGGCTGGATACTAGACCAGCTGGGAGAATAGACGATAATTCAAGCATTGGATTGGCTAATACTTTGGAACGATTAGAGTTCAGGATAGGAAGATTAAAAACAGGTAAGCAGTAATGTGATTATGGTCAGGTAGACATTTACTATAAATAGTCATTTTCATACATTTCTAGTATGAAGATTTTAATACTATCTTTAATACTATCTTCTGCAGAATATTTGAATATTTCTCTTATTAGTTAATTTCGTTTACTCTAAAAAAAATTTTATTATAAAATAAATGAATAAATAAATGAATAGTATAAAAGACAGTTTCTCACTTTTATCACTTTCAGGTACACCTCCGCGGCTTGAAAAATCTACTATCGATTTTTCAAAATGTGAGAGACAGACACCTGACGAAGTTCCTGAGCCGTTTTCTTTCATGAACGATTCAGTATGGCTTCCCCCTGAAAAACAACTATCATGCTACCTAACTCATACAAATGAAGGTGTGGCAAGAATCGTCAGAGAAAATCTTGATTGTAATCGACATGTAAAAGAAGAAACTAAAGGACCCAGATACTGTCCAAGTATAGAAAGCAAAGTACTGAAATTTTCCAAATTGCACCATCAAGTTTGGCTTGAGCCTGAAGGCCTTGATTCTCCATTGATTTACCCGGCAGGGTTATCGTGTACTCTACCAGTTGAAAAACAACAAGAATTAGTCAAGTGCATTCCTGGATTGGAAAACGCAAAAATAGGTATTTGAGAATTGTAAACCAAATCGCAAATTTATCGTTAAAATAATGATTTCTCTCAACTCATCAAATATACCTATGAATTATCTATCTTTTTTACTTATTCGAAAATAAACGGGCACCAGACCTAATTGCATAATTTACAGTAATGCAAATCATCAATAATGACGAAAAAATCTGTTGCTATTTTCTTTATCATATTACAGTTAGACCTGGTTATGGAGTTGAGTATGATTATGTAGATCCTAGAGAATTAACGTCACAATTAGAAACTAAAAAAATTTCTGGGCTCTTCCTTGCTGGACAAATAAATGGAACTACTGGTTATGAAGAAGCTGCAGCCCAAGGAGTTGTCGCTGGTGTTAATGCTGCTGCTAAGGTGAAATTGATATTCATGCTAAATTAATTTCAATATTTCTGCGGAAGAGCTTGTAATTTGCTTCAGGAAACTTTGTAATCATGTCGAGATAGGTATTCATGACGAGAATGATGTTTATACATCATTTCTCAGTATGAAAGACTCAGTTTGATATTTCGTGTAAACGTCCACATTTATGGATGTACTGAAGCGTGCACACTGTGTATAGTGTACTGTAATTAGTGGAAGCTCTGTATCAGTGTATTAGTATCGATTTTTCATTCTATAAGTTTATTTGACTCAAAAAATCAGATATTCAATACTGAATTTAATTGATTGAGAAATATGGTGAATTATAATGGTATGATATTTATCCTGCCTTAGGTCTTGAATAAATTGCCACTGATTATAAGCCGAACTGAAGGATACATTGGGGTTCTCATTGATGATTTAACGACAGGAGGAACAACAGAACCATATAGAATGTTTACCAGCAGAGCTGAATTCCGAGTGAGTCTACGTCCTGACAATGCTGATGAAAGGCTAACTCGAAAAGGTTACGAATCTGGGTGTGTTTCTGAAGAGAGAATGCGAAAAACTGATAATTTGCTACAGAAAATGCAAGAATGTTTGCAGTCGCTAAAAGCTACATCAAAACTTTATCGAGATTGGCAAGATGTCATTAAATTACGTGACATCAAGAATAATTGTCAAAGAACAGCACTCAGTTTGTTATCTCATGAGAATATATCATTCGACGATGTAGCCTCACATATTCCAGAACTTTTAAAATTCATCAATGATTCCAAACTAGCACGTAGAATCAAGGTTAGTATTTGATTTATTAATAGTTAATGATTTATTAAAGCTTTACTATATACTCTGATTCTATTCTAAGTTGAATACTCTTCAATATTTAATTCTAGATTGAAGCCTCATATGCTTATGCTGTTGAAAGTCAAAAAAAAGAGATAGAAGAAATAAGAAGGAATGAAAGCATGATAGTTCCTCGTGATTTTGACTTTGCCAGGTGAGCTGATTTCTTTTGTATAAAAATAATCGATCTATCCATTTAATAGTAGGTAGTGTAAAATTAATCAAAAATGTGGATTCAATTTCACAGTGATTCATTCAGCTGCAGTATTGAAGACAAAGAACGATTTATAGAAGCTCAACCACAAACAGTAAGTTTATTTTATGTCTATGTGTCTGATATGCTGATAGAATCAGTTTACTTTCTATTGAATGTCATTGGAAGTTTAAATTATAGCATTCTAGAGCAAGCTCTCTTTGAATCTGAATCATATTTCTGTTTTAGATTGCTGCTGCTTACAATATTCCTGGTATAACGCCTTCAGCTGTATTTAAATTGTACTATCACATCAAGCGCAATAGAATTCCTGGAGCAATGAGAATATAATGATTCTCCTTGTTAGATGTATTATATGTGTTACAATAAATTTCTATTGTTAATTTTTAAACATCAAAATATCATTTTCTCCACCATTTTTATTAGATTCTTAATTATCCATTTCTGCAATCAAATTATCACTCTATGACTCCATTAGAATCTGTACTTGTAAAATATATTTAGCCCCAGCACCTTTTGCTGCCAATTTATTTTTATTCAAAATATTAAAATTGGAAATGTCAAAAAATAAATATGTAATTAAGTCATTTCTCTTATGTTGCTTTAAATGAGTCCACTTCAAGTGTCTAAGTACTTGATCCTCAAAATTATTCGCAAGTTTCTAATTTTGTTACCATTATGAATATTCACATACATACTTGTATTTTATTAATAATAAAACTGAAAATTTATTTACAAAATGGATTGAATAATAAAAGTACAATAAATATAAATTCATTTATAAATCAATTTTCCCATTTATACTAAATTTTATCTTAATTGAGCTAATGATTTCATTATAGTATTGCATAGTAATTCATATTCTTGGGGTGCAGTGTATTCTGCTGCTAAAATAGCATTAGCAACAGCAATGGTGTCTTCAACAGAATTTTTGGATTTAATCCAAATTTTTCCATTCATTCCGATAGCCAATTCATATTTTAATTCTTCAGATAAAAGTCGTAATAACGGACAGTCCGGATTAAGAATTTTTCTGATGAGACTCAAGGAACATGTGAACAACATACCATCTGTACTCAAGACTCCTAACTTGCCTTTTTTACCAAATGAATCGACACAAACAAGTTCAGGTTCCATGTCTTTACTGGCCACCAATAATTTGGCATAAACAACATCACCGACTTGAACATCTGGGCGATTCCTCTTGCTGGCACCTTCAAAAGCCAAGTATGAAAGTGACGCTGCTTCGCTAGCGCCTATGTCTACTTTGAAAATGTCTCCAGCCTTCTGAGTAACGATGCCAACAACATTTTCTCCTTGGCTTGGCACATATCTATTTGAGTATTTCAATGAAACAAATTGATCAATATGATGTGGGAGAATTGATTTGGAGAAATGATAAAATATTTTTTGTTCCAACTCGTACCTTTTTTGATAACAATCAATGTAATAGATTGATTTTCTCTTTTTCAAGATTCCTGCTTTGCATGCATATATTGCTTCTCCATCTACTCTCAATCCTGGGCCCAGAATAATTTTCTGTTTTCTTGCGCTCTCTATATGATTTATTCTATCACCGGGCATAACAACATCGCCAACTGATACTTCCATTGTAAAAATAATTGCATCAAGGATTACAGAGCAGTGTTAGTAGGGTTGTTTACAAAGTTTGAAGGTTAGTTTCGCTGACACGCTGACATCACACGTGCAGCCGGCCCTGCCAGTATATATATATATATGTATAGAGTGGTATAGTGTGCAGCGCGCGGATTCTGTCGCTGCAGTGGTAAGTAACTGCCGGATAACCCAGGATAACCCCTGGAAGTAAAAAAAAAAAAAAGTAACTGCCGTGGTATAAACTGCCAAACCCATGGCAGTTACCCGGAGTGCCCTGGAGGATAGAAAAAAAATACGCCAAACTCGGTGGGTTTTTCAAACCCTATAAAAAATATAGGTAGACATAAGAGGTTTATTCATTATCAATATAATTCAAATCTAACTATAGAAGTGTAGAACGAAAGATGATTTAAACTATTTATATGCAACATAATTTTAAATTATATCACTTCAAATTTTTAAAATAACATATTCTAGGATCAGCGGCGAGAAATTTGATTCACTCAGAATTTGTTCAGAATAGGTATGTATACATAGATATTAATATCACTAAGAAATTCGAGAATCTCCTTTATTTGTCTCTCGTTTCCGTGTATATTTGGATTTGGAACGGGGTTCGTGATTCGTGAATCGCGAAAACAACGCGCACTCGGTTGGATTGTTGGCGGACAGGGCGGACAAATAAGATATCAGGGTTCGTGTTCAACCGTT
Source organism: Aphelinus atriplicis (assembly GCA_020882685.1). NCBI lineage: Eukaryota > Metazoa > Arthropoda > Insecta > Hymenoptera > Aphelinidae > Aphelinus > Aphelinus atriplicis. The sequence goes on from CM037073.1 coordinate 74,127,373, forward strand.
GCGGAAGCTTAGCGGGTCACGGTTTTTCCCGCGGTTGCTTTCAGAGAATCGCGGACATTCGCGGAGTCATCCAGAGTCATCGCACTTACTTATACAGCTGCGGAGAATTGCAAAAACTCGATGACCGATCAGCTGTGCTGCATCGGTCCTCAGTATAAATATAAACTATAAGGTACTGCTCAGTACCTGAGTAATCTCAGTTACCTTGGCTTAATAAAACTTGATATAAGTACCTATTACAGGCTACAAGTTGAAGATTCGCCTTCTGCAGGGGCTCGCTTGTGCGCGACTCTCGCGGCATAGGTCCTAACTCGCGGCCCATCATAGTCAACACATCAGAAGAAGAGAAAGGAAGGAAGAGATAGAGGCAGAGAGAGATAGAAAGAGCGAGCGAGCGAACGAGAGACAGTCGTCCTCTCCTAACCTCTGCACTTCAGCTCATCTTTCGCATTCGCTGCACACACCAGCACACACGGCTCCACGATGGCACTCAACCCCTCGTACGAAGCCATCGGCAAGGGTTTCGTCACCCAGTACTATGCCCTGTTCGACGACCCTGCCCAGCGGCCCAGCCTCATGAACATGTATAACGTGAGTATTTGCTGACGCATTTTGAATTTTCGCCGGCTCCAACGGTCTCTTCGCCCTCGACCTGGACCTCACACCTAGTTCATTCTTCTTTACCTTCCCTACCAGGCGGAGTCCTCGTTTATGACGTTCGAGGGACAGCAGATACAGGGTGCACTCAAGATCATGGAAAAACTCACGGTGAGTAGCTAGTCATCCACTTCTGTACTCAACTCAATTGCTCATCATCGTTTAATCATCGCATTTGTAATCCATGTTATTTGATATTCAAATGTACTGCTCTTTGTATGGTATTTCAATTTCATTGTATCGTACTATCAATTCATGTAGGAGAATCATCTGTTCAAATTGATAGTACCTCAGGACTAGGGATACTTTTCTCAATTTGTCTGCTTGCAGTCTCATGAATTTTACAATAAGTTTTTAGTAATATTGTACTATCTAGTAATTATGTTCATTTCTCATTGAATTCAAACCTTTTTCTAAATGTCCATATTCAAAGAATGATCCAGTGTAGGCATTGGAAAAATAAACGATATGAGTAAAGTATGAATTTTCTAGGGGCTTTTGGAGCACACTGTTTTTATTCACAAGTGATTCTAAAATTAAGTTTTGAGACACCTATAAATTACAGCAGTATCACTGATTTTAAAAGTACTGCATTTTCGAGAATTCCTCAAAATTAATAGAAATGAATAGATTGCATATATCAAAAATAAGGACATTGAAATCTAATAGAATTGTTATTCTTTCAGAGTCTGAGCTTTCAAAAGATTAACCGGATCATAACTGCTATAGATTCGCAACCTATGTTTGATGGTGGTGTACTCATTAATGTTTTGGGAAGGTTACAAGTGAGTATTTCTATCAATTATATCATTTACCTGCCCTTATTCTCAAATGCTCGTGATGAGTATTTTATTCGTAAATGATTGAAGATTAATGGGATCGTCGCAGAAACTTGCATAAAGCTTTTCTTTTCTGATGTTTTTAACCCATTTTTCTTGAATGTTAATTATATCTATTTGGGTAAATTAGTTATTTAGAATGCTTTACGCTTTTTTGTCAAGTAGACGTTGAGCTAATATCAAGTATCCAGCGACTATCTCTCATTAAAACTACATCTATAATGGAAAACTCAGTGATCGTTCATGGTTGGGCAGACCGACGAGGATCAGCCTCACGCGTACATCCAGACATTTGTCCTGACGCCAATAGGCACCAGCTTTTTCGTGCAGCACGACATCTTCAGACTCGCGCTGCACGACACTGTGTAAACTTCTAGGAACGATCGTCCACCGATCTACATACTGTGGTAAAAAGCAGTCCCCAAAAAAACCCTATTATTATTTAGTTTTGTTTTGAATGACTTGCTTATTTTTTTCACTTTTTTCATATCTTATATTACTCACGAATCAGTAACTGGTATGAAAATTCGTTTGAAAAAAAGATAAAATGGTCCAATTGATGTCTCTTAACTCCATGAAATAGATGATAACTAATTTTCACATTCCATTTTTTCGAAATACTCTATGACAGTCGTGAAAGACCTCCACATACATCCAGATCGACTTCAGTTGGAAATCTTGAATACCACTATAATTGTTATTTGTAGCGGTTTATAAATGTAACATTATTAAATTAACTAAATGAATGTTGTGATCCAAATTGGTAGATGATACTAATTTTACTAATAGGGGACATGAACTCTTTTCAAATCATTGACTATTGTATTCCATTGTATGAAGAACACTTAATCTTGAAAAGGGTTTGCTATTAATATACATTGTAGTATTACGTTTTAAAACAGTCACACGGGTACATCCTCTTGATTCTAATTAAAAAATTAACGTTCAAGTTTCTAATCAGAATGAATAAAATATTGTTATGTGATGGTTTTATTTCATTTCCTGGGATGAAAAAGTACTCTGACCTGAATTTAATTTTTTATTATTTTTATAACATGAATTATTAATCAAAAACACATTCTCACCTTCCTCAATCAATTTAGAATGAAGTGTATATTACAGGGTATATCAACTGTTTCATTTTCGATTACAGGCTGATGAGGACCCACCACATGCCTTCTCCCAGATATTTGTGCTGAAACCGCTAGGAACTTCGTTCTTTTGTCAGCATGATGTCTTCCGCCTGGGCATCCATGATACTGCGTAAAGAAAAAGTTCAACTGACTCCAAGAGTTTAATTGATGAGATCAAGAAATGTTGTGGTTGAATTGAACTAAGGTTATGTGGATTGATTTTCATCATGGAAAACATTTTTTTCATCTTCGTACAATGTTTGTCCCACCTTAGATATCATTGTTTTTATACAAAGCTGCTTGCTTCTCAGAAAAAAGGATTAAAGAATAAATAAATTTGATATTAACCAAGCCTCATGCCTCTGCACATGAATCTTTTGTTATAGTTTGTTGGTTTTCTGCCACACATGAAGCTTTATTATGAAGACAATAAAATTGTGAATAGTTATGATAGATAAATTGTCACAAAATACACCGATGTAAGTGCTTTTTTTCAATATCTTTATATTTACACTTGGAACGCAATAGACTTATCACAAGATAATTATTTTTATTAACATCTAAGAATAAGGCTCATTATTTATTCTATGAAAATCCTTGAGTTACATACAATGAGCTACAAATTACCTCTTTGCCTGCTCTTCTTCAACTGCTTCAAACGATGCTCGGACGTTTCCAGCACCAAAATCCTGAATTTTAAAATTTTATAGATACCATGTTTAACTACGTTTAAAAATATTTGAATAAAATATTATATTTTTTTCAAGAAAATACAAGTATTTTTCATTGGTAGATCCATAATTACTTTACATTAAGATTAAGTCTTTGAGTAATTTCCATAAATAACGTTGGTCAGTCTTGTATGGGCTCGGTGAAAATTTGGAGTAAGTATCCATTTTGTCATGATCAATAAGAATTTTCCCTTTTTTAAGAGCATCGAGGCCTTTAACGACATTCACTTTACATAATTAAAGTTCCTTTTCCCAACATATCATCATAGCTGTCTTGTTCACCAAGAAACTGAACTCCTCTATTGCGTGAATTAGCAACCTGTTGAAGAATTAACTTCATTTAAGCGCATCATTTACAAACGTGAATTGGAAAGAATTTTATTTAGATCAATTTAATTTGGACATAATATTTCATAAATTCCTGTAATAGAATGAAGCTAATAAAATTTATTGGTCCATGTTTAATAAAACCATTCTGAAGTTAATTTTGATTTGATGAATTATCAGTGTCAAACCATCTCACTATATCTTCAATTTTTAACGTAATAATTTAGAAAAAAGGAATAACTGAAATCAAATATGAATCTGAAATTCAAAGCAGTCCCTACATACCTGTGCAGAATTATCAAACAAATGGGTTTCAACATTCGAAAATAAGTATTGATGAAATGTAATTTTTGTATACGTTGAAATGTAAGGAATTTAAACTTATTGATACACTCATAAATTTTCATAAATTTCCATTTTTTTTTCGAAAATTTCGAAAATTTCGAAAATTTTCAATAATTTACAGAATTTTCAAAATATTCCGCTTTTTTTTAAAAAATTCCAATATTTCAAGAATTATCAAAATTTTCCAGAATTTTCATAAATATCCAAAATTTTCGTAAATTTCCAAAATTTTCATAAATTGTCATATTTTCATGAATTTCCACATTTTCATAAATTTTACCCTCCTATATGGATTAAAATCATCTTCATTTTACCAGGCCATGTAAAAACTTGTTGGGATACTATAATGTAAGTATATCTACGAAATCATGGTGGTAAGGGTATGGATACAGGTGCTTAGTTTGTTTGATTTCTTACCAAAATGAAGTTTTATTATCAAAATAATAAAATTATGAATAGATAGAATAGATTACATCATATGTCACGTGCGATATACAGGTGTATAAAGAGGTTTTCCCAATATCTCTAACATACTTGTAATGAGTTATAACACGATAGATCTTATCATAAGAGAATAATATTTAACAATAACTACTAAGCGTAATATAATTTGTTCTATGAAGATCATCATCTACAAATTGCCTCTCTTTGCCTGCTCCTTCTCGATCGCCTCAAACAATGCTTGGAAGTTTCCAGCACCGAAACCCTGAAATAACAATCAACAATTTTATAAATTTAATACCACGTTTCGCTACGTTTGAAAAGATTTGAGTGAAATATTATTTTTTTTCAAAATATTACAAAGAGCAGTATTTTTCATTGTTATATTTACGATTACGCACATGATGGTTATGTCTTTGAATAATTTCTATGAAAAATGTTGGTCTATCTTGCATGTTATTAGTGAAAATTTGTAGTAAGTATCCATTTTCGTCATAATCGATGAGAATTTTTAGTTTTTGAAGAATATCGAGATCTTCGATGACATTGACTTTGCTTGACTGAAGTCTCTTTCTCAACATATCGTAATAACTGTCTGGTACATTGAGAAACTGAACTCCTCTGCTGCGTAGTTTGGTAATCTGTTGGAAAATCAATATCAATTAAACATATAACATACAAATCTAATTCATATGCAAATTTGTGGAAAAATATTTTCAAGTATAAAATGTTTCTCATTTGAAAAAAATGGAATTAAATAATATTCTAAGAAATATTTCACGATTTTGCTGTAATTAAATAGAGCCAATGAATTTAAACAGTCTGGCTGTGAAATACACAGTTATAGAGTTCATATTTTCAATTTACTTCAATTTTATACGTGATAATGGAAAATAAAAATAATCATGACAACTTACATCAGCAATTATGTCGTTGGAATTGAGTGCGACGTGTTGGACTCCCGCACCTCCGTAATACTCGACATATTCTTGAATTTGTGAACGTCTTTTACCTGGAGCTGGTTCATTTATTGGTAACTTTATGGTCTCTTCCCAGTTTGTAACGACGATAGATCGCAACGCCGAGAATTCAGTGTGCAACATACTGTCATCGATTGACCAGAATCTATGAAACTGTAGACAATGCTCGTACCTACGATTAATATAGAACGAATGTATTTTAATTCGCAAATGAGTATAGACACAATTTATATTTCACAGAAGTTCAAGTGAATGATCAATATTCAAATCGCTAATAGACTTGGTAATACTTTGATTTTTTATTACCATTTTGCAACCGGTTCCATTTGTTGATCAGGTTGGTTTCCAACGATGTGATCGATAAACTTCAAGTCAATTTTGGGCCTATAAATTGAAAAGAAAGTTTCAATAAGCTGTAAAAACTTTCGTTTATTCAAAAGTATATCCATAATAACGTACAAGTGTTTTGTGATAGGATCATTTTCTTCTTTATGGAATCCTGGCAGGAAAAACCCTTTGTATTTCGTCCGGTCGACGAATGTGTGTAACGTGTCCCCATACTAGGATATAATAATAATATATAATAATAATAATAATAATAATAATACTTACAGTAATAATGCTAATTAAATCGATGTTATCCCGTTGCAGATACACATTTTTCTTAAAATAATATTCGAATACTCACAGTTTGTACAGTTGCAAACCGGATAACACCGTATTCGTCTTCTTCTTCCCACAAATCCCGCACGACTTTGGCTCCTCTTTCTTTTGCAATCTTCAAAAATAGTGTGCAAAGTTAGCGACTAGAAGTAATTCGTTTGAAAAAAAAACTAACACATATAGTGTATAAAAATAAATACCCTGAATATGGTGTCGATGTCCTCCACGCTGAAGGCGATGTCGCGGACTCCGTCGCCGTGCCGAGAAAGGTGACTCGCCATTTCTTCGTCGTCCGGCTCGTAGGCTGATTCGAATACGAATATAATCTGAGGAAAAATATAAATTAGAAAATACCAACTCATTCTCGAACGTGAAATTGATCAGAGCATGGGTTGACTGAATGTTTGTTCTTTTCAACAGAAACGTCAAGTATCCTCGAGAACTTCATCTAAATTTTCTTATTTTAAGACTAAAGTGACTTTTATGAGAGACATACTATTAATGAAATTCAAATTTGTCATTATATCATCCTAAAAAAATGCGAAAAGCTTTTCGATTTATATTAACTCGTTCGTTTTAAAATTGAATTTACCTTATTTTGTCTAACAGCGTGTGCTGCTGTACGCCTTGAACCAGTCTCCAGACCACAGTAGCCCAGGGGTTCAAACCCCATCCTTGCGCAATAATAACCAGCAACCTGAAAGAAAATATTATATTGATATAAATTTTATAACACAGAAAAATAATCAAATTACACTATAAATTAAAAATAGTATAAATTACATAACTGATCAGAATTTTACTAAATTCCAAGTGAATATTTACTACTATTCATCAGTTATGCAATTTGTACTAATAAGTCGTAGTTTTTCACTATTTTAAATTTAGAGAGTAGAGTTCATATTCCATAGATCGGGTAAATCCAATAAGGAGCCTCAAATTCTCGTGTCCTTGCAATAGTATGTATGCAGTAAACAATGTCAGGATTCATTTCAAACAAAAAGAATATCCAATAAATAGTATTGTAGGACAAAAAAAATATTAAAATGAATGCTGACTACGCAATTTGATCTTCATCATCAGTATAAAATTGTTTCTCTGTTGAGATCTCACCTGCTTTGCATTTCCAACCCAAAATTTAACGTGGTCAAAGCTCAAAAACTTTCCCCCGAGTGGCTGAAAATCGATAGATATAAATATAAAATCATGATAAATGATACGCATAAATATGAAAAATGGATTACTAAAATACCTCTGGTCCTTTGTCGGTGTATGTTGTCTGGAAAATGAGACAATGCAATTTTATATGAGAAAGTCGTGTATGAATTTGATTGAAATTGAAAAAATATACATGAATGATAATTTCAAACCCCCATCAATTAGGTGGAACTCATGGAAAATTGTAACTAATTTCGAAAGTCATTAAAAAGTTTATATATGTCAAATGAATATCCTTATTCACACTTAGAGAGCTAACTGAAAAAATTTTACTTTGGAAGTAAAACTTTTATCTCAATAATTTTAGTGTAAACCCATATATGAATAAACATATTTAAAACTTGTTGATTCTAGTGATGAATCTAGGACGAAACAATAAAGCTAGAGTAGTTTTTATCTCTGAAACTTTCTAGCATTTCATCGCTGAACAAAAAAAACATAATGCACAAGGGAAGTATTCATCTCTACTTTTGATCTTTTATCACTACTAAAAAAAACATCCTATCTCCCAGATTCACTGTCTAAACTATCCCATTATACTCTATATCACAAATACGAAAATTCACCATTGTTTCCCAACGAATGAAGCGCCGTGAAAACTATGAAAGAAAAAACTGACTCAGATAAAATTGTACGAGTTCTCGGGTAAACTGTCACGATCCAGGCGGCGACTCCTCCTTTAAATAAGCTCCAAGCCCCCGTCGGCTGATGCGTCCTGCTCGTGGGATTGGCCGAGCCTCGGAGACTTGTTTACACCACCAGGCAAGTCCTCGCTAGAGCATAAATTAATCGGTCGGAATTTTTCTTGCTTCGGGTATACGCGTGGAGTGGACCCATCGGCGCCACGGCTGCTGCTGATGCACGGCGTTGGCGCGTGATTTTATCGGATACCTCTGGAGGCTCGACTCTGTGACACACCTCCACCCGATGTTCCATTGGTCGAGTCTGTGATCGTTGATTTCTTACGTGAATTATTAACACGACGTGACTTGGTATTTTTCGCGACTTGTTTGGAACTTCCGATGCTACTGGCCGTTGAGATTGGAATACATGTTACTTTTCGATGATATCCGCGCGTTAGCTAAATGAAGATTTTTATTTTTTTTGCTGTATTGACTACTTTCCGAATAAAATTATGATGAATTGGCAGATAGTCTTTCCTGATCTTTTCGAGTTTCGGGTCACTTTTAGAAAACATGATTCTTGAGGAAATGTGAATATAGTTATATCCATATGGTTCATGGTTCTTCTCGTATCGATACATAGAGAAATTTTAAATTTATTTGTAAAAGTTGATCACGTATTTTATTTCAGGTGTATCGGTTTCATTGACAACTCGAGTCCGGTTTTGGACGCGTGCGTGAAAATAACGCCCCGGTTGAATATTTTATTTACTTTATGTGTCAAAAAATATCACTTTGTCACTAACACGATGAACTTTCAAAATATTTGAAAGTTTGTTGGTTCTCCTATGACAAAAATTTCTATAAGTATTTTAAGTGATTTCATAATTAATAGTGATATTGACTGATACCTGACCTTTTATGGATCCGTATCATTATTACTATTGTATTATTATTATTATTATTATTATTATTATTATTATTATTATTATTATTATTACTATTGACGTCCATGCAAAATATTTAAGATCCATGTTTTGAAGTTAGGCCATCAATTTGATCCCAATGGACAGATGAAATAATGGTATGTAAATCACTCCTTCAAAGTTTTCATAATTTTTAGTTCGAGGTCCTCAAAATGCGTTCATGGTCCATCTTTTTTACGCACAAATATACTCTAGAGCCTCTAAGTAACAATAATTTTTCAGAATCATCATTGAAACAACCAGCTCTGAAGAAAACTCAGCAGTAACTAAACCAAACCAAAATAATGTACATCAATCCAACAATAGAAAAGGGAGAAGAAGAAAAATGTTCATCTGATAGGACAATGACTGATATTATTATAAATATCATTTAAAACGCCCTTCATTAAATATTATACTAACACGATTGCTAGCGACAGTACAAAATTGTTTCGTACAGCTTTTTTAGGCAAAACCTTTAGAGTAAACACAGACCAATCGATAGTTTAGGGGAGTTAGATTGAGTAACTTTCCGATACTAAGCTCTGAGACTCTTGAGTCCGGGAAAACCTGTTAACGTAAATAAAACTCAACATAAAAAATGTGTATTAGCAGCAAAGAGGTATGATAATCAACCTGTCGAACTGGGAGGCTCGCCTCGCCGTCGACTCGTGTGCACTCGTCTTTCGAGAAATTTTATCAAAGGAATTCATTCAAAGGGGGAAATTGTTGACGCTCTCCAGCGATCTGGAATTTCAAGATTCTTGGGCTGAATACTGGATCTCCGTATGTTATAGTGATACAATCATATCAACCTCCAAGCTGCGTCCATCAAACAACAATTCTAATTCACTCTGAGTGCATTACCTACGATCGCGTAGTTGTTTGGATCAATATTTTTTAAGAAATAAATTTTATATTTTGATACCAAAATGACCAAAGTAGATTGATATACCTTTATTCCCCCGAGTAACGATTATCAAGTTTTTGAATTATTCTCAAAAGGAATTACATTGTCTTCAATGCATTACAGAAAAATAATAATTGATTAGATAGAAAAAAAAACCAATCGTTAAGGCGGTTCAGCATATTTATTACATTATGTACAAATGGAGAAACATCACTAGGTACACATGACAAAAATAACATGTTGATACATGGTAGATTTTTTGTAAGATTTTGAAAAAACTGCGATACGCACATCACAGTTGACACGTGTACAAAATTGTTTTGCAAACTTGTCGTGCAAAACTTAGAGGTTCTCATACTTACTATCTCTACTGAAGTTATTTTATAGATCAATACGTAGATTTTAACACAAATTTTTCATAGTTATATATCTATACATAAATTCACCCAAAAAAGTGATACATACTCTTATGAAAACACAGTATGATAAATTCATGAATTTATCACAATTTGTAATGTCGAATTCAGGTGTTATTTTCCATATGATGAGTTGAAAAATGATGTGGAAAATCGTACTTTTGATAAATTTTACAGCAAGAACAAATTTCATTACTGACATTTGTGCAGATTTCTACACGAATTCCATTATAGCTTCTTGTGTAAAAAATGCTTACAAATAAAATAATATTTCTAGGTAAAATCGACGTTGAACCAATATTTAAAGCTATGTTTCATCTTTAAAAACTCTTTCAGTAGGAATGAGGAATTCAGAACTAGAAATATCTTTTTCGTGCTCATTCGTTTAAGGTTGATAGTACAACAAAATAGATGATAATATTATACGTTGAAACATGGCCTCTAATGATTGATGCAGTTAATCTCATGAATAAAATAATCGTATAAGATGCAGGTTTGATAGCATTTGAAAGTAATCACATGATGTCTAATGTACAAAAAATATATTTCACGTTTTATTTTATAATTGAAAATCATCTGCTTATTCTGAAATCGAAAAATCTTGTTGTCAACCTGGTATACACGTACGTAATATAATGAGTATTATAACCAAGGATCATCATCTCGAATAATTTCAACGTCCGCTCAGTTGTAACATAATTGGTTTGAATAATAGTAATGTTATTGAGTATGAATTGTTTACTAGATTTTCATATTTCATGAACCTTCGATTTCTTTACGCTTACTCAGATTTTATTATAATCGTCTCTACTATACTGGGATACTTTCCCAAATTAATTAATTGTCCTTCCATTATGAAACAAAATATTCCAGAAATCATCAAATTACTGATTCAAATATCTCTATCGAAAGAATTCCTCTATGATCCTACTTTTGATCAATTAATTATTACATTTTATTTTGTCTACAAAAAATTGATTTTATGAAAATCAATTTCACTTGTTTCAAGGATTATTCAAGTGACTATAGTAATTGATATGGCTCCCAAAACATTGATTTCTATTAGATATATTGTTTGTAACTAATGGTATCGAGTCTACTTGAAATTCACTCCAGTATTTTAAGAATATAATACAAAAAATAAACATAAAATTCATGATATATTACAATAACATCTGAAATAGTGGTAGTATCTAATAGTAGCATAATATGAAAAAGAACGTCAATGCTTAGTTATTCAGGCAACATAAGAATCACTATTGCTAATATTTATCGATTTTTATAACTTTATATACAAACAAATACGCATAATATAAAAGTTAGATGATATTCTTCCAAATGTGAATTGTCCATTCAGAATAGGTCAACAAATTTTAATTTTGTTAGTAGCGAAATTAAATGATTCTGATTGATTCGCATTTCTTAAGCTTAGTTAAAAAAGATGCTTCCTTCTACTCCAGTCCGCTATAGCAATCGATTGGAAGCATTAACACGGAATGATTCGATTTAGTAAATTGAGTACGTACTCTGCACATTTAATTAACTTCAAAATCACAGAATGAATCTTCTGAAATGGTCCGCTTCATAGGATTTACATTTATCATTAAATTATTAATTTTATTTCTTGAGTTAAAATTTGGCAATTTAAATTGAATATCCACTTTATATTCACATATAAAAACATTTATAATCACGTAATTTTCTTCTTTCAAGTGAATGATTGCTTCTGAACTGTAAAAAATTAAACATACCTCCGGTAACATTGACCTTACAACAATTCAATTAAACGACGGCGACACATTATTCCCCGTGTAACGGAGTGGACAATTTCTCTTGTAAAAATTCAACTTCACAACTATATGATACATGTCATTTTTTAAAGCTTAACTAATGCATAATACAATAGAGGATTTATTGTACAAAAATACTTATAAATTTACTTAAAAATCGTTTTTTTACAATTCATCTTATTGGAATTTATCGCGACAATTCATCTTTTTCGGAATTGAATCAAATTCATATAACATTTGAGATCTGAAATTGATTGGCAAGCAATTATGATCAACAGAATATTCAACACGAAGTGGCTGTCAATGCTAAGCAGCTTTTCTTCTCAAGTGTATCATTTCTAATCGATAGTTCTAATTCATTGCACTGTCGTGAAAGTTTAAAAATCAAGTCACATTGTGAACATATACTCGTATAAACACTTTCTTCTCAATTATTCGTTTTAAATGTAGCTGCATTGTTAAGAAGCAAATCGTAACAATTGGATTAACTATTCCACTCAAGTTCTTATGAATATATTTAAATCAAAGTTTGGGCACCAACGATGTTAGCTTTTTTAATATAACTAATTGGCGACATGGCTCTCCAGTGGTATATCTAAGTACTAATGCACAAAAAATATTCCTGTGTCTCTGCTTTTTACAGTATAATTATCCCGTGATCTCTTTCAAGTCTACGCTTGGCTTTCAAAGGTACTGTCCCCATTAGATCCGCCGGAGTTGGGAGGCCACCCGTTGTACTTGGCAACACCGATTGCTGATAAAAAACTTCGACGTTTCCGCACTGGTTGCCATATACAACTGCATCGTCAGTTCTGGAATAAAAATTATAAAAAGAATTTCAAACCTTTGAATACCGCAAAATTATCTTTCTTTCCATATGCAAGCTATTCTCAAGCATTCATATAAATTTATTCCGTATATAGAAATCAATACTCTACATCGTGCATCAAAAGCAAAGATCTGCAGTCACTTAAACCGACTCGGTTCACATAGGATAGAACACTTTTACTTACCGAACAATTATGTCTGTGAGATTGCGATTTCGCTTAAATCTATCGTGAAGTGAAGAAACGACATCGAGCTCCGTGACGCCCCAAAGTCCAGATCTATGAACGGTGTCCCAATTTGAATCTACGCTCAATACACTGTACAGTTCTTTATTCTCGTTGGAAGGAAGCGGCTCCAAACATTCTTGCAGGCGCGACTCCAAACGACCCAAAATGCTTACGCAGGTTTCCCACTAGGAGCCACAACAAAAAAAACTCAAATTAATCAAATTGTATATAATATATTGTAATTTTCGATCGATGAAAATTTATCTTTCCAAAAATCTATTATTTTTCTCATATATTGGCGAATATATCCAAATGTTTTATTCATTTATTTATTCGTGTTTTTAACACGAAGTAGTGCTCGAAAATTGATAAGAATCACAAATTAATTCGGAGTACTCACAAGAGAATGTATCAATTCAGGATCATTGGCTGTGCCGTCTTCCATTAGCAAGAACATCACCATATTCTGATGGCCACAGAGGAACAGCTCTCCTTTCTCGTAAATACCCTCATCCTTGTTCATCGTCGTCCAGTCCTCGTCGATTTCATCGTCGTTATCACTGCAGCCCTCCTTGCTCACGGCTTCCAACTTATTCTTCACCAGTTGGTTGTTCAAATTTGAAAAGCTGGAGATGTCTCGAAACTCACTGGGAGTCGTGTCCCTGCTGCAAAATCCACTCGTCCTCTCGTCCGCCAAGAGACTCAGTTTTGACATGAGCGGCGTCAGCTGCAGACCATCAAGTTTTCTACGCTGGGGCAAGTCAAAGATGCCTCCGCATTCGGACGTCGACTTGCGTCTGTCCTCGTTGTCCAATGCGCTCATGGGTTTCAAAGGAAGACTCATGGATCGCCGATAGCTGTCCTGCTTATTCTTATTGTCTAATCTGACGTCTAACGTGAGCTTGGGCTTAGTTTCTGCCTGGCTCTTCTCCTGATCACTGCTGCTTCCACTCTTCAGGGCTAATTTCTCGATTCGCGTGGACGGCAAACTTGTCGAGATGTCGGACGTAAAATCGGACGTCTTGGAGCTCTGGTCCAACTCCTGGTAATGGCTCGAAATATACTCGTCGTACAGGGACTGTGACACTGGCAGACCATCGGCTCGGAATACCGGATACATCGGGTCGGTTATCGTATTGTGCAAGCGACGCGTCTTGTTGTGTCTCTTGGGCGATTCCGTTTCGAAATCGGCGGAAAGACCGTTGTTGAGTTTGGGCAAGCCCAAGCCATAAGTTTTGAACGGCATTCTGTTGTTGTGCTTCTTCGCCGAGTCCTCTAGATCAGTCAAGCTCAGGCTGATGGAATTCCTGCCTTTAGTTTTGAGTATCAATTTTTCCTTCGGCGTTTCCGTTTTCAGCTTGTTCAAGCGCTTGCAGCGCAGCGCCTCCTTCACCAGGTCCGGAATGTCGTCCGCATTCACTTCGCTGCTTTTCTCCTCGCTTTTTGTCTTGTTGTCCTCTTCGGTCTCCTTGTTATCAGTCGACTCGTCTCCCTCGGCCGCGGCACATATCGACACCGCGAAATCGTGCAGCACCCGATTGACGTCCTTCAACGGCGTGGAGCAAACGCTCGGCGTCAGAGGATGCTGATACTTCGGCTTTTCGCTCTTGTTGCCGGTGTCCTCTTTTCGTTTTATAGGCGAACTATAAGCCGTGTGATGCAAGGACGGGATACTGTGCGTCGCGCTGTAATGCGTCGCATCCAGCTCAGCATCCTCTGGTACGGTAAATATGCGCGACGTGTCGCGTTTCATCATCGAGATTGGCTGATCTTTCGAGCTGACTTTCGATAGATTCTGAAACATGAGAGTTTACATGTTGACGATCGTTGTAATTTACACAATGGACATTAACGGTTCTCTATATCATTTGTATACAACACATTCGTTCATATCATATTGATGAAAAATTTTATATATCTTTGAAATACCTTCTTGTGAAGAGATTTTTTGGACGCCGTGTCTACAGCACTGTAACCGCGTTCCATGTTTGCTTCTTGAATGAGTTTTGAAAACTCCTTCTGTTCAACGAACACCCGTAGAAGCTGTACACCGACTGGTAAATGAAAATTTGTTGATATTCTGTCAGCTGGCGCCTGAAACACGAAAAATCATAAAAAAATCATCCGTAGGATATTTTATTTGATTCACATTTCAACGAAACATACGTGTAGTAGACGTGATAAAATTGAATTTCAATACTCACTTTGATCCTGTAGGGGTCGGTAACAACTAACAATTTGGTTATCTCTGCATTTAACTGCGACGCAACGACTCTGAAATTTTATGCCAAATATCATATACATTTCTTAAAATTGACGTCCGTTAGTGACAAGAGTAGTATTTTTACTCACTTATTGTTATAAAAAAGAGCCCCACCAACAATACCATTAGTTTCCTGACAATACTGGAGAATCTGCATGGCTTCTAAGAACACGTTACTAGCACTCTAGTTCCAAGAAAAATTGAGTGTAAGCAAGATAAAAAAAATGTGTGAATGTCAATGAATCTCGGATGAGAGAATTTAACTCACCCTTGGAAGCTTTAACATGGGAAGATTTGAGAATAAACTGGCACTGTATTGTAGTATTGGCAAGTAAGTTTCGAACATTTGATACAATTTTTCGGTGAATTTATTTCGATCATTACTCAACGACGTTGAAATCACATCGAAATCACAATGGAAAAATTTGAGAAGTGATTCCAAAACTTTTGCACGTCGTTCCAGAATCCAGTCTTGTATGTTCCTGTCTGTACCCACTGCCTGTAATCAATTCGTATTAAATCATATTCACGTGTAAGTATGAAATCACAAATCAAAATGTTGTAACAAAGTTGAATCGATTTGATTAGTTTAGAACTTATTTTGATAAGAGAGTGACAACCCATTAATTTAAATTATTTGCTACTATATTTCTTTATCCTGTATACACTCGATGGAAAAGTTTTCTCTACTAAACTCTTCTCGGACTCTGCCAAACTCTACTGGAGATTTGCCAAAGCATATGGAATCTGAGACAGTTGGCCGAGCAATAGCAAAGCTTGGCAGAGTTAGTCAGGCCAGATTTTCCATAAAATCGCGTATCTCGAAGTTTTTGTATATATTATATTAAAATAAAGCCAAATTGAGTAATGTCAGGCGGTCGTTAGAAAAATCTGAAGAAATGTATTTGAAGTATGCGAAAATTACTTACGAGAATGTACGTTCCGAATTTCTTCAGTACAAACTTCCCTCCTTGCAGCGATATCATGGATGGAGTTGAGAAAGAAGTGGTTAAAAACTGGTTCACTCCCATCAGCTGACCGGCCAGAGCCAGCCTCTGAGTTGGTGAGACCCATGCTGGATGGAAATATATAACAGCGTCGGCTGGGTCGTCTTCTTCTTTACAACACCTTGCGGTGTCGTAAACGAACACGATCATCATCTCTCTGGAGGGATGAAGCAAAAATTATCATTGTGGAAGAGAAAAAAGGCATAGCAAAACTGTTGCGCACACGGTTGCAAGCATATATAATGTGTTTTCCACTTCGTGCGTCGGATATCTTTGGTAACTGTTTTATTGCGCAATAAATTTTTCTTTATCTTCGAATATAATTTTGAAAACTACATTACCCAAAATTTTTATGAAAAGAAGTAAGTGGACGATAGTGTGTTTAACTTTGTGTAACTTCTTGTTCGAGTCTTCTTTCATTATTCGAATGAAAGATATGATGAAACAATTAGGTGAAAGATATCGAGCATTCAGTGAGCCATCGGAGAAAAAACAATTGTACGGAGCTAATGAACTCTTGCAGTGGTCGATGACGAACAACCGAGCAGAATGTATGACCGAATGGTTTTAAAGTTGCGTACCTATTGATAAGATGCAGATTAAATCTGTTCTTGTGAAGGATGAATCGACTGATAAATAAATGATTGCGGGAATGAGTTTTTAACGTGGTCAGTGCTACTACAGCTTGGCAAAATAAAAATAACAGCAGAGATAGAATTTACGGTCTCATGTTGAGTGAGAATGGATTGAAATTTGGTGGGATGATGGAAAATTAAAACGTACATATATATGCGTCATCGTGATCGTAAAGCAGGCCAAGAAAATACATTAGGGGTCAGTTTCCTATGCGAAACAACCCGTATTTACAAATGTACGAAATGAAAATCTCGAATCTTGTGTGTCGAGAAACACATTGAAACACATTGAACAATGACATTGTAGCCGGCGATCTCGTAAGTGAGTTGGAAAATATTACGAGTTTTGCACACACTTTGAATCGAATCATGGATAAAAACGACGAGCGTACATCTAAAGAGTGAGTTGATGGAAGAAAAAACGAGAATAGTTATGCAAGCAAAAATTCCAGCCGCACAATATCTGCTCGTATGTGCGAGTGAGTCTCGCAGCTTGGCCCATATACAAGAGATGAGCGATGGCAAATCGTCAATCGTGTGTTGTGTACCGGATATTATCCCGTGGACGTTCACTCGACCCCAGGGCAGAAATTGTAAAGAGCAATTGTTGTGGAGCGCTCGATAACAGTAGACCCCGGTCGCGAGACTCCGGCGGTGCATCGCGACCGAGAGAAATCCGCATCGGGTCTTCTCCGGCGCAAAGCAAATCTATATCTGCTATATATGCAGTATATATTCACGGAACGATCGAAGCGCGGGTTGAGCCGCGTCGCGCGAGTCAGCCAAGTCGAATTACGAGTTGATTCCGCGCGGGCGCGCGGCCGACTCTCGTCGTTATCTGCAGCCACTGGCCAGCTGCGATGGAGATATGTGGGCCGCGGGGGAAATTACGGAGCAGCACACTCCAAATGCGATTAGATAAAATTCGATTATACGTACTTAGCCATGGCTGCTGTTTACACAGTCAGTGCGTCGGCTGCTGCTGCTGCTGCCTGTCTGCAGCGGGACAGTCTGGGAAAGCCGATGGCTGCAGACGCCTATATGCACTGCGGCTCGGAGCAGAGCAGCTCCAAGGACTCGGGCCGATGAATATATACGCGCGCGCGGCGGGATCGTCACTCACATGCACTTGGATAAGGAGCTGCGCGTTACATAATGCGACGAGGTGTCCGTAACTGCGAGCCGAGCGAGCGTGTGTACGGTGCGCGAGGCGTAATGCGGGCCCCGCAAGCTCGCGGCTCGTCTGCTGTTTGCCATGCCGGCCCCTTCCTCGCGAGCGAGCGAGTCGCGTGCGGTATATGATCCTCGCGAGCGCGCGTAACACCCGCCGCCCGCCCGCCCGCGCACGATGTGTTATATTGATCTGCGGCGCGGCCGCCGCTCTACTCCGCGCGATGTGCATGCGCGCTGATGCACACATACACAGAATCCGGCGATATGCCCCCCCATATACACATACTACTCCCACTCAACGGGAGCTTATGCACCAGCGGAATATTGAAAACTGTTCAGTTCGCTTGTTTGCATCTTAAAAAAGCACTGATGCCCGTTACGTCACATATATTGCACATCTGAAACTTACTGGTAGATCAAATTTGCCCTCACATCGTAGATTATAATCACGCGATCATAAATGAATATAGATTATTATACGTATCGCATACACCGCAACAACAGTCAATTCATTGTATGTTACTTATTTATTGTAACGACGAAAACCAGACGATAATTTTGAATTTTACGTGTCTGTATACACAAATTAACTATATGTATTTATATAGATGTAAAATTTGTAATTATACTCATTTCTACAGATTCAAGCGTCACAATATTTACTCATAATTAAATAAAATAGACATTTGGAAAAATGATAATATGAGACCTCTTGTGTATACCTATATATAGGATTATATCATATGAGACACATTGCAGTCACTCAGCGCCTCCGGCAGCCACCGGTCGAAGTTCATGTTCATGTTGGATCAAGTGGAGTGCTCCAAAAACTTGTCGAAGCAAAGCGTGTTTTCGGAGCAAATTGCATCACGTAAATGGGTTCGAATATCCTGCGTATCGATAACATGTGAAATTTGAAACACAAAAGTTATAAGCCATTTTTCACCAGACAATCCCTAGGTTAGTATCAATTTTCAATTATAGAAAAAGTGCGGATAATGATAGCAGAATTCTAACATAACCTCAGTTGAAGCATGAAATATTCATTGATCGCAATCATTTCATTTTTCAATTAAGCTAAAATGTAATAACATCTCATCATGAACTTGACGTAACGACTTAAAAACATTGATGATACTATTGATTATGAAAGAATCATTAAAATAAATCATACTACTTACAATTTTCTGGTTACAAATAGATTCTACAAAATCTAATTCAATGTTCAGGAAGAGACGATTTTTCAAATTAGTTATATCAATCAACTACTGATTGGTCCTTTCTAATTTTAAATTAAAGTTCACTTTGATTAATAATACATTTATCAATCAAGTGCTATTTGAGTCCCATGCCTTCTTTCAGTAATGGATTGCAGAGAACACATGAAAAGTCTTGGTGGTACATGCAATGAAGTCAAGATTCAATATGACAACTGTTTTAATACATGGTTTTCTGAAAAATTCCTGAAAGGGGACACGAATGACTCAATGTGTGCTCCTCTATTCAATAGTTACCAGCAGTGTATCAAGGTAAATTTTTGTTGCTTATAGGTTTACTGTAAGATTGTTGTAATTATAAACATCTGCACTATGGAGCCATGCAAAGATCTGAAGCAAAATTATGATAAATGCTTTAACTCCTGGTTTCCCGAAAGATTCCTTAAGGGCGATACTAATGATGCTATGTGTGCACCTTTGCTTAAAGTATATAAAGAATGCGTAGAGGTAAGATGTACATCAACAACACTGTAAAAGCTATTTATGAAAATCAAATTAATAACTTTCGATATCCAATTTCTAATATTATTTATACTATCGCTTTCTTTTGAAACAAACATAAATTGAATCTCAATATTCCTTTCAATACCCTAGTTCACTAACGATGTCATTCATGTTATATATATGTATATATGTACATACACATATATATTTATATGAAATTAAATATCTACAGCTTGATCAAAATGAAAATTCAATTGAATTCCTTTCTCAAAAAATAAAACATCTCCAAAGAGACCAAGCCAAGAATTTTCACTTTTATTTTGAATTCTAGAAAGCCATGAAGGAGAATCATATTGAACTGCCTGATGCACAAGTTAATCATTTGGAAAATGAACAAGGGAAGACTGGACAGAGCTGACCCAATCAGCTGTCTGATCAAATCAACAATTGGTCACCAGATGTAATATGCACTCCTTGTTATGCTTAAATGATACCATCTGTGAATTGGCTTCCTGTCAGATGCTACACTGAAGATATATTCAAAATGTCTTTACAAGCATGTGATGCAATACAGTAATGTGCTCCAACACATAATTCTGTAAATTGATTACATTTGACATTTTGTTTACATAATTGACAAGAATTAATTGTGAATATTTTTTATATGCTATTTTTGTTATTTCATAGTATATGATTTTATTCAATGTGAAAAAATATAGGAGAATGATTCGATGTAGCGAGAATGGCGTGATTATGGAAAAATCGACTATTTTAATTGATAACTGATGATTTATTTATATTAATGTTGAAAAATAAACTTTCATCAATTTGAAATTGTGTTGTATAATATTGAAATATAACAATAGTTATGGATCCTTATAATTAGACAGGTTGAAACACTTGGATCAACATTTAGATAATGCATTCAGATGAAAAGACTACATACATACATAATGAGATGAATTATAATGATCTTTGAACTGAGATACACCAAAACCCTTCTAACCAGCAGGTTTACTGTACTCTATGCAAAACATACATGCTTAACTATTTTGATTAAATCTTTTCTTTCTGTCTTCAAGACAGATTCTCCAAGGTTACAAAATACAGTTGGAAATATGATTGAATTGGGAATATACTTGAATTAACTATTTATACAGTCACTTAACGCTTTCTCGATCAGTTCTAGAAACAATACATTAATGATCACTTCAAGAGTCATCATCACTACTACTATCATCGCTGATGTACTCTTTGCTTTTGAATCCAGATCCAGCCATTGCTTTGCTTGGAGACTCTTTCTTTAGATCTTTCTTTGTATCTTTCTTCGTATCTTTCTTTGTATCTTTTTTAGCTTTCTTTTCTTTTGGCTCTTCAGAAGTACCTCCACCATTAGCATTGTATTCTTCCATAGCTTTTAGATATTCTTCTTTGAGCGCAGCAGCTTTTTGTTCCCATTCTGATTTATCCTCTAATTCCTTCCACATTTGGCCACCTTTTTGTGCAATTTCAGTGACTTTAATATCTGGGTATTTAGCTTTGATTTCCTCTCGCACACTATTCAAATATATCATGTACGCTGAAATAGGCCTCTTTGGTTTGTTATCATCCTTTTCTTTCTTCTGTTTACGTTTTCTTGGTTTTTCGGACTGAAAAAGTATAAATTTATAATATATTAATAAATTTAAATACCTATTTCATTTTATATTTAATAACGAGACATATGATCCTTTTAATTTTTTTTCTTTGAAATTGATTCTTATTAGCCTCAATTTAATTCAATAGTATTCGTGATCTTAAACGATCAACTTCCGTTTCATGAAATATAAGTATAAAAATCACGATCTAATTCACGACAATAATCGGTATTCAACAACTTAGTATATAAAGTGCTTGCTAAAATTATCAACTCACAACTGTCTTGGCGGATTTAGACTTCTTTTCTTTCTTTTCTTTTTTCTCTTTCTTTTCTTTCTTTTTCTTATCTTTCTCACTACCACTGCCAGATGCATCTGAATCAGCATCACTATCTGAAGTATCATTTGGATTGCTATCATATTCTTCTGCAACATCACTTTCTTCCTGTTAAGAAAAATGACATTTTTACAACGAAAAGAAACGGTATTAAACTTTCAAGAAAAATACTGACTGCTGTTGGATTGAAATCTTCATCAGTGGACTCATCATCATCATCATCATTGTCATCATCATCTCTCTCTTTGGCTTCAGCTTTAACTCTGGCTAAGTAAGCATCAGGTTCATCTTCTTGATCACTATCTCCAAAGTCATCATTGTAACCAGGTTTGTCCTAAATTTGAAAATGTTGTTCATTGCATAAAAAACAGAACTGTCATAGAGAATCTATTGAGAGTACAATTAAATCTAGCCAAATTTGAAATTGAAATATTTTCAATTAAATTACAAAATTATTCCGAAGCAGCAAAATTGGTTGATACATATCAATACTTTCTGCTTTGCATTCAAATAAGAACATGTAATAACATAATATATTGTAATAGTATACTCACTCCTTTGCCTCTGTTCTTGACGCGTAGTTTCTTGTTATTTATGAAATCGAACAATTTACCATATTCTTCTTTTTCAATACTACTGAATGTGTGAACTACGCCAGATGTTAACTCTATTTCAAAGTCAAATGATCTTGTTGATCCTCCACCTCGAGCAAAGTTGACTGAGCTTATTTCTTCAAATCTAATGTGAATAGGGGGTTTGTGTACATAAATGAAGCCTCTTTCTAGTGGATAGAGATATCCTGCAGTAGCTTTGAAGGAACAACCTATGGCAGGAGTACCAGAATGTCTGGAATAAAATTCAAAAACATTATTTAGAATGTTGTTCCAAACTTGAGAAAAAATAATTTGGCTTACCCAAGAAAAGATCCAGGGCCAGTTAGTTTCCTGTTGATAATAACTTTCATAAGTTTTCCTAAAACTTCAAATGTAGGTCCAGAGAGCTCCTTGGTCAATTTGTCTTCATATTTATCTTTTAGTTCTTGCCTAAATATTACAATAATTATTTTAGCATCAATTTGATATAACGCTATAAAGCTTAGGTATAAGAAGAAAAATAGAATGAAAATTACTCAGTAAAAGGTAGTTCAATTGATGTTTCTTCTTCTTGGTTGAAAAGAATTACTAAATAGTGGTAACGAGTCTGACCCTGTTTGATTGGTGGATCTAAACTTACCTGGGGAATAATTAAATTTAATATTTCACTCTAGATACACATATAATTACCAAGAGTAACAAATATCAACTTACCACAAAGAACATTTGACGCTGATCTTTGTGTGGTAGTAAAAATAACCTCAGTACAGTTGACATTGGAATTTTGTAATCAAAAGTTTTACCATGGAGTTGGAAGAATGATTGGAAAATCTTAATATCGTAACGGCCACTGAAACAAAAGATCATATTTTATTCTGATATTTTTTGTAATAAGTAGTGAGTGCTATAGGATTATGGTATACCGTGGTGTGAGACATTGAATTTCTCTGAAAATGGCAATGGCATCACCACTAACACTAATAACAGAAGCTTTCTCCATTACTTCTTTGTGAAACTCTTGTACAGGATCCTTTTCTGCATTATCACTAATTGGGATGTGGAATCTCATTTCTGTCAAACTAACAGGAGCATCATCATTCTAGATTTGACAGAGAAATTGAACTTTTCAGTATGGTTTTTATCTTATAAACAGTCAATTTATGTTATTGAATTGGATAATCATTCCATTATCAACTTACTTGGTGAAATTCAAGAGTTACTTCATTCTTTCCAGTTGTACATTGTGAAACGTCATACAAGGGGATTTCAAAAGCTGTATTATGACCCACGTCAAAGCTCAGAACTGAGCCAAAAAATTTAGCTGTGCCCCAATTCCAGCCTTTCAAACTCAGCTCTTTTTCTAACATTTCTTTTTTATAATTGGTATTGAAAAACTTTGCTATCTTCTCTTGATCCTGCAGAGAATATATATTGTGAATAAATCATTGTTTGAGCTTTAGCATTCCTTGACAAGTTGACATACCCCTTCTTTGAAACCACGGAATCTATGCAATGTTCCATTTTTCAAAAATATTCGCAGCCCCCACGTGCCAACAAACCTCTGAAAGTTAACCATTTCCATGTCTGATGCAGATATTTGTTCGACTTTTCCTGTCTTTTGATTCTTGAATATCAAAGCTTGATCAGTCATTTTCAATCTTCCAGGCGTCTATAAGAATCGTTAATGGTAAATACCGTGCAACATTCATTCACATTGTGTTTGTGGCTCTAACGGAAGTAGATTTGGAGAAAATAAAGTGTGACTCGTATGAAACATGAGTTCATACGAAATATTTTCCAGAGAATGAGGAATCTGAGAAAGCCAACGCGTTTATCATGGGTATAATGACAAATATCTCACCATTGCGCCTTTAACCTCGGCGGTGATGTCCGGGTACTCCAGAAAATCCATTGTCTCAGCAGCTGAACCAGAATATCAAAATGAGAAGATCAACGAGTTGATCATTTACATCAGTACGAGCAATATTCGATCAACTCACCGTCTATACTTCTTCAAGAAAAAACTATAAATCACAAAGAGGTTACGTCCGAGTCAAAACCTGCGATCAAACCGCGCGTTCAAACTTTTCTAACGTCGCCGAGATGCCGATCCGACGCCGGTCGCATGTATATATGATATATATATATATAACTATATATATCAAACACCTGCATGAATATACATATATATATGCGCGCAAGCGGGAACCGGAAATTGCGGTTGGCGCCAACATATCGAATTCTACAATTTTCACGCATCCATTGATTCAAATTATTACTCACAATAATTAAATTATTATTATGACTTCTATATTGTTACATTATGGTACAAAAGTTAGTTTGAGAAACTATTAGATCGGGCATTAAGTCCGCACTCCACAGTACAGTTAAAAATTTGAAAATTTTAAAATAACTTTTAGTTTTGAGTATAAATAATCTCTATTATAGGAATAAATTAAGTATCTCTTCAATTTGTTGATGTATCTATGTAATTTAGCGCAAACAACACCATTTCCGTCATTTCAATTAGCTTTTAAAAGGGGAATTTTAGGAAATCTGTACTTAGTGCGCCTATTCCTGAATGATTATTCAAATAAATCATTGAATTCAGAATTTACCTGAAATATGAAAATCCATGCTTGATCTTTGTTTGTTAAGTGCTGGGGGAGAGGTGCGACCGTGGGTGCGTATTATAAATAATAAAAACATGCGGGTTTCGACGATTAACTTATACATTAATTATACGTTATTCTCGATTATCTCGAAATGTATTTACTGAATCGGAAAAATACCTGCATATACACCAGCCAGTCGTCGATTTTTCCAAGATGTACATACAATATTTTGGTCTCGTAATAGATTGTTTCAGTAGAAAATAATATTTTCTCAAGTCTGGACAAAAATTGTCATTGTTTCTTTGTAGATCTTGAAAATACCGGACGATCAACCAACAGTGTCGTGTGTTACAAGTTGTTCTTCATTTTAATTGAGCCAGCTATTGTTATATGGGGAAAACGCGAAGCTGCAGCGAGCGTAAAGTGTGCAATAAGGCAAGTGGAGCACGCAGTACATACTTAATTGCGCTCGCGGAGAACGCTCAAAAATGTGCGAAGAGGGGAAATGAATAGGCGCCAAGCACTCGGTATATCTTAATGGTATAACGCGATATATACTTCGTATTCGATGCGCGATGGGTTTTTTTCTAAATCGTGGCTGGCGCATATGTATGTGTGCTTGTGTGTATATATATATACACGATTATAACATAACGGAAGATCGGAGCTGCGTTGGCAATCTTGCGCTCGTGGCATGAGCCACTGAGCCACTCCGGAGCGACTCCAGTCGAGCCCGCGCGCGCGCACGGTGACAAGCGCCTGCGTCCGTGTGCCGCGCTCTGCCCGCTGTGTATATACATATATATAGGTAAATGCATGCATGTGCATGCGTATACATATACATACGTGAGTGTGCGCCACACATGCAAGCCACCACCAGCATAGCGGTGCGTGGCTGCAGACACTTGGCAGTCTTGGGCAGACTGACTATGGGTTGTACTTGTAAGTTGTAACCTAAAACAGTCGATTTAAAAATTCCAGCTATCGACCTGGAGTTTCGGCTGGACGTGCGCAACCTGGAGGGATTTAATCAAACGCATGAGAGCCAACGAGTCATTGATGAGACATGGGTGGTCAGAAATTCCAATATGACGAGAGCGGAGGGACGTTTTTCTACTTTCTGCTCTCGTTCCTCGCGCTACTGCTTGTGCCCAGTACGTTTTACCTGTGGCCACGTAGCCCAAAGCCAGGTGAGCAAATATCTTCCATCAAATACACTCTTCGCGTTTTTTCCGTTTCCACCGCGTTTCTTGCGTCGTGCGGGCTTTTTTCCGCTGTAGCGGGACAATTATATATATATATACATACATATATGCTGAATTATTCATGGAGGCCGATTGGTTATGTCGGGCTGGAGGGTTCTGCTTCACTAACAGCTGATTGATCAGCGTGCTTATAGTTATTGCCTATGTTAGTCAATTGATCATCAACAATAGTTGGAATCAAGTTTTATAACGGTGATTTCAGATCTTGTAGAGTATGACAAGGAGTGTCAGTGCGATGGATGTAAAAAGAAAAAGATCATTCTCCAGAAGACTGATCCATGGAAGGAAACCAAAGCTCTCTTCAGGTATACCATCGTTTTCTCAATTCTTTCATCCCAATAATTGACAATCCATTGCATTCGCATACTTCTTTTATTCTAGAAAAACGCTCATCATTGGCGGATGGGTGTTACTTGCCTTCCTTGCCTACAAAGTCTCACAATTTGATTATGAGATGGCTAATTTTGACCCATATGAAATATTGGGTATTGCCCCGGTGAGTTGACAATTTTTTTCTTCAAACATAATGATTGTATGATATTGTGTTTTATTATTCCATTTCAAAATATTTAATATTGAAGCATTATGATAATTTGAGTTACTCCCAAAAACTTAAGGCATGTGTTTGAATTAAAATTTCAGGGTTCATCTGCTGTGGCAGTGAAAAAAGCTTACCGGCAGCTTTCTTTGATACTCCATCCTGATAAAGAGACTGGAAATGAAAAAGCATTTATGAGACTCTCTAAAGGTATGCAATTGAGAATGATATGTATCTTAAAGTTAATCAGTCATCACACTAATCAATTTTATTTTTGCACCTTCAGCTTATCAAGCTTTAACTGATAAGGAAGCTATGGCAAACTGGGAGAAATATGGAAATCCAGATGGTCCAGATGCCATGGGTTTTGGCATTGCATTACCATCCTGGATCGTAGAGAAAGAAAATTCAATGTGGGTATTGGGTGCTTATGCACTTGTATTTATGATAGCTCTGCCAACTGCTGTAGGAATGTGGTGGTACAGGAGTATTAGATACACTGGTGACCAGGTAAGGAAATTATTCTGTAATTTTTTTTTCCATGTTATCAGTGTAATTCATCAATTCTTTTACAGGTTTTGTTAACTACAACAAAAATGTATTATGCTTTCTTCCATAATACTCCAACAATGACACTCAAACGAATCATTATGGTTCTTGGAGCATCATTCGAATTCGAAAAGAAACACAATGCAGATATTGTTGAAAGACTATCAGATAACGAAGAAGTACCTGCAGTACGTATAATTTTGTTTCTGACGATTTCTCAATTTTTTTAGTGGAATCATGAAGTTTTAATTGCCAAATTATTTTTTTAGCTCATCAGACAGCTACCCAACTTGGGTGAAAAGAACCGAGAATATCCTCTTTGTCTAATGTACTCTATAAAAGCAAGAGCTTTGATACATGCTCACTTATCACGAATGCCGTTAAATCCAGAAACTCTAGAAAAAGATAGACAGTATATAGTAAAGAAAGGCCCTTACTTGATTCAAGAAATGATTTCTTGTTTAAATCAGCTTATTATTTTAGCATATGCTAGACAATGTTTGTATAAAATATTTCCAAAACTTTCTATATTGTTTTCCTATTTTCATTTATTGTCTAAATATGCTCTTCAATTATAGTGCAACAGTTGCCAACAATTACTACAATTGAGAATTGTATGAAGCTGTGCCCCATGATTGTACAGGCTTTCTGGGAATTTAAAAATCCCCTATTGCAACTACCTCATTTAACTGATGACCACTTGAAACATTTCAGAAACAAAAAGGTATGATGAAAACAATTTATTGACAATATCAAAAAATCTACGTCTCCAGGTTAAACAAGATGAGTATTTTCAGGTGAAAACTCTGCAACAATTTGCTCAACTGAAAAAAGAAGATCGAAGATCGATATTGCGTGGTTTATCAGATAGTCAATTTGAAGATGTGATGAAAGTTTTAGAAAATATGCCTTTTGTAGATTTCAAAGTCAGATCAGAAGGTGATATATTTCAACTTTTCACAATCAATCTGATTGAGACTAATAACAAGAAATATCAATAAATCCTATTCATTTCAGTGATTGATGATGAGAATTCGACCGTATATACGGCAGGTGCCATCGTTACCGTGACGGTGACCCTGACGCGCCAAGATATGTCGCACCTGTTTGGCGACGATACCGTGGTGGAAAATACTGTTATCGAGGAATCGGCTGAAAAAGGAGAGGCAGATGATACGGAGAAAGAAAAGACGGAAGAGGCGGACGAACAGAGCCAGGCCGCGGCGAAGAAACCCGCGTGGATGAAGCAGAAGAAGGGCCAAAAGAAGTCGCACAGTAAAAAAGGACCCAATAAGAAACCAGCCCCGACCAAGCCGCTACCAGCTACTGTACCAAATGGCGTGGCCAAGCAGCAGCAGCAGGCTACCAATGCGTCGCCCAAACCCAAGAAAGAAAAAAAAGAAGACAAGAAAGAGAAGGAGAGTGTTACAGAGGCTGCCAAGGAGAAGTCAAATGGTAAGAAATTTTTATTTTTCTCACTACTGGCTCATCGCTAATCCTTAGTTGTATATGGAAGTAAATTGTGTATCGAAAAATTATCCTTCCGTCAGGTTCGGATGCGAGCGAGAGTGATGTGAATAAGAGCGACAGCAGTGACGACGAGGACAGTGACGATGAGAAGAGCGTGTCAGGCAAACAGGAGAGATCGACGGATACGGTCGAGGACGACGACATGGAGTGGAACAAATTCCAGCAGCGGCTATCGAAGCGCGATAGGCTACTCGAGGGTCGCAACAGCAACTCGCACAGAGTACACTGCCCATACTTCCCCGAAACAAAATACGAGCATTGGTGGGTTTACATCTGCGACCGGAAGAGCCTCACTCTGCTCACTGCCCCGGTCTACGTCACCTCGCTCGAAGACACCGAGGAATTCCAGCTGCGGTTCACCGCGCCTCGCTGGCCCAACGTCTACACTTTCACCGTCTGCCTGCGCAGCGACTCCTACATAGGATTCGACCAGATGCATGATCTCAAGGTACCTTTCAATTCAACATTTCCTTACATTTGTTCGGCTAACGTTTTTTAATTTTCTAATTCATTGAAAAACTGGGGACTTTCTTTATTCTCCATACTTATCAGTAAATCCTGCTTAATTTTGACTCTAAATTTACTAATTTAAATCGAGTCTTATAGTTCAATTTATGATTTAAAAATTAAATTTCATTTGAGACATGAACGTTAAGAATTCGTTACGACGCCAATAAATTTTTTGCTACGCATTATACAGAGTATTTTCCTGGTATGTAACGGAAATTTTAATTCTTCTATTTTCATAATAGCTGGACGTGAAAGAAGCCGCAGCCATCCCGGTCGATCATCCTCAATGGGAAATGTCTGATGAAGAAACGGCAGAAGACGTGTTTGCTGCTGATGAACATTCCGAGTTCACAACTGACGAAGACATCAGTGACAATGAATGAACACTTTTTTGTGGCACTCTTAAAAAGCACAAGGTGTAATGAGCATCCACGCCGTGTGAGATTTGGAAATCTTTGCTCGTGAGAAGTGAATGAAATTGTAACAAAAAAGCAAAGAAGGAATGGAAGAATGAAACTCACAAATCCTATAGACTGGTCTAGGAGTTTTATATGTGAAAATATATAGTTTACATAATTGATGTGTGCAGAAAAAAATGTACTGAAGGATATTAGCGCAGTGTACACTGGAAAAAATTTGGCACTAAAACAGCATAGGCAGTAAAAGCAACAGTATAAAGCAGTAACTTAGACTTGTAATTGCTGCCGCTCTGGCTCGAAACAATATACGTTCCGAGCTGACACAAAATGTTCTGTAGATGTGTACGCATTTATAAATTCATTATTACTGTAATACTAAGCTATGAAGAATCGTATACCACCCGGGCTGGAATAATTGATGATATACGCGATTGAAATAAGACTCGGGTGTTGCAAAATCTCAGTGGAAGTTGAAATCGACTGTATTCATAGTCCAGACTTGTTTTTGTGTGATGTTTAAAAAAATGTTCAAAATTCTTATTGCCTCCTTTCGACATGCGAACGAGAATACTTCGTTTCATTGCGATCTTAAGCTCAGTTACTATTACACACACACACATACACACACATATATGCAGCTCGGAAATTCTGTTGCTCCGACCTCCAGGCCCCGGCGCTACTGTGATAAGACTACACGTGTGGCAACTGCTGTGTAAAAATCTTTTCAGTGTATGAATCTTTTCAATGAAGAGGAGAATCATGCATAGCAAATAAGAGAGTACGATATTTATTTTGACATTGTTAATCAATCATTGATTTTTGGAAAGAATGTGTGCACAACTTTTTAATAAAATGGAATTGTCTATATGTTTAAGTATACATTGCCTAATCTTTATTCAATGATCACGATCTTTTCCAATTTCTGTCCTTCTTTCGAAAAAATTCTATTCTCCAAACCATTTAGATTGATCTTACAAAATAGTTTTATTCTTTTTAAGCGTTGTGAATTATTTATAAAATTAAATTAATCAGTATATTAACGATATTATGCTCTTCAAAAACAATTGGAAATATTGATAATGTTCGCTTGGCTCTTTGCAAAAATTTTCCTATGCTATAAACAGAATACTTTCAAATTTCTACGAATATTAATCAAAAGATTAAGAACTTATATTATTTATCACGAACTCTCTTTTAGTACCGTTGGACAATGAGGTACAAAGTGTTTTTTTTAATAGAAGTGAAAGTCAATTGAAATTGAGGTGAACGGGATAAGCCCTCCATGACGCTCTAAGCGTGTCGGTTTTTTTTTATGTTTGGCTGGAGCGAGCAAGTCTTGAATTCGTTAACTTTCAGTAACTGTCTGAACGTCGGTCTGATATGTTTGATTACAAAATGATTTATTCAATACTTTTTAATTACTTTTTATTATTGATATTACTTAGCAATACATCAACAAGTATGAAATTGGTCCTTCATGATTTCCTCACTTTTCAATTCCAAAATCAAATCATCAATAACACATTATATTCATAGCATCTACTGTTGGTTGGAAGACACGACTAAGTAAATTTGGTTTTAATGGACCTGTATATTCTTTCGTAAAAACAGATGAACAGGCCAACATAAAATGGGGTGTTAGACATTACGTACCAAGACGAAATTTCTCATAAGGTAAACTTTATTATAAACATTCTCTTCGCGTATAAACTTTCAAAAAATATCAAACAGTTGTTATAAAAAAAATTTATACATATTATTTAATTACTATCTTATAAATACTGATTCTTGCTTAGACTTCTGCAATATCAATCACTTTTAACAATATTTTCATTCAATAGAGTCCAAAAGTTCGTTAAATATTTTTGTTTTTCAAATAAACTGTATTCATTTGAGTATTTTTTCAGGATCAATCTAAGTTAATATTCTCGAAATTTTCTTTTATACCTTGAAAATATTGATTGAACCTGTTAAAAATGTACCGATTATCAAAAGTAACACAATAAGGAATCAATCAATTATTTAGAATTCTCCAAAATAAGAAATATCTTGGTTGTTACTTACATTGCACGTAAAACAATATTATCTTTGATTTCTGTATCAACTTCTGTAGGAACAGGTGGGGAAGGAGACTGATCCAACATAGGTGTATTGTTTGCGGCAATAGCTAATGTGCAGGTAGTCACATTTTTTTGGTAATAAATTTGATTCAACAACTCTGAAAATCTCGTGTTATAAAATGGTATCAACTGCCTTGCTGAATCTATTGCATCAAAACGATCATTCACTTTTTTTTCAAAACAAACTAGTTTCCTGTAATATATTTCAAACTATGCAATTATAGGATTAAGAATATAATGCAATAGATGAATATTCGTTTACCTTGCAATTGCAATAGTTTCTGGAGCCTGAATTTTTGTTCCTTTTTGATCTTCAAAGTTGCCAAATAATTCTGATAAAATGTTTACATTGTCGTTAATGCAATCACTATTATTCGTTGTTTCATTTTCAAATCTCTGGAATTTATCCAAAAAATCTTCATACCTGCAAAAAATATTCAATGTTAAATGGTGTACAGTTTGATGCAGAACAGTATAACAAGCTCGCCAAAGTATATAGCTTACAATTCATTCAATTCTTGTAAATCACGTGAGATTCTTCCGTTCTTAAAAAATTTCTTTATTTCTTGAATTAAACCCTGGATTTTATTATTTTCAGTTTTGATACATTGAATAGAATTATAAAGAGTTTTGATTTTTAAACATAAATCTTTGAAGGTTTCTGATACTTCAATAGACTTTAAGTCAGAATTTGATTCAGTTTTCTTCACTTTATTCAAGAGATCTTCTGAATTTGGTAAACATTCCTCAATGGCTTTGTTTAAGGCATTGAATCTTTCGATGGTGATATCACTAAAAAATTGTTGAAGATAGCATAAATGCTTAATATTACATATTAGAATTTTATAAAAAAAGAAAGTTAATGAAAAGCACTTACAACTTAGTTCCTAAAGCAAATACATATTGCTTAAACATGAAAACTTCACGTCTCATAAGGTATATTAATGCAGTATAACATTGTTTCAGTAACGAACGATCGTTAATGCTTTGTGGTTTTAATAGCATGAGATCAAGAATATTGAGTAATTTTGAGTCACAGTCATCTGAAGATATTTCTAAACGATATTCTTCATATACATATAAAATCGAATCAGGTACATCTACTAACGATAATCTTGTAGAACATTTCAATTTATTGAGGACATTCCCTTTCATGTCCACAATGGTTTGCTTATTGATTGGAATAGAAAATTTTTCTTGAATCCACTGATGCAGCTTTTCAATTGTCGTATAATGCTTAAAATCATAATGATCTATTTGATATGAAGAGAAAGAGAATATTTGAATTGTCTGTAATTTGAAAAAAATATGTATTATTCTTCTGGGTGCAACAATAAAGACGTAGCAACATGTGTCTTATGAGTGTCTCATTCATATTTCAAAGGTCCAACACTGTTAATTCAGATAAATTATACCCAATCGATTCTGCCAGTCAATTCAAACATGAATAACAATATCCAAAAGTTGTTAATTCTATCCTCCGGTATGGTTAAACTTTTCAGAAACTGATTTTATCAGCATTTCCTGAGTATTGGATAAAGTGAGACACTTCAGCAATTTAGATTAATTATTCAGAATCAACTAAGAATGCAATTCTTTAAAAATGCTGAGAGGATCAGCTTATGAGAAATTTATCAAACATGTAATTAGATTTTCATCTTAACAAATATATACCTGCCATGAAAAAATTTCTTTCAATATTGGAAAAACAACTACTTCTTCAGTAGAAGAACGTTTTCCTCTCTTTCTTGGATCCCATTGTAAAACAATTTGAAACCATTCTATCAATTGATTGGAAATGTTGCTGTAACATTGTAAATTAATTTTAAATTGATAATCATAGTCCTACTTGTGAGATGTATTCAGGATAATGAATAAAATTACATACTCTGATAAGTCATGAGGATAAATTATTTTGTCATGAAATTTTATCCCCCCGTCAACTTCTTCAGCACATATTTGTTCATACGTTTTGTACTGCATATTTTTTATCCTTCAAGAATTTGATAATTCTCACTCAAAGACATTAAACAAATAATTTATATATTTCTCTTACCAATTGGATAATTTCTCAAAGTAAGGAATAAAAGGTTTATAGCCAGTCAAAACTTCAAAAAATAAAATTCCCAAACTCCAGTAATCAACTGAGCAGGTATATTTCTTTTTCCAAAACAGTTCAGGTGCAACGTAATTAAATGTTCCTACTAGAGATGCTGTTGTAGTTTTGCTTCCAAGTTCTTTAGCATATCCAAGATCAATTAGTTTGTAAATTATCTAAAATTTAGTGTATAGTCTTGATTACAAGCTTAAGCCACTTTTAAACTTTTGATTGTTTCATTTTTAGTCAAGCAACTAGTATAAGGAGTATTTTACCGTTTCATTCTTTTCATGAAGTACAACATTTTCTGGTTTAAGATCACGATGCGTGATATTTTTATTGTGCAAGTACATAAGAGCAGAAGAAATGTCTCTCATAACTGACAAGACTTCACTTTGTAATAATCCACAAGTATTTTCAGGTTTCTTCAATAACTGTTCAACATAATGACAATGAATGTTCATGTTATAATTCAATTTGATTAGTGAGTATTCATTTTCTCCAATACCTTTCGTAGATCACCTCTGTTGCAAAATTCCATACACAGAACAGGGCGGTCACAAACCATCTTTTCAGGAACTGGTTCAGATTTGACTATATTAGGATGATTAAAATTATTCATGTTTTCGATTTCTAGAGCCCATCGATCCATTTGCTTTTGACTCATTTCTGTTTTTGGTAACATGCATCTTTTTATAGCTATATGCAAGAAAAGAAAAATACAAAATCATAGGCACACATAAGCTTTTGAATTATAAATAAGTATCACAAATGACTTACCAATTCTTTTGCTACAGAACTTTTCTCTCCACAGTTCAACTTGACCAAAACCACCAGAACCAAGAATTCTTTCAAATTGCCAATTACCAGCAATCTTCTGTGTCATGATTGAGGATCTTTGAATGCTGAATTCTTATATCTTCATAATAACTTCCATCTTCTCAGATCTTCATAATAACTTTTAATTGATAAGATAAGATTTGAATATCAGAATCACGAATCACACGCAGCGCTGATCACACGAGTGTCACAGCTTTTTTCTATCGTGATTAGAGCAACGAATTCGTTGATTAGTCAAAGATTTGGTCTTGATTATTTCTGTTGTTCAGTCAAGTTCTCTGGTTAAAATGATTGGCTAACAAGAAAACACATCGAAACATGAAATGATAAAGAGATGTAAAATGGTATCACGTCTACATAAACGAGATCCAAAATAAAAACACGCACCTTATCCAGCTTACTCAGCATGCAACATAATATGCAGCTAATATGCATGTGTCACATTTTAAATCCCCACTCTATAACATACTGCTCTTGGCGCTGTTGCCGGAATTTTGTTTGGATTACTTGAGTTCGTTACTTTCAAATGGATATATTTCAAGTTGATTTTTTGATTATACGATAAAAGTAGCACTGCATGAAAATGAATAAAAATCTCCTGACACAGTATGTAAAAACAAAAGCATCATTGAGCAATACAACTCATAAGCGCATTGTTGCCGCATCTCTTCAAATCTGCGAACAAAAGCAGCTGTGCGCAGTTTCTCACGCGCGTCCTTCCCTCCACCAACCAACTCCCTGTTGCACTTTCCAAATAATGGCGGGAGCGCTGAGTGGCTGCGGTGATTGGAAATCCGACTCGGTGATCGTTTTTCTCGTAAGTAAACCGACAAACATCTCTGGAGTGATTAAAATCTTTATTTCACGAATGAATGATCACCATTGCCCGCAGATCGTAGCGAACGGCCAGCTGTGCGACAAGATCTTTGAGGTTATACACGGCGCTACGAGGAGTCGGGATTACCGGATCTCGGTGCACAAGTGCGAGTCCATTTCCGACATCCTCCGCCACGAACCGCGCCTGCACGTCGACTTTGTGATCATCGCTTTCGACGGCTGCATCAGTCAACTGGTCAACGAGGTAAACGCCGGCCGATTGCTTTGTTTACTTTTGCTTTGGGAGCCAAGCGCATCCCACCTGTTGAAGGTTATGTTGTAGTTGCAGACTATTTTGTTTTCCAGGCAGAGAAGAATTTGTTGAAACTGGACGAGTTCTTCGTTATCACGGGACGCGTTTGCCTAGTCAATTGTTATGGTGCTCAAAATAACATGGGCCTGATCTGTCACTCAGCCAACAATTTACACGAAAAGTACAGCCTCAGACTGTTTTCAGTGAATACCAATGTAAGTTGAACTCTTCAAAAATTTTTAGAAGCTTGCAATGGCACAAAGTAGATTTGAAACTTTTTTTGTTATCACGCTACTGTGCTCTTTATAGAGTAGACAGACAATTTTTGAGACAATGTGTATATCTAACCTTGGACATTTTTCAACAGAAACCTGCAAGCTTAAGCAGTTTGGGAGACAAGATTTTAAATACAGCTGAAGCATTGATGGGAGTGCACAGTGGGATTCCTAATTTGGACATGTTGACAGCTCTTTGAGGTGTTTCATCTAGTCTATACTGTTCAGGGATTGATCATTTTAAAATGAAGAGACATTCCACTAAATCTCCGGCTTACGTCTCTAGCCAAGAAGAAAGTGAGAACGACAGTGATGAGACTGAGTGTAGTATTGGTAGCAATTCTACAGCTGGGACCCACCGTAGTGACACACCGACTAGATCCGCTCGTTTCAAGAGGAAAGGACGTCGTAGGAGTAAAACAACCAAAGCCAAACAAAGTACAGACAAATCTCTTTATAAGTATTGTTGTAGTGTTAAGGAAGATCATGGGCAGCCACTCTTTGGTGTGCAATTCAACCATCATCTTAAAGAAGGTGAACCCATGGTCTTTGCCTCTGTAGGAAGTAACCGAGTTAGTATATACGAATGTCCAGAGGGTGGTGGCATAAGACTGATGCAATGCTATGCAGATCCAGACCAGGAGGAGAACTTTTACACGTGTGCTTGGTCGTACGACGAACTAGGCAAACCACTCCTTGCTGTGGCTGGATCGCGAGGTGTCATTCGCGTTATAAGCCCAGTAACTATGACATGTATCAAGCACTACATTGGCCATGGTCATGCTATAAATGAACTGAAAATACATCCTAGAGATGCAAACATCTTACTGTCTGCTTCCAAAGATCACGCTTTACGTTTATGGAACATCAAGACCGATATATGTGTTGCAATATTTGGCGGTGTCGAAGGTCACCGTGACGAGGTGCTGAGCGCCGATTTCGATATGAACGGTGACCGGATCATTTCTTGCGGTATGGATCACGCGCTGAAGCTTTGGAAGTTGGATAAGCCAGAGATGCAGGAAGCTATGAAGCAATCGTATTTTTGCAATCCAACGCGCAATGGACGACCCTTTGATTCAGTTTTGCAAAACATCCCTGATTTTACCACTCGCGACGTGCATCGCAATTACGTCGATTGCGTCAAGTGGTTTGGCGACTTCATTCTCAGCAAAAGCTGCGAAAATTGTATAGTCTGCTGGAAGCCGGGTCGACTCGAGGACTTGCATCTTCGCAACAACGAGACAAGTGCCACTGTTCTGCATCGCTTCGACTTTAAAGAGTGCGATATATGGTTCATAAGGTTTTCCATGGACTTTTGGCAGAAGACAATGGCCCTCGGAAATCAAGTAGGTCGAACCTACGTCTGGGATTTAGACGTTGATGAGCCCGGACAAGCCAGATGTTTTTCATTGCAGCATCCAAGATGCACTGCACCCATCAGACAGACGAGCTTAAGCAGAGACGGTTCTGTGCTGCTATGCGTGTGCGATGATGCTACTGTATGGAGATGGAATCGTGATCATTGATGAGTCTTGGAGTTTAATTGATCGTAATAATTGAAAAACTATCATGCTGGGATCATGTGATCAAGACAAATCGATTTTCTTAGATTTCCATGACATAATAAATTTCAATTTTTTCGAGTCGTTCAATACAGAATACTTTTTTTTTCTAAAAATGCATTTGAATTTTCACAAGAAAAAATTGATATAACATGATATTTTTTTACGATTTTGATGGTTCATATTATTCATCAAAATATTTTATCTGATTTACTTTGTAAATAATCTTTGAAACAGGTGTAAAAGTGAATCGAATCATGAGCATATTTTTATATTCAAACTTATTAATTATACATTAAAAAAAATTCATTAATACAAAAAGTTATTTTGATGACCACGTATCGAATTTTCTGATTATAATTTGGCTCCAGTGAGTTAACTGTATATAACTAGTTTGTAAATTCCAGTTAGAGATTATTTTGCGACAATATTTCCATTGTATACTAGGTGAATTTCTCGATGAATTTTTTCGCCAAGAGAAATATACTTGAGGGTCTGAAAAAATTGAACAGACACAGTTGTTTTTTCATCACTTTTTATTATGACAATGTAACTTTGGGAGTACCAATAAAGCTTTTCAAGCAATATTTCTGCAAATCAGATCTACAAAGGCAGCTTTTCAAATGAACCTTTAGATACCTTGACTGTATAAAAATCACAAATCTACACTCAAAATACATGAAATTATCGGTATTGATATTTGATGGAAAATCGGCCAAATAACTTACCAAAATTAACAAATACAAAAAATTCAATACGCCATTTCATTACCTCAACATCTATTGTAAATCAGGTTGTTGGGGCTTCTCTGTATAAAATAAAACCTGAGATACGACACTTCAACTGACAATAACGAGTTCCCTCTCTTACGTTCTGATAACAAGGACTAAATTACCAAAACTAAACACGAAAAATACATGATAATTGTAATCGAAAGTAATTACACGTAACGATGAAAATTGGCAGACCGATACTCTATACATGTCTCGAGATGCATTCTCGGATGAAATACAACCGGCTGTAAAGCAGCTCGCCGTTTACTCCGCACACCGTTACTCATATACACGAGAAAGCTCGGGAAAAAGTCGTCGCCCGCGCACAAGTAATCAATCATCATCATCGTCGTCAGCTATACTCGGCCCATGGAGCAGCGCCAGCTGGTCGACAGATGCGGATGTGCAATTGGTCGGATCGAGTCCAGCTTGAGGGAAGGGTGGAGTGGTTAGACAATCGGGTCCCTGATGAGGGCAAGAGCGGCACCGAGAGCTGCGTCGCCGCTGTGGCCGAGTTCGAGCTCGAGGCCGTACCAGTGGCTCAGCTCCTTCTGGAGCACTGGGTTGCGCACCAGGCCCGAGCCGTTGCCCACGATCCGGCCGATGCCCGCGGATTCAAGCTCCTCCCGCGACATCATGCTGCCGAGCAAATATTTCTTGTATGTATGTGCTGCTGAATATATATACGTGCGATTGCACAACCCAACGCAGCGCCAGAGCTTTCGTAACCGCGATATGGCGAATGGGTCGTGCATACGCTGGTCTAATTTTCAAATGCACCGATGCTAGACTGATATGGTGCCGCGCCGAAGCTATATACATTATATGCACACTCAACCAGCTTCTCGCTCTTATGAACCGAGGGCTCCGCGCGCTTACGGTTCGCGAAATTGTGAGTATTAAGCCAGAACTACTCTGCAAGTTCCTAAAGTGAATAGTCACTGTAACCTTCAGTCAAATGTCGCTCACTGTATTACAATGGATAGTCCCTGGAATAATCCACTGTAAGTACATTGAAAAGTGCTTCATTGCGAGGAATTTAGAGAGTATCACTTTTACTACTGTAGAACTGTTATCCCTCGCTTTTTCAGTCGTTAAGAAATGACTCGCGTTGAGGTGTAACTTATGATAATTTGACAAGGTGTTTCTCATTGAAAATTAATAGCAGAAACATGTGAGTGGATCTTTGAGCGTAATAAAAACCAAGTCGTTAATGGGTCAATTAATATTTCATATACTCTCCAGTCTTGCAACCCGATCGTAATTCAAAGTTGACCAGATTATGCCCAAGCGCGACATTAATCGTCTTGTATACGGTAATACATATAGCATTGTCGCTTTCTGAATATAAATAGTGCTATAAATTGAGCTTTTAGAGCCAAAATTTGCGAGAGAGAGAGGCGTTGACTTACTCGTGGAGATTCTTTATGATGCCGGAACACAGAGCCCGAAATAAATTGCCCAAGTGCAGTGTGTCGAGTGTTATGCCGGTGACGCTGCAGGTCTGCTCGGGCGCGTAACGCTCGCCCAGCAGCGTCGGCACTATGGTCATGTCGCTGATCGACGAGTCGTCGTTGCCCAGAGCTATCAGCTTCTCCCAAACTTTAGCTGTTCCCAAACAAAACAAACAACTTCGTCCGCTGATTTTCAAAGTTTCGCGAGAAAAAAGTATAAAATGACCGTGAACGCGTCAGTGTATTGGAATGTTACGCGGGGAAGATTCCGACGAGTACTACTGTAGTTTCACTGTGCAATGATGTAGAAAATTGCAGCTATACACAATCTAGACGAATTTCACTAGAGATTGCAAATTTCATATATTGATAGTGGATGAGTGATAATTGTAGAATTAATTTTATAAAATGGATTTTGATGAATAAATTGAATTAGATCGGGATCAATTTTCCGAGCCTATATGGATTATAATAGAGGCAGAAATAGAAGTTTCAAATGCATCAATTTCTGTGAGATATTTCAAAGAATCAT
The DNA here is from genome assembly GCA_020882685.1 of Aphelinus atriplicis. Taxonomy (NCBI): domain Eukaryota; kingdom Metazoa; phylum Arthropoda; class Insecta; order Hymenoptera; family Aphelinidae; genus Aphelinus; species Aphelinus atriplicis. The sequence goes on from CM037073.1 coordinate 74,168,044, forward strand.
TTTATGAGGATATCCATGAACATACTACAGATATATAACATATTCACAGATATAATGCATAGAACTTTTTTTGTTGTGGAACAAACCGACTCGTAAAGTTTCCGAAAAATTCAGCTCCCCGACTTCGCAGTGTACCCTTGCATGAAGTATAAAATCAACTGAGAATATATTGAAATTTTCTATCCATTGTATAGTAATGTGAGTGAGTCCAACGAAGATATAGTAGAATTCACAATATAACGTAGTGTATTAATTTGAGCATACAAAATTACTAGATTTTCAACCACTACTCAGTAAAGTGAGTATCGCAAACCACTTTTTTCTCCGCACGCTGTTTATTTGCTTTGTTGATTGCCAGTCGAAAGAATTTTTTTATCCCAATTTAAATTGAATTTAAGTCATGCAACGTACGGGTTCCGATTATACCATTGATTTTATCTGGCCGTCGGTCGCAGGCACCGGATATTCTAGTCTCTCCATCGCGGGAAATTCACTCTACTGAAAATTCCAATTTACCCCCGGAACGACATGGAGTAGTATCGGTAGTAAAAATTTGAAGCACTTGATTGAACTCACATTGCGGCACGGAGAAACCCAATTCTAGGGTCCACTGCTGCAGGGACTTGACGAAAGTGGCGAGGGTGTTACCGCCGTTGAGTGACGCGGCGACCGCCAAGTACTTGTCGCCAAAATACGGGAAGTGCTCGATTTTACCTGAACCGAGACGCAGAGAAGAAGACGTGGACCAGTGAATATCGGACGGGGTGCGCATATAGGCACGAGTGACAAGCTGGATAAGAGACATAGACTCACTAGATTCATTGGCCGTATCGGGCTTGAACGTCGGGTGGACGTAGGCCAGCTGGGCAGACGTTGAAATATTGAGCACCGCGTCTGTCGGCTGTTTCAGCAGGGCGTAAACCGAGCTCTGCAAATCCCCCAATGCTACTCCTATATTAAATTATGAAACATAGTAAATGAGCATACATTTATCCAATTAGTTTATCAGGCTTATCTTAATTATCATTGCTATAATGCTAGTTGTGTGAGAGACATGACTATATGAAAAAGACAACAATCATTACAGCGAAATTTCAGAAAAATGATGAAATCGATTTGCTCCAATAGGGCTCAGTTGAATTGCAGATAAAATTTCTAGAAAGAACCCAATGGAACATCACTTTGGCAACAGACGATAGCGAAAAACATCGGATAGACACGCTATACGTTGAGAAGAACTCCTTCTGCATACGCAATCGTGAGTGTAGATTCTACTTGGAAACTATATCTTGTATTACGATACAGTAGAAGCCTTCAATCCCATTTTGTATACGAAGGATTCAAATAAAGTCGACGAAACGAAACGCGAATAAACTCGCCTCCGGCTGAAACCTATATACACTTCGAGCATCGAGTATATACACTCGAAGGGACATCCTCATGATTGCTCGATATTAAGTTGCGCGCGCGATGAGAAGAGAAGTTTGTAATATACCTATGTCGACGCCCTGGGGTATGCCGAACCAGGAGTGGGCGAGTTTTCCGGCGCTGGTGCCGGGCTCGAGTATCTCGTCGGGGAGTAGGCGCACGGGGAATTCGCCGGCCCGCAGAGCCTCGAGGTCCCACTCGCGCGACTCCGTGACGAAGTAGCCCCAGCTCGCTGCGTTGTGCGTGCTCATGCGCACCTTCTCTTCGCCGCACAGCAGACTCACCACCAGGTCCTGCACCGTGCCGCACTTGTCGTATTTCCTCAGCTTCTCCGGCCTGTGGACCCACATCATGTTCCCCTTGCAGCGCCCATATTCGCTCGGCCGCGGAGTATTGTGTTATTTCGCGTCGCGACGGAAGTGTGTGTATTACGAAACGGGAATGACGCTGTTGTTGTTGGTTCTCGGTCGAACTCGCGACAAATTCACCGTGTCACCGTCCGTGGAATGCGTCGAGGAAAAAAAAATTCATTGCTACGTATACTGCAGTGTTTGGGAGGATACACTCGCATTGCCTTGAAACGAAGACGGAGCTAAATCATCGTTTGCCGCTAATCCAAGCACCTTCGCTCGAGTCTGATAACAATTTCTAACACAACGAGATTAGTATGCGAGATAATATCGACGTGTCTTACGAAGAAAGACACATAACTGAATCTGTCCGCGAAGAAAGACACAACTCGCAATCTAGCCACGAAGAAAGACACAACTCGCAATCTGTCCGCGAAGAAAGACAAATGTCGGAATTATTCTCCCGCGAACATTAACGAAAAAAGAGTTTAAACTGTAGAAAAGGCTTGTTTTTTGTCAATGATAACCTACTCATTCTAAGCTTTCATTACATATATTTTTTACGTCGGAAAATTGTGGGATGTGCGCCATGTATCCTTTTTGCGGCCAGACGCGAGTTGTGTCTTTCTTCGTGGCTAGATTGCGAGTTGTGTCTTTCTTCGCGGACAAATTGAGATGTGTCTTTCTTCGCGGACAGTTTGAGATGTGTCTTTCTTCGTAAGACACGTCGATATGTAGTTGATAATCCAATGACGTTCAAAGACAAAAAACGCGCGACCTCGGAAAAAGAACGATAAAGGCCGTTGGTATACCGAAGTTCTTCCGTTTCGCGAGGAGCCGAGTTCGGCTCGTTCCTCTCCGCCATTGGCGATCCGGAAAACGAGAAAAAAAGTTCGATTTGAAAACAATCGGACGGGCGAATTCATCGTCGCCGAGCGAGATTATCTTGTTTTCGAGCGAGGCTGTTATTATAGGGTGCAACGACGCTAGGGCGCGGATGCGTCCTCGATGATAAATTTTGACGATTTTCTTTTGTGCAAAAACGTGACACAGCCGAGTTTCGCGGGCGGCCCGGTCAACGAATGCACGACGAGTGTCGGGGAGTAATTGGTGCGTCGCATAGGCTTACTTATTTCTGTCGAACCAGAATAGCGTGGCGCAGCCGTAGCCCGTGTGTATGGGCAGATGACTCTTGGACTCGGGCAGGGACCTCAAGAACTCGGTGTCGCAGCGTCCGTCCTGCCACGTGTACAAATTCGACACCTTGTCTTTGTCAACGTCGAGCTTGAACGCCCCGTTGTCTTTGTACGAGCACTCGTTGGGCAGCTTCCACAGAGTTATCCCGTGCATCTGGCCGCATATCCCTATGCTCTCCACCTATGTCAAGCGTGTATTGTTACAATTCACTTGGTCGTCCCCCGGCGGATCTCGACACAATTTCCAATGCTTATCGTTCCCAATTTATCGGCCTTCCCGAATAATTAATCGTCTCTTAAGGCTTTCTTCCACAAGAGCCAAATTGACAGCGACCCCGAACGGACGGATTATTTCAAAGGCAATTTGTTCTTGCAGATACGACAACCGAAACTCGGACGTGTTTAAAATGTGACGTGTCGTCAAAGTGTTACGCGAAAGAAAAATGTATATTTCCCAGGACGACTGTTCGATATTTTAAATGTACCCGATGGTGATTGGTAATCTCGGTAATTCATAATATTTTCAAGATTTTAGAAATTTCATATGGCTGACTGGGAAGTATCCATCGACAGACAGCTAGCAATTCTCCACGTCGCAAGAATTTCGTTGGCAGACAATATATACTCAACGATCTATTCATTCTCGTCTTCTATTTTCTGCCTCTAGTAATTAGAACGTATTGTGGAAACGTGAATAGTCGCACGTACGACATCTCTCGATGCAATAGCAATATACTCGAGCGCAGGTTTGAAATTCGAACTGCAATCCTTCGACAAGTTTCTCAAAGCTGCATAGAAAAATCAACCCATCATAGAAGTACCGAGAAATCATTTGATTCTAAAACATGCGACAACGTCTGAAAGCCATATAATTAGCCCGTGCATTTCCACGGTGGGAAGCTTAGAGCGTCCAACGAGAGGTGAATGTCGTATAGGCACCGAACAAGCGACACGAATTACCTGCTTGAGGAGGTCTTTGGGCAGTCGGGAAACGCAATTGTGGATGGCGGATAGTATTTTCGGCACGTCCTGCTTGTTCCCCTCGATTCCCAGGTCGCTCGGCACGTTCGCCTGCGTGTCCTTCGACTGGTTCGCCAGGATCGCTTGGCTGTCCTTCTGCACTATCACGACCTTCACCGAGGTCGTGCCGACGTCTATGCCCAGCACCAGACCCGACATCCTCACCGCGATCGATCCTTCCGCGTCGCGTCTCTGGTTACACGTGCAGCAAAAACTCGCTTGCGCGCTGCTCGTGAAATTCTACCGCAGCACTACGTACTGGCACGGCAATCGCGATATCTATACTCTCAATTCGCCGCGTTCCCCCCCCGGAGGAACAATTGAAACTCTCGTTAATCACGGATAATATTGAACGAGATATACCCGAGCGCGCGCGTGTCTCATAAACGTACTGCGAATCTCGGCTCCACTGTTGGATTTAGATAAGTACAATACATAGAGTTGCAACGCGATTTATCGACCACCACTAATAGACAACGCACACACTCGCGGTTATCTGGCGTCTTTTTTTTTTTATTTGTCTTCGGCAAACGCCGCGCGGAGTAATACGCTTATCACTCGGCCAACTTTTTTCGATGCTCTCGATTCCAACGTTGATTTTTCTGCCGCCGGCTATAAAGGGAGAAAAACAAATCAAACGGTATTATAGTCGGCGGCCACGCGCGTTTACGTGGAGAAATATGAAAGAGAAAAAATTGATTACGATTAACGAAAGAACGCTCGCGTATTTCCGCCTGTCTCGGCCAGTGGTCAGACACGCGACCACTACGTAAATAATGAATAGTATATATATACGCGAACAAATAAACACACCGTTTCCGACCGCGGGCAATTGGAGCATACGGAGCAAAACACAATGTATATATGCGAGTGGTAAGCCCGCTGGAGAGCGAGAGGAAGCTGGAGATATGGACAGAGAGACGATTGTGATGCTGCACCGTAAGGATAATTGAGAACAATTTTCATAGGCCACTGGATTCGACTGGCTCAGAAAGCTCTACATAACCGTGAGGGGAAACGGGTGCGCGATTTGAGAAAATCAATCGCCATTAGCATGTAAATCGCGCGTAATATTTCTTCATCAATTTGTCTTTGTACCCTCCAATTACCGGCGGGGGAGCAGGGCTTGTTTACCCGCTCGTGTTCTCCTCCGATTACATATAGTGTTTGCCGTCGCGCGCAGACTTCGGTTATGGCTCGAGCGGTATTTACGTTGAAAAATTTATCGAACAAGGCGGACACACAAACGGTATATAAATATGGTTGTTAGATCACAAAATCATCATATCGTAAATCCAACGATCTCGTCGCTGTTGGAATTAATTTGCCAACCGGCTTTTCGTATAATCTCGTGGACTTTCATCCGCAGCTGACTTCCCGTAGATTTGTACTTTCAAGTGTGGCAACTCTCGAATTATATACCGGCAGCGCGGCGCTCTCGAATCTTAATTCGCCGCCTCTACTTAAGAGCAATTAGCTGGTGTAGCGATGCCAAGTGAATCACAGAAATGGTGCAAACTCACCGGCTAATTGCGTCAACTTGCGTTCCCGCCAGTTCCCGAAAATCCGGCTTCGAAGATTACTCTCCAAACCAAAACTCACTTTATCCAACTTGAAAACACCGCTCGCCCTTTGTACTCTTCTATACACACACGCACACGGCGCAGCAGCTCGTGTGTGTGTGCGCCCACCGCACACGTCGTCGTCGAAGGTCGCGAGCGCGCGTTGCAACTTTTCATCCGCTCAAACAAAGCAAGAATCTCTCCGTGTTTTTTTTTTCCCTTCCACTCGCCTCACGGAAGCGCGCGTAAATGCGCGCGCGCGCGAGCTTGCCGCAGTGGAATGTGACGGATCAGCTGTCCTCTCTCTCTCGGGAGAGCAGCCGTGTATCGCAAACTTTGCCGCTCGTCAGTTCACTGCGGCGTTTATACACTATGCGGTCGAAAAATGCGTCGAGATCCGGCGAAGCCGGCGTCCGGTTCGGAGCGGCCACGCAGGCACTGAGACACATACGCGACAACTGTCTTAGCACAGCGCGCGCGGAAACCGGCTCGCGCGCGCGCATATAATCATACCGCGACGGGCGCATGCACACACGCGCGCCTCTCTGACATAATACAGCGCCGAGCACGAAACAGACGCGCCGCTGTCTCTCTCTCTCTCCGATGGTTGCTGCACGATCCCCTCCCCCGGCGCGGCCGAGCTTGCGCGGCGAGCTTGCGCCGTGCGGCCTTATGCACACCCCGTGCGGCTCACTCGTACGCGCTTGCTTCGCTCGCTCTGGTCTTTACGTCAGATCGCGCATTTGCACGTCCGAGTCGTGCCAGCGACAAGCAATTTTGCCAACTCCATTGCGCGGCTGATTACACCAGATATATACACTATATAGCATTCAGAGCTTGGTGTTGTACGTAGCTGCCGTACGCTCTTTTTGCTTTTGGGTTTTGGAGTAATGGGGCGCGACGAGATGGCGCGGCTCTGACCGGAATCGAATTTAACTTTTTTACGATTGATTTTGTCTCGACAACGCGAACCTCGAGAATTTCTCCCGATACACTCTGTCACTCGTAGGTCAACATCTTCCCGCTCCAGACAATGTCTCGTAAGCGCGCAATCCACTCGGGTATACAAAATTAATTGGGTTTCGCAATCTCGCACCCTGAAATAAACGGATTATTCCGAGAACGCAATTGATTTAGCGCTCGGATTTTCATACGGATACACTCGATAAGGCTGCCGAGCGTTTTTCCCGATATGATTCCTAGGGCATGGCTGGTTGCCAAAGAGTGTGTACACTTTGGCTCCCGATGCTGTATTTTTTCATGTTTTCCAAGTTTATGGATTTTCATTTGAAAAACTAAAAAATCATGTTTTCGGAAGCCCAACGGGGACAATGCGACGTTTCGCGCAATCTTCTTTAAAACGACAATCCGGTCAAATTGCCATTTCCGCACAGAATGTCGTCAGCGACATGTATTATCCTACACGTGAATACCAAAAACGTAAAAGTATTTTCTTCATGACGCAATGATTTTTTCCAAAGAAATTTCTTTTCTAATAAAAGTTTATGAAATACAAGTTACTCTCACAACCATATCTTCAAAATCTCTTTCTTCTCAATAGATGGATTTTCAAGATTTAGGAAATAGCTTTTTTCGCGTGGCGTGAAGTAAGCGACTAAATTTAAGGTTTTCACAAAGTCAAAACAAGGAAGATATAAACTTCCCGACTATGATATTTCCAGAAGATTTTAACTGCCTCTAGGTATTTTTCGAGCTTGGATCAAAGATCCAGACCCCGAATAATTTATGTTTGCTTCGCGTGACTACGCATATTTTTCGAATTACACTTCCTATAGTAGCACGGTTCGTTCTTTGTGTGTCCTTTGATACTCGTCAACGTGAAACATTATTTTGAATACGAAAATAGAAAAAAATGTAAACATAGTGGATGTGGCAATTGGTACGTGAATTTTTTCACATCCATCACACGTGTGTAGCATCGACGACGACGTTCCAAAATTCAATATCAGCCGGCGGGGCCGAGAGATATAATGGATAACGCGTGGCCTCGATAAGCACTGGCCTAAAAAGCTCCCATTCAGACTTACCGTGGAGGCGCCAGCGTAAAAGAGGCGCTAATAGCCGCGCGAGCGTCCCTCTTCCCCGCCCCGCGGCCAAGCTATGTATCCAAGCGCGGTACGCGAGACACTTGCGCTCTGTCCCGCGTGGTCCACGTGCGACGGCACGAGACTCGGTCGCGCGGGCTATTTTCTCGCATACGTATATTCGCTTCTAACGTTTCCGTTTGGCTTGTGCGAGCTAATTTGCACAGCCCGTGCCTGTCTCCAAAAAAAAAAGCTAATCGATTTGCCGTTGCTGCCGCGGGGCTGAAATCGTTTAATCTCTTTATGTTTACCGGGTGCTGGTCGTCCCGCGCCCGAGGGTGAGCGAGGTAATCCCTCATTAATTCATCGAAAATTGCCTTTGCGATCGATCGCTTCAGTATGTATATATACATGTATATATGTAACTGAATTACATCGAGTTTGCGCGCGGCTCTGTAATACCTGGAGCGACTCTGCGAGTTTTCCGGGTGGGGAACCAAGTTTCTCCTATGGGCGGGCACGAGAACTGCCGGCTAACGAAGCTAATTAACAATGGCACGTGTATATAGGTGTTGAGTTTGTATAACGAGCGGAGGCTCGGATTTTTCATCGTCACGCTCGTGAAGTATATTCCCGGTGGAAATCTCGTGAGGAGAATTCACTTAGCGAAGAGTTATTCTTGTATAATGAGGAATGATATTGGAAGATTCGATTGTCGATATTCGTCGGCACGCCTGGCTTTTCTCATCTTTTACTACTTAACCTCAAGCCCCCGTTCCGCTCTATATATTGCGAATTCCCAATCGATTTGCTGGCACACTTGCTGATATTAGGCAATCCGATAAAACATTCATCCCTATTTCGACGCTTCCTTTTCCACGGAGCGATCGAATATTTTCTATTCCAGAGAGAGCTTTCGCTACCCAAAGCAAAAACCATAATTTATTCATCATGGAAAATAGTAACACGCCACCTACACGCAAACCTATATTCGTTGCGCAAATTACTGAGCCATAAAAAAACTGACTCGTACTGGCTAGCAGGAATCATACAGGTATAGTGCGAATTTATTTTTATGATTTGCAATAGAGACTCTATGAAAATAATTGTTTCCATGTAAGCTTCATGATTGTGCAAAAAAAAGTTTTTTTTTGAGCGTGTAGTTGATAATTATCTCGTGTAAGCAAAATTCTTGGGTTAAAGATTCATTTGAGAGAAATAAATACTGGAACTTCCGAGGAATCATCCGCCATTGTGGAGGCTCTACACAGCGTGAGAGGTCAAGTGCAGCCCTGTACGAACAACAAAAGCTCGAGCTTTTTCATCGTTTGGCAGATTCACCACCAACATGGGCGAGTCTCCGTTGGGTACATGGATAGATTGCTGTTATTGAATGTGATATTCCATGCACGTAGCTAATCCATAAGGAGGATAAAATGTGTTCCCCTTGCATCAATAACCATTGACTGAATTAAGCTTGGGCAAACTATTCACTGTTTGTCTCCGCATAGCCTCACTAAGCCCACATGATCCAAGCCAGCAATCTTACCAAATCCAATAGAGACTCACCCACGTAACATTGAATCTAGCGGAGGGTTTGTAGGATGATGTGAAAAAGCTTGAGCTTCCGTTGTCTGTATACAAGCCTCTTGACCTCTCGTGCTTTTCAGTAGCCGCGCGTTGTTGTTCCATTCCCTTGCTTTAACTACAATAGGGTAAATAGCTTACCAAAATTTTCTGTGAAAATTTTCTCTCTCGATTTTTCAAGTTTTAGCTCAACACTGAGAAAAATTTTCTTATCGGAATCTGCTATATGATATAGTAAACGTAATTATAAAAGAATCTACTATAAATATAATGAACCAGAATTATAAGTCAACTGTGTCCGCTCAATCATATCTACTATAAATAAAAGTACTGTATAGAGTAAAATCGACTTTGAATATTGTATAATTAATACTTTTTCCCTGGTATACATTATTGAAATTTGTATACTTGGATTCACAATATCTCATAGCTGGGTCAAAATAGAACTATATTTATAGGAGATTTTTAGTTCACGTAACTATAAACTGCTCTCAGTGAACCATTATCATGAGAATTATTGTATACTATAACAACAGGATAGTACTTCTGTATATATGTATCCCAATACTTCCGTGTCAATAATACATCGAGAGAAATATATTATCAATCTTACTAGATATCAAACATAGATTTTGTTTTATTTGGTTCCAGATATTTATAATAGCCGATTTCAGTATGAAAATGTTTTAATTTTGAATATGAAAAATAGTAGTTCCTAGAATAATATTTACTGTTGCTCACAATATTTTTTGTTTGTGTTGCTATACTTTCCTTAACGACGCTTATGCTGCTATGACTTTATCTGCAGACGTCACGACATTCTTTGAATATCGAATTGGACTGTGACTAGTAGTCGAAGCAGCTCGCGTAAATAAAAAGTCTGGCATGTAATGTCTGTTGCTCAAAGTCTGGCAATTAAGTCTGGCCGACATTAATACCATGCCTTATATTTTTCTCCTGAATAAGTCTGGCTAAAATTCCTGTCAAACTTGAATTATACCAATTTGAATTGGGCTTTGCATTCGAACGAGTATGCTGAATATAATGACTTCCAGCGAGGGATATAAAATGTCCATTTGCTCTCTAAATTCCTTATAGTGACTATTCACTGTAAGTTACAGTGAATTATCACTGTATTATGTTTGCAATGTTTGACTGAAACTGACAGTGACTTTTCACTGTAAGGAATGTAGGCAGAGGATTGAAAATTATATTTTCGGCGTTTCCTGTGTAAGTATTACACAAGAAACACAAAACACAATCGAAAAATTCCCTCAAAATTAGATTATATATAATAATATCAAGAATAATAATAATAATTATCATAATATTATTATATAATCTAGAAAAACATGTTCTGTATTATTGCTGGAATCGCTATTTTATATTTTTTCGTCACTCATATAAGTAATAAATCTGTTCTGGTTAGAATGGCATCAAATCTGTCAATAGTTCTTGACAATATTTATCAGGTCATAGTTTTGATGTTGAGTTTCTATCTATATTTTGAACTTACCAGCTATTGGATAAAAATGTATACGTGACTGAAACATCGTACTTCGAATAAAAATGTATTGTTGAACAAGATCTTTATGCTAATGTTAATCGGTATTCCAGGAGATTTAATAATAGAAACAGTATTTTTGAATAGATTTACGGCACCAATTCATGAATTCAACACTTGCAAAGAAAAACACTGTGGAGTAAAAATATTTTTCTTGATATAAGCACCAGGCAGGTATATACCGAACCGGTTTCATACACTGAGAAAAATATACTCTACCCAGAATCGGAATGATTCGATTGAAGAAAATTCGATTGACTTCGCTGACCCGAGATTCACTGACCCAAAGTAGCAGAGATTGTTTCAATAATATTGACTCGCGTTATTGGTTCTTAACCAACTTAACATAACAGCTAATAACTTAACTTATTCAGCTATTGCATGAATTGGCTATCCCATATTAAATCACTTTCGTGTAAAGTTACAAAAATAAAATCAATGGCTAATTTTACTATTTGGCGAGAAAAAAAATTAAAATTCGCGTGTCGACACCATTTGAGACTTTCCAAGATCAAAGCACCTGTCCTCGGTATAGTTGTCAATGCTCTTTCTTTCGTCCTTTTATAGGTACGCGCCCCCGTACCAGGAAACCTCATATTTGAGATTAACGAGAGGAGGAAATGTAATGTATCAGAAGCAGTGGATTTTCAAATACTCGGAAGAGGAACTCCGATCTAATCAAGTAAATTCGCAGGCAAGGGATTTTCCACTACCCGGTAGGGGAAATCTGATAAGCACCCAAGCATCAGAGATTTTCAGTGTAGTACATATGAGATTACATGGCCGGGAGAAATTTGTTTTGTAGTTTCGTAAAAATTGTTCGAACCTTCCGAATAAGTCAATTAGATGTTTAAATAAGGTTTGCGCTCTCAGATTAAAGTTTTCAATTTCGCAAACCAGTTTATGAAAGAAAATTTAATAACGATAAGTTTACATCCCACTCGTGCTTACATAAATACGACTTATAAGTCGATAATTATCGGTATAAGCACACAAGCATGGGAAATTAAACGATCAATAATAATTACCAAAATCAAATTCTACTCGGGTAAACTTTCAGGATTAACCGCAGAACACTGTCCGCATATATTTTCGATCCTTTTCTCATTCAAGGAAGCTGAAAACTCCTTTGGAATTCATAGATTTTATATTGAATGAAGTAAGCTTTGGATCTTCCTGTTATTCAGGACCGAATCCCCCGTGCATCCCTCGTATCATCCATACAAATAACGCTCTCCGAAAAAGTTTTACCTGTAGCAATATCGGATCGATGCGTCGAGCATCGCAACGCGAGAAAGTTTGTCGTTGAGTGAAATGCAAAACATCAACGTTCCAGAGCAATCTAATAGTATATGCTTTATAAAATAATACACTGTACACGGATAAAAACACTAATTTTCGTGATAGAAAGTGGAGGGAAAAGTTTCGAGAGATTTCGAGGAGTTACTTAGGTAAGCTCTAGTTGGTTTGAGCGTATCAGTGCAACAAAATGAGCCTGTCGTTTAGGCGCTGTGACGGATCAGCTTCTTTCATATTAATCATGTCTTATATTGCAATGAAAGCGTTTGCTTCAACAAAAAGACTGCTAATAAATAAACGGTTTCGTTCGATGAAAAATTCTGATTTATAGCAGTTTGAGATACAAGTTTTTCTCCACTTTGCAGCTGTACACTGAGATTCTTCGACACTTGACAGTGGGCTCGCGTCTACTCGCATTATATGACTGTTTCTTTTAGAAAGGAGTATTTCTTCATTGTGGCGATGGACAGTCGTTTGATTTACGAGTTTCTGAATGAGATATGCGAGCCCGGGCGCGTCCCTTCTGCCCAGTGAAATTTCCCACCGGCAAAACTTTGTTTTTTCTCCTCTGCGAGAAAATACGAGCGTAACGACCCAGTTTCAAATGAAGTTTCGGTCAAGAAACGCAACGGCCTCTATAATTAACGGACAACTGAAACCCGGCGAATCATCGAGAATTGCACGGCTTGAGTCAAATAACATGTTCGCTGCGGAGCGGAGCTTCTCGAGCTCCTACTCCGCAAACTGGCAAACTCCGCGTCGAGTTGCTCTTGTGCCGATGCAAATCCCTCGAGCCCAGCACAATGCATATATGCAAAAGACTCTGGCTTTTTCGTAGGTAAAAGTATTTTTCAATACTTTCCAGCCAAGATCCTCCCGTGTTCAACAATAATATAATTACCATAAGTGTCCAGCAACGTAAGCGTAACATTTTTCGTCCCACCTGTAAGTACATCGCGAGCGAATCGTTGGATGTTCAGTATACAAACTCCGTAACACGTGATTATCGTATGTTGCACAGATCCGGGATGATTTTTGCCCATAGCCGAGTTGGGTAACGCGTGTACGAGAGCCGCGCGACTCGCGTGTGTATATGTATAGCAGTTCTCCTCTCGAGAGCGCATATTATACTCGGGCTCGGCTGGAAGCGGATTTTCTCAGGGGAAAAAAACGCGAAATTCCGCGCGAGTGAGTCCGCTCGCGGAGGGTCGATGACTTTTTGGCGAAGGTCGCAACGGGTTTCTCGAGAGCCGCTTGCGCGGGCGCATAAAGATTCCTCCGCGCGGCGGCGGCGGCGCAAAAAGACCAACTAAAGGCGAAGTGAGCGGGCAAAAGGCTGCGCTCGCGACCGGCCCATTGGGACACTATAAACCCGTGTATATACGTACGCGCCTTTGCCATTTGCAAAATATACACAGAGGCTCCCCATAATTGCTCGGCTTTGTCTGCGTGCAGTTGACGCGGCTGGAGCTCGAACACGCGACTTTTTCCGATCGCCCGGCATAGCCAGCTCGAACGAACGCTTTTTTACCAGGACGATCGGCGATCGTTTTACACGCAAGTGGATATAGCCTTTCTGCGCGAACATTGGTTGTACACAGGTTTGATTGCCTCTCAAGGGGTATTTATGAGATAAGAACACCCATTGCTTTTCACCTTGCTATAGTGTCAAACTGTTTTTTTTTTCTCCAAATCGAAATTCGATTCTCGCATGTGTAGAAGATAAAGTAGCACGCAATACATTCAATGTCATATCTTTCATTTCATCGTAGCTGTTCAAGATAATTCCTCGAATATTTGCCGATCTTGTCCATTTTCCGTCTAGTCCAGAGTACAGTGCGTATACGCGCGACCAAAATAACACACCAAACGACTAAACCGGATTTTTTGTGATCTCCGTGGAGTGGGGAGGAGGGAGGGATACAGTCTGCGCATTTTCGTCTCGATCGCGGGGAGCCGGGTAAGTGTGCCGCTAAAAATGACATTGGATTAGCATAGAATGCGCGCTCGCGCGCCGCATATATACTTTCTAACTCGGACGGACAAGCTTTTGTTCTCTATAAATAAAATTCTTCCGCGCCTATATTCTTACCGAACAATATACGCTACTTCTTTTTTGCCCCGTCCGACCGAGCGTACCCTCCCACATTGAAAACTCCGCCGTTGTCGGGTCCACTCAAAATAATCGATCAGTCGGCCCGATCCATTCGAGGTCCATTGTGCACGCATACGCGGCGCAGTGTCCTCCGCCCGAGCGGGGATCAAGGCCGCGAAAAATTCCCATTCGGAACGAGATATATCCCCGAGGGGGAGGGATATTTCGCACCGAAACTCAACGCGAACAAAAGAACCGTGCGAGTTATCGCGCGAAGCCAATAATTTTTCCCGAGCAGAGCGGATAAACGCTCGGTGCGATTTGCATTGTGGCTGATCGCTATTCGCCCGACTCTCACTTTTATTATTCCTCGCGCGCGTCTGTTGGTAGCGCGCGCGCGAGAGTCGCCATTAGCGCGTCGCGTTAATTTATATATACGTACATATAGGTATATATGTATCAGGCGCGCTGAGTGGCTCAATTCAGCTCTCGCGCGCGCTATATTGCGCCGTAAATCGAGAGCTGCTTCTAATGAGTTAACGTTTTCAATTACCCCCCGACCGCTGCAAAATACGCCGATCCGTACTCGAATCTTTTAGCGCTTTCTGGATTATCCTGTTCTCGCTGACGCGCGCGTGCCGTGGAAAATTCCTTCTCGGTCCCAACTCCATTACGCGGCGCCGCCGTGTCTTATTACGGCCTGCGAGCGACTTGCTGTATATATACATATATGCGAGTCCTAACAAGGGCCGCACGATATCTCAGCCAAACGCTCATGGAGTCTCGCGAGCTCTTGGCATTTTCTTATTAACTTTTCCTTAGCCGTTGCCAACTCCACGGCCCTTATATTACGCAGTCGTGAACCTATGTCGACGGTTCCGCTTGGTCATTGTGTTTCAAATCCGCATTTACGGACCGATCGTATGTTCATTGTAATTGTCCGCCTCGCTACGAAGCTGAATCACTATGCTTCAATTTCATCCTCGATTATTCTACTTTGAATACAGTTTTACCATATAACGTCCGACGTTTCGAGTCGAGTCCGAGTACCCCAAATGGAAAGTATAAACTCGCATCTCCGGTCGACTTTTCCATCGAGACTGATTGTGTGTATTGGAGCCAAGTAAAACACTCGACCGCAATTGAAATTTCCCAAGTTAAATTTGAGCAGCTGAAAAGCCCGCGACAGGAGGGAAAGTTCCGTTGGAACCGAACCACGAGTTCGACGAGCAATCGCATTTGACAAAAGAACTTCGCAAAAGTTTCGACGTACGAATTTTCGCTCGCGATCGGCCGCGGGCTCATATCCAATCCGTCGAGAGGAAGGAAAAAAAAATTCGCGTCCTGGAGACTTGGGGCAGAAGTAACGCGCGCAGAAGGGGAGACAACTCAACGTACCCTCTTCTCTCTAGAGCTGGAAGGGACCCTACGCGCATATATGTATAGTATATATTACGTATTTACGCGAGCGCAGATATGACGCTGATGTCTGCTGAAAGTTCATACATATTTTAGGCCGCGCTGCGTTTGAATCATGCAAATGTGTGTCCTCGATAATTGATGCCGGGGGCGGGTGTATCCCCCTCGTCGGCTCGTGAATTCTGCACCACCCCCGACCGTACGCGTTCGAATCACGGAACGGGACGAATAACCCACACGAAGCGCATTATACGTGGGAATCAATTTTTCGCCGTGGCTTGTTCTTCGACTCTCGTGATATATTGATGGTTTTGAGATTGTCTCGGTCGAAGGGAGTTTCAATTTGTTCCTAGGTCTTCTTTTCACTCTGGTCGAGTCGCGTGTTGATTTTCCAGCCGGAAATGAGCATTGAGTCAAAATGGAGCAGATGTTTCCTGGATCATATTATTCATGCGGCGACGCGTTAAAAAATCGTATAGGAGGTAAGAGCTAGTCTTGCTCGCAGAATAACGTACATATAAAAGAGCCTGAAATTCGTAATTCCATTGCAGCTGCAACAAAGTCCGAGCGAAACACTTTTCTCACACGATACTCATCGCGCGGTTGAAAGTAAAAGTATACGTTTATATATATCTATACACGCGTACAATAAAATTGGGGCCGCTCCGTAATGTGGCTATGATGAAAAGCCTCGTGCGGCGACCGACAAGCGAGCCGACATACACAGAGCGCACCGAAAAATAGGTTGAATGAAAAGCCTAACTCGAAGAGCTTTATTTTCGGCTGATCGAGATAGCAATCGCTCGGATGTTACGTGACTCCATTTGTGCCGCGGTGTGGCCGAATTATTTATTATATCGTCGGGGCGATACGATTTAATCAGGATCGAAAGGCTCTTTCTTGGGTCTCGCTGTACGGCTCTATCGCGCGAACTGAGCTCTCGCGACTCCGCGGGCAAATCAGATCAGCCGCGTGGGTATTGGGTGTTTAGGGGACTGCGGCTATGTTGGGAAATGGGATATCGCCGATCGATAAATGTCCGTTGCGACTTTCGACTTCTTTTAATAAGCGACTGTGTTGGAATCCATAGTGGGAAACGAGCCGATTTTTTCATTTCTTTTTTTCGAACAACAGTCATTGGAAATCCTCGGAGGAAATCAACATTGCGAAATGGATTTTCTTCGTTCCAGACGTGTATTTTTCGAGTGATTCAACAGACTTCAATGATGAATTGCGATATGTATTTTTTCTTTTCTGGTTATCGGCAAAAACAGGCACTCTAAGCTGCATTTCATGGGAACATTACCAAAAAGAAACGCATACGAAAAATTCGCGACAAACAAAGATGATTAAAGTTGCAGGATTAGCAACATATCTCACTTCTGCACGAGAATTCGCTATGTCTTCTTGTATGTGGTTGTCACTGGAAATCCGATCAGAGTTATTGTCTCCCGGGGTTTGTCTGTTACTACTGGCGCATAAGAGGAGAGTGACACTCACGCGCGGATGGACCAATCATGTTGAAAATAAGTGAAATGATATTTGGGTATGCATGAATAGATCTAATCTTAAGCCATTCTATTCTATGTTTCGATTTCCCAATATAGATAATTGATTGTATGTACTCGCGCAGTATATCTGTAATACGGAAGCCCATAAATATAGATTTACCGTGCATGCATAAAACCAATAATGATTGACATAATAACTCCAGGCAATCAAAACGTTTGATTATATGGCTGGTATAAATCATCTATTTGGGAACCTGATAACTATCTTAAAAAGTTTCATCATGATTAGTTACTTTACCGGCTGTACTCAATATCCTAGTAAGCTCACATAAAAACCACTTTGATTCATATTCCGATTCTATCAGTATTTCCAGAGTATTGTCATTATGGTGAGAAGGGCAAATGTTTTGAAAATTTTGACATAGTCTTGATTACAAGTGTATAGTGAGATACTCGAGCTAGCTATAGATTGATTATTGAGAATCAACTAAAAATGCAAAACTCTGGATTTGATGACAGAATCAATTTATTAATTATTTAATCATACACCGCGGAGTATTGATTCATCAACTTTTGGATATTGTTGTCTTTGTATTTAGAGACACATACATTAGGCAAATACTTTAATTTGACGATTTCAGAATTGTTTCTTTGGTGAAATAAAATTGTTAATTATAGAATCACTGATCGCTTGTTGTTAAATTTAACAGAGCAGCCGAGCTTCAACACAAAGTACGGTATGTTGTTTCTTTTTTTTCGGTTATGAAATATCTTGTTACAGCCTCGCGAGTCAGTAGATTACACAGATATGAAAATTACCTTAGAGAGTATTATCCAACCACATCACTCACAATGATATAGAAAGAATTTCAGTCGGCAGTAACACTCTCGGCGTAGTATATGTAAAAGTAGGCACGGAATATCATGAGCATTTATATTCGGTAGTCATATTTTTGTCAATCGCAAAGATTGAAGATCTTGCGAAGCGGTATGTGATTATTACGTTGCCCAATAAATATACCCGACCAGGCTGAAGCCAGCGTCGCACATTTAATTCATGCATCTTTCTTTCCCTCTCTCACTCACACTCTCTCTCTCTCTCTCTCTCTCTCTCTCTCTCTCGTAATTCTGGCACCTAACGACCGACTAGCATCGAGTTTATGAGAAACTGTTGGGATAGCTCGTTACACGGAAAAATAAAACACCGTTCGAATGTTTCTTTTGCTTGGATTCTCGGGTATGAAATTCATTTTAATGCTCGAGCCATGAAAAGTTGAACGATTGCTCGTTGACCCCGCCTAATCTGACGTCCGTTAAATCATATCGTAATTCTGAAAGCGTTTCTGTTCTCTCAGCGTGTAGTGATGCACGGGAAAAGAGTGGAAATATACACAAAGCTAACGTTCCACTCGTAAAACGCGTATATTTGTGTAATTAGCGGCATTCAGCTGTGTTACGACGATTCGTGTGGATAAAGTAATCACGCGAGCATGGTTCTCTACGCCCGATGGTCGTGGATTCTTTTGATATTTAATCGTTCTCGCAACGACCCTCCGAGTCGAAACGTTTATACGGATCAATTGCAGCTTGCCGCTCACGCTAACCTTAGCCGCAGTCTAAACATTCTGGAGAACTTAAATTTATCTTGGATGTACGTACACGTGGTTTTGATGAAACGTCTCGGTGATGAAAAAGCCTAACTTTTGTCTTACAAATCGGTAACTTTCCGACGAACGAAAGCCCGAAGTCGTCTTCGATTTTCGAAATAAACCAATTTCGATAACCACGAGCTTAATTACCAGCGACTCTTCGAAAATTCTTCCAAGAAAGTTATTGCGAGAGGCTCAACGCATATGACACACCGTTGGAATCCCATACACATCACGCGGGTGTATAGCGCAAGCTCAACTGGCCTCGAGAACGAAACCAAACAGAATCGAACAATTCAATAAAATTGGCACGAGTCTGAATACACGCGGTGTGCAGCGCAACCAGTCGCACAATTTCACGCGGGATTTTTCCTATACGGTGCCGAATATAATTGCACGGCTGAGCCAAAGCCGACAGGCTCTCGTCGGGGCTCAGTGGCAATTACGGAGCTCGTCGACGCTCGCACACATACACATACACACACATAAATACAGCAGCCGAGGAATGGCGAAACCCTGTGCGCCGCGGCATTAGCTCACGCAGCCACTGAAAAAACGCTCAATTTTGCATCGATCACCTCCCGCTCCGTTCTATTTACTTTCAACCCATATACATATATATTTACGCGTAGGAAAAAGTTTGCCAACATCGTTCTGCCAGCTCATCGTTGTTTTTTTTGCCTCGAATTATATTGAATCGTCATTAGGACCGAGCCGAACCCACGACGACGACTCGAAGGTGAACTATTCGTATACACCGGCCGGTGTATACGTGTGATATAGAAAGCTGGTGGATATATAGAAAGACAAGGCGGTGGAATGCAATCGCGGCATTCCCTTGGTAAGCGTATGGGGGGGAGCGGCGCGGTGCGCGCACTCACACACACACACACACATTCCGATAGAATCGCGGCGCGGCTATACACACAATCGGGCCGAGCGATTTATATCGTGAGCGGGCCGCCGCGGCCGCAGCTTTCGTTCTGGCCTATTTTGTTCGCCGTGAAAATTTCGTCACTCGGCAATGGCCAATGAGCCGGCTCATTATACTCACGCGGGGGCGGATGTGTATATATACGTACACAAAGGATGAGTAAGCGCGCCATAGACCAATCGACTGATTCGATTGCGCGACACGGACACCTGCAGTGTTTATAAATATACGTACGTATGTGTGTGTATGTGTAGGTATGAGTTACGCATGCAAATTGGACGGGCGAGGAATATACGCTGGCGATAAACTTGGCCAGCGGGGGCATCATCATTGATAATTAGCCGTTTTGCTGCGGAATGCCGCGACGGAGCTCGACGTCCTATATAGCAAGGCGCGAGATCCTCGCGCTCAGATTAGTGCGCGCGCGCTTGCACTTGTAAGGCTCATACTGTGAAAGGGAGAGTATCGAGCAGCGATTTACCGAGTGCCCCAACTAAACCAGCCAGCCTCGCTTCTTGTGTATACATATATCCCGCTGGTATTATATACGAGGCTATTTTTTTTTCGCCGTCAACTCCGGGGCGCTCGAGCTGGTTTATCGTAACCGCGAATATATGTCCAAAATTGAACGTTTGGATTTTCGTCGGTGGCAATTTTCCAACACAGTATTGAGATGATTTTTAACCCAAACAAAGCATCCCTCGATGTTTTCTTTCCACGAGAAATACGATAGCTCTACCACACTTCCTGGAGTATCAAAATAGTAAACGAAAAATTTGCACCGGCCGTTCTCCGTCGATTTTGTTCATCCCAACATCCGATACACATAATATATTCCCCGTGAGCCGCGTATCAAAGAAAAAAAAAACATTGTTTCAAGCTGATAAAAAAACGATATTCAAAGAGAAAAAGCAAGTTTCAGCTTATTTGGGAGCTCGCGATCCGCCCCAAAATAAGCAACGAGACGCGCGAGCTGGCGCCAGGAGTATGCGAAATTATGCGGGATATTCGCGCGAGGCGCGCCGACGAAATTTATCGGTGTGACGTAGGAAGCGAGGGAAAACCTGGGGAATGTCAGTGGTGGTGAAAAAAAAATGGGCGAGCCGATCCTCCAATTCCACGAATTTTTCTCCTCCCGAGTTTTCGATAAGACACGCCAGGTATGTATTGGCAATCGATTTGTCGCGTGCTCCTTCACATTGCCGGCTTAATGTCGTCTCTCTCTCTCTATTTTCACTACGTATTATATCTCCGCATTCTGCATATACAATACTCGTCGTCCTGTCTCGCCGCATAATCGAGTGAAATGTGTATATAGCTCCAATACAAAACTCGCATTATTTCGGCTGAAATATCTAAACGCATCCAATAGCCATGACTTTGAAATAATTTTTTTCTTCCATACGACTTGGTGTAGATAAACAATTTGCTTTCACTAACGCGCGCACGCGCGTCAATAGAACAGCGACTCTCAACGCGCCTCTCGATACCAGATACCCCATATGCGGACTCTTGATCGTATCGCGAGCGAGCGAGCGATTTTTCCACGGCATAATCTAATTCTTCCCTGAGTGGGAAACGGACCGTCGGCACTTGCGAGCGCGCGCCGGTATATGGTTCTCCGCCGTTCAATGGCCTGTGAGGTAAATAAAAAAAGGGAAAAAATTATTTCCGCGCGTTTTCTTCCGGACCGCGCGAGAGCGTGTGTATAAATATATGCGAGCTCGCGCGGTGTAAAACGTGAGCTCCATCGCACAATGTGTAATGAGTGAAAGTGGATCGATCATTATTCTGTGGCTCGCGCCGCCTGCCCCCCGATCGCGCGTAATCCGCTTGGGAAAATCGAAAATTCATATTCGACAGATGTATCAATTCATAAATTGAAGGAAGTTCCGATGGCGGTGGCCATCTTGAGGAACTTTTTCGGATTGGTCAATTCCTAACGGGCTCAATTTGGATTGGTCGGGAGCCGGAGTGAATGGAAACACGAGTGAGTGAAGTGAGTTGGGAGTTTAAATTTTTTTTCTTTTTTTCTTCATCCACAGGGGTTATCCTTAATGTTTACTATGTTGTCAGTATTTCGATGTGCTAAGGTTACAAAAGCATTTCAAATCAACAATATTCCAAGTGTTTTCTTGGAATATTGTTGATGAACAAAAAGTATTTATCATCCACGTGTTCAGCCAACCAATAAACTCAATGCGCGCGCTCGCGCGCGCAGTGAATTGCTAGTAAGTATAAATGGTACGATCGTAAAAGAGAGGCCGCCGCCGCGTGATTTTGACTGTATAATAAATCGCACGCCGCGTATTCCGCATTCTGCAGCTCGCCGTATATATACCTTGTGGCTAACGCGGCCACCGCGAGGCTTCGATTTCTAATCGTTTCCGCGCCGGATCGAGATAAACCTGATTTCGCGACTGCATTTTATTCTCACTTTTACGTGCAGCGCGCGAAAATCCCTCAGCCACGCGAGTTTTACTTTTTTTTTTGTCAAACAACCCCGCGGGGTACCAACTTCCGATTCTTCATGGAATAATAAAAAAAAATCTGATTAACGTTCGCGCGAGCGCTGATCGGCGCGAATTTCAGCAGAGCAAACTCGAGGAGAGGGTTACTAATGCCGCGATGGTACTTGGTTATCCGAGTACGCCCATTCGGTCCAACGGCTCGGCTTCCGATGCATAAAACCAACGGCGATCGGCAGAACGTCTCTGGGAAATCGGTATCATTGGTTGGAACGAGTATGTGGATACAACCTATTATTTGGGAGCAAAGTTTCGTCGTGATTGGCCATTCGGAGGGTGTGGTGTCTCCTTGTAAGTCGGAGATAACGGTCCGATCGGACGATACCGCCGCTTTTCACGTTGACGCACAACACGAATGCACAGCTGATGCATATCCTCCGGTATTACATAGGTACCGGTTAGACCTCTCGGAGAGTTTCAGTGAGATTATAGAGGCCTGGAGGTACAGCTGTGGCTCTCCTTGTCAGTGGAAACGATCAAAACCATGTTACATGTCGTTCCGCGGACGAAACTAGTGCGTTTATTCCCCCCCCCCCAACAGAGTAAAACATATAATCTAATCGATCCGAGACTGTCAATGCGGTATATGTTACCATCGAGAGAAGGAAGATTGTTTTAAGGATAGGAGACACGAACAATCATTATAATACAGAGTCAGTGGTCGCACGCTTCAAAACTGTCATAACAGAGGCGTGTGAGAATGATCGCATCGACGCTTTTTTATGATTCCCCGTCTTTTTCGATATTATATTTTGAGAACTGCTCATAAGATGTCGGTTCGCCTCTCTAAATCGGCTCTCGTTAACCAAACTCGAGTTTTTGACGGTAAACTCGGTTGTCGATCCAGCGCTCTATAAGCGCATACACGATTCGGAGGCGTGTTTCCTTCGATCAGGTGGCCGAACAAGGCTACCCACACGCTGCACTGGACGAGCTGTCAAACGAGAGGCGCAGGTCGGACGAAGGGCCGTCGGCGCGGCCGGAGCTGGGCCGTACGGCCCTGGCCGCGGCGATCGCTCGGCAACTCGGCCTCGGCGTGCCGCGCGCAGCTGCTGGTCTCGGCTGGCGCGGCGGCGGGGCCTTGCTCGCGCGGCTGCAGGGGCCCGTTCACGCGAGTGAAAGTCCCGTCGGTCGCGCGCGGCTTTCTATATATACATATATACACACATACACATGCTGTTGCTCGCCTCGGCGGCGGAGGCGGTGCGCTCAGTTTGGTGCGCGCCGCGTCCCGCACCAGTCGGCCGAGCTGCGCAGGCTTTGCGCGCGTGCAGTGCGCTGGTGGAGTGCTGGTGTGTACCCGCTCGCGCGTGTCGGCCCGATGCTTGCCGCGAGGCTGGGCCGGAGCTCGGCCCCGAACGCGGCCAGCGCAGCTGACTACCCCCGGCCACCCGCAGCCACCCCGAGATGAGACGGCTGTGGCTCCTTGCCCTAGCGATCGCCGCCCTCGCCCGAGCACAGCTCGGCCCGCCAGGTACATACATACTCGCGGCTCGGCCCAACCGGATGTGTCCGCGTGTACGTGTGCGCGCCCGCCTCTGCCTGTGTGTATACGCGCGCGCGCGTCAACACCTTTCCCTTGCCGATTTTTCACTCGACGACGCGATCGATTTTTCGACTGTCGACGTGTAGTGTCTCGTTAGTGCGGTCGAACGCACCTGCACCAACGGGGAAACCCAAAATCCTCAGTTTTATCCGGGAGAAAGCGAAAAATCGTGTCAATCGGATTCGCGGCCAAGATGCCCCCGCGAGTGTTTATGCTATTGGATTCGTCCGGGAAATTGCCCGTGCATATACACGTGCGTCAGCGATGAAAGAAAAGCGCTTGGGCTCGTTACGAAATTTTTCCTGGGGGGGGGGGGAGAGACTGCATGTACTGCTGGTTACATGATCCGCGTTTGCGAGAAGGTTCCGACTTTTTTTTCCTCTCCCGGCACCGGCTGTCTGTAATATACGTGTACTCGAGGGCACGCGTTGTCGCTCGCGACGACAGACCGAAGACCCTCGGAGATCGACAAATGTCAAACTCATATGCTTGTTGCCCATGTGTGAGCTTGGCGTGGTGGGATGCCCGCAAAGCTGGATGAGCTCATATAGGTGCTGAGTGCTTTTGAGAGTTTGGCTGCGTATAGCAGTTGGTCCGAGTCGCTGTATTGCAGGATATCTCGAAGGAGATCCCACGTCGTTATTCGTTCTTACGTAATCTCGGGTGACAGTTTGACAGAGAAAGAAAGAGAGAGAGAGAGAGAGAGAGAGAGAGAGAGAGAGGGGAAGTGAGAGATATGAAAGATGGAATACACAAGAAAAATGGATATTCCGTGTTGCTGCTGTTTGAACGCGACTATATCGATTTCTATATGGTTACGAGAGAGCTGCGCTGACCGTGGAACAATTCGCCCTTTCGCCAATTACCACGTGCGATCGCCGAGTGAACCAAATAACAATTTCAAATATGCGCGTTGGTCAATCGTCGTTCGTTCTCGATACCCAATCGCGAGTGTGTGTGTATATGTACCGATTTCCCAATGATCCACGCCCAAATCGATCATTATATTTGGGTAGAAAGTTTGTCTCTCCCCGCAATATGCCGACACAATAACCGTGCGCGCGCTGATATCTCCGATCGTGTTCATACGTACTCTACATTCGCGCATAAATAGATTCCAGCGTGTCCCTCGGCATGGCTGAGTGAAAGTCGCCAGCTTCTCGGCTGATTTGCCATTTGCCCAAGCTGCACGAGAGATCCGCTCAAGGTGTGTGTGTATATATATATAGAAGATACGAATATATATACACATGGCACCGGACTCCTTTTTTTTTCATCGAAATTTTGTAAGATTCGGCTGGCGCGCGTCGAAACAACGGCAGAGCTCGCTGCTGTCTGGTGCAACGCCGAAACTTTTTCTCACCCGCCATCAGAAATGCTTCGGCTTACCCAACGCCCCGTCATTGTGCTAAATAGCCCGTGAAATCCGCGCGGCAAACTAATCATCATACGCGGAGCCATCACGTTTGATTCGGGTAGCGCGCGGCAGACACGCGATGCGTTCGCGCTCCACTGTGCAACTAAGCGCCTCCGTGTGTGTGAGTGCGCGCGCCCGCGGAAGAAAATGATGCCTTTTTAACGCTTAGAAAGTCCGTTTTGAAGAGGGAGGGGACACGCGTCTCCGTAGGCCGCCCGAGATCTGCTCGAGCGACATATACTCGAGCGGGATTCGGCTCTGTTTTTTCTTTTTCTTCGTCTTTTTTTTCCCAGGTGAAAGCGAGAGTTTCGCGCGGTAGCATTCGCGCTTTTGAATGGACAAGTTCGCGCACAGTGAGCTAAAACATTTTGTAAGCCCGATATCTGCCGGTCGTAGGAATGATTTAACCGTATTGTTTCGTGATGTAAACTTCGGGGCTATATTGCTGCAATCCAGGCCGTTGAATGACGGACGGGAGAATTGAAAGGAGCCGAATTCCTGTACGTGTGCGCAAACGTGTATATATAGCGGCAATACAATGTTCCTTTCGAATGATTTCACAGAATACACGAGCCATTAATGGAGCATTGTTTTCCTGCGTGAGTTACTAAATTAAAAGTACCATCGTCAATTTTTTGTTACACTCTTCGGTGGCGTTCAATCGTTCGGCTTGTTGTAACACAACCCGCCCCTCGGGTTGCAAAAGCTATATTTTTGTGCACATAAAACATTGGCTTGTTTCCACCTAGCCTTGCGCATAAGATCTACCCTATATTCAATAATCATCGCATAAACCGCCACTATAACAATTGACGGATTAAAAATACTAGTATATAGCTCTATTAACAAATTCGGAGCAGACACGAATGCTTGCGCCATTGAGATCGACTAGTATCGAGAAGATTCTATTCGGAATCGGAGTATGAAATCGTGACGCGTAGTCAAACTGAAAGAATCATTGCTCCAATTTGCTACGAACGAAGATCAAATTCCTTCCTACAGCTAATGTGAAATAATTAGATCAATGATTTGGCTTTTTTTCTCTCTCCAAATTTTTTCATCTATCGATCGAAAACCGACAGAATCAATGAAGCTTGAATCTTAAAAGGTATATGACAATGCTTTGATACAAAAAAATCAGGTAACCGATAACTTGAACGACTTATCCAACGGTCACTTGAGATGGAAAATCGAACATTCAGGTCTTTTACGAAAGAACCATACAGCTCTCATTCTTCGGCTACACAAAGAAACGCGTATTGCATCTCGTAATTTTATCGGGACGAGACAATTTCCGTTTGAGAAAGGAATTGTCCCATTCACTATTCCGGGCAGATCCCTTTAACGTAGAATGGACGCGCATTTCGTAAGCAGAGTATACAAACTCGATGGTTCACGTAACGCGCACGTATATTTTTTCGTTGCTGGGCGCAAAAGCGCTGAGAAAAATAGAGCCGGGAGTCGTAAAACGAGCTCGCGCGGAATGTATACTTACCGAATGATAATGGGAAAATAACATTGCAATGATTTTCCTAATGACGACATTGAGAAAACTTCGCGTGAGCGTGTGTATACACCCACAGACGTATACACACAAACACACGCGACTCGTTTCGAGAGCTCCGAAAGATCGTTTACCCGCGCAACTGCAGTTACTCGTGTCCTTTTTTCGATCAAAGATAAACTCGACAATCTCTCGGCGCTATGTATCACATTAGCATTTGGCAATCCCTTGGCCAATACACGCTCTAATGACGAAAATTTCACGATCGCGACTAGCCAATGTTTGCACATAACAACAATTCAAAACAATCAATGCGTAAGCATCGAAAGTAGCTGTAGTATAATATATTTCGATATTTATACGTAACGCGAAGTACGATGATGCGCTTGATAATTACTTCCTTGCCCCTTGCGGCCGCGTGAAAGTCTATTATCAGCAATAACTGATCGAGAAAAAAAAATTTTACATAAACCATCGAGTGAATCGGAGGAAAAATGAGCCCCTCTCTCGTGGAAAATATACATACATATTCGAGGAGCGTTATATTTGACACGAGGGACTTTCACTCGATGCCGAACGTTAGCCCCTCGAAGCCGCGAAAAATAAAGCGAAAAAGTAAAACGAAGGGAGAAGGAGAGAAGAGGAGAGCGGGAACTAGGAAAAGACGGGAGGCGGCGCGCGTTATGCGAAGATCGAGCATCTCCGGCTTCTCGCACTTCCTATGGCGTGCGCGCATCGCGTTTCTTTATAATGTGGGCCATCGCGCGCTTCGCACTCCGATTACGTGAGAGAAGTGTGTATAATTGCGCGCACGCTCGACTCCCCCCCCTCGCGCGTACAACTGAATTCTCAGCCGCGTTGTGGCGAACATTCGAAAACAGCCTACTTTTTCTCCCTTTCCCGGAGATACATAGGATACGTTTATAGAAAAAAATACCACCGTAGCGTCGATATTCACGACCTCTCTGTGCACACATACCCGTACTTGTCCAGTCCGAGCGATGGTGTGCTGTCAGGGGCCCCTGAAAATGCTCATTACGCCGTCAATCCCACGTCGCTCGCGCGCGCGACAATAGATTGAGCAAGTCGCGGCTGCGGGGGAGCTAATATATAGGAAAATAAAGCGCGCAGTGCTCGCCGCAGCAGACAACACTCCGGCCCTCGCGCGAGAGAGAACTATGCGCCTTTCTTGAGGCTCTCGCGAGAGACAAAGGCGGGCGTGGAAAAGCAGCTGTAGCGGTACATTATATACTCGCGCAAGCGCGTGTGCCAGTGTGTACATATATATGTATATACGCCGTTCGCTCGCGTGCAGCTCGAGTGTCTATATATCCAAGCAATGAGTTAAGTAGCTCCGTCACACGTGCGCTCAGAGCTGCGTGTTGTTTCTTTTTCTCTTTTTTTTCGGGTAGATTTTTCGCCAACGCCGCGATGCACCGGACCACGACCGTATATATATAAATTTACACATATTTACACATGCAACGGCGGTTGCGCCGCGGGTTTTCCGTGTGTGTCGTAATCTCGTTACATCTCGCGCAATACCTCTTCGATAGAGGTTCTACCCTTTTTTTACCATCATCGCGATGCGTTCGCTTGATTGTTTGTTCGATATTCAATATTCGAAGCTGCCGTTCGAGCGATTGGATTCAATCCCCGCGCGATTGTATAATGAAAATTAATATGAATTTGAAATTTGTCGATATAACGGGAGATGGGAGGAGGGTACGGAGGATCGCTCGCGGTTTCGTTGCGCAATGGATATTATTCTCGCGTGTATAATAATCGAATAATAACAATCATATGGCCCGCGCGCGAGAGTCTCAAGTTACTTTTTTCTTCCGGCGATCGATTATAGAACGCGCGTTACAACCATACCGCCGGGTAATTCAATTTTCATTTTCGATCATGGGATACATATACATACGCTGTGGAAATGAGATTCAATCGATTTACGGCCGGGCGCGCGAACCGAGCTCGGCTTTTTCGCTCGCCACGCGCCCGCTCGTATCGCTCGTATACGCGCATATATGGCTCGTTAACGGGACAGTCCGAGCAACGGTTGATGGGTGAAATTAATAATTAACGACATGGCGGCTGCTAAGCGTGCGCGCCCCGTATATCATCGGTTATTATTAGCCGGATGGCTTCGACGGTTTATTGGCCACTGGCTATTTTCCATCGCGCTATTTTCCTAATGGATCGTGAACGAGCCTAATGAACGAGCAGATTCGGTGGCGACTGTAAACTCCATATCGAAAATGCTCAATACACTTTCTATACCTTTACTTGGCGATGCTGCACGGCCCGTGTACCATCGTTTTCTCGAATCTGTTCGGGAATCCAATATTCTCAATAGCTTGCTCTGTACAACTGAAAGGAAGAGACAGATAGAAAGGGGGGAGGGGAGAGAGAGTTAATAAGTGTTATCAAGGCTCTCTCTCGGCCAGCGGGAAAAAAATATCGCCAATCGTGACGCAACGCAGGAGACGGGATTCTGCGCCAAGGTATTATATATCAATCTACGCGCGCTTCCGTATAATGTCATCGAAAAATTCCACCGTCTTTTGATGAAAAAAAAAAATCCTCCTATAGTATAGTAATTCAGCTTCTCGGAGAAGGATAAAGGAACGCGCGGCGCGTGTTGTTCCACACGTTGCACCGACTACCGCGTGTTGCAAAACGCCTATGTGCGCTTCGCGTGGAACAAGGGAGCCGCAAGGTGGGTGCAGTGGGGGAAGGAGAAGAAAAGAATTTTCGCCGCGCGAGTCCACCCACGAGCCAATGAATCAACGGGGATTGGGCAACGCGCCGCTGCAGCCTCGCGTAATGAAGCCACCGATAATCAAGTGATTAAGGCCAATCGAATGCGATAAAGGCACAGCAGCTCCTCCGGAACTGCCAGCTCATGCGTGCGTGCGTGCGCGAACGATCGATTTGAAGACTCGCGGATGTGTGTGTGTGTGTGTGTGTGTAAATATATACGTATATGCGCGTGTATATTCAGTGGCCCTTGCGAAACTTGTGTGTGATTGTTCGAGCGAATCCGCGGCTGGATGCGCACAGATTGCGATTCGATGTGTCTATATACGCACCCATTGGCGCGTGGCTATGTATATACACACTATACACACACACACACACACACAACGACGCTCGGCTGATTTTGCCGCCAGCAGCCAAATTGAATTTATTTGTGCGCGGCGATCGTGGGTGCAGTTGTGTAAGGCGAAATAAAACCGGCCGCGAACGAGGAATACTGACTTGATGCGCGCTCGATGGGACAGAGGGCTGTGCGAGTGAGTTACTGCGCCGCGGAAAGTATGTATGTTTTATACACGGACCCTCACGTGGAATGCGCGCTATTACCGGGGGTGGGCGAATCAAAATTGCTAATGTCGGACCGGCGCTCGGAGGAAGGGGGACGCGACATGGCTCCGTACGCGATATGACGAAACGATATGCTGCTGCAGCCAACACACAGTTTGCACGTTTTCGTATATCTCGCTTGTCCGTTTTGCCTTTATGGAAATGCACGAGACGTTTCGTATTCACGCGGACAATCCACGATCGGATGCGCATTCCCGGCGAAAGACATCCGAACGAAGAATGTCGTCGTCCGCGCCGTTACGCGATGAAAACGTTCGAGGAGAAAAACGTTACGGGGGATTTTTCATTCGACTCTGACTATCCTGTACCACGCGCGCGCACCTCGCTTCTCTTTGGATTTCCGCCTGTTTGTTTTGGCTGTTTGTCAGTTGTCGCGCTTGAAAGGCCCGGGAATCGTCGCCGATGGAAATTAACTGCGCGAGACAGCGGAAAGTCACGTACGGTATACTCTCTCAAGACCTTACAGTACGAAAGTACAGAATGACTAGATGAAGGTGCGGATAAATGATCGAGTCGTAAAAAAAAATTCAACCTTAGTTTGATGAGTTTGATAGCGAAAATTTACCGCTAAATTTGTATAAAAATGTTTACTACCAAAACTCATGGGAGTAAAATGACACAAAATCACTTTGATTGTACAATGAAAAATGAGAGGCTATATTCGTATAGTATCGCGACACGTCCATTTCCCATATTGGATAATTACAATGGAAACATTGTTGTTGGCAGGCGTGCCGCAGCAGGTGAGCTGGGCGCCGGATGTGGGCTCGCGCCAGCTATACCCGGCGAACCAGGTGTACCAGACCCAGGACCGGGCCGCGGACTCGCTCGAGTACTACGACGACGAGTACTACGACGATGGCCAGGGCCAGCAGCCGGAGCAGCAGCAGCAGCAGCAACAGCAGCAGCAGCAGCCGGCCGACAGGCAGCCCAAGGCCGCACAGCCCTCGGCTAATGTGTCCGCCCACGACGAGGAGTCGTACTACTACGACGACGACGACTACATCGAGGAGGACCCCAAGTCGGGCGAGCCCAAGCCCAACCAGCACAGCCCGACCAAGCCCGACGACTCGGACGGCGATGTCGCCGACGAGATTCAGCCTGCCCCCAAAGTAAGTCCAACATCCAATTGCCTTCGTCTATATTACATTTTAAGAAATCGCATCGATTCGGAGTGTTCCTCGTTTGCAAAGCAAATACGTGGGCGTTCGATCTTCGAGCTTTCTTCGATTAAACAGACAATCCACTCGCGCAATGAATTACGCAAAGGTTGCAAGTACGTGTTACGTTGATCTTGTACGGGAAGAGTTTGCAACTAGTATTGCTGTCAATATGTGTCGAGTCTAATTCTCAGCGCAGATCTGCAAAGGAGATTATAGTGACGGGAAGAAAGTGTTGAGTAAGTTCAAAAGTTTATAAACTGCAATAGAGAATAGTCAGGGTGTTTACAATTGTAAAGTGCTCCCAACGGAACAAAGAGTCGACTATTTTGGGTAACTTTCATTTTTTCCCCCGTTTTACAAGTCCATTTTATCGAAATAAAAAGATACATTTTTTATAATTCTCAATGGGAATATTCTAATATTCAATGTTTTACACACTGTAACTTCTTTTACACAGCGACGGTTAATTTGTACTTCAGTGCGGTGACCATCGGTTCGATTATTCTCTTCGTGTCGGTTATGAGAGAAAATTACACGTTCCGTATTGAAATTTGCTTTGCTATTACGCTAATAGAACAGAACAGCGATTCTTGTGAATGTTGAACGGAGATAATGGCAAAATCGAGCCCATTTCAAACGCCATGAATACTGCACATACGAATGCGGTTTTTTTTCTCAAAAACGTAAATGCTCATTCAATGCAGATTATTTCATCGAAGGACACTCGTTGCAAGAACAATCCGCTTGTAGGTCGATTCAAAAGCCAAAGTAATAATATCTCGCTGTTATAAAACATTCTCTGTAGGCTGTTCGCACGGTATTTCCGTATCTCGGGACAATTGGGCAAAGCACAGTTGCTAATTTATCGCTGAATCTTTCCACATCCTCTGTTACCGAGCTGCTCCAAGCTGTTATTATTTTGTCATGGGAATGATAATTCTGATCGTTAAAGTTGGGAAGGGAGGATAAAAAGCGCCGTGAATTTAGAACGGAAGTATACCAAAGCAGACATTGCGATATTAATGAGGTGTATGGAAATTTTCGTAGAGTATGAAAGTGTTGAATTCTCGTTCGCTTTTACTAATCGTGGGAATTAAATAAATCTCAAAACCAAGGAACTCTTGATGGATGGCTTGTTTTTCTTCGAGCAATGACTCTTTACTGGCGTTCTGAGTATATTAAATTTTCTGTAACCGGTTATTTTGAGGGGACTTTGAGAAAATTTTCATTAAGAACTCATTTGAGAAAAACAAATACCACTCTGGCTTGATGAATTACGGCGTGCGTTGAGAAAATTGAAAAAAAAAATCACTCAGGGAAAGCTAAAATACTACCGACGGAGATTTGCATCAGTATAGAGACTCGAGGCGAGTAGATAAGCGCCGTGTCTGTTCGGACATTCGATTTCAACTTTCTCAAAATCCTTATCGCATGGGAAAGTGAATTTTTATGAGATTTGATCTCCCATTCAAATTATAATCAATTTTATATCCGATACGGCCGAGCTATTGTGAAAATTCTTCATACGATAATCAACAAAGTTAATTGACTGTATTTTCAACGGCCATCCCTTGTAACGCGAATGATTTACTACTTCCGACATAGCGAGTCTTATCACGCGACTTTGCTGTTGACTCTGAGTCAATAGCCCGTCGACGAAAGTGGTTAATCGAAGGAACCGTTTTAGGAGCAGGCGGTTAGCGAAGGTCCAGCTGTAGCGGGGCCGAGCAGCGAGAAACCTCTCGAAGACGGCAACGATGAGTCCGCAGTGGCGGTTGCGAAAGGCGAGCCGAAAGACGAGCCAAGCACGTCGGAGGCTCCTTCGGAGCAGTCCGACGACTCGATCCTCATCGGCGAGGCGATAGTGTCGGTGGTGACGACCAAGAGCGTGGTGAACGGCACGTTCTCCGTGCCCGAGACGACCACTGCTCTGCCGCTTCCCACTACGACCTCCACCGCCGAGCAGGACTCCATCGAGCCAACCGTCAGCTCCAGCAGCACCTCTACCACCACTGAAGGTACTCGTTCGACTCTAGTTCAGTTCTCTCGGGCATGTCGCGTGTATACTCATTGTATTTGTGAATATTTTGGGAAGATAGGATGTTTCTTGTAAATGTAAATTACGATTTTTGAGTTGACGTTTTACCACACTTAATCGGGTAGATTAAGAGTTATTTTTAGTGAAAGCATTTGATTTACGAGCGTTTCGCCTTCGACACTCGCGACAGGACTGATATAATTAAGGTTTTCCAGGTGTCACAGTTGACAAACTTTTAAACGCATCTCAAGTCTTGCAGCTTCGAGAAATAAAAGCATAGAAAATCTTGAAGAAGTCAATACCGAACTCGGATATCGGATAAGCGCGAATCAACTAATTATCCTGATTGAAAGTCGACAATCCATTCACTTCTCCTGCCTGTGAGATTCGATTTTATCCCCCCCAATAAATGCATATCAGACCTGCTGCACTTGTGAGAACAATTTTTCCGCGTGATTCGACACTTCACTTTCCCTGCACGCCAAATGGACAGTCGCCGATGGCTCAAATCGTGAATTCCCAATCGTATATATATATAGATCAGGTGTTATCCGAGTGAAAGTATCCGAAGCGGGTAAGAACAAATTTTTTGCTCCTCTAGGTACAACGTCAACAAGTAGCTCTACTACGACTACTACTACGACGACGACGACGACGACTACGGAGGTGTCGGTGCCGTCGTCGACGACGATCCAGGCGTCGGTGCAGACGAGCCGGAGCATATCGGGCGCCCGATTCCTCCCGTTCCCGTCGGTCGTCGACAACAACAAGCCCGAGCAGCTCGACTCGACCGAGAGCATCAACGACAAGCTCGACCGAGTCCAGTCCGAGCTGTCCAGCGGCTTCCTATCTAATGGACGGTGAGTCTTGCTCGCGATAGCCACTTCATGATAAATATACACGGATACGTATACCTCTGAGAGACTCGCGCGATGGTTCGGAGTAACTTCACAGGGGTATATAGAGCTCCGTGTTCTCGCCGTCTCTTGATTTATTTTCGACAGTCGACGCGCGTTTGAATTTATTTCTGTAATGGGTCAGACACTTTGCTCTGGATTGGGGACAATTATTCACAAAGGAAGATCAGCCAAACGATACGTCGAGCGATACGTGATTCATCAGTGGCAAAGCTGCAACGCCAATAGGCTCTTTTCTTCTTTGATCAGCGTTGTACGATTGA
Organism: Aphelinus atriplicis; assembly: GCA_020882685.1. Classification (NCBI taxonomy): domain Eukaryota; kingdom Metazoa; phylum Arthropoda; class Insecta; order Hymenoptera; family Aphelinidae; genus Aphelinus; species Aphelinus atriplicis. The sequence continues at coordinate 74,202,469 of CM037073.1, forward strand.
TTAATCGTTGCACGTTGTCTTCTCATCGATGACCATTCGATAACTAATAGATTTTGTATTCGTCCAGATTTATTTCATTCGTATTCTATCGACGCGCGACCGTAAGAGAAAAATTGCAGCAATGTGATTTAAAATCTCGATGGCGCGCTATCGCGAATCTCGAGCCATAATAAATAATGCATGCGGCGGGGTCGTGGCTCGGGTGTAGAGCGCCGTATACTCGGTTTGATTTTATCCGATCGAAAATGCTTCTATATATACATAGATACTCATCGTAATCTTACTTTGATTTTATCTGCGTTATAACAATGAAGTGCAAGTTAACAGATGATTAAACACGTTCAATATTCATGAGGAGACTCGCGAGCAACGCTATATATGCTTCTGTACCTTGTTAAGTTGTTAACTCATGCATAAACCATCCGCTTCTCGGAGCTAGTGATCAATTAGAGACAAAATTAAAACGGGCTTCGTCCCCTCGATTTTTCCTGCTTATTGTGTAAATCAAAAATCACAAGCAGCCACCCTTTCATTCGAGACATCTAAGTTGCGCTGTACGTCCAGGGGTAAGAGTAAAGAGTAATTTTTGCCGACAGTTTCGTGCCGCGCCGGTACAATAAGAAGCCGTTCTCGGCAACGTCGCTGAACCTGCCGACGTCGTCGACGACGGTCGCGCCAACCTCGTCGCCCATCGCCCCGATCACGATAACGAGCATCACGAAGCGGCCGCGAGTCGGCACGACGATCGACGATATCGCGGCCCTGCTGCCGAGGGACTTCGCCAAGGGCCTGGCCTACCGGCCCTCGACGGGCTCGACGACCAAGCGGCCCAAGCTGCAGACGACCCTCGACGACATAGAGGCGTTCCTGCCCAAGGACTTCCCCGGCCGCGGCGGAGCTGGCTACCGCACCAGCACCAGCACCACCGGCAGCCCCTCCACCACCACCACCAGCACAACCACCAAACGGCCCAAGTACCAGACGACCCTCGACGACGTCGAGGCCTTCCTACCCAAGGACTTCCCCAAGAGCTACAGGAGCGGCGGCTACGGCAAGAGGCCCGGCTACAAGACCACCTCGACAACGCCGGCCTCGAGCGTTGCCGCATCCACCGATAGAAGCAAGGCCAGCACCAGGCCCAAGACCCTCACCACCATTGAGGATATTGGCGCCTTCCTTCCACCAGGTCAGTCAATGCTTCGTTACGCCGCCGAACCAATTGCGAGGAGAAAAATCAGAGCTCTCGTTGCACTGCACGTCTTTCCGAATTGAAAAATCCGGTATAGATTACTCATGTATAGTCTGTGTTCTGTGATTTTTAACGAAAGCCATGGAAAATTTACCGGGAAACTGCTTCTCTCGAGATTTCTCGTTGGCCGACGATAATTTTAATTTTTGTTTGGGGAAATCTTTGTCGGCGTGTATTGCCGCGCTCTATTTATTCCGATGATTTTTCATACCCCAAACCAGAGTGCATTTCCAATAGCTTGACTTCAAATAACTCCGGTGCTCATGAGAATATTTTTATGTTTTGTGAGAAAATAATTTGTGTGTTTTTGATTCGATGGTACGCTATACAAAGAAATATTATGAATCGACTGTGCCATCCAAAAGTTTACTCTACTTGGCCAAGTTATTTTTGGAGATACGACCCTCTAAAGTCGTAACTCGACGAATGCTATTGGTATATTTTGTATCTACACAGTGGTACAATGTGAAACAATATTTATGCATTTATTTGATCTTAGTCGCACTATAATGAAGTATATACGGGGATATTTGATTTAATTGAGCCATCTGATCATTATTCTCAAACCTCGAACTTGAGTAGACGTCGAGTGATCGACATGAAAATCTTGAATTATGTTTATTGTCGTTACTTTTACATTGAAATGTGCATTTTACAGGTTACAAACTGAGAAAGGAAGATGCCACGACCGAAAGATCCGTGACTCTAAGCGAAGCTTTAGCAAAGATCAAACCGTCGAGAGAAGGCACAACAGTTTCGACATCTACAACGACGACGACCGAACGAACTAGATCTATCCAAGATCTGTTTGCGAAATCCAATGTCGATATCTCTGCCCTTCTACCTCCGGGCTTTAAACTTGGTAGGAATACGTCATTCTTTCAATAAATATTCTCTCCGTGAAATGGGTACAAAACTTACTGAGGCAATTTTGAATTAGGAAGTCATAGCTATAAATACTATGAGAAGTGCAGTTCAGTAACTTTACGCGGCTTTTCTCATTCCAGAAGCTAGTAGCCCAAAGCCAAACGATACGAAGGAGAATGAAAATCCGCTGGAAAAACTTTTCGAGAAACCGCCGTCAATCGACATCTCTGCTCTTTTGCCGTCCGGATACAAGCCTGGTAAGTTTTATAGCTACCACGTAAAAGTAAGTGTATATATACGGTCTTTGAGATACGCAAGCAAAGGAAAAGAGCAGTTCATTAATTTGTTCAAGTCGTATAAAGGGAGGCAGAAAAAATAGATAGGAGTCATCTTTTTTGTTTCCATTAAAACGTCAACCGGGTGAAGAGGGTAGCTTAATTCGTGTTCCTTCGCCCCGCCAACCTAGAGGAGAATATTCACAGTGACACGGACTGAATTGCTTCGAGTTTATTGCGGTGCCACATTCGGTGACGGGAGACATCGGAGAAAGTTTTTAATAAACGTCAAAAAATGGAATGCACCGATGGACGCAGCGTCGGTCGATGGAAAAACAAAAACTCGAAAAAACTAGATCTCCGTGAAACTCTGAACAATAGAACGGATACGCTTAATCAGGATATACGCGAAACAGGCTTTACTTCCAATGAAAATCAGCATACCTCGGCATCTGTCGGTCGCGCATCAGTTAAAGTGAGGCACTTTCTCTCCGACGCGCCTCGAGAAGAAAAAACACGCCCCGTCATCGGTGGTATGCGCTCCGAGACCCTCGAAGAAGAAAAAACAACAATGACGGTTGGTTTCAGAACCAGCGCAGCAGGATGACGAGCCCGCGAAGAGCGACTTGGTGCAAGAGCTGCTAGCCAAGACGAAGCTCGACGCCAGCCTGTTGCCCGCGGGTTTCGACGCGTCGACCCAGCTGTCGGCTGAGGCGCCGACGACCAAGAGCCCCGGCGCAGCGGCCGGACTGAAGATAGTGTTCCCGAGCAGGCCGGGCGGCCGGAAGCCCATACTCAACAGGAACACGTCGCCGAGCAGCAAAGCAGCCGGTTCTGCTGGCGAATCCACCCCGCCACCGAGAATACAGAAGGGCTGGCCTACCAGGTGAGACATTGCTCCTTGTAACTAATGTTTAAAATCAATTATACGAGTGAAAATCACTTGTGCCATTGAAAAGTCTACCTTTTGGATATTCCGTTGATTTGCATATATACGTAGAAAACACACATGAATTTATCGGATTTGTGTATATTTAATATATCATCAAATATTACATATATATTAAACATTATTATCTCTTTGAAACTAGAGGGTAGACGAAAGGATTTGAAATTCTCTCTCTCGCATATATGTTAAAGTAATGGAGAACGGAGAAAACAAAAGTTAGATCGGGGGAGGAAGGCTAGAGCTTGAGAGCAGTGGATGTACAAAAGCTCGGAGCTTAAGGAGCTTGGAACTTTTATGAGATATACGAAAGTTATTATATCCAAGTTTGTTCAGAATTTTAGATCCAGCAGGCTATTACCGATTTTCCGCGAGTAACTTTCCCATTCAGTGGACGTATCCTTTCTCTTTGATATTAACTTCCTGCTTAGGCGTCGCTGGCCCTTTTTGATACACAACTCAAGTGTGACTTTCACTTTCTTCATAAAGCGAGTTTGTTGGACCTCGTTCTGAGCGAGATGTATAGAATAGAAACTTTTTAAGTTCCCCGAAGGATTAGCTTCTTAGTTCGCAATGCAACGGTGAGTCATTCAGGTATTCTTTTGTCGGTTAGGAAATGAATTACCGGGAGATTCGAGTAACCAATCAGATTTATCAATGATGAATATCTCAGAAGTTTCATTCGAGGTAGTTCGATACGGTACTACACATTCTCCATAGAATTTTCTTTCTTTCTTTCTTCGTTCACGAGAATACAGATTGTCCACGTCATCGCGAGAAAATTGCGGATAAATCGTATTTTCTTCATTTTGCCATGGCGTTTGTTCACTATACAAAAACCGACTTCACCAAAATACGTGGAAAATACTATGTTCGATCCGATCTATTAATTTACATACGAAAATCAACTCATGTTGTATGCTATTGTTTTGGATTTCATTCTCACATTACAATGATATTCATCATCACCATTAGTGATATGAAGAAATACATCATTTTTATTTTTGATGATATGATAGATCAAATCAACTGAACAGGCCGTTCCAACCTGACGAGGGTAGAAACGACTCTGATGCATAAACTCTAAACCTTCTCACAATTGTAACGACAGACGAGTTGAGATTTTATCATTTGAAACGATACGGAATTACCTGAGTTTACGGCAGATCGATATCCAATGAAATTTCCGTATACTCTAAATCTGAAATAGTGAAAAACTACTATTTAATAGAACAAATTGCACAAGTGGCGAAAATAGTAAATATTGACTGAAAAATAGTGAAATATTACTTGAAAATAGTAAAATTTTACTATTTTCATCAGTTGTGCAATTGGTAATATTAAATATTAGTTTTCTCTTAACAATTTTGGGTTTAGAGTGTAAGAACGTACATCGCATTGTGCCTATAAACACGAAAACATATACATATGCAGTCTATCGAATCGAACGAGTTTGAAAACTTGCGTGTAATGACCCCGCAGAGCGACGACGGAGTTCACGGGTTGGCCGACGTCGTCGACGACGCCGATCTCGATTGAGAAGCTGTTGGAGGCGGCCCGCACGGCGACAGTGTCCTCGGCGAACGTGTCGCACGTGCCGACGACAAGCGAGCAGTCGAGCACGCCGCCCAGCACGACCAGCACCACGACAACATTGAGGCCCACGACCCCGGGCATATGCGACGAGGGCTGCGACGTCGCCGGCACCATAAAGATCGTGGAGAACGCCGTGTGGCTGCCCGAGCTGCTCGACCGCAACACCCGTGAGTGGCAGGACCTCGCCGAGGAGATCGAGAGAGAGGTACGACCGTGTCCAGCTCCCGCAGCAATTTTACACGCTGACGATTACTTGTGCACTCGGCAATGGTGAAAATTCAAACGTTCGCTCGATTGCCTTTAGTTTTTTTTTTCACGAATTCATACAAGAGATACACGCGCGTTGAATGTCACTGGTAGCTGGGCCACTCGAGAGTTTTACAGGAAAAATTCTAGATTCACGCCCTGAGCCTGCATCGCTGTGATGTTTGCGCGAGAAAATTATTTCAGCGTAGGAAACGCTTTTTTCCTGCGTTGTATCATATCTCGCAAGTTATAGCCTTGTGAAATTCGAGTATACGCGGAAAGTCGAGAGTACCATTCCCCTGCGATAATACGCTCGATTCAATCTTTTATCGAGTTATAAATTCGATACAGTAGAATAAAGGATGTCGATAATGGAAATTAATATATTCCCATTGCAGATGAATTTAGTCTTTGCGAAATCACCAGTTCTTAGAAAGTGGTATCGCAATATCCGCATCGATTCCTTCAGGTAATAAACTTCTTACCAACTACTCCAACGCAATCTATTGCGTGTCGATACGAGATAACTATAGATTTTGCGTGCACTGTTTACAGCCAAGGCAGCGTACTAGTTGACTATTTCGTAGAGCTGGCCGATTTGAAGGAAAAAATCAATACTCAACAGTTAAAAGTTATTTTCCATGACTCTTTGAGGACGTTCAATTTCGACGACCCCATGGAAATCGGATCTATGAGAGGACCAATGAAACTTGGAAAGTTTACCATTGATCCTAAATCTACTGACTTTGTTGGTGAGTTTTTCTGCCAATGCTATATAACGACGCGAGGAACGAACGATTGAGCCCTGATTGATTTGTCATATAATGCACGTTATTATTTTATTTCAGTGATACCGAAAGTAGCAGCTCCAAAAATGAGCGAAGACGATAATAAACTTATCCCACAATGGGCCATTGCAATGATTGTTATTGGAGTTGGTGGACTCCTCTTCACCATTATCTTTGGTGTCTCTGTTGTAAGTCGTTTTCCATTTTCCCAGCGTCCGTACATCTTGCTCGGTAGCACCACCGTATAAATTTCGGATTTTAGTTTTGCCCACTGATACTAATGAAAAAATAGCATTTTTATTGAATTTATACCGTCCGACCAATCCTCACTCGTGACTACTAAAAAACAATATTCAATGCAAAAAATGATAAACGCAATTTTTGAAAAGAACGCTACTCTATACTCGTCAAACTATGAGTGCGGGACTCGCATGCAAACCTTTCGAGCGTGGAAGACGACCATGGCTCGTCGAGCACACAGCTCAATTTTTCAAATCAACCAACGTGAAATTTGAAGAGCAACTCGGTGACAGGAAGAGATGAAAAAAGCTCCACCCATCGCGTTGAATTTCACTTTATACACCGCGGAACACTCATCCAAGCGAATTTTCAGCTGGTTAACCGACAGCACGGCTCGAAGCTGAAGCCGTCTATCACTGCCATGTTCGAGGAGGAGGCGGCGAAGAACGCGATGAGCCACAGCTCGCCCCCGAGCCGGCCGGCCAGCAGCGACTACCAAAAAACCAGCCACGCGACCATGTGGACCGACGCGGGCTGGCACGACAAGCCCTTCGAATCGACCTCCCACAAGGTACAACGTCTGCCCCTCCTCTCCCTCCCTCTCTCCCTTCGCCCGTTTTCTTATCGTGTTCTTAGGCGCAAAGACGGCTATTGCAACCATTGTAAACGAGTTTTGTCCGATCAAAATAGAATGTTGATGCGTGAAAATAGAGTCTTTGAATTTACCGAGTTTTTCAGAGCAGTTATCATTTTTTTATCTTCTTGATTTTTCCGGAAATCTCTAGTGTCGTCTATTGAGATGCTTTCAATTTGTTCGCGTTCCGGATCGTATGGCGAAATCGAGTCATTGTTTTTTTTCTCGTTGACGAAATAGAGGGTATAGATCACGTCTATTTCATTTCATTAAAATTTCCTAAAAGTCCTGAGTAGTAACTTACGATTTGATGGATTTTGACTGATGATACAATTGATTTTTCAGATTTTAGTCGACGGATTACCTTACGAGAGAAAATACAATATGTACGACAGTTGGAAATCTGAATGGAATGGATATTACTATAATCCGACGCAAGCTAGTGGTTCAAATTTCTCCCGCCATCACCCCGATTACGATATGAATTTTTAATTTTATTAATAAACATTTTTTTCTTTGTACATGAAAAGTCTTATTCACATCCTTTTCTTCGAAATTCCTAAACCACAAGTTTTTACTGCACGATTGATAATAAATTCATGTATTGAGAATCGAAACGAATAATGTAGATATGTACCAACACAATTAGAGAAAAATATTTTTTATTAGAAAAGCAGTCTGATATAGGCTTTAAAGCTTTTATAGCACTCTAGAGCTTTTCATGGCACATAAGTGTATTTACAAGTTTATACATTTTTTTAAAATATAATTTACAAAAATCTGTCGGGGAGAAAAAAATTTTCCCAAGAATATTTTTTTGTATCCGTTGAACGAGAATGTCGCTTTATCATAGCCAGAACTTTTTGATACAGGAAAGATTGCCTGAATATTGATGAATTATAATTGAGATTACTTTGGAATACTTTAAAGATATAAAATTACTATATGCTATGGGAATACTTTACCTATTAGCAGGCTTGCAGATGGTTATATGATCTTGAGGAATTTCAAAAAATTCACCAACATCTGGATCTACAGTTATATAAATATTATTTCTGGTGAGATGCAGAAAAGTTCACGATCAAATTGATTTTAAATTATATTACCTGCAGAGCTAGTATTGACTATTCTGAAAGGGACTTTGAATGTAGTAAAACGAGTAGGTTTAGTTTCTCCAAAACTAATAATCTCTATATCATGTTCTCTGAGCATTGTTAAAAAGTCTTCATGCAATTTCAGCAACTGCTGGGATTCTGTTGTAATCATCATATTGTAAGTACTCAGTTGAAAAAAAAAGACAAAAAAGTTTACTTACGCTCCCGAAGTTCCTGAACCTCTATTGAAGGCCAAACTAACATCTGAGTTGTCTGATTCAGTGCTGCTACATGAGAACCTCTGTGAGGTACGCTATAAAATATAATTCCTTTCGTGTTACGGAGTAGATTGTTCTTATCTCCACTTTTCCATTCTGAAAAAGATTACAATTCACAAAATTATATTCAAGATCACGTTTTCATTTCAAAGTTTTTACAATTGAAAATACCTTCAACAAGCATTTTTTTTACAAGGAGTCCACCCATTGAATGGCATGCCCAAATAATTGAACGTTTACCAACACCAGCTGTTATAAGTTTACGGGTAAACTCATTACTGCGGTCTCTTATTGTACTCCTTTGGTAACAGAGAAGAATATTTGAAAAATGGTTCTTTGATGATTTAAATCAATAAATAAAGCTGTGAGCTATGATATACCTAACACCTTCAAGAGGACACAATGGGCTCCACATAGAAAGATTGGAAGTATAATTAATACCAATTATCCGTAAATTTGGCACATCCTCTGGTATCCAATCTTTTGGCCAACAAAGAGATTGTTCTTTACAGTCTATTTCACTTTGTTGCATACACTTATCATCTCTACATAGATTTGTAGAAATATGATTATTGATATCAAGTACTACTTTTTCAAAAATTATATATTTTGTTATATTTACCCATCACAGAAAAATGGACCAGAATTTTCATCCTTCATATTTTCTGGACAATCATGTAGTACAACTTTAAAGTCATGTCCAATTTTTTGCCATTCATGAACTTCTAAATCTCTAGCTAAATCTTTGATGAATTCTGAAGGGTGATCATCTACTATTGATCTCAAGCTTAATTTATTCGCATCATTCTTATTATCTGGAAATCCAAATTTATCAATTGTAAATTATTCCAAAATCTTTACAATAGCTTGTGGTACAGCATAAAACTTACCAGGTACTGGAATTGAACTATCAATATCACGCTGGCGCCAAGTTACAAATACTCCACCAAGTAATCCATGGATAAAAATTACATCTAACTTCTTTTTGAAATTAACTCTATGTAAAGGATACAGTGGATAAATTCTTTGGAAATATTTCTCATTTTCCACGTCATCAGAATCTAAATTTGCAAGTGCACGGCTTGCTGGAGACGAAAGTCGAATATCTCTATGACGTGACCAACATGCTAGAACTCCAATCCAACCTTCACAAAAATCAAGCAAGCTTCACAAAATAATCAAGTCATCTACAGTACGAGAATATAAATGTTTATGTGTCGTTATTATTACTTTTAAAAGAACTTTTTAAAATTTAAATGAGAATTAAATAAAATTACAATGAAAAATGCTAATCAATTTTTGTTATTATCGCTCACATTAATCACTTTTCACCTATAAGCTTTATGTAAAAAGGTGTCGACAAAATCAAAATAAAATAAGAATAAAAATAAAATATTACCAGATCTAAAGATATTTTCAAGGTGTTCTGGATGCAGAGAAAGGTTTGAGAGTATTTTAGCAATTGAAGAACAAATTTCAATATTATCTCCAACAAGTTTGTGAACTTCCATTAAAAGTTGTAATCCTCCAGCATCTGCTACTTCTAATATAAAAATTATGAAATCAGTTTTATGATCTGAAAAATATTTCAATGTATAATTTGACAATCACCTTTACTATGTTCATCTAATGACGAGTGGTGATGAATTGTTTGAATACAATTCAGTAAAAAATCAAAATCCCAAGCTATGAGATGTGGTTCAGTACTTATCAAGTCATGTTCAAATATTGAAGTATCCTGTAAAAAGTTTATTATTTATGAATTTTTTCACAAAAACTAGAAAACTTGGATACTTACTCGATGCGGACCTTGAAACTTCTTATGTAAAAATTGCACAAGGCATGGATGGCATGCACCACACAAAGCATTCAGTTTTGATAATAGGTCATGGATTTTCTCCACAATATCCTACATTCAAAGTTACACATTATTGATTAGGAAAGTGAGCTATTAGTTATACTGCAATAACACTGTTTTTACACAAAGTTTTAACAATGAATACATACATTGAGTCTGTATTTTACATAAAAATGAGGAGGCTTCAAGAAGAAACGTAAGTCAGCATCGGGTGATCGTGCTAAAGCTACAGCAGTCCGTGCATCTAACATCTGAGCAATCTGACAATAGTGCCATGCTATGAATATAAGATTACAATGTTATTTTACCATATCTATATAATAAGTTATCTTCCAAAGTTTTCTTATGAGTACCTTGCAATTTCAAAGAACTGAGAGTATCAACTGCTCGTCTTCTTTCAGCTTTATTTCCATTGCGAGCTAATTGGAGAAGACGCAAGGCTAAATCATGGTGAATTGATCGCCACCATTTAGTAACCATGGAGGATAAATTTTTTGGTTCATCTGTCGGTGATAACTCATGATCATCTACATTATTGAAAACAAAATTATCTGAAACAATGTTGGGTTTGATTATTTCAAAGCATTTATATGTGTATGATAAATAGTTATACACGCCTATTGAAAAATATAGATGTAAACATCTTTGTTGTTGTTGTTTACCTTTAAATCTTGGATCATTGATGTAAATGTATTGAGCTTTTGGAGGTTCCAGTTCAAGAATATTCAATGGCACAACTGAACTAAGCAATAACTTTGTTTGTCTTATCTGGTATAAAAGCCAACTCCCACTATTAAGAATAGAAATTCATGATTGATTAGCGATAATGCAAAATTTTAATGTTGAGATTATAACCTATACCTATACATTTAAAACGAAAATCAAATTACCAGGTAACAGCAACGCATATTCCTGAAGCCTTCAGATAGTAAATGGCTTTTCTGTAGTTCTGGACGCTCATTACTGTGGAGAGGGTCTATTTCTTGGTCTGATAAAACTGCAATAAAGTAGGCGAAAGTTCATCTGGCTCCTCCATTGTTTCTGCTGATATCATCACTAACATTAATTTTGCATTTGAATTCGCGCTATGTATTGGTCTCTCATGCCTGAAGAAATTCAAAATCTCTATCAATTTCATTAATGAACTATAGATTCAGTCTGAAATCAAGCTCAACTGCGTTTGTTTACTTCTCGTGTCGAAACGGCACTTATATTAGAAAGTCGCAGTTGCCAAGACGTAAATCTTGCCAAATTCAATATATACGGATTAGTCCCATGTATAGGTACCCAAGCTTGGATGACGGAATAAAATCTCTGTATAGACACCCACCAAACCTCATCCGCGCGAGCATGAGATACAATACTTAGCCGAAGAAAAAATAATTCCGAGGTGTAAAAGTATGTATATTTACTCAAAAGTGGCGGTATTGTGAGACGTCTACTGCTGCTCGCCAGCCATATCCGGCGGAAGCGTCCATTTCGCTGTGCAGAGGTGCGCAGAGTTGGGCGCGCAGGCCAGTCGTCGCGTCGCGATCCCACGCAGTCGTGCGTGCAGCTCAATCGCAGTGCGGACAGTTGATTCTCCCTCGTTTCTCACCTCTGCAAAGTCAAAATGGGACGCAAAAAGAAGAAGCAGTCGAGGCCCTGGTGCTGGTATCCTTTTCGCCGCAAAAAAAAACCGATATAACCGCGAGATTTTACATAACCGATCGCAATGTGTGACGCGGCCAACGCACTGCGACAATGGACGGAGCCTCGGCGCACAAGCCCAGCTATGAGATATTGATTCCCCGCGGGGCTCTTTTTATTTTGGGACGAGCGCCTAGTCCCCGCCCGAGTTTTAACATATTGACGCGCCCGAGCGCTCTTGGCCTTTGACGGAAGCTGCTTTGCCCATTTTTTGCTTTGATTTTGGCTAATTAATGACGCGCGCCTTATTTGGAGTGGAATTCATTGGGGGTAATTGGAGGGAGATTGTGATCTGAGTTGATGATGCTCTCTGTGTGTGGACTCTGACGGTGTCAAGAGTCTACAGTGTTAGGAGGTGGCATTTGATTGTTTTTAAGCGAGCCTGTTATTCGCAACGGAAATTTCATTGATACAGAGAACAATCATGCTTGGTAAATCAATTTAGAAGACATTTACACTCAGTTGTTTATGGAAATAGTCACACTGCGAGACATTGTATTTTTTGCAAGCTTCGTCTGTCTTATCTCTCATTAGTTTTGTACTCGAGTAATATTTCGCTGCGATGAATACATGATGTAATACAATGGTCAATTCTACTTTTCCTTAATTATATGCAAAATAGGTATTGTAACAGAGAGTTTGATGACGAGAAGATTCTAATTCAGCATCAGAAGGCGAAACATTTTAAGTGTCATATTTGTCACAAAAAACTATACACAGGTCCAGGACTCAGTATACACTGTATGCAGGTATGTGTTTGATATAATATTAAATTTACCTTATCAACACAATATTCAATTTTTCTAATTGAATCACTGTTTTCAAATTAGGTTCACAAGGAGACAATAGATAAAGTTCCAAATTCATTACCTAATCGTAGTAATATAGAAATTGAAATTTATGGCATGGAAGGAATTCCACCAAATGATATGAAAGAACATGAAAAGCAAAGAAATGGAGGCCGACCTGGGTCTCCGAGCTCTGGTGAAGATGAACCTGCACCAAAGAAAACAAAGCCCGAAGGTCTTCTAGGTTCAGCTCCAGGAGCATTAGGTGGTTCAATGGTTCAAGGAATGTCAATGAGTCAATATTCCCAGTCTATGCATCACATGATGGGAGCCATGGGACATCATTATGGACCTGGGTAAATATTTAATTTAGATCTTGAATCAAAGTCATGTATTTAATTATAAATTCATAAATTTTGCGCTTTTGTGTTTTCATAAGAGCATGAAAGTTTTGATTACTGTTGACAAATTAATTTTATTTGAGTAAAAAATACTCCAATGATTTCTACAATGGATATATTCATTGCAGAATGATGGGAGGAATGCCTGGAATGCCTCCTGGCATGTCATCTAGTGGAGGGTCTTTACCAAGACCACTATTTCCTAGTGCAACAGCTGTTTCCTCTGCATCATCAGTAGCATCAGCACCATTGGGTACTGATTTTAAACCCATTACGTCTATGGCAGGTGGATCAATAGGACCAGTCAAACCTACATTCCCTGCCTACAGTAGCACCGATAATGGAACCTCAACCACTTCTAGCTCCAGTGATTCAAAAGTTAACATGATTGCAACCACTGGTGCATCTAGTAAAATTATTCATCCTCCAGAAGATCTGAGTCTGGTGAATATTTCTTATTTACATAGATTATATATTTAGAATATATAAGGCTGTGTGAGCCTTGATGATCAGTTGAAAATTTATTAGCTTACAAACCAAACATACGGTAATAAACTTCCAATTTCGTAGTTTGTTTCTTTCATGAAAAATGATTCTTAGAGAATGAACATAGTGCACAGAAAGATTTTAATACAATAATGTTTTCTTAATTGCATTGCATCTACTGTTGGATACACTTGTAAGCTTATCTTGTCATTTGCTTTATCAGTCCAGAGTAGAATTGAGTAATTTTCGTAACAAATTTTTCATTGTGAATGTATATTCATTTTTAGTTAGGTGTTTTAAATTAGATCATCAGTATTTTTGTTCAGTGTTGACATTTTTTATGAGTTTATTCAATATTATTGCAATGTCTCAAATCATTCATATATTGTTTATTAGAGAGCCTCATACAATTGTATTAGACAAAAGTACTGCTCTGAGTAACCTTTTTGCAGTCTCAAGAAAATGTGCAAATCCCACAATAATTTCAATAGTTTTTCATCTTACTTATTCTGGAATAACGATCTCGATTCTTATCCCAATTATGTAAATCAGTGCTCTTTATTCCAAGCTTTGTACATATTCTATGTCTGTTAAGATGTTGTCACCATCGTGATGCTTCATGTTTAACAAGCAAAATAATTGAATATCCTGACAGTCAGAAGAGTCGTACATTGGAGTAGTTGGAAGATTGATGAAATTAGTCCAAAGCTAATTCGGCTATAGACACAATGCTTGTCAGTATGCCGCAATGATCTGATGCACACTTAGCAAGTTAAGAATGCAAAATGGCCTAGAATAATCAACCGTTTGAACCAATCCGCAGGAGGAGCTCCGAGCAAGACTGCCCAAGTATCAGCGCAAAAATGATTCGCGCGGCAACGGAGGTGAGGGAGCATCCGTTGCGGCGGCTGTGGCCGCGGCTCAGCAGGCTGTAGCCCAGCATAGAGAGCAACAGCAGCGCGAGCACCAGCAAGCTGTGGCTCACCACCGAGAGCAGCAGCGCGAGCAGCAGCAAGCCGCGGCTGCCTCGGCCGTAGCCGCGTTCCAAGACCAGCAACAGCGCCAGCAAGCGGCTCTTAATGCACTGCAGCAGCAGCAGCAGCAGCGATTCTCCAGGCCCCAAGTCATGATGCCCCAGGTCTCGGCGGCCATGCCCGTCAACTCAGTCGCCCTGATGGCGCCGCTCATGCGTGCCCCCACCATGACCCTCGCGGCCCCCGCGCTCATTCATGGAGGTAACATGATGCGACCGCCCCCCATGGGCCTGCCACCAGGTAAGTCTCCAGCTTCCGTTATGCTACTATAATTTCGCCACACTCACTCCTCTCAGTTCCTTTATATGTCTCCTGCTCTCCCTCTCTCTCACTCTTTGTCTCTCTTTCTCTGTCATTGCCCAACTCCCTCTTTATATATAAATATACGTCCTCGTCGACCACATATTTCTTAAACAATTATTATATGTATATACATATATTTATTGCCTCTTTCAATTACGTGCAGACATTTACAGTTTTATGCTCTCTGCTCAGAGAGTGTTTTTTCTTATCTATGAATCGATGATAATTAATATTATCTTATCGCTTCTCTTAATGAGTCTTGTGCATTATACAATTGATATGTATATGTGGCTGGGTTGTATTACTTTTTTTTCTTACTTTGACAATCACGCAGACATACAAAGTCAACACTTTGACCGTATCACCCACCCTTCTCTCACCTTACATCCAATAAATTTTGTATCATTATTTGTTTCTTCGAGATTAATTCTAATAGTCTTTCTGGAGAAATTCCAAAGTAGGCACAATGAACGAATAATGTACGAGTATTAATATTATTTGTTAATAGAATTTCGTTAACCAACTTTTAACAAATCCTGATCTTCTTAAAATGGTGCTTGAATCTTTTTTTCTTTCCATCCACAAATATTTCGTTCGAAAGTTTCACTTGATTGGATGGTTAGCTGCTGAGGAAAATCTATCCATTGAGCAAAAAATCATCAATCTGTTTTTCTTTAATAAGAGAGAATTATTTCACTCTGATTATTAGATATGAATTCTAACATTACATGAGTAAGCGAAGGGAAGGGAGGGTTGAATAACTAGATAGTAAAGAACCAAATCATGACATAATATACTGCCTTACTCAATTATTTAGTCAACACTTGTCACGAAAAGAACTTTGAGAACATGAAAATGAAGAAACTTTTGTCTAGAGTATGAACACGAACATAACATGTTAAGGACTCATCCTTTCACTCCTGATGATTAATTTAAAATATTGATTTAGCAAGAAAAATCATGTAACATAACGTCCTGTGGAGATTTTACGTTTTTAACGGTGCGTTTGCAGGACACCCTGTCACTCCTCGATGAGTGTTGAACTGATTCCCAGACTCTGGTTACTAAAACCCGTGTTTTAGACAAGTACAACAAGGTTGGTCCTTAGCAACTAGCATGCGGTGAAATGGCCTATGTATATCTCATATTATCAATATTATATTACTATAATTACCATCATTATCCAATATATTTATACGTTAACGATCGCATTTTCTATTATTGTGCTATTTTTTTTCATCATACCCAAATGATCATTTTTTTAATCATTCACCACAATCATTTTTGTACAAAGCCAATATAATTCGAGCGGCCTGATTTTTGATAAAATTCTCAATCTACTCTCTTGTGTTCAATTGATTGAATATTAAAAGTTCTCAATAGTATAACTCGAATATTTTTTACTTTCACGCAGTTAAATTATCTAATGATATAAAATCAAATAGAATCAAATTTACTAGAAGCAATTAATAAATTTCTTTTATATATTCATTCACCTTGATCCTCAAATCCTGCAGGAACCTTTTAGCGTTCTATTAAAAGAATTCTCATTATATTTTTATTAATGTAGTAATTTTTATTAGTGCAGATTAAACATCAATATTACAACTTCGCCCTGACATGAAAAAAGGTCGCTCGACTTTCATCAAAGCTATTTCTTTTAACATATGCATTAAATTCAATCATTATTAATCTTCATTTATTCTGTCCTTCGTTTTAACTCTGATCGTTTATGTTCTATCATG
Source organism: Aphelinus atriplicis (assembly GCA_020882685.1). Classification (NCBI taxonomy): domain Eukaryota; kingdom Metazoa; phylum Arthropoda; class Insecta; order Hymenoptera; family Aphelinidae; genus Aphelinus; species Aphelinus atriplicis. The sequence continues at coordinate 74,218,986 of CM037073.1, forward strand.
TTTTCATTCAGTTTTACCACGATAACCAGTCGTTTATACTTTCATCCAAACGCGTTAGGATGCAATGAACTCTATGATTTTTTTCTGTCTCCTGTATCTATTTGTCTATTTTTCTTCCTTCTTACATTAACTGGTAGCTTGAAATTCCTGGTGTTGTGATACAGTAGTAATGAGCGCTTTTTTGGGCACGGTACAGCTCCATATTATAATAAAAAAAAAATTGTCTTTTATTTTGAAACATAAAATTATTTTTGTTTGTTCATCGATCCACTGTTTTGTTTTTGGTCCTCGTTCAGAGATGCACATTTTTCATGAAATTGACCGTTTTCCGCTGTTGAAGTTTGTTTGTTGAAAGTCTTGAGAATGGCACTTGATACACACTCATATATTATATAATATTATATATATCATATAATATATAATATATAATAATATATATAGATACATAAATACAACGATAACCTTCCCTTATCCAACGACTTATGTATTCCTAAGGTTAGAAGCAGGGATCTGGCAAGTAAATACAAAAAAATTGATTTATATCTGTTGAACTCATGTAGAATTCATACTGCGTACATGCTTTTTATGTTGTAATTATTCTTTCATTTCTTGGTCTTTCTCTCGTGGTCATTTTTCTTCAGGATATTTGCATCAGGGCTAATCATGAAACTTGGCACGACTGGCAATGGAATGAGAAAGGATGATTATTTCTTGCCAATCATTTGATTAATTTGAAAAGAATTGTTCGAAACAGGTCGGTCTCGGAATCAAATTTAGTAAGTAAATTTTTTTTGAATCGCTTTGAGTACAACAGTTTTATCAAACAAAGGAGAATTATCAATTCTTTAAGGATGAAAGAAAGTATAATTTCTCACTAAATCATGTACAAAGGCAATAAATGTAGAAAGCTTTATGTTACGACTAATATTAATTTAAGAGTAATGACAAATTCACTTAACATATTACACATTGCAAAGGTTGGCCTCACTAATTACCTTGCTTCTGTCATTTGAAGAAGATAAATATACCATAGTAATACCACGGTACGTTTCGTGAAAATATTTGCAACAAGAACGAACTCAAAACTACATATCTGTAATCATATACATATATATACGTATATAATTAATTATCATTATTCTCACGCACGCTACATATATGAAAGTTCTATACATATAAGATAGATATAAATATAAGTTTATGAACCTATATACATATATATATAGTCCATATAGCTTTTGTGTCATATGAGAGATTTATAGATAAGTCGAGCCGAACGACAGTAAGTAAACGAATTCACGTACCAAGTATATTTACCTAGACTTACTTTTACTTATTACTCATTCAATTTTTTTCTACTATACACGTCATTAATACTAACCGGATGGGAGGACTTATTTTCTTTGATTGTCATAATGCTAGTATCTACCTACGTATTACTACGTGTTTCTGTTGCGCGCCCCACATGTGCACAGCAATAATAGAGGCATTTTCGACGAGGCCAAGTGGTGCCACAGGTTCGATCGTAGCCTCTCGACTTTATAGGGGAAAGAAAAAGAGAAAGAGAGAGTGAAAAGAATGACAGAGTCAAGGCTCAGACCTTTTACTTTTGGAATATCATTCGATTCAAGTAAGAAATTTTTTCATTTTTAAAATACGACTCTTACATTGTCCTGTGATCAAACACGTTTCGGCGACACTTAGTTTACTCGAAACGATAAGTGCATGGTACATCTTTCATGCCATATTTCATATTAAATTTCATCTTTATCATATAATTCACGTATAGTCTAATCTCTGTTGTGTTTGAATAAACGTAAAATGTAATTATAAACAGAGCTGCACAATATTGCCATGAAGATTTATCGATTTGAATGAATCCAAGTAGTTTGAAATAATAATTGCATTCGAATACTAAAACTGCTTTATAATTACACTATAAACAATGGCTAATGCAAAATTTCAAAGTACAAGTAAACAAATAAACCTAATGCAAGTAAATTTGACCTCCACTCAGTAAATACCTGCAGTCGATTGGAGTGATTGAAGCACGTATTTCAAATAATTTCGTTTTCGAGTCTGTCCGTAGTCTATTCTTAAGGTGGTTTCAGCGAGTTCTTATTAAATTATAGATTGAGTTGAAACTTTAACAGAATGTACCTAACGCAATCGAATTGCAATTGCGTAAAAAAAAATCAGGGGTCACTGACTTCATTTCCATTTAACAGACATAACGGGAATTACATTTGTTACATTGGCTCTTGAGGCGGAAAACCATGTATCACTTTTAAACTGGATATAGAAGATAAGAAAAACCGAATAAAATTCGAAGTCATAGTTATTATTTTTAAGTTCATAGACATTTATAAGTAGATTAGAATATGCAAAAAAATGGTATGTTGCCGAAAAAATAAAAAAAAAAAAAGAAAAAAGTTTGATTAATTCGAGATTTATGTTTGTCTGCACATCTGCAACATATATTGTTTTTTTCAAGAATTTACAAGTTATCTATAGTAAGATTAAACTACTTTGAAATGATGGAATTGGAGATCCCAGTAGGGCAACAGATACGGCACCTAAAACTGAAGCCACCTTAAGATCGCATGAGATCCTCTCTCTCTCTCCTCTTTCTCTTGCCTGCAATGGCTCGCACTGATCTCTGGCATAGCTTTGCATCTGGCGGCCTCGACACAACTCGTGCTCGGTCTCTGCCTTTAGAAATTTTTTTAGTGTACACACAAGATTGAAAAGAGAGTTGAGGAAAAACAAATGGAAAAAGACAACGGGTGACAGCCGATGATAAAACAGGTGGACAACAATCGTCACCAAATATTGTGTTCGCTATGCATATATATATTTACTCATTTGCACAGCAGTGACATGCGCATTGGAAAAGATTTGACTTGTATTCGAGTTGCGTGAAATTTTTTTTATTATTTTATTTTTCTTCAATTTTTGTGTGGTAGCACCTTTACCTTTTACGCCTTAGGTTTTTTGTTGTGAATTTCGTAAGTGTATAAGTATATACAATTTAATATGGTTACAAATGCACATATGTGAGTATATGCATGCGGTATTTTGGTCACACGAAGAGATGACTGGTTGTATCTCTTGATATTTTTTTTTCTTCATTTTATTACTTGAAAATTGTTTTGGAAAGAGTCGGTGCCGAAACTTAATTCACCCCTAATAGTTGTAGCCCATGGTCATGGTATATTAATCGTAATTTATTCCTTTTTGAATAATAAATGTCGATGGTTCAACATTTTACTTAGAATTCACCCATATTGATTTAGAATGTTTCCCCTCTTCTGCATACTAAATTCTATTGATTCTAAAAATTTTTAAGAGAATATTATCGAATACTAGATTATCAATTTGAGTCTTACTAACAAAATAAGTATTATTTTCTATTTTGGAACGAACCTGGCTTATCCTAATTATTAACAATATTCAAGAGTGAGGGTTGATGAGAATTGTTCTTTTCCAGTTGGAATTTTCGTCTCAGGTAAATTTTATATGTATATGATTCTTATATCTTCATAAAGCGACCACTTTGAAATGAATCTTGATGCTCGCCGATGAGCCGAGCATTTTCTGAGCTCACTGGTCTCGAATAAACCAAAGAAAAATTGAACGAAATCTTTCATTATTGGATACTATACGGTTTCACATTATTAAAATATATTCAGTAATTGTACATTTATTAATCATGAAACTATATTGTAAGTGAATTTCAAACACTGACTCAAGCGTTGTTCAACGCTTGGACAAACAAAATCGGCTGTCACCCGACTTTTTTCTCCACATATAGCATCGATGCGTTTTCAAAACGACTTCGCAATTTGCCGTAGAAAAATGTGCCAACGAGTGTTTTTTCACTCGGGTCGTTTTGTTGATGCAATCACGCGACGTAAGTACAAAAAGTTAACAAAAAAAAGAGAAAACACTGAAAACAAACTACTATTAGTGAAGAATGCTAATATAGCGTTAAGAGGGTGTGAAATGCGCTACGCAGTTTTGCGTCGCCCTCTGTATTACCAACACTTGATTTTGTTTTCACTTTACAATAAGTTTACGAAGACTTGAGTTTTTTTATTTCTGATAATCCACATGCTTCTGCTGTTCGTCAATTTTCATTTGTCCACCCCCATTGTAGTTATCTATCATTGTTAGACAATTTGTACACCCTTAACCACCTATATAAATACATTCTCTACAAGCGAATCGCAACGTGAATCGGCTATATTCCCATGAATGTAGCATCATCGTGACAAACTCGAGTTGCCGACATACCGGCAATGCTAGATGATTACAATGACGAGTGGCGATTGAATTTGCGCAGAACTCGAAACTTTGAAATTGTCTTAACACTCGATTTAGAGGGGGCATTGACTAGCAACAGCCCGATCGGTAATGAATTACCGAGGCAAAATTGTACACCACTATTTTCACACCCCCTTAAGGGACTCTGTAATACCATGAATATCTATATACATATATAGATATATACGGAGAGTTATTGAATAATCTTGAATGTCGGTGCTCGCGCTGCGTTTAGCGCTGAGCACCCGTCGCTCCGACATGATGAATACGAGAGAATAATGATATTGATGCAACAAGTTGAAAATTCCATCTTGAGACTTGTTACTGCCGGACCAAACTGACTTGCCAATGTTGATTTGCAGGTATGATAGGAGCGGCCTTGCCACCGGGTGCGATGCATCCGGCCTTCGCCACCCCGATGGGTTTCCCGGGAGCGCAGATGCTGGCTCCGATGATGCATCCGCGTTTCAGATGATCGCCCCCGACCGCGGACGGACCCTCGACCGCGCCGTTGCACTTCGTGCTCTGGGCTCGACCCTGAAGAGCCGGGACACTCGGACGCTCGGACACACTCACACGCCGGCAACGACCAGCATCGACACTATCGCACACACACCCATACAAACACACACACCCTCACACAGACATACACACAGCCTCGCTTTGCTGGGCTGGCTCTCGTGGCTCAGCTCTTGGCTGCTGCTCGGCCCTGCCGGTGTCAGAGCTGCCGCGGAGACAAACGACCAAACGCTTCGCTGTTCTGCGGGCTCGTGTCGATTTCGTGAACGTGTGCGTCGCGCGCTTCGCTATATAATAAAATTATTTTTCTATTCAGTCGCCTAGCAAGTTCAGATAAATATATATATATATATATAATGACTGAATGACTGTTTTAGCGCATCTGTCGTAGTTCAGCGGTTTACATTGGGTTATTGGGTCGGATAGACAGGTGCTCGGCAACAGCTTGACGCTTCCGTGCTGCCCGTTGTAAAAGTTCCGGGCTTGACGGATGGGGGTAGGAGGGGCGAAGGGGTTGACGAAGGTCTATACTTTGCAGTATTCGTATTGATATTAAATGTAGCTGGTAAATTTTTATCGCAGAATCGTAGATCACAGACTGGGAAGCAGTCGGTCGAGCAAAGGAAGCCTACCGATCGGAATCGCGTGGCTACAGCGAAGCGTTTGTCGTTCCGCGTGAAGCTAGACGAGAGCGAAGGAGACAGTGACAGCTCAATTACGATAGTTTGACGAGAAGAGTGCGCGGAAGAGAGTGAGAGAGATAGGAGAAAAATTGATCGCAGTGAAGATTGAACATTGATGTGAGCGAGAAAACCGAGAAGAAAGAGTGAGAGGGAGAGAGAGAGAGAGAGATTCTGAGAGAGAGAGAGGCAGAAAGAAAGAGAAAGAAAGGAAATACTCCTATTTGTAGTACACCTGTGCTTTCTAAACGTGCGCTCGACGACGATTATCGCAACGCTGACAACAACTGGAAGATATCAGAAGCTAGATAAATCCATATTACTTTCTTACTGACGATTAACGATCATTCTTAAATCTTACCGAATGCTATTATTCTATATATCGACTCTGCGAGAGATTCGACCAGAGCTTTTCGAATTTTTAAATAATCAATCGTATTAATCGATAAATTTATCGATCATTATATGGTCAAGCAAAGGAAAAACATATGTATTTGATCTTTGTTAATAGATTATTCACTCAATAAAATCGCGAGACTATGAAATCCGAAATAACGTAAAAACACACAGCGCAAGGAAACGCGTGACCGGGAATCTAAATTCTGGTTCACTTGTAAACTAGTCTCGTTCTTGCTTAAATTGGTAAAGCACGCGAAAGAAAAAGTAGTTTGCGAAGAGCGCCAAGTTGAGTCTCTCAATAGCCAGGTTACTGTGCAGTGTCGTCTCGAAGTGAAAGAAAGATAGAGAGAGGGAGAGAGAGAGAGAGAAAAATATAGAGAAGGAGAGACACGTGTACACGCACAAGGTGACGCCCATCTTGAGCTGCCATCAACGGAACTGTTCTATCCTGTTGATGTGTGCAAGAGAGCGAGATCGATTTTCCTAATCGCAATCTATTCGAAATATTTGTGAAGACTGCATTGATTCGAATTCAACAGCACTCGATGATGTTATAGCACGATTAAGAATTTCACTTAATACAAGATGAGCGAGCTCACAATCAATTGTACATATGTCAATGTCGTCTTATGAAATTTGTATTGCTGTAGTTTGATTAATTATTATAGGCTGATTCAAACTTCACGATAAACATGATGAGCAATTTTAATAATTAAGTATCAGAGTAAATATTCGAACTTTTCAATGAGTCTCATCAGTACGAGGAGTGTTTTATATCTAAGAAGCAGCGCATTAGTGGGTGGTAAGTACGATGTGATTTCACTCATTGACGATAGAATGAAATAAAATTATTAAATGTAAAATTATTACATTCAATAAGAGTAAAACGAAAGGCTAGTTTTCATTAACTCCGGCTCTTGGCACTCGACTCACGTTACTCCAACCAATAATTTCCATCTTCTTTGTCTCTTTTTTTTTTCATCCTGGCTACAAGCCAAGCTTCGATCGCGCGAGCCGTAGAATAGTGATCGATGTTTTCGTAAGCAGCGCCGTCCAATGTAACCTTGCGCCCGTATATGTACGTCCTATACACTCAAAGGCGAAAGCGCGAGCTCAGTCGGCAGAAGAATGAAGAATCCGTTTGGACATTTGAGAAAAATCCTCCGCTTTAGTACTCACTCGGGCCTGATATCTTTGATAGTACCATATACGCGAAGGCACAGCATTGTTATTCAATCTAGTATAAAATGTCTAGTGGCATGCCGGGAAAGTCACGATTGCGTGCGCATCGTCGTTGCAGTTTGTTATTTTCAAATAATGAAATCGAAGAAGAATGAAATTGCACGGGCAATTGTAGAAGCGAGACAGAATCCAACGCGACACGGTGTTTAGCGCTTTTACTGCCTTTCTTGTAACTTACGCAAGCGAATCCTCGATTTAGGCTTATTATCCTATTTCTCTCCCGATTCTGATACTCTCTCAACCGCCTCCCCCACCCCAATCCCCTCTCTCTCTCTCTCTCTCTCGCCTTCCCTCTCTCTTTCTCTCGGGATAACGGAGCTCCGCTTTGGCGTGACTCTTCTCGCACCGCAATTTTTGTTTTATCCAAAATGAGGGAAAAAAGTGAAAAAATATGTGAAAAACAGACAAGTAAGAGAATTGAAAGAAAAACAAAACAATAAGCTCGTGAATAATATGAGAAAGTAGAAAATCCACGCTCTCAATCGACACTCGGAAAGCAATACAGTGAACCGCGCCGTAAAACTACACCTGTACGTATTTAAAGCTACGCATTGTTTATTATAATCATATATAAGTTGAAACAGCAGAACTCGGCACGTGCGCGTCGCTCGCCACGCCAAACAGCTCGGCAGCTCGTTGTTGCCTCGTCTTTTTCCTTTTTTTTTCTACTCCTTTTTCAAACTGTTTCCGACCGTTTGTTTAGACAATGTTTTTAGATGCCGCTCGCTCGAGCTGTGTTGGCCGCCGAGCGCTTGGACGCGCCAGGCTCATTGATTTTGACACATGTAGAAGTTCTTCTGTTATTTATATATATATTGAGTGTCATACATGATTATTCTTGACTGTTTTCCTTCCGAATAAAGACGTTCTGTGGAATAAAAGCTCGAATTGGAAAAATCACTCTGGGCCGCGATGTCCGCTACTCTCGATACCATTGTTCCGAGCTGCGCACTATTGTATTATTCTCCTCTATTCGAATGTAAAATATATTGTAGCGTGCGCGCGTGCGAGTGCAGTCGATTTTGCCCTCGGCCCTGAGATATCGCAGTTCGTATGCTTTTTTGCATTGTCTAGAGTGGCGGGCAACGCGAGCCACATATTGTTTCAACCAATCACAGCTCTAATCGCTGTTGGACCTTGTCGGTCCCTTGCCGCTCTAGGCAGGCGATTGTTTGGTCCTACCGTCTAGGGTCTCGAGGCTATTGGCGAAAAATCGCGCTGAAACCACTTATTCGTTATTACTTCGGATGCTCGCTTTTACGTGTTTTTCCTCTTATCTTTATTTTTTTATTTCTCCTTTGTTTCTTTTTTTTTTTAAAGAAGCATCCGTCATAATTGTATAAACGATTGTTGATCAGCGGGATATTTGTTTATTGATAGAGATAATTTTAATATATATGTATATGTATGAAATAATTTTCTGTCAGGTCACTGACTTTTTTTTTTTGAAATCAGTTTGTTTTTGAAATACTATTTTTATTAGTGTATGCTCGGACGCGTTGTTGATACATTGATATTAGATGTATAACGGTTTTTTAACTGCAAGGACTTTGAAGAGATGAGAACATCAACTTTAGCCTCGTGGTCCGCGGAGACGCGTGGCTGGACTGAGAAACAATATTAACGTAAGCCAAGTATGATTGATCTGTAAAAGCTGCATTATTATAGCGCTGATTACGTTTTACAAATAAAACGAAGTGAAGAACGTTTGTAACACCGTAAAAATCGAGGTATGATGATTTGTCTTTTTTTTTCTTTGCCACGAGATACATAATATAAATATCACATAGATAAATTTGATATGCATACATTCTTTATTAATGTGATGTCGAAAATTAATTTGATACGTAATGTGAGAAAAGTAATTCATACTGACGGTTAGAATCAATCACTAGTCGATATTGTTATTCATTACTAATTGGAGTGGTACTATTAAGGAAAGTAATATTGACTTTTGAAGTATGAATAAGAATATTCACTAGACACGTATGAATTAAAATCAATTCTACAGCATTGTTCTTTTCAGCCAAGGGACGTCAAGTGAAAACTGATCGACGATGAATGAAACGTAAACGAAATTTCTTAGTGTAACTCTGCACTCAAAGTGTAATCTATTACCGTGATAAATAAAAAAAACAGATTTGTTACGATTTCATTGTTATGGCGCTTGTCTATGGATTCATCGTTTTCATATAGTTGTAAAAACTTACGAAACGACCACACGTCCTCTTAATTGGGATGGTGATGGCTAGAAATTTTATGAATATTTACCAAGCGATGATTTTGTAAGCTGCGCCTATTCTTTTTCATACAGTCCCCCCCCCCCCCCCCTAATCGACAAGTTTTCATAAGAAGAGAGTTGAATCTTCATTTTTAACCTTTTTTCAAAGATTTTTCATTTGAAATTGATTGATTAACTTTTTTTCACGAACGGATTATGATCTAGGAGAATACACTTCTTTGATACTGCTCAACTCCTGGAGCTAATGGTAGTTAAATAGAGAGAAAGTTTTTGCCTTGAATAACGCTCACAAATGCTCTAGTGTTATTTAAACTCTATCTCGTATCAGCTATAGCATACTTATTTTCAAATGAGACTAAATTTTTTTCTTCCTATACGAGAGACTCTAAAGTAAGAGACAAACAATGAGAACGAAACTCACGGAATGTGTCAATGGCCAATAAGAACTGATAGAAGATAATACTAGATGATTCAACCTCATTCCAGCCTCTATTTCGATCCTTCAATTTAGCTTGGCCATTATAGTGACGCGAGAAACCCGAAAGGCTATCAATTATGTCACGAAGATATTTTCGACTTCAGGGAATAGACGTGAGTATTAATTTGAAATCAAATGATCGACAAGAAATGTTTGACAACAAATGTCTTGGCCCATGTACAATCCAAACGATTCGAATCTTCTCACTGGCGCCCGACGCGAGTTCAATTGGATTCGAATGAAAAGCTTTCTACTGAACGCGCGTTCGTATAGCTGTGACCCGCCAACAATCGACGACAAGATGATCGGAGTACAAGCTTGCGCGCCTATATACACATGGGAGTTGAATCGGAGTCGCGCCCGCTCGGGGCCAAATCAGAGTGAGTGGTGTGCTCCGATTGCGCCAGCCTCACGGCGGGTTCATCTTCGCGCGCATCTGTATATATATGTACATAGGAGCACAAAGGCGCCCGGCGAAAGTGAGAGGGCCAAGCCCTCGACTGAGCAGGCGACCGATCGAGATGATGCTCGGGGAGACGTGTGTATATATACACAAGACGACAGGTATTTCGTGTATGTGCAGTTCGCGGGCACGGCCGAAAGTGAAAGCCTCCGCCAAATGAGAGGCGCTTCGCGGCCAGTGTAATAGCCGCGCTTTATAAGTTTATAATGCCACGATGCGCGCCGCGCACCGACACTTTCAGCTGAAGCTACGGTTTTTTTTCTCCGCGGCGCCCGCATAACTATTACTCGACGTTTGACATGACCAGGATTACAGCTGAAGATTAGCGCGCGAACCAGAACTTGGTTGAGCCTCTTTCTGAATTGTGTCGACGTTTTCCCGTTGATATGACGTTGGGCGTACGTCAGTGTTTGCCATGCTTTGATAGACTTTGTTATACTTTTAATTCTTTCTTATCTATGAAATTGTATGTTCGAAATGATCGTAGAAAATATTATTATTAATGTCAATTCCAGTGTTTGACAAGATTGTGTACATATTTATAATGTTGTTGGATAGATCCAAGGAGTAGACCAGTGACCGGCTTTCATTGCCCCCGCAAAGCTATACACTCACAAAAATGGAATCTTGGGTCAAGAAAAAAAATCGGTTTGATGCAATAGCAAGAGAATTTTCTCTAACTTTATTCTTGATCTAAGATGAGTCTATTTAGCAGGAGAATTAATCTTTTTGCTATAGCGTCAAACTGATCTTACTTCAACTTGAAATTCGATTTTTGTGAGTGTATATAACAACACTCATCAAACTTCCCAGATTCAATTGTTTTTACTATTTTAAAATGACCTATTCTTGAGGGCTCGAAATGTCGAGCAAAAAATAAAACAGACATCCCGATAATGGCTATAATCCTCGGAAGTATTAATAGAACAATTAAAATCTCGAGACTTTGGAATGATTACAAGTTCCATGATTAACCGGGCTCGTGAATTTCAGGTCATAAGTATATAAACACACGCGTCCCATAATATTTAGACCCGGTCGAGCTGACCGTCCCGTAATAACACTGGCGCAGCCTGTAATCAGTGTGTCCGAATCGGCGCAGCTGCGCGTATCCACCGTGACGCGTCATTACGCGCGAATCGCCTCGTTTTCTCCGCGGGACGAAAGCTCGGGGAAAAGAGGCGCGCAGAACGCTCCGCATATGTCAAAGTCGCGTGCGCGAACGAGCCGTATATACAATTTGTCCGGCTGACTCAGCCGCGACCGGAAGCCCCCCCGCGACGAAGCTCCAACGCACCGTTATACACCGCCGCCATATATACGCACCAACACAACGATTGGAAAAGTCCGATGAGAAATGCCGGTGAGCTGGCGCTCGAGCGCACCGGATGGGGAAGCCGAGAGTTGTCTGGCCGAGCCGGACTGTTTCTACTAGCTCGGCGTGACTCCTCAAGCCGGCCTCCACTCGCATCCAATCTCCAGCAGAATTTTCCAATCGCAACTTGGACCGTTTGACGTACGACGTGGTGTGTTTACTGTTATCTCCGACGTTTAGATAAGTCACGGCAGAATTCGCGTGCAGTTCAGTTCACTACTTGCACACCATACTTTGATGGGCCGCGAATGATTTGTTATTCGCTACATTACCTATAACACAATGTTAACGTCTCACCAGACCACTTGGTATTTGGGTATCAGATCTCGCTGAAACTTCTGAAGATGGTTTGTAGCTACTCAAACAGATGATATTTTATAGCAATCAATCATTCTAACGTTTAGATTTTTCGGAGATAATTGTCATGTTACATCTATACATATGCCATTCCACACTTATATAGGTATATACATTGCATTTACAGAATTAGCAATGAGCGGTTGATATCTCAGACAAATCTGAAAGTTTGGACAAACTAATGTAAATATAATCGATTTTGGTATCAAAATACTACCTACCAAAGTTTCAGTCGTTTTTGAGACCCAAGTGTGAGATGGTCTCTTGATCAGTTTAATCTTGGATATGATAAAGAACATCATCGTGGTCTAGAGTTTATCAATGGAAGAATTGATTATGTAAAAGAACGATTCAAGTATAAGTAAGTAGTAAAGAGTAATAAAGTATGAGTAAGTAAGTAGTAGAACGATTCAAGTGTAATTGTTCCGACCTACGTGAAACATTATTATTTGCAGCAAATTCATGGGCAGAATGATGTTCAAGAGTATTTACTATATTTTCTGCGAATAAAAACAGGATAAACTGCCAAGACTCAACATCAGTATGCTACAGAGGGGAAAGAATCACTGTTTCTTCATATATTCAATCTGAGATTACGGAGAACGCAAAGTGCGCCGTGATCTCTCTTGCGAAAGAGAAAAAAAAATCAAGTCGGCTCACGCGAAATCGTACAACTTTCCTTGGTATATCTATTAGCTGCAGCGCGGGACGAGATCGTCTAAGGGGCATCGATCGGACATGGCTCGATCATTTGGTCGATCGTCCGCGCGCGTATATGGCCACACATGCGGTCGCTAATAAGCCGCAGCGAAACTGGGTGATTCACTCGCCGCGCGCCAGGTTTTCATTTTACGCGTGTATATCGCGGTACATCGCTCGAGCTCCGATTTTGCGTTTTGGAAAATTATGAATCAAATCTACGGAATTCCCTCGCGAATTGGCTCTACGATGGATCGTTTCAATTCGAGGAACAGTATTCACAACGTGTTGAATGTTTTTATCCGTATCGACGTACGAACGCGCGCGAAAGTAAAAGCGCGAACGCGTAGACGATGAAAGGATGCGAGATTAGATTAGGAAATAATTACAGACTCAAGAGTGTATTGTTGTTGTTTCGAACGCGTGAGGAAGTAATTAATGGATTGGAATTTTTTCCGGATGGTATTCATTGTTTACAAAGAGATTTCAATGAGTTGGAATATTCTAAGTGGATATTACATCTCGAACAGAATATTTCCCGAAGAGAAAATATCGAGGTCTGGTGTACCGTAAGTATAAAAAACGAAAGTACGCTCTTACACTGCTCTGAGTGGGTCACGTTTGAACTCGGAAAATTATATCAAGGATAATTTTTCCAGAGGACAAGATTAGATTGACATGTAGGACACAATGGCTATGCCTTACATAAGTTGCCGTGCACGGCATCGTCATCGTTCGCTGTATAAGGAACGCCTTGTTTTACATAAAAGCTCGTAATCACATTTAATAATGACTAATAAAACGTTCGCGTCTACAGCAAATACACTCGGTCAATCCATCTCATCGCTCGTTAAAAATATACTCTTTCATGAATATCCCTCGACGCATCCTGTTTCTCCCATCGACAACAATAACAACAGCGTCCACATGTTACGTGATCCAACCGCGTCTCATCCCAGAATCTCTTCAAACGTCCGCGGATTAAAACTCTCTCGGTTCATACACACACGTGTGGGATTGAAGGTATGAGTGCCCCCAGCGAATTTAAAAGTCCTACAAAGGACTTGGGAGGAGCACCCCCGCCTCGTAAAAATTATGGGCGTCCCATCGGCATCCAAGTGAGCAGCGTCCAATTGTCTCGTCACGAGCCTGCCAGAGTACGTTGACAAATTGTATTTCTCATTCGTCCAAAGGCTTATGTACTGAAAAACAAACTTTTTTTTCATGAATTTTCTCATTGATCACTATAAGTAATGAAGCAAAATAAAGTTTTGAGACTACATTCTACGTGTATTGAAATGGATGTGCGAGATCTTTTTTTATTTCAATTTTTTTAGAGGAAAAAGACGTACATGGTAGCAGTCTCCATACACCACCTGTAGGAAACAATTTTTTTCCTCTTTAAAAGTACCCAAGATTAAATTTTTTCTTCTTGAAAATTCACAATACGGCATCAATTTTTATTTTTTTTCCTTTGCTTGGCGAATTGCGAATATAGTATCAATCGTAAATATCACGTATACTTTGATATATAATGTATCTAGCGAGCTACGCTGTAAGCCAATTTTTCTTCTCGCAATACGTAAAACGTGTTCAACTTACCGAGTGCTACGAAGCCATACCTTGCACGTAAATAAACAATGTTCATGTACGTACACCCTAAGATACATAAAATAAAAAGTCGCCAAACTTTATTCTGATTCGCTGGTTCGAGAAAAAAAATTCCCAAAAAACAGTTCGTATTTTGCTTTTCGCGCCTGGCTAGTATAACCCCTTACTAAGCGCATTTTATCAAAAGTCTCCCCTTTTCACTTGCACCCGGTGCCGATTTCCCACACACACATAGCAGAGAAGCGACCCCGAGCAAACAGCTCATTGACCGACTTGTTGTACAATTACGCGGGAAAACGCGCATTCACTGTATGTACACTCGTTTTCCGCGATAAAGTCAGTCGGCGTCTGCGGCGGCGCATCCGTGCGCGTATGCGTTTTATCGAGAAAACGAGAACGGGACCGTAAGTGTCCTTGGACGATCGAGCCCCACCGCGCCGCGTTTCAATCGCCAGGACGTTACCAGGGTAATAACTCCGATCGAGCCTTGCGGCGGCCAAGCGGATTCGATGTGCCCCAGCAAAGCCGCTGACGCATTCGCGCGAGCGCGCGTTCCCTACGAATCGTTACATGGGAATGACGCTTTTTCTGCTGGCCGCTCAAAGTCCCGGGGATATACTTACTTCTTTTCGTTCGAACAGTGCCGAGAGTTTGCGGCGTTGAATATTCGGTGCGTTAATTGAGATGGCACAATTGTGAGTAGCTCGATTGTGCGCCAAATGGGGAAGCCACGCGCGTCTTGAAGAAGTGTCGCGACTTACGGCTCGAGACGGAGTTGGAAAACGTTTTAATGATGTGCATTTGCCCGTTTTACCCGCGCGAATAAGTATACTCGCACCCAAAAAACACAACTGGATGCAGGACATTCAACTTTCTTAACTTTCTTCGTCATGCCTTTTTGCGCGAAGCAGTGGCACATATATTTTGGTGTTGTGGAAACCAAGCCAATTCGCGCGCGAGTCTCCTATGCAAATAGGAGAGACGCGATCGAGAATGCATCTAACGCGTGATGAAACGAAGCGAAGTAGCAAACAACGAACCGGCTCGAGCTCGATACGTACACGTGTGTATATACAAATTACCTCAGACGTATTGGGAAAGTGTATTCAATGCGTGTCTTTTCAAGTACCTTTCATTTACGGCCAAAAATGAAGGAAATCACGCGTGATCCAGTTGCCCGGCTCCAGTCGCAACCGCTTGAGTTTACCAACGTGATATAATTGGTGGTGCGAAACGAAAGCGGGAATCCTTATTTAGACGGAAGAGCATATGTATCTGAAACGGACAGAGAGGATTAACCTGCATATCGGAGAGTTCATTTTTTTTGTTATGCATATTGAAAAGTTGTCAGTGATAATATATCCAATGGGATGGAGGCACTTTCACTTTGCAAACGAGACACATGACAAGTGTTTCACGAAACTTTTGAGAAAAAATTTATTGTCGCGACTCTTACGTAATGTTGTGATTAACAATTTACAGCGAGTGCTTGAGAATGGAATCTGAAGAAAGAGAATGACAATTTTTCATCGTCAATGTGATATACTTCATTTATGCTAAACGCGAGGGAAAATATATTCTATTGACTGAATTGGATTATCATTATTATCGCTCTGGATTGGGCCCATGGTCAAGGCCCTGATCGTATGGGTAGTCCCTTGACGCTCCCCTCCTCCCATAGAGTAGGAATAGATAATAACAATTTTTCACCATATTCAAAATCGGCATGCGATCAATCAGTGTTCGACAACCGAGAAGTTCCTAGCCAGTATAAATAGAAGAATGTGTTTTTAATGTTTCGGACCGTACTGCCCAACGCAGGCTCTGGGCGATTTGTAAGTCAATCAACTGCGTCGCGACTAGATTTTGATCGATTATCGTTTTTCAAGTTTGAGATCTCGGCTACGCGTATAAAAATCTGAAGATGAATACGTTATAGCAGGCTGAGTTGTGCAAGTGAGAAACCCAGCGTGTAGTGTTAATGATTCGTATATTACCCTAAAGAGATTGTGAAAGTTGTTGCATGCGCTTCATCCAGCCGTCATAAGCCTCTCCGTGAATCGCTTCAATTTGTTGAAGTATATAGCTAGAGAATGAAGTAGACGCCTTATGCGTAGTAACTCTAAACAATCGAAAGTATACAGACAAAATAATAATATCCCAAAGTATAATACTTTTGCCACGAGAGAAGATCCCGCTTGAAAATCCGCGTCGAAAGCGACGACAGAAAACATTCACTCCGATCAAACCAATCTTAGACGCGAGTCGATTCCGATTGCTAAGAATACATGGATTTCACGTTGAGTCAATGAATCACGGTGTTTTATTTAATTACCATAAACGATTGGTTTTACTCTGGCTTTATCAGTCAATATTTTTCATTTTCCCCCGATGGATCTTCAGATAATTGTGTATGATTCTTGTTGTCCTGCAGTTTGTGCAAACGACCTCGTAATGTTTCGCGTATAAGCTAGAGAAGAAAACCAAATTTCGGGCGACCATCGCCTCGACACACACACACACACGGATACCGATTTTTTCGTCCAGCATGAAATTGTCGCAGACGGATGTGCGGCTGGCCCATGGCAGTTGGACGCAGCGCCGGGCAATGGATTCGAGACAGGCACCAGCGATGTTTCACCTGATGTGTGCGCCTAGCCCGAGGCGGAAAAAAACGACACCTCTTTCACGCGAGCAATATCGGGAGAGCCGGTGCGCGCGCGCCCCTCCTTATGTGTGCAGCCGCGCGCGAGCGGCGGCAGTAGCTCGCGCCGCTCACGCGACAGTGTGTCGCGTGAACTCGGAGCGCGAGCACGTGTGTATATTTATTTATATATCACATTTTTGTCTTCGCGACCGGCTCCAATCGCGCCGGTACGTACAAAACACCGAGTCCCCGTAGTAACTGCACACATACACACACAACACACACACGTGGGCTTGGCTTGTATATTTCTCGAGAGAGTGGAACGGTGGAAGACGCTTGTGCTGGATGTGGGTGGCAGTTGCACCGTATCGACGAGGTTGCTTCTTTTTGCGCGATTCTCCGCTATTGCACGAGAAAACAGAGAGAACTGGTTATCTCGCAAAGTATACCGGACCTATTGTTGAAAGTTGAAAATCTGTTTCGAGCAGGTATTTATGATCGTTTTAATGCTTCATCTTTACATTTTTGACTCTAGTCGAGAGCTTTTTGGGACAGACTCACCGCTGGGTTAATTGCCGAGTAAAAACGGGGGAAGTAAAATTCTTACCGGGACCATAGGTTCATTTTGTTATTGATTAGGGATCGCAAGGAAGACGTTCAGTTACCAGACTTTTCGGTAGTTAATTTTTAATAAATAAAATATTTCGAAGCTATTTCTGCTGAAGAACGTGTTCTACATACGACTCAGTAACGCATCGATACTTTTAACAAAAGTATCCGTTACAAGGGGAGAAATCGTAACAAATATATAATTCAATCAAGTGAAACGCAACATCGAGGTCAGAATTCGAAAAGGCTAATCCTTTTTTTCCATCGAAGCAATACATTGGAATCAAAAATTAAGGACCAATTTGATTCATCAATCGTTGAACGATCGACTTGAAAACTTGAAACCTCATTAGTAATAATAAATTAACGTATTGTTCTGATACAAAATCTTAATAATATTTAACTAAAAGCTTGAAGAAATCGAGCCACTACTAGACTGGAATTTCCAATTAATCCACATAATATCAAACGTTATTTTTTCATTTCTCCGATGGAAATGAAATGTGTTATTGAAAATATTTCATAGTAATTCGACTTGAATAGAGAACCACAGTGTTTGTCAGCTTTTGTCGCAGAACGTTGTTGAATTATAGTTCAGGTGCAGTTGAATTGGAGCTCCTTTTGTTCACTACCTGGCGAGCTTACTCTCTCAAGAAATCGATAAAATGTTAATAACTTTCCCGTGGTGAGTTTCACTAGAAATCGATGGAGATAAGTAATTTTTCATAATGAACAATTTCCGAAATGAATTGCAATCGAAATATTGAGTATATTATACTTTTAGCTGGACATTTCCATCGCTCTTGTGAACTGAAAATATCGAAAGTGAACATGATAACTTTTTGCTAAAGTTTTGTATTTGCCGTAAAATGAACCCGCGTGTTACCGTTCTTTTCGTTTTGCATAATGATCCATAACTTTCACGCGCGCATGAAAAAGCACCCAAAGTCCTTTACTAATTTCCATTCATATGTCGACATTACCAACTCAAAAGTACTCGTTCAATTGCCTAATAACATTTCACGTGGATATTTCACGCCTTGTTAGGTGCGAGTAAAATTATAAACACCTCGGTGCGTATAACAAACTGCCGTGAGCCAGCTCAACAGCTGAACAGGTTCGCTTGTCGATGGAGACGGGGTAAAAATTTTCTAACCAAATGAAAGTTCATCAAGAGTGTTTGTGTTGCAACGGCGCGAAAATTCTAACTTCAATCGAAGAGAATTGGCATGCGTCATGCGCATGAAAAACACACCGCACTCCATCGTGTGTATCTAGAAGCAAAATCTGTGAAAATAAGGCCAAGGTGAAAAATTCGCGGCTCGAGTCTCGTGATGGAAAGGAGAACTATATCAACAAATCTAAGGCTGTCACTATACGAGTGCGCATACTATAAGGCCCCCGAGAGTGTTTCAATCCGCTCGACGTTTCCATCCGTCCGACTCCGCCAACGTAAACATCGCCAAACTGTTTTCTATTTTTTCTTTCTCTTGGGAAAAGAAATTAAAATTAAAAAAATCGTCAAAACGAGTTATAACGACGCGCTCAAAAAGCTTTCTCCGATATGCCGCGGTGTAAAATAACGTTTATCCCGACGAGAGGCGGCCGCCTCCCGTTACATAAAACTAAAACGGCCGGGGACAAGAGGGACACGCCAGAAAATTAATTTCGCGTGCTTTCTCTTTCAGAATCATTCGTTTAGATAAGCCGAGAGCCGGCCGAGTGACAAGAGAAACACCATAACCCGCGTATAATCTATTTTCCGCTCGATAGCGGCCGATACACTTTTTGCCGCGTCACCGCGAAAACGAGCCTGCAGTCCTTAAAGTACACGTACGCACACACGTGCTTTCTCCACTCGAGATAAGATCTCCCGAATCCTGACACCGTTACAGCCACCCGCATTGCGTCACGAGAGCCGCACGTGTCTGCGCGCCGTCGACAATTCTGATTTCCTCGCCGAATGAACGAGTCATCGATAGTAGTTCGAGGCCCGATGAACTCGAAGTGTATTGTTGCCGAGATTCAGAAAAAAAAGAGCGAATCCGTGTATATTCGGATCGACGAGTTCCCATGGAACAGAATTGAGATTCATTTATAACGGGAGGCCGATGACTCTCTCGTCACGCCATCGGAGACGACGTAACTCACCGACAGATTCGCGTTCTCTGCAGACGATTGGATTTTTTTTCCTAATTATATACCGATCGTTGGCGCACCTCGGAGTCGGCGTGACGCTACGTATATATATACCTATAACTGTTCGAGGGAGTCGGGCTTGTAAATGGCGCGATCGCGCTGGGCTCACTTTCAGCGGAGAAAACGAAAAAATGCGCCGGGCGAAAACCGCGGAAGCAAAGCCACCGCTCGGATATTATGCCCGTGGGCGAGGCGGTGTGCTGCAACAGATTCGCGACCGCGAAACGTTTTGAAATGCAGCAGCCTCGGACACGGTCGCGGACGGATAGTTCGGCTCGCGGCTAATTTCGAGCTCGAAAACGGAAAGCATGCGCATGTGAGGAAATCGGAAGTTGGAAAGAGCGAAATGTCGAGGGGAGAGAGATAGAGAGAGAGAGAGAGAGAGAGAGAGAGAGAGAGAGAGAGAGAGCGAGGAGATTTAGAGAGACGGAAAAATTAGTCGTAGGTACACTTAGAGCTCGTTATCGCAGTCTGCTGCGCGTAAATAAAGTCCGCGCTTTGTATGCTCCGACGTACTACCAATGAGGTTTCCTTTGGACTGTTAATGCACTGCCGGACAAGGGGCTTTGGAAAGGCGAGCTCGCGTAAGATTGCAGGAGACAATCGCCGGGCGATGCTGATCTTTCCAAACCTCCTTCCCGTCGTTCTGCCGAAAGATCCTCAATTCGATAATCCTCGCGCGCCGAACCTCGCTCAATACCCGACGGTTTCGCGTTTCCGGGCTCAATTATGATTTCGACGAAGTCTGTCGCGAGAGACCCGCGAAAAAGTTTGAAATCCATCGGCATGTAACACACCGAAAAACAACGACCCGTCGACTTCGTGCGTTGTGCGCGCTTCACGCGCGAGAAAGTGCGTTTGCAAACCTTCGGCCGCGCTGCAGTGCGTACGTGCGCATCGTTCATTTTTAGACCGGGACGCATCTGTTCGAAAATTTGCTATCTCGGACTTTTCATACACTGTCGCTAAAAACTTTTGGGTTCCCTCCGGAGAATGATTCTAAATCGAATGGTCGTTGTGCGTCAAACTGAAAAGTGCGGCGTCATGTTTTTTTTTTCGAAAATGTTCAAAAATCTGCATTTTTCTTTTTTCATTTTGAGTTTGTATGAAAACTATCAATCCTAGAGTAAAATGGAAGAGAGGTAAAAGTTTCGTTATTAAATTCTGCATGAGGATTAAGTATTCCGAAACATCAATCTCGTAAATTGTTGTTGCAAAATAGATATAAACAAAAACATGACCCCAAAAAATATGCGATTTTTTTTTCAAGTTTTCAAATCATACCTACGATAGTGAGATTTTTACTAAGAGTACCTTATACAGTAATGAAAATACAAAAAAAATTTCATTTTGATATCTCTGATAGTTTTCGCAAAATCTATTTTTTAAAAAAAAAATGAAAAATCGGAATTTAGTCCTTTACGAGCCTCCCCGAAACCCGCCAATTTTTTTACGTATTTTTATAGATACTAGCTATCGATTCCCCTTGGAATGGGTCGATTTTATCAATTTTAACAACTTTTATGATTTTTTGAAAATTTGTCAAAAAAAAATTTCTTCGAAAAAAATTCAACTGCAACGAGGTTTTTATATCTATTCGAAATTTAAAAGTTGCATCTGATAGAAGAGAAACAGACGCTCATTTTGAGTTTTCACTTACTCAAATCTGATTTGTGAATCCCGAGATATAGAAGTTCAAAGTTGAGGTAACTTTCCGGCAAAAGTATACGCAGTAGAATAAAAGTTGAAACGGTTTCTGGTAGCTTGAACATTGTTTTACTTAAATATAAATTATTATGTACGTGAGTAATGTTCTTCATACTTAATAGTCGGGCGGAAGGTTGGTGGAAGTCATTGAAACGCAGCACTTTCGGCGCAGCGGCAGTGGCGGGCAGTGGAGGGGGGGGGTAGCGAAAAAGACGCGACGAAAAGTCGAACGCTCAGGATCAAAATGAACGTTCGATTTTTTATCGACAATATCTCAGCTTCTATATGAGATAATTTGATGATTCTTTTTTTAATTTAGTATAGCAAGTCAAAATATGATTATATATGTCGGTTAAAGTACCGTAAATATTATTGGTAACGATGTATTTATAAGAAATGTAATAATAAATAGTTATAGAGCCGTTCAAATCATATTTTTCGACAATGTACATACTTAACCCTGACAAATTCTATTAGAACAATGTACATTTCAATCTAGTAATAGTACATTCGTACGATATTTACCTGATTTTACAAAAACAATATTCCCGCTGACATTCATAGTACATCCGTACGATATTTACCTGAATTCCCAAAAACAATATTCTAGGAATAATTAAGATGGATTTATCTTGCATATTAAATTAATCCTGTACATGAAGACTTAATTCAGCTATTGATATCGCTTCGGATGAAAATCCATGTATAATCGTTGCTGAAGACATCGACGTACTTGTAATTTATGTTCTTACATCAACCGAGGACAAGAACGTGTACTTTTTGAAACCGAGCAAAGCACAGAAGGCTGAAGAAATGTATAACATCAACAGTTTTTGTTCAAATTTTGAAGAAACAACTCAAAAGTTCCTGAAAAGTTTGGTCGGTTTCATTCATGCTTTTTGTGGTTGCGATACCACTTCGGCATTTCATTTTCAAGGAAAAAACAAAATATTAAAAGTCCTCACTAAAAATAAACAATTATTAGATGAAGCTATGATATTTAATAGATCAAATGCTTCGCATGCAGAAATTAAGCAGTCAGGTATAAACATTTTAAAGGCTTTGTATAGTGGGAAAGTTATTGACATAGAGCTGAACGAAATGAGATATTTAACTTTCAAAAAGGGTTGTGGAAAAAAAAATTTTCATTTGTCGATGCTCCCTCCAACTGAATCTGCAGCAGCGCAGCACTGCTTCAGGGTTTATTACCAAGTTCAACAGTGGCTTGGTAATGAACTAAATCCTGAAGCCTGGGGTTGGGAGCTTCGAAAAGACGGTTTAGAGCCCATTCAAACCGCAGATTCACTGATGCCAGAACATTTGTTAAAAAATATAATTGTAAATGTTCTAAACAATGCAATAATACTTGCAGTTGCAAGAAACATGGCCTAAAATGCTCCGATTATTGTACTAATTGTCATGGCCAAACTTGTAACAATGCTGCAGTTATATCAACACCTGTTGACGAAACTGATTTCGAGATAGATTTCGATGATATAACAAAAGAGAAAGAAACAGAAGAGGCAATGAATGAATCTTTTGCATTAAATATTTCTCAAGTAGACGATGAAGATTTGGAGAGTGATAATGATGAAGAGGAAATGTCAATTCCTCCACAGAAAAAAACCCCGGAAATACTAAATAAATAATTGTTAATAATTTAAGATAAATGTATTTATAATTTAAGATATATGTATTTATGAATTAAGATAAATGTATGTATAATTTAAGATAAATGTATTTAAGATTTAAGATATATGTATTTATAATTCAAGTTCATGTATATTGTAAACATTTATGTTTAATAAACTTAATATCATAAAATATTTTACTGTGCTTTTCTATTCAAAACAATCTTTATAATGAGAATTGAAAAATATGAATACATTTCTCATAAATACATCGTTACCAATAATATTTACGGTACTTTAACCGACATATATAATCATATTTTGACTTGCTATACTAAATTAAAAAAAGAATCATCAAATTATCTCATATAGAAGCTGAGATATTGTCGATAAAAAATCGAACGTTCATTTTGATCCTGAGCGTTCGACTTTTCGTCGCGTCTTTTTCGCTACCCCCTCCACTGCCCGCCACTGCCGCTGCGCCGAAAGTGCTGCGTTTCAATGACTTCCACCAACCTTCCGCCCGACTATTAAGTATGAAGAACATTACTCACGTACATAATAATTTATATTTAAGTAAAACAATGTTCAAGCTACCAGAAACCGTTTCAACTTTTATTCTACTGCGTATACTTTTGCCGGAAAGTTACCTCAACTTTGAACTTCTATATCTCGGGATTCACAAATCAGATTTGAGTAAGTGAAAACTCAAAATGAGCGTCTGTTTCTCTTCTATCAGATGCAACTTTTAAATTTCGAATAGATATAAAAACCTCGTTGCAGTTGAATTTTTTTCGAAGAAATTTTTTTTGACAAATTTTCAAAAAATCATAAAAGTTGTTAAAATTGATAAAATCGACCCATTCCAAGGGGAATCGATAGCTAGTATCTATAAAAATACGTAAAAAAATTGGCGGGTTTCGGGGAGGCTCGTAAAGGACTAAATTCCGATTTTTCATTTTTTTTTTAAAAAATAGATTTTGCGAAAACTATCAGAGATATCAAAATGAAATTTTTTTTGTATTTTCATTACTGTATAAGGTACTCTTAGTAAAAATCTCACTATCGTAGGTATGATTTGAAAACTTGAAAAAAAATCGCATATTTTTTGGGGTCATGTTTTTGTTTATATCTATTTTGCAACAACAATTTACGAGATTGATGTTTCGGAATACTTAATCCTCATGCAAAATTTAATAACGAAACTTTTACCTCTCTTCCATTTTACTCTAGGATTGATAGTTTTCATACAAAACTCAAAATGAAAAAAGAAAAATGCAGATTTTTGAACATTTTCGAAAAAAAAAACATGACGCCGCACTTTTCAGTTTGACGCACAACGACCATTCGATTTAGAATCATTTTCCGGAGGGAACCTAAAAGTTTTTAGCGACAGTGTATGAAAAGTCGCAGTAAAAACAGATGGCTCCTGTGCTATTTTCCTTTCGAACGCGCGGCGGTCGCGGCATTTCGTAATCTCATTTCGGAATGCGCCTTTCCCCCGTAACACAGCTGCGGGCCCGCGGGTCAGCTGCTTATCCCCCGCTAACTCGATCATCCACACTTTCCACCAGCCGGGCAGCGCGCGAAAATTCGAAAAACCTCCGTGTCGAGCCCATGGGTGAAAACGCAAACTTGCATCGCGTGTCGATGCCGATACACTTTCTATATCCGTGGCTGTATATTCTGGTTCAGGAGCGCCGGGGATCCCGCTTACGGAAAAGGAAAATTCTGCGGCACACGGTGCCACCCGCTGCGAGCGTTACATATACGCACGAGAAAATCCGGAGCGACGATATGCGGCTGCACGCGCTGGTGGTGGCGGTGGTGCTGCTGGCTGTGGCCGCCGCCGCCTCGGCGATAGACCACCTGCACGTCAAGTTCCAGTGGAAGCAGCTCGAGTACGACTGGCCCAGCGAAATGGCGAAGAAACTGTTCCCCGAGTACAAGCAGGAGGACAACCTGCCCCTGGGCTTGGAGGTCGCCGGCGATCGGCTGTTCATAACGGTGCCCAGGTGGAGGAGAGGCGTCCTCGCCAGTCTCAACTACATCAAGATAAACGGTTAGTCCAATTGGGCGCGTTTTAGACGGCGATGACGCTGCGCCGGCTATCGCGCGAATTCATCGGGCGACAAAGAGTTTCCCGGGGCGCGTTTTCTTCTTGTTGCCGGCGTTCGGTTTCGAAATTATCGGCCGATCGGGTGGGTTAGATGCTATCGTATAGATTCGAGATTGAACGATGAATTGCATTGATAAATTCACGTGGAAATTCTTCACCATAGATAAAGTGTCCCGGGGTGTTGCAGAGACATTTGCAAATCGTATATATATGCGCTCGTTACACGCGCTGTGTTATTTTTATCCTCTTTTTTCCGTCATTCATTTCGTGCTTTTGATAATAGCCGGTATTGATTTACACTGTAATTACTCGAAGTGATTAAACTCGGGAAAAAATTTTACAATCAAATAAAAATGTATTGTCTTGTCATTGGGTCAAGCTTTGCCCATTGTACAATGACTTATAGTTATCCGGGCAACGAATTATCGATAAGAAAATATTCAATTACGTGAGATTTACAACTATTCTAACAATGTGAGCTCGGAGTAATACGTACATTCCCCGGTAGTATATGGCAACTGATAACGAAAGCCATTTTTTAATTGTAGAGAATTTCGATGATTTTTCATACCAGTCTTTCGGTCATACGTGAAACTGAATGTAGATTAAACGATACATTTATTTTTTAATTCCACGTAAATGTGATACCATAAGAAACTCGACATAATTTTGGATTTTTTCTAAGTGGCACACGGATTGTCCTTGGAAATTCTTTTTCTGTCTCGCGAGAAAGACTAATATTCCACTCAACCCAAATCCGTTATACGTTATACGAGTCTTTAGCGATAGTCTGCAGTACCCGATCGGTTCCTGAGGATTAAACAACGAAAATTTGAATGATAATATGGTTAACTTTTTGAAATACTTTCAAGGAAACAATTTATCCATTACAATGTACAGCTGTAACCGAAACCATTTGATAAACTATTTGACATTTCGGAAAAACAGCCATGAACAAAATCAAATCTCAAAATATTGTGAATGTATGCGTTCATAAATATAAATGTATTTTCGAATCAGAGAAAAGTTTCTGGCTGAGCAAATCTGCTGGTTCCAAGTCGAAATCGTTTCGGTTCCGAGCCTAACTTCCAAAATCGTGTACAGCCACGATTTTTCCGCCACACCCGATTTTCCTCTATAAATCCGAAAAGGGATGCATATGCAATTATCGGCCGTTCTTGAGAAAAACATGTGAAAATCTTTCTTGCAATATCAAAGATAAATACGTTAGCGAGCTTAGACGGTGTAATAATATATACATAACTGGTGCGCGCAGACACGCGGATATCGCCGCTGCTGACGCCGTTCCCGGCATGGGACGCACACCAGTACAGCAGTGGTATCCTGCCGGAGATCATCTCGACGTTCCGGGTGCGGGTGGACCGCTGCAACAGGCTGTGGGTGCTGGACACCGGACTGGTCGACATACTGGGCCAGCCGGAGCAGCAGGCCGCCCCGGCCCTGCTCGTCTACGACCTGAGCAACGATCAGCGGCTGCGCAAATTTGAGATACCCGAAGACCAGCGAACCCCCGACTCTCTGTTCGCCAACATCGCCGTCGAGGACTACGACTGCGCGGACGCGTACGCCTACCTCGCCGACCTCGGTGGCCCGGGACTCGTCGTCTACTCGTGGAAGACCAACAAGTCGTGGCTCGTCAAGCATCACTACTTCCATCCCGACCCCCAGGTACGCCATTCATTATATCTATCTAAGGTGTATGTACACAATATGCGCCGTCTCCGGATCAAGTGTGAATTTTTCTCAAGGTAGCTGGCGGCAAATGGAAGGTTCACGCAACACCTTCGAAATGAGCCACAACGTATTCAATTTCGGCTTTGCTACGCTGAGATATGCAATTTGAGAAAAAATTGATATATATTCAGGAATACGTTTTTCCACCCGGTCTTTCTTTGTAGTTCTCTGGTAGGAATTCAAGGAAACAGTGTAAAATAGGAAGGTCTACTGAATATACCTTTAAAATGAGCCAAGTCTTATCTGGCTCCGATTTTTCTACGCTGAATAACTACATTTTCAAAAAATATCCTTTTTCGTCTTTAGACGCGACTCGTTGGCTCTTTCTGGATTGGTTATTCAAAACACGACAGGTGTGCGACTCATTTCGCGTTATTCTTCCGTGGTGAGGATACGTCATAGTTAAGTTGAATTCTTAAAAACAGCTATTCCTTTCCCGCAGTCAGTTTATTCTAAACTGGTTCTTGACCCGGCAAGTAGTGCCTCGAAAGAGATTGTCAAAATGCACGAACTAGAGTAAATGGGTCACGCAGTCATTGACATGTTATTTTATCCGTAGCTTTATGCTCTCGGGCCACTACTAGCCTACTACTACAGACTCTCTTGCTATACGCATTTGCATCTCGTTTAACTGTTCATAGTTTTTCCTTGTTAAAAATGATATTCACAGTGGATTGCTTTTCAATATATATAACAAATACGATTGCAATTCCATCAAGCCGCTTCTCATCAGACGTAAACTTTTCCATGCAAATGAATTTCGGAAAAAAAACTCCTATGAAATCCTGTGGAAAAGATGCGTCATCAGAGCGACAGTGATTTTTCCCTTCACGATAGCCTATACATAACTGGCCGTCACAGCGACCAACTCTCGAGTCGCTCCTTAATACATTTCCGTCCGTACACTAATCAGCACAATAGCAGCACGCCCATATGCGCTTACGAATTAATTGTCCCAAGTCGATCGTCGCTCGTGCTTCGAGAAGAACGATATCGATCGCAAAGATTCCCCGTCTCGAAGCTCTACGCGATTCACTAAAAAACTAAATCGCTCAATTATACACGCGATATAGCGCGCGCGAGATCTTTCCCTTCGATCGGGATTATCTATATACGTATGGGGAGTCCTTGGAGCTGTCCGATCCGGCGCGCGCTTGGGCGTTATAACAGTTGCCGGCCGCTCAATGACATTCCACTCTCTCCCTCTCTACCGGCTCGTTATATTCCGCTCCATACGCGCAAAGCCGCTTGCAAATCATTCGCGAATTCCTGTATACAGTTGCGCTCGTGCGCTCGGATAGAAAGTAGCGCTGTGGGCTTACGCCAATTGCGATCGGCCTTATCATATCGGCTGATTTAATTGATCCGACGTTTAATTAGGAGCCCAGGAAGGGGCCCCATTTTTTTCGAATTCACAATTGCATACGTTTCGCGCCGCGGTCGTGTGTCTATGCACATGAGATCGCGCGCCTCGCTATACACCCGGCGGATCGTAAATTAAGAATTGACGCGGATCCAAAGCGAGATTGTAGTAGAAGCGAATTCCCGGGAATTCGCGGGGGATAATGACGTCGAGATGGATCTCGCGGGCAGCTCCGCGGTGTCTCGCAATCACAAATGATAATGAGCGTAATGCGCCGCTGTGTGTATAACATGTCACCGACTTCGTCCGACGCTGTATTTTGCATATACACGCTGGTTGCACGAGAAAATCGGACCGACTCGTATACATAATCGCTCGTACGAGCCGAGCTTCGTTCGCATTCTCTCAAGAAGCGGATCGTTCGATTATGGAAAAATAGCAAAGGACGATTATACGATGCGTGTACATGTGGAAAGCCAAAAAAATGTCGACGCGAGGTATATTTCATGTTGATGGCGGCATTAACTAGAAATCGCTCCGATCGTTTTACGTTATAATTAGTTTCTAGGTCATTACTCTGGAGTAACGATACACATATATATACTGTACGTAGGTGATTTATGTATATGCAGCGTAGAATTTTTACATTGTCGAGTGAATTTCTCCGCTCTGGCACGATACGTAGATAGATATTTACGAGCTTATTATACATTAACAATCGATATTGAACAACAATGAGGTTCGAGGATGGATTTGTTCAGAAATTCATAAATTTACTCTGAAATTACCGAGGGGCTTTTCACGATCCGGTACTCCATCCAAATTTTAAGTACTTTAAGTTTTAAACTTTAAGTTTTTTAGTACTCCATGATACTAAATTTGTTGGCATTCAGCGTTTTTATCTCGTCAGCATAAACTCATAAACTGAGGAATAGATCGTTGGTTAATATTGGCAAGATTAAAGAGTATTCATCCATGAATCCACAGTACTCAACAAGAATACCGTAGTATACTCTCTCTGCGATTCCTGGAGTGAGAAGCGCCTCGGAAATCACCCAGCGGCTGTGTAACTATGCGAATTTAACTGCCAATAAGGCCAATAAGGTCCTTTGCACTTGTAGTCCGTTTTGATAATATCCTGACAAATGTCGTTTGTGCAATTATCATCTCAGTCACGATGGTAAACGTGCGAAAGCCATATTACGAGCTTGCAAGCTCGACTAAACACTCATCTCACATGTGCTGCGCGTGTGTTTGATCGTCAGAGCGGCGAGTTCAACGTGGGCGGAGTAGTGTTCCACTGGTCGGACGGCATATTCGGATTGGCACTGGGTCCGAGCGGCGACGGCTACAGCACCCTGTACTTCCACCCGCTGAGCAGTACGATGGAGTTCGCGGTCAGCACGAGAGTCCTGCGTGACCCCGAGATGGCGACATCCTCGGGTAAGCCAATTCTTTTATCCGTCAGCGTGGATTTGCATCCGTCACGCAGGCCGTCACTTTAGATTTTTCGGCGAAATCGATCGAGCATTAATCCAAAGCTCGATACACAGAGAAAAATTATTGTATATGGATCGCTATTATGGAGAAAATTATATGTTAAAAATTATATCTATATGTTTCCAGTTTCGGACGGACAAAACGATACTTTTTACAATAGCTTCTAGAAAAAATGTCAAAAATGTTCTTGAATCTTTTCCAAACTTTACAAATTCCTTGCAATGAAAATCTCACTGTACCTACAGTGAACTAGATTCAATAGATGAGTCATTGTAGTTGCAGTGAATATTCTCTGTAAACTGTAGTGACTATTCACTGTAGGACACTCAGCTTTCACTGTAAGGATATAGAGACACTGTAAGGAATACAGAGAGAAAGATTGTTGTAAAAAGTATGAT
Organism: Aphelinus atriplicis; assembly: GCA_020882685.1. NCBI lineage: Eukaryota > Metazoa > Arthropoda > Insecta > Hymenoptera > Aphelinidae > Aphelinus > Aphelinus atriplicis. The sequence continues at coordinate 74,249,305 of CM037073.1, forward strand.
AATAGCCGCCTACCACTGAATTCCCAAAGCAAATAGTAATTTTCCAATATTTATTCTATGCGTGTAGCTTTACAACAATAGCATATATCTCTACCTGCAATGTTTTTTATAACGGAATAGGTAGGTACAGTGACCGAAGAACAAAAGCTGAATGGAATTGATTGTTCTTAAATGTATTAACTGAACTGAATGAAGATTATTCAATCGAATCTCCGGCAGTGATGTGCTATTCACTTTTATAAAAAAAAATACATGAGTCAGGAATGAATTGATCGAAGGATGTGGTTTTCGTAGAGTAAAATAGTAACACAATCGGAAGTACTCCAATTTAAGAGTAGAAAAAAATTAGGTCTTTCATTTGGTTATTTTGCATATGACTAAGTGAAAACTCGTTCAATTTTCTGAGTTTCAATTCACAGCGTCATTTCGACGTGCAATACCAAAAAAAAATTCCAAAGGAAAAAAGATTAACTCGTTCGAACAACCAGAAAATTGCACATAATGCGCATAATAAGTAGCGGGCAATGCGCGTCTGTTTTTGTTTTGATCGGGATATACCGGAAGATCGGGTGAAAACGCGTGTGAATGACCGCGAGGTGCAGCTGGAAGCGAGTGTTAAAATTGGCGCGTATAGATACAGGTAACATTGTTGCGCTTGGCTTTTCAGAGTCATTCCACCGGTTCCAAGTGCTGGGCTCGCGCGGACAGAACGGCCAGAGCAGCGTGAGCTTCCTCGACCCGGACAGCGGCATTTTGATTTACGCCCTGACCAACCTGAATGCGATCGCGTGCTGGCGGACCGGCACGAACTACAGCCTCAACCAGCAGGGCCGAGTTTACATGGACAACGTCACAATGGTCTTCCCCAACGACATAAAGGTGAGCGCACTCGAATAAAACTTACCGCAACTGTATATATACGTATACGCGCCACAATAAGCGCTCCCAATTGCATTCCCAGCTCAATGTGCTGCCGTATATACGAAGGGACGAGGCTCTTCTCTTCGTTCGGTCGCAACGGTTTATGCAACTCATCGTAGTTCCACTCCTTTCTTCTCGTTTCGGCAAAAATACAAATTTTCTTTCCCTCTCTTGATCTTCGCCAGCAGGGTTTTACAATATTATTTTTATTCTCTAACCAGACGTTGATTATTATCAAAGAGTTTCTTGACTTTGAAAGTCTGAATGAATGATTTGCAAGTATTATCAAATGAGGGTTCATGAAACTGTGTGTGTGTGTGCGCAGTGTAGCAAAATCCAGATAGCATCTTGAACGAATATATTTTTCTTTAACATTCTATGAGTTTGGCTATGGAACTACATCTTGGCTTCAACAAAGTCCATTGATTTTTGTAAATTTGACTTGCACCTAAACTTTTTCTTCATGGAAAAATCCACTTGGAATATTGTTCATGAAATATGTAACTTCTTATTGATCCCAAATTTATTATTTACTATATAGCTTTTAACATAGTGATATTTAATCATTCACATTTACCGTCCAGCCGGTAATTTTTCACCGCGTTTTTCGCCCTGAATTTAATCAAAAACTCATCTCGATCTCGTCTACAATTCACCACGTATACTGCAACAGTGCAGCGAGAAAATATACCTCCACAAAAGCTAATCACGAGTTATTTGTTCCGCAGATTGACCGGACGAGCACTATATGGGTGCTGTCGGACCGGCTGCCGCAGTTCATGTACCAGCAGCTCGACCCGACCACCTACAACTTTCGCGTGCTCGTGGGTAACGTGCGCGAGGCAGTGGACGGGACGGTTTGCGCTCGCGACAGTGGAAACCAGGGTAGAAGCATCGCCGGCAAAGCCGACGCCTCGTCCAAGTCGAAGGCCAGCCCGAGCCGAGGGATCGGCGCCTCCTTCGTCCTGGGACCCCTCCTCGTTCTGGCCCTCCTCCGAGCGTAGGCTACTCAGCCAGTATTCCAAAGCACTGCTCCACCTACTGCCTCTCGTCGCCTTCTTCGCTCGATACCTCGAGAAGATCCTGCGCTGGTGATTCGCCTATATACGTACACGCGCTGCGTCGACATCGGCATTGTTTGCTCGCGCTGTAAAGGACGAGACTCGGAGAATCCCGGTTGATTTCTTAATTCGTAATTTTTCTTATGGATTGCTAGGCTAATTCGAAGAGCTTATAGATCCTCCATCCGACCCGTATCCTGTTTGACGATGATATAAAAGTGATATTTGATTGATAGACTCGTGCCGAATTCACTTTATACGTACTTTCTGCCACGAGACTCTCATATACTGTTGTGACTATCGTTAAAGACACATGGAAGTATAGACTATACGAAGGAGGTCAATCACTGCAAGTCAAGTAATGAATGTGCTTTCTAGGCTCGATTAGTTTTCCTCTACGATTCTTCACGACCAAAAGAATAATTTAGATTTTTTATCTCAAGAGATTTATTATTTTATAAGGAAATAATCTAATATTAAGTGAGCTAAGCGCATGTGAAATCCGTCATTGGTGATACTGAAATGACTTTTCCTAAATTTTATTACTCTCTAATCAGTGAATCATTCAAATCTACCTTACCGCGACTTGGTGGTGCGGATCCCACCTGAATCTGTAAGGCCAGTTTTGATGCAAACACGTTGAGCACGAGTCACATTTTGCACTCGAGATGAATGCATCGCAACTATTGGGACACGTATTGGCTGGTCAAAATCTGTTAGAAATTATAAGAAAAAAAATGGGAAGTGGACGTAAGCCCACGAACTGAAAATCAGTCTCAAGTTTATTATCATCATTATTATTAGTATTATCTCGAGCGAGTGTTTTCCTTCTCAATAAACAATAACTGATTTTTGCTTTTTTTATGTTAAAAGTACAACAAGAATAACTGAGAAACATATTTGTTTTTGTTAATCATCACTAGTATGTAGAAAACAAACCTGGTTCATTTATTTTCACCTTAGAAATTAGTTGCAGATATATGTCGAAGTTATCGTCGTTATCTCGTTTTTAACACCTTCCGTGTCTACTATAGGCTAGTGAATTTTAGAATTTATAAAGTTTGTATCATATTTTAATTTTATTCTTCATGACAATATATACTTTATCACTTTATTTATTAAAAAACAACTGATTTCATCAATAACAATGTACATGATTACCAACTCAAGTAATCTGCTCGAATTGGGGTCACTTCTCAAAAGCTGTTCTGTAGCTGTTAAACATTAGTTTCTAAATATGGATGTAAATCGAGCTTTAGCTTGAGAAATTTGAAGAACACATGGCTGCCAAGAAATTTATTTTTTGGCATAAACTTTTCTACTAACCCGATTTAGGTCCATTACTTGAATTCGGCTACCTTATTCTGATATTATTGAGAAAGAAAAATTATTCCCAACGATACATTTCCGGAAGTTGCATTTGCCTATCAATTTATGAAATGAATGATATAACTCTGATGTATACCATTTTACAATAAATATTCTTAAACATCAACGATTCCTAATACATGACCATAAAATTATTTATCAAGAAACCATCAGTGATTTAGAAGAGTTATTATTATGTTTCTTTATAAGAACACATATATAATAAAAATTGTTGATGCTCTATATGCGTTATTATACATTGCTCATGCTCGATAACTCGCTTCCAAAGGAGTGTGTTTTCTCATGACGACCACTAGCTTTTCTGTGAGAAACGTGCGACAATTGAAAGATAATTCCAAAATAAATAAGTATTTACCTTGATTTACGAAGTTCTTCAATGTATTAAGGTTTTTCTGACTACATATTTTAGTTTACGCGTTCATATTCAAGCTTATACGTATAATCGTATGTACATACATAACATACTCCAAACCTTTGACGAAAAAAATTCTCGTTGAAATATTTACTTTCTCAAAAATATTCTATAATCAACATTTTTTCAAATGTAAAAATCCTCAGATCAATCGAGATAAAATTTTGAAGGTTTGTGTTTCAGTTATGCTCATATGTGGCTCTTTGGGAAAGTATCATTCATATGAAAAAATGCTGAAAATGAATTGTCTTTATACATTCGTCGGAATTACACATTTTATTCCAATCCACTTTTTAGTTGTTTTTGCTTTCTCGAAGAGAGAAGATTGTAATGGCCGTCGAAAATGGAACTTTCAAATTGAACAACAGGCCTTTTTTCATAATTTACGTATCGAATAATGTCGAATGCTGGAAATGTCTGTATGTGCGCATTACGTATATTATGGGCCATTATCACCGAACCAGTATTTTTTACGTCCTCGATATTTTGAGTATTAAAAATAACTATATTTACCATTCCGAACAGCTATGGGTAGATCGAATTGATTATGTTCTTCAAGTTTAAATATAGTAAAAGTTACCAGAGCAGTTACATTGGGTATAAATAAGCACCAAAACAAATCGATACGTAATTTTTTCGACTCTCTACAAGCATAGTTGCTATCATTTCGACGTGTCTTACGAAGAAAGACACATCTCAAACTGTCCGCGAAGAAAGACACATCTCAATTTGTCCGCGAAGAAAGACACAACTCGCAATCTAGTCGCGAAAAAAGACACAACTCGCAATCTAGCCACGAAGAAAGACACAACTCGCGTCTGCCCGCAAAAAGGATACATGGCGCACATCCCACAATTTACCGACGTAAAAAATATATGGAATGAAAGCTTAGAATGAGTAGGTTATCATTGACAAAAAAAAACAAGCCTTTTCTACAGTTTAAACTCTTTTTTCGTTAATATTCGTGGGAGAATAATTCCGACATTTGTCTTTCTTCGCGGACAGATTGCGAGTTGTGTCTTTCTTCGTGGCTAGATTGCGAGTTGTGTCTTTCTTCGCGGACAGATTCGGATATGTGTCTTTCTTCGCGGACAGATTCAGTTATGTGTCTTTTTTCGCGGACAGATTCAGTTATGTGTCTTTCTTCGTAAGACACGTCGATTTATTCTTGGAAAAAACTTTTCTAAAAAAGACTAGGTTACACTCTACGCCCGTAGTATGAACATGATTTTTTGTCATTCTAAACGTAAAGTATGCTTTTGGTCTTGTTTCTGGGAGTAAAGGATTTCATGGTTGCTATGGTAACAACGCAAAACAAGGTCACATCACTTAAAACCTATACTGAATCATGTACTGCTGCTTGGTCACCATAGTTACGGCCTAAAGCGTAAATTAGTATATTATGCACCCGAGCGAGGTTAGGCGATTTCGGCACGAAAAACGTTTGCGATCCGAGCGCAGCGAGGATTCCAAGTTTGCGCGTGCCGAAATAGCCTAGATGAGCGAGGTGCATATACTATTTTTCGTACCCCGCGGCAGAAAAGTGCCATTCTTTGCAAACGCCAGGACGCAAAGTAGGCACTTTACTGCCGCTGGGACGAAAAGTAAAATTTGCACCTGCAAAACATGCCCACAAACTTTCGACAATGCAAAACACTTCACATGTTTTCATGGAATCTTCAAAATATTTCATATACCATAGCAACCCATGTTTGCACCCCTAGTCAATTCTTTGTTGGTTTCCCAAGCGACCGTTGAAAAGACGGAGAGGAATTAAATGTAGGGTTGATTTTTAAAAATTATTTATTCAAAAAGCCTCTTTAAGGAAGCATCCGGCTAATTGACTTGGCAGTGGTTTTACTCGATAATTCAAAAAAAATACTTTTACAGAATTGCAGTCAGTCGGGGTGGATTAATGTTCATATGATTTAGATCCAATAGGAAGCCTCATAAGCAATTCTTCATAATACTCCATATTTCACCTCAATATTCTTTCAATATGAACAGATATACAAATTTTTCGCACGCAAGGTTCAAGATACATGTGCCCTCATAATATTGTCATCTCTTCAACATACTCCTTGTTCTATCTGACACGATATATTTCCATCGCCTATTTAATAGTAGGTATCTAAAAATGAACTTTACTAAAGATCCAATCTCGGAAAAAAGCGATTTCTGTATTGACTGTGGAATACTCATGGAAAAGGCAGTTTTGCCCGTACGACACGATGCCGACCAGACGGTTATCAGAGACGACAGGCGCACCCGAGTCTCCGGGGCAAGCTCTCTGCTTCTCGTGCTCGTATCCGGTGCAGAACGTGCCTGGCGGAGTACCATCGTACATATAGTTGCACATCGACTGGTTTGCAACAGAGACAGATATCTGTTGCAGCCGTCTGGCGTTCCCGATGCTACTTATGGTGACCAACTTGTCCTGCTCGATCCGTTCGCCGGCATGGAACATCGCAATGGGCACTTGTACGTTGTCAATTGTCCTGATGGGTCTGTGCACCCTGACCAGTGCGATGTCGTTGCCTTCCCTCGGGACGTGGGTGAAATTATCGTGGGGTATGAATTCGACTACGCGATGCAACGTACCGTTGCTTCTTCTCCAATGCGAGCCAGACCGGACGAACAAATTTTCAATGTTGTCCACATTGCAGTGTGCTGCTGTTACGACGTAGAAGATCGAAATTATTGCTCCTTGACAGATCAACTCGCTGTTGTACTCAAGAGCCACGTGGTAGGTGTTCATCGAGATGTGGGAATTTGAACCTCCGGCCAGGCGAGTTTTCCGACTGCCACGTGGCGGATGCTCAACAGTAGCGACAGCTTCATCTGAGAAATTAAATTTATGGTAGATTATACGATGATGTACGGCCGTAGCGATCGTTATTGAAATTAATCAATTTATTGTGTACATCGAAATACTGGTTAATTAACGGCGAGACGACATTCGCGTTGAACAACACGCCAACTTGACTCGGGTGACAACTGCCACTATGTAAATTCATTACTGTGAAAATCCACTATAATACAGTGACCGCCTTGCAGAAAATCCTTCCTTTGCAGTGAATGCTCACCGTAAGCACCGGTCAAATATTTCACTGCTGCTTTCAATGAGTATTCACTGGAAGGAACAGTGGCAAGCCCAAGCAGTGTATTACAGTGAATCCTTATTCTTTTAAATCCTTACAGTGAAAAACCACTTATGAAAGTGAAAAATTACTGTCATCGTTGTAATTACTCTAATCACTGTATGAACCCTGATTCATCCACTGCATTACAATGATTTTTCAAAGAAAAGAAATGGACAGCATTTCAAAATTCGAACAAAATTGAAGGTAATCTTCGTTTGAGGAGCATCAATAATGTTTCGAAAAGATTGAAAATGCAAATATAAAAAAATGAAGTACGTGTAATAATAATAATTTATATCATCATTTATATATAATACTTGATATTTGCGCAACAGTTTTAGATATTGACATATCAAGCTGAATGAAGAATTATCAATGAAAAAATTATTCGTGTTTTTCAGCACACTATGGCTCAAGGATATTGGTTCATTTAATTGTCATTATCGAAATTCTATTTGAAAAGAAAGCTTTTACAGAGAAACATACATTCGTTCCAGTAAAAGGAAAGTGGTCTCCTTGGCGTCCCCAAAGAAAAGCACTTTTCTCCCGCTTCCGAAAAATAGCGTTGCTCACCTACGCTATTTTGGCACCCGCAAATACATCATTTTTCATACCTAAATCGCCTAACCTCACTCAGGTGCATAAAATACCATTAACCGACAAGTAGACAAACAATTTCACTTATTCTTAGATTAATCGACAGATAAAATTAATGACGGAGTGGTTTCGGAGGGATGCGGATATAACTATTTTCGCCGAATCTGGCGAAAATAGTAATGATTCTACCATGTAATTGATTTTAATATCGGTTTCTCACCATATTGTCTTCAAGCTTTGACTTCACCTTACATTTACCCCAAACTATCTACGCATACAGCTGTTCTATTGTCAATTGTTGTCAAACTTATGAAAGCCAAAACAAGCTATATGTCGGATTACCTTTGGAAGGAAGTTCCATTTGAGCCGTAGTCTGCGATATGATACTTAACAAAGAAATCGTGACGATAAACGTAAGTATCGAGTGCATTTCGTATGTGCACACTTCAACTCGGTAACGATGATGAAGCACAATGTTGAATGACGGAGCTTCCAAAAATTCAGTTATATAGAGTTCTGGAGCACAGTCAGAATCATGCAGAAGATAAGTATTTCCGGATCAAGTAATTGAGAATTTTGAAATTTATGAAAGACCATCAATTGTGTACACTGCGAGTAGCGTATACGTGCATATATTCACCGTATCAAACTCACGTGCATTAACGCAATATTTTCCTTTCATTCACTGGCACCGGATTGTGTATATATACTCACGTACATAATTATAATCAATCTATATTATATTCCTGCGGATATTGCACTTTTTTACGGTCTAAGGAAAAAAACCACTGCCAACTGCGTCAATGAATAATGTTCTTTGTCCTAAAAAGTCATGGAACCGAACCTGGGGGGTAAACTACTGTTGCTATGGGAAATCATGAAGATTTTGTATCCTTTGCCATAAGATGTACTGGAAATGGATCTTACGTTAATTTGCACCTCCTTTTAGCAGCGGTTTCTAGAGATGTAAATAACCATATTAATGAAAAAAAAAATATATCTATATATTTGACTATAATTTAAATCCCCATTGCAATGGTTGCTAAAGAAATACACAACAGTTTCTAATGAAAATTGACTTTGGTTCACATCATATTACCATCAATGACTAGTGTGCATATTTTCGGGAAGATCGGACCATTCCTTCGTTAGTTATCGCATGTCAAAAATGGCATTATACACATACATACGTACGTACGCACATACAGACATTTTTAGGATTCAACATTTTACGACCCGTAAGGATCACGAAAATGAAATGGAAGCCTGATTCGAAAGTTCGACTTTTGCCCCGCCCCCAAAGCTTTCTCTTTGGGATAGAAAAATGAATGGTGTTAAAGATAATGTGCTTCGTCATGACTATACCTCAGACGTTTTTCGGAAAAGACGCGCAACAATTAAACGATGATTTGAAAAAATACAATTTGGCCTTGATTCACATGGCTGCATGTACTTGGGTTATCGCAACAGTGGGAATTTGTCGTTTATACGTCATACAGTTTATTAGATCGATAAGTTCTTTGCGCTGGATGTTCTAGTCCATACACGCGATAACTGATAATCAGCATAATCAGATGAAAGTCCCCTGGTGCCCCAAGGTTTTGGGAAAAAAATTCTAGCTTTTGACCCGCACCTAACCGAAAACGAGGGATTCCTATTAACTTCAGGATCACTGCACAAGAAATTGAAGAAAAATACTCATTTCGACAATGATTAAACCGTATAGTAGCTGATCGCGCTGACCACCTCCTTCGATTAATCTCCAAGCGTCTTTGCGTTTATACGCTCTATACACGTATGGATTCTCCCGCTCGAGATCGAATTTAAAACGATCTCGTCGCGTCGAGGAGCTGCTAAAGATAGAATGGGAAAACTCGTTTCCCCGATCGAAGTACACGAGGCGAGAGCATGTGGGGGCAAAACACGTGAGATAAGCTGCGCAGCGATCTTCCGATCTCGGCATACTGTGCCGAGTATGATGCTCCCCGCGACGGATATATTGCGGCTGCAATGGAGCGCAGCGGAGCAAAGGTTGCACTGCGCAGTCGATCCCCGACGGCGCGCCAAAGCCAATGCGCAGCTCGCGATCGAGCCGAGCGCGATCTTTCGTATTTTTTTGCTGCGATTCGGCGTATTCGTGACAATCGCCGATGCGGATCGTTTGGCGCCGATTCCGCGGAGAGTAGGGGGAGGACATATATATATATACAATTGACCACTGGCTTCGTTGATGGACGGGCAAGGCGCCAATCGACACTGAGCTTGGGTTGCGCGCCGATGAAAAACTGTGAGTAGCTTTTACCGTTTATTCTAGAGGTTCTTTCGAAAATCACTTCACGAGCATTATTGCTGTTTGTTATTTTCGCGCGACACTAGTTTCCCAAATTCACTTTGTTCGATAGCAACTCGCGAGTCGGCTGATAAGATTGTTCGAGTAATCAGAAATTTAACTCAAACAGCTGCACTGCATTCCGTTCGCCCTAATTTTGGCGAGTGACACGTATATCATGAAAAAATCACGCTCGGTAGAGATACTGCTATCACTAAAAGTATATTCTCCGCTCGAAACGAGCTAAATTTAGAAGTAATGAAATTGCTCTATCGTTCAAATAGAATATTATTGTCGATTTAATACAGAAACTGAATAATCACAGTGTCTTTTCAATTTATACCTTTCTTGAGATTAACTCCCGATCAATGTAACAAACAGCAGTAATCACTCAACTGCAAACTCGCGTTTATCAATCAACTAATCAACTACGGTCCACCACTGATGAAAGTTTGATTCGTGTTAATTATGTCATGAAATAATTTTTCAGGGCATCCGTATCAAAAACGATGGAAAAGCTAAAAAGTTCGATACCGGGGCTACCGTATCCGTCAGGCCGCGACTCTCCTCTAAAGACCGCCTATGGTTTCCTCGAAGGCCGGCGGAAAGATGACGGCGCAGAAGGTTTGTGGAGGATCGGAAACAACCTGTACGATCTGAGGTCATTTGTCAAAAATCATCCTGGTGGCTCGGAATGGATATCGATGACCGAAGGCACCGACATCACCGAGGCATTTGAGGTGATTTGGACGTATCTTTTATCGCCCTGATATTTATTGCCTTCGAATCTCTGAATATTCCGCCCGAAGCGATTGCGCGTTTCTTTTTGTTTTGGAATTTATGAATCCGTCAAGATATAAGTAGTTTAATTCATATCCGTGCTCGGCACTCGTGTTCGAGAATAATCAAACCACGGACAAAATCATCCTCGATCGCATCGATTCGGACTCATCAATTCGGGTTCTCGATTTCCATCAACAGCCTGTGTACGAATGGATAATTAATTTGTGATAATTGTCTTGGTTCAATTAGCTTGTATTCAAATTGAATTTCTCTGATTGTCAATACAGTACTTACGTGGATGCTTAACGCCGAAATTCATGAATACGAATTTTTTAGGTCAATTTGTCGATCGTTAAAGGTTTCTATTGGTAAATATATGTATATAAACACCTCGAAAATCAATGAGACGCATTTCAGAGCTGAATTTGATAATGTTTTCAAAGGTCCATCACATATCGGACAAGGCTGAGAAACTTCTGCCAAAGTTCTTCGTTCGCAAGGCTGAAAAACCGAGAGTCTTGCCCTACACTTTCGAGCCCGATGGCTTTTATCGGAAGTTCAAGGAACGAGCCCGTGAAGCGCTCAAGAATGTAGATTATCACAGCCCCACAAGCCGATCCACACGAATCGCTGATGGCATCGTGGCGATGGCTATATTATTGGCCATTGCAACTGCCATATTCAAATCGTGGATATTCATCATAGCCAGTGGTAACTATGTGTTTTATTTCTTCGCCTGGAAAAAACACATTAAATTTCATATGATTTTTCGTATTATTAGAGACGACGCGCAAGTTTTGTCGGTATATACTGCGTCGATTCCTATGTAAATTGCGGTGCATTAATTTTCACTTTTTGCAAGTGATCACTTTTTATAGCGAGAATACATACATACATATACAATCGTGTTACACGTGCTATCTTAGGTAACGTTTCTTGTGAAGGATTGATATTTGTACGATTAAACAAACTTATCTGAGTGACTATCAATCGTTGAGCCACTCAATTTGAAGGGATCACTTTTATATTACAATTTTTGTGGCTTAGACCGGTTATCATATGTCGAAATACTAATATGAGACGGGGAAGTTCTTCTACTGTTGCTTGAATGAGTGCAGTTGGTACTTTGTGTTCTTAATACTCTCAAACTGGGATAGAATATATAAGATGAAATATCACGTGGGCACAGAGATAGGGAGACAAAATGTTGGGCCTCCCCCACTCTTCGCAGGTTTTCATGGTTTATATAGATGGCGAATTATGTGAATTCAAAGCTGTCCGAAAACTGTACAAAATATTATGCTATTAACTATGGGCGAGATATTAAACGTGTATGAACAATCACTTCATCTTAAAATGTACAACTTAAGAGCAATCTTTTACCGACATGAATTAATATAAAATTCGTATATAGTTTATACTTATGTCAATTAAATTATCTTTGAAATTTCAGGATTATTTTTGGCTTGGACAGCAATAAGCGCTCACAATTTTTTCCACATGAGGGATAACTTCCGCATGTACTATTTCGACCTCACCATGCTGTCGTCGAAAGAATGGCGGATATCGCATGCAATGAGCCATCATCTGTATCCAAATACACTTTGGGACATGGAGATATACTCTTTTGAGCCGTTCATTAAATACCTGCCAGAAGACAAATCTTTTTTTTCAAAAATATTCCTAGCGCTTATTAATCCAGGTGTTCTTGGCTTGGGCTTCATATATCAAGGAATCAAACGGTAGGTTACTGAATATTTGCATTAAGATTTTTTTCAAAGATTTTCAAAAGCAGAATCAACAAACTAATATTAGTGAAATCCCATGCAATACGTCATCGAGTTTCCATCTCTGCGTTGGCCTTAGCCGCGCATAAAGTAGAATATTTTCAGACTAATGATTGTTTAAATATTTTTGGATGATTCGAGATCGAAATTATATTTATGAAATAGTTTTACTATGATTCAAAATAATTACCAGTTGAAGATACATCCGTTTCCACACTAGTTTGTACTTTGCGTGCGGATCTAGTAAATAGATCTAATCTGTGAAATGAAGTACTCGCGGTCTTCTATCATCATTGCAACCGAATTAGTTTCCGAAACTGACGGTTTCATGTGAATTGAGACAACATGACGTGAATTACCGGGGTCATAGCTGATTGTTCATGTATAATTCCCATCTTCTCGCGCAATCTTACTTTTTAATAAATTTGAAATGTTCTAAACCCGATAAATAAATATTTATCGTTACAATGAATATAATGAATTATTACACATAATTTCCACCCTTTCGTCTAATTTTACGTTGAATTTTCACTAATAGGTAACGATACGACTAATAGGTAACGACTAATAGGTTACGAAACATTTTTTTTATTTATAATGACAAAATTATTGCAACCAATTCACTTAGACATCCAAGACTTAAGATGAAGAAAAAATAACTTCTTGCAAAAAATGGTTTGAAAAATATCACGGTAAATAATCATTATGAAACTTATTCTTACATAACAATTATTTTTCCAAGTTATCATCTCGACATAATACAACGACTTCAACGAAATATTAGACGTTCTACTCAATTACGAGACTGTCTCAAATGCCATCGGTTAAATGCAAGACAATTAGTGAAATGAGTTACGGCACATCCATGACGAAATCGTTTCATCAAAAGAGAAAGAAGACCATTTAGCTGGAACTATCGTGGTTACTTGAGGTGTTTTGAATTTAAGTAATCCATTCCCTGAGACGTATTTTAGATTGAAATAGTTTTAAAAATCCATTTGAGATTAACACGCTGGTAATGACGGCCTTCAAAGCCATCGGACCAATAGAAATTATTATTCAGCATCCGTATGAAATATCTTATCAACAATAAAAAATATCTTGAGGTCTTTGATGATATTAAAGATCAAGAGGATTGCTTCGTCTGTGAACTATTTTCATAATTTTATGCTAATATTATAAGAGTGAATACATGGAAATCAGTTAGTTTTTCTTTTCCAGGTACATCTCCATCTTTACAGAGTGGAAAGACTTCGAGTTCCGGGATTTGATTCCTTTTTTCTTGCCTATTGTCATGAGTTTCTTCACTCCGACAATTTTCGACGCAGTAAAACTCTGGCTGTTGATCATAGTATCAACCAGTTTCATATTCTCTTTCATCGGGTTGAATGCTGCCCATCATCATCCAGAGATATTTCACGATGGAGACGTTTGCAGGTGTGTTACCCTGAACACAGCTATATTGATATTCCAAGTTGTTTCCCTGGAAATTTCGTGCCTTCAATTCCCTTTGGGTTTATTCAAAAATTGAATTCTTCGAACGGCTTATCAAGCGTCCGTATACTTGCGGGTCAAGCTTTGATAGATCATATTCTGGCCCGCTCGTTTTCAAAATTACATACTATATCTTAACAGTTAACCTCGAAATGTCAGATAACGCCAGTGATTGATTTCCGTCGAATTTCAGAAAAGACTTGGACTGGGGCTTGATGGAGTTGGATGCTGTACGGGACCGGAACGTGATAGACGACTCGTTGTTCCTTGTGCTGACAAATTTCGGATCGCACGGGCTGCACCACCTATTGCCAACAGTCGATCACGCGAATCTCGAGTACTGCGTCGACGCGTTCCGCGACACCTGCCACGAGTTCGGCATCAACATCGACAAGCTCAGCCAGTGGGAGCTGATCAAGGGCCAGTACAAGCAGCTAATGCGCTCAGGGCCCCGAATCAACTACCGGGGACGGACCGACGGGGACCGATGAGAAATGCCTCCTCCGTCTTTTCTCCCGCGTTCGTGTGTGCGCTTAATTTGGCTGCATAAGCTACGGACAAACTATTGTGAATAAAGTTGTTACTTCGAATTACCAGTGATTTTTTACTTTGCATCAGTTTTGAAAACTGTAATTTATTGCTTACCACAACGGTGTAATTATATTTCAAAAGTTTATGACACTTCATCTTTTCATTGCCCGTCACGAAACGTGCCAATTGTTTCGTTATTTTCATTCGAAAATCGTTATACACCATAGTCTCTCATAGAATTTATATAACAAGAATATCCATTGCATTAATTTTTCTGATGCATATTCTTTGGAAACATTTTTATTGGCCACAACGGACATAAAAAAAATCATTTCTGAATGAGTTTTACGATTTTACTTTTCAATATTTCTGAACAAAGAAAAATAAAGAGAACGCATTATTCGTCTCTGCCAATTATAGCTTAGATCAGAAACAGGTATTTTGAGCAATAACTCTTTGTGATAACACTAACTTGTTTTTCGTCGTCATTTGAGCATTTTCCAATTGAAAATTTTTCTTTGCCGAAGCAACAATCGTATGGCACTGACGTGAATCCCAGGTGCAGGGCTGTCTATCTTTGAGAGATCGATGCCTTATACTGAAACGCATCTAGAATTCTTCTGGTTTCTAAAATTGAAGGTATTAACATATTTATTATAATACTAGCTAGATTCAGACGCGCTACGCACGATCTACATTCACGTGCGTTTCAAAATTATGTTCCAATTATTGACCTACGATAATCTTTTCCATTTACTTATCGATTCATTCATAATATTCGCATTTTTCAACCATTCATTCATATTTCATTCAACTTTCATTATAATTTCATTATCCGCAATTTTAAAACCTACATTTGGATTTTGGAAGCATCTGGCAAGGATTTGGTTGTTACAACCTCAAAACTTATCGTTCTTATGTTTCTTGCTTGCCTGCATTTACTATCTATATCTATATTTTACGTGACTCGTCACGTGGTTAAGTCTACACCAATCAAATCACGAATTAAGGGGAGGTTCTCATCAAGCAATTTCAAAAAATCGATTATTTTTTTTTGCTGATTTTGATACATTATGAAGTGTAGAATATGCTCCTAAAAGCGTGTGACCACAATAGTTTTTTTCAAAAAGTTATAGCATAATAATCAACTGATGATTAACGTTATTGATACGGTTAACCGAATCTTTAAACGCGTTTATCTCGAAACGACTTTTTTTAAACTGGTGGGAATCGTAGCTCAAAAACTAATCAAGGGATCGACTCGAATCTTTTTTTATTCTTAAGGTAATTAAATTCCTGGGAGCTTATACCTATGAAACCATCAATTTTGTTATTATTTTAGTCTATATATTGATTTTAAGAGCAAAAAAAAGTGCGAAATCGGTACGTAAATTTTACAAGTCCGCCATTTTGTTAATTTTCAACTTTTTTCTGTATTATCGGTATAATATCCCACAAATGTTATATATTTTCTGAAACTCTTTCGTTTTTTGATCTCAGATGAAAATTGGAGGCTCTAGAGTTCTCACCATGTGGAAACTTTTTGTAGAGGCGTGCCCATAAACGCGTGTTTAACTTATTATATGATGATTATTTTTCAATAAAAAAAATTTTTCGTGCACTTAAATGATATATAAGTACGTGTGAAAAAGTTCCATACCATTATTTAATTCCTTCTATGAAAAAAAAAGTAAAGAAAAATGGGTCATTTTCGAGGTGCTAGATGAGAACCTCCCCTTAAGACGCTTCACTTTGACCCCCATCACTTTTTATATAAGGAAAATGTGTGTGTTATATGTGTGTTATATGTGTGTTAATGTGTGTAAATGTGTGTTGTGTGTGTTATAGATAAATGTATCATTAAAAAATGTAAGTTCTGCAAAATAAAACTGAGAATGGATACCTTCATTTTTAGACCGGAATTTTTATCGGAAGACTCTTGGATGAAAAGATTGTGTCCTGCTGATAAAGAACCATCTTTGTATTGGTATTTCAATTCTCTCGTATTTTCGCTTCAAATTAATAATCTGTAAATCAGAAAATATCATGCAAAGAATTTGATGGAATCATTACAAGGTAAGATAATCCAATCTATAAGGAGGCTTCCACAGATATTTGAAACGAATACTGTTCCAAGATCATCTTTCGAATTTCAATGAAACTGAGCGCTTGCTACACGAAGATATGATTAGAAAAAAAATCCGATTGACCGATAAAATAAATATACAGATAGAATAAGTTAGTAGTAATAATGTAGTTGAGTGCTACTATCTTGATAATCTCGAATGATGGTCTTTTCAACATTATTGACAGCCTTATCGCTATCCGAGATAGATCAAAGCATGAAACGATACTCCATGATGTTCATCTTATTTAGGTTCAGTATAATTTAGGCTTTTGTTGTGTGAAAAACTGTTCCCGGCGAGCTAAGAAATTATTACAATATCTCGTTAATGCGCCATCGGAAAAAAAAACTAAATAAATGATGGCGCATGATGAAGAAAATTGTCATAGTACAGCAGGTAGTCTAACATAAAATATCTTTTATCTCTTCTCACATTTCTCCAACCCAATGGAACAATCAAATGAGCTTGTCGATACCACCATAGGCAGATGGGGATGGAAACACGTGCAAATTCTCCTGCTGTTTTTCGGCATGGTAGCAGGGTATGGATTGCGAGTCTGTTTGTCAGTAGCTATTGTGGCCATGCATGATAAACAATCTGCAAATCCAGACTTCCAAGTATGTATACATTTTACTTTCATCTGCTTTCCCGCTTCTTCAAAATTTTCTTTGATGCTGAGTACCCTTCATTGATGTCACTAATTAGTTTGTGGTAACTGTAGTCTTATACATGCATTATAATGTTTAATCGATCAACATGATAGACACGATAATATTTAATAATTAATTGAGTCGTGCATAATAATTAAACATTATCTCTCGGTGATATCTTAATCGAAATGCAATTCACGTTATTTTCATTCACAATCGATAATTTTTTTCACCTTGGTAACTGCAGTTTGCTCACCCAATCTGTCTGAGGCTCAAAATTTATATTGAGTAAATCGCTAGCAAAAAATTTCAATATAAATACTGGAGATTCAAACTATTCATTAAATGTATTAGATATTAGATTAGATAACGAACAATATAAAGTATGTGAATAACGTCGAATAATCAAGTAATCGCATTTGCTACTGTGTATATGATAATCTTTAGAGTCTTTATTCTTCACTTCATTCATCTTATCATCTATGATTTAATAAACTAAGAAGCTCTCACAACTATTCTGTGAGTTAAAAGTACTTCAAAATATTAACTGTTTAGTAAATTTCTTGAATTGACGAATCAAACAAAGATGTATTTTCTTGAATGAAAATGATCAATTATTAATAATAACAATATTCATCTCATTTGATCATTAAAATCTGGATGAAAAGATTTGCCTCAACATCTACATCTGTTTACAATTCATATAACCTTATATAAATTTTTTTCTCTATAACAACGTTTTTCCCCATTTGATTGTTAATTTGCTTTCATCGAATATTCAAATATGCTCAAAATAGTTCATATGATTCAAATGTGTCAAATCACTGACGTAAAACGTTTTAGTTTCACGTCATCAGACAATTTTCAAATCATCATCATAATTCACCTGAGTTAGAGCGCTATCAATAAAAAAATAAGCGACAAACCTACAGCGGCTTTCCTTAACATGTTTATTCATCAGAAGAATGAATGGTATTACAGGATTATGAATGGGCTGGGTCTAAAAAAGGCTTGATCCTGGGTGCCTTCTTCTGGGGTTACGTGTTAATGCAGATTCCTAGTAGCTATATAGCCACATACTGGAGTGCGAAAAAGTTATTGGCGTGGGGCATATTAATATGCTCAGTTTTCAGTGGACTCACACCCATCGCAGCTACCTACGGGTATCTGCCAGTGATCGTTTGCAGGATCATCATGGGTCTTGCCCAAGCATGTCTCATGCCCTGCGCCCATATACTGTTGTCGCGGTGGGTGCCACCGATGGAGCGAGCTCGACTAGGTACGCACTTTAATCTACCATACGATCATTGGCAGAAAATTCAGTAAGAGCTCATTTGCCATCTCAAATAATAAGGTACGTGAACTGTCACTACATCTCGTTAAATGCGAATTTTCCAACGCTGTGGAGTCAAATGAAAGGTTCTACTCAATATCTTCAAAATGAGCCAAGCCGCATTCAATTTGGACCTTCATACACTGAGAAGTAGCATTTTCAAAAAATCAACTTTTTCAGCGAAACAAACCCGCGAGTGTACCCAATAAAATCCACAACATTTTAATCATACACTACATTGCGCTCAAAGCAAGTTTACTGTACTTGTGGCAAATGAAAAACCTATATGAGACCTTCGAAATGGGCCGAACTTCATTGGATTTGAACTTCTCTTTGCTGAGAGATATAGCATTTTCAAAAAATCGTCTTCTCGATCATAATAATGATAGTCAGTAATAACTCTGTGACTTTTCGATTTAGAAGATTTGAAAAACCGAGAGAAAAGTCAATTATTCAAAGGTTGGGCGTTATTGGGTTTACTCGATGAAAACCTATTGAAACAATTGATAGAAACCGCTACTAACTGCAGCATTAACAGTATGCTTTCTCAAAGAGACTTTGTGTAAAAAAATAATGCCAATGAGAGATGTCTCTCGCCATCGGCAGATGAACCTCAAACTAATAAACAATATACTTGCTAGGGATACCAACATCTGTTGCTACTATGTGAAACGTAGATTACGAAAATCGAGGTCGCGAAGTCTGATTCCATAATTAGATTCTTGCTCCGTCACAATAAGCTTTCTCTTTGAAAATGCAAATATTAATAAATCAATTGATGGGCTTCTATGAGATAAATCCAAAGATAAAGGAGAATAAACCTACCTTTTAATAATCTGATATATCATACGTTATATTTTGTATATTATATTTTAAGGTTCGATGGTTATGAATGGACCAAATTTTGGCACAGTGTTAGCAATGCCAATTTCAGGTTACCTCGCATCGTCAAGATTCGGATGGCCAAGTGTTTTTTACGTTTTCGGTGTGGCCGGTCTCGTTTGGAGTGTTATATTCTACATTCTAGGAGCTGATTACCCGTCTGAGGCTCAAAAAGTAGCGAAAGAATCAAACAAGTCGAATATGAATCAGGCATGTACATACATGCTTATAATTTTGAAAAGTCGTTATACGGATCAAACCATCGTCAACTTCCTGACTCTATCAAATTTCAGAAACCCAAAGTACCGTGGACAGCAATTTTGACGTCGATGCCAATGTGGGCTCTAGTCATCGTTCACTGTGGACACAATTGGGGTTTCTATACGCTGCTCACCCAATTGCCATCTTACATGAAGTCAGTCCTGAAATATGACATTTCGAAGGTTTGTTACGATACTAAACGACATTTTTGAGCTTTAGGAACGAACAAATAAAAACGATACACCCTTTCAGAGTGGCGAAGTGTCAGCCCTGCCTTACCTAGCAATGTGGCTGTTGGGTTTTCCGATCAGTTTCCTGGCAGACTTTGCCTTGAGCATGGGCGCGTCGATATCGGTTGCGCGCAAAGCTTGCAACACGATCGGACTGTGGATACCGGCCCTGTCGATGCTCGCTCTTGCGATTGTCCAGACCGACAGCAACGTTGTCATCATCGCTATTCTCGTGGTAGCAGTGGGCTTCAATAGCGGTGTCAGCTGTGGTTTCCAAATCAACCACATTGATCTCAGTCCTAACTTTGCCGGGCAGATGATGTCCATCACCAACGGACTTGCTAATATGCTCGGGATTATTGCACCTTACATCGTTGATATCATTGTTACAGATCAGGTGAGCTTAGCTTTCATTTGTATTGATCTTTATTTCGCTTCCAACGTGTCATCGCGACAAACCAAAAATTTTGACCATCGTATGTTTGGATTCACTCCATTAGCTTTCCCAATGAATTTATCTCACAAGTACATATGAGTGTTTGATGGTAGGCTAAATTTTTAATTTTCTCTAAACTTTCGGTTGACCAAACCGGAAATAGACACGAAATGTGTTAGACGTTTTTGGACCTCAAATAGCAATTGAAAATTTGAGTTGTTCAATGAGTTGGCGGGTTTTGTTAATTATATTCAAATACGTCATTTGGAGTTAAAGGATTAATAAAAAGCAAAAGTTTTTCGGTCAATCAGTCATTCAATCAGTTGGTTAAGGTAACATGAAAATTGTAATGTCGTCAATTTTTGCTTATAGAGTAACACAAACCAATGGCACACTGTCTTCTACTTCACGGCAGCTATATACTTCATAACGAATTTGGTTTTCATTATTATGGGCAAAGCCGATGTTCAATTGTGGGACGAAATTAATGATAACAGCAACAATTACAGATCAAGACCTCGCCTCTCCGTGATTTCTATAGCTAGTGAGCCCACCACGGTAGCTATGCCTGATTCAATCGACGATGACGATTACAAAACTTATTGCTGATAAATGTTTTAAATTATCTTTTATATATAAATCTTCTTAATTAAATAGAAAAGATATAGGAAAATGTATATACCTGATAGAATAGTTTTACGCAAATTATTATAGACATAAAAAATTCGGATGTATATATTACATTTAACATTACAAAATATTTTCGTAAATATAATTTCGAGAGAAAATTATTAATTTGTACTGGTTTTTCTCTTACCTTATTCCAGATTGAATAAGCACATGACAGTATTTGTAAAAAATCTGATCACTGAAGGCCATCGTCGTCTCTTAACGAACTTTTTTCCTCCTCAGTGTAATGAATTGGTCAATTTGTAATAGTATATAATTTTTTAATATTGGGTTATTGATACAGGAATATTTTCGACGTTACATGTAATTGTGATAGAAAGTTTTGAAAATCTTGATATTGTCTTGATTAGGATTGGAGTGAGACACTTGAGCAAGTTACATTGATTATTGAGAATAATCAACTAAAAATGGAATACTCTGAAAATGATGATAGAATCAGTTTATCAATTATCAATAATATACCGGATATATTATTGATAATTGATAAAATATAATCATACTTAAATCAATGTCATTAGATCTTTGAAATATGAATAAGATATCCATTAGACATGTATATAAAATTTACTCATTTCATGAATCCTGTGGAATGACTGTTGTATGTTACGGATACACTTCAGACTGTTGGAAAACATAAGCACAGGGGCTGCAGGAAGATAATGCTTTATTAGAGACAATCAGACTTTACTGGTTATGGAGACTATATTATTACCAAAGAAGTATATAAACCTTGTATTATAAATTTATTGTATACATGTACAGAGTTTACACGCTTTTCAAAGTTTTCTTTTCCCATTCGTAAGTACTCCTCTCTACTGTTTCATTGAACCTCTCAATTCCAAATCATAACTAACGTATGATACAACAGTTGAATAGACCCGGGTAATTTTCGAATAAAATGTATATTTATGAATTTATGTCTTATTAGTTCTCTCCAATGAGCGTAAATCCAATTATTGCGAATTCACTTGAGAGATATTTTTTTTATGAATATGATTCTCGAAAGTTATGAATAAGTTTAAATCTAATGGCAAAACGTATAGACAAACTGTTTTACATAAAATTTTAATGAAACTGTATATTGTGCAGCTAGTCTGAGAAGTTGACGATTCTTTTTATAAGTAAACAGGGCGAGAATTCGACTTCAAAGGCCTTGCTAACCTAACTCTTTGTGGACGTGCTGCGTGTCGTGAATGTTGCATAGCATGTGCGGAATGACTGTATCGCGCTTGCATGCGCTAGCTTTGTTCGCGCAGCCACAAGAATTGAAAAATTGAAGACAACGCGCAAAGTGTCGTTTCGACACCGATCTCTATTTTTCTTAATAAACTGAACTTTTCCGCATGCAGTTGTAGAAGATACAGCTTGTGGTCATGAAGAGTATTGTACTACGTACGGGCGTACAATACAACCATTAATGAGTAAAATATTGCAAACATACATATATACGTTGATACGGTCTCGGCATAACTATTTTAGAATGGCATCATCTTTGCAAAAGAAAGATTTGCTTGAAATTTTACCAATAAGCAAGTGGACTTTACTACGAGACAGTTTAAAAAGAGATTGGCCGAAGTACATTTTCGTAAGTCTCATTATTATGGAAAATTTCACTCATAATTACTTTTCAGTCAATCTAATTCAAACCATTATTTTACATGCCTCAGTACTACAACTGGATGAACAATGCTATAAAATGGAAGGAAAAAGAACCTCAGTTATCACTAGATATTTTCTGTCCTAACAGTCAGGGTGAAAGCGGAGTTTTCATTGGCATATCGTCGGTGTGTTCTTTTCCGTATTTGCATGAATTTATGAACATTTCCTGATTGATTTATTATTTATTAACGTCGGTAGCGTACCGAAAATCAAATATAGAAAATGTCTAATATATCCACCTACAGAGCAATTTTATTTCTATCTAAGTGACAAGCATGTGTTTGTTGGGTTCCAGTATGCATGGTACACTGTCATCTTATTTGCCTTCGAAGATTGCAAGGATTTATTACGAAAAGTACTTCTCGAAACACAAGTTATAGATTGGAATCAACACATATCATTTTTGGCCGTTCACCAGTATCTTCAACAGGATATTATGTACGCTCTGGGTGAAAATAGGATAAAGAATAATGTTGAAGTATCGTTAATGCGTGAAGCTACCTTGTATTATAAACCAAAACAAGACTGCATCGAGGTCGAGTACACGTGAGTAAATTCATATTAGTTCTACACACGATTTATTGTGCCGTAAACATGCCATCACTTGATCGAATGCCAACTGAATCGTAACTGGTTGAATATGATTTGATTAACATACAGGATTCCAGAAGGATGTTATCTAAGACATTTAGACTCGACCGACATTCCGTTCATTTATTCCATGTGGGCTCGTCAAAGTGTTAGAAAAGATCCTGATCCAACGCTAAAACTTCTACAAACTATAGTGAGATTGAATAGAGGTGTAGGATTATTCTTAAGGGAGGATGATTCTTTGGTTTCGTGGGTTCTACATAGGGACTGGGGTAGTTTGGGAATGCTTGAAACTGTAGAAAAACACAAACGTAAAGGTTTTGGTAAAATTGTAGGGAAAGCTATCATGAAAGAATTGGCAGTAGAAGAAAATTTGGATTCTACGCTGTTCGTTATTAAAAATAATGATTCTGCTTCGAAGCTGTACAAGTCTCTGGGGTACGAGTGTCTTTCATCTGCAACTTGGTATGACACTTGGCCTCTCGAACCTCGAGTGAAGTGACGTTCGTGAGTCTTAGTGATTAATCTGAGAAAAGTCATCCTGATAAGTGTGCAATTTGGTTGCTGTATTTCTATTTTAAACATCCACATAGAATTAATTTGTTAATAAATTATTAATTTGATCATTACTATTGTTTTTCATTTTATTATTATTCACTTATCATTTAACCTGTCAAAAATAAAAAATATTGTTGGCGATGAAAAACAATCTATAACGGACAAGTCATACTCATTAACGTTATTACACAAATAATAGATTTCTTAATTTTGATCAAACAGCAAACAATCCAAAACATTTGGATACTGCATAGTCCTTAGTATAACTAAACTGGGCACACAATATTGAACTATGAATCGATCCCGGTCTTTTACAGACCTATTTTGGAAAATGTTATATAATATTTTAACAGTAGTAAACTCTTTATAACGACACATCTATTCTCATTCAGCGCAAAGAACAGACACGTCCCTTGCCAAGTTAGAACTGATTGTCAACTGATTATTATCTGTATCTGTATTATGTATTACTTGTAACTTTTTAAATGAGCTTAAGGTAGTACTGAAATTTTCCCTTTTGATTTTTGTTCGACAAGATACTTTTTCACACAGTAGATGCTATTATTTATTCAATTAGCAATATTATAATAGAAACGTTGCAGGCGTGAATCGCAGTATTTTTTAATTTTATTTCTGATAAACTTTTCAAAGACAAATAAATATTCATCATACCGTTCTCCATTACAGACTTTGTGCTAGATTATTATTTATGTATCTATTATCAAATCAAACTTCTTTTAGAGTCATGAAATTCTCGAATCAGTTTTCAAAATCGGTAAATACACGATTATTTACAGGATTTATTGAGATTTCTCACGTTTGAATTTCGCGCACTGCTATAATATAGTACACATTTTTGCTACCAGTTATGCATCTGCGTTTTTTGCAGTATTCTACAATTGGAAAATTGTTTTTGGACGTTCGCTACAAGCATAGCAATGGCAAAATTTCGTGCGCCGATCGTGAGATTGTACTGACATTTGAAGTTTGTACAATACGTATATTTCAAGATTGTGTTCTATATAACATGAAATACGGGCTTGGATAGCTCGCTGATTCACTTGCCAGCGAATTCAGTTACAGCCTAAAGTGAAAGATATATATGAACCGTGTTACAATCATTAGATAGCATAGTGCACTTGTAGAATGCGTTCAGATAGAAGTTGGCGAAGTCGATTTTTGTAATTGGTGAGAGTGATTCATTCATACGCTGTCCATCACGAGGTAAGAGAAAAGCTCGATATCACTTTATTCTGACTCGACAGTTAATAGTATATAGTATTAATATTCTACTATTAATTAATAATGTGAAATTAATAATCTGAATTAATAGTATATATTAATTAATAATGTGCTATTAGTAGTATTATAGTAATAGTATTCTACAACTAATAGTATAAATGTGTAAATTTACCTTTTCACGGAATACGCCGAGTTAAAACTAAGCACGTATTTCATTTATAATACAAAAAGACACATAATGTACAAATTTCACGCGCAGAAAAAATCATTTCACTTTAAAAGCATAGTCTCCAGACGAATCATTTAAAATAGGTGGACCAATCATTCGGCTATTACGCCCCTACATTTCAACCTGTGCCATTCACAACTTGCCTAGGTAATTTCCAATAAAAACCGGTTCGAGTGGAAAAGTTCTATTATCTGGGACATTTGATTCGCGTTTTATTTATTTAAGAATACGAAAACCCTAGTTGCTTGTGATTTTGATACTTCAAGAAACGCAAACGTTGAAAGAAATGTTATTCCAAAAAATGTTGACAATTGAAAAATCACATTAAAAAGTGAGAGTAGTAATTATGGGAACGAATGCTTTTATGGAATAGACATCTGTAAATTGAACTGATAACATTTTTTATGATGTATATCAGTACGTTACAGAGAGCTGCAGAGATGGATTGTCTGCAAGTTTTACCAATGGAAAAGTGGCCTTGTCTTCGAGATTCGCTAAGGAAAGACTGGCCAACTTATGCTTATGTGAGAGAAATTTTATCGAAGAAATCTAATTATTTATATATTTACGAACAATTTATTCTTTAGTACTACAATTGGGTCAATAATGCCATGAAATGGAGAAAACAAGATCCTCAATTAGCCCATGAAATTTACTGTCCCCAGGGAAAACATGAATCTGGAGTTTTTATCGGTATGTCATTGGTAAGTACCCGATTAGCTAAAAATATTAAAACATTACAATAATCCACAATTTTACTCGAAAAGGAGACATATTGAAGTAATTATTATTTTTCAAAATAAAGCAGTGATGGATGGCCATCATCATACTGTCTACAATAACATATTTAAAACCAATTACAAAAATCAGTAAAAATGATATGATTTCTTGTAGTTTTCACTAATTTTTGGAAATATATCATAATAACCATTTATCACTGCGTCCCAGTATATTATAATGAATATAAAAAGTTTTTCACTATGTTTTCACTCTATGTGGTCGAAAGGAATTTATAAATCTTTAATCGTCAAATTCTAGCATTCTTTGTATATAGTTGTCATTTTCGCATTTAATGACTCCAAAGAACTACTACGAACAACTCTCTTAGAAACAAAAATAATCGACTGGAATATGGATATGCTTTTCGGAGCTGTTCATCAATATTTCAAACCAACGCTTTTCGATGCTTTAGATGAATTGAAAAAAATTGGAAAAGTGGCAGCATATGACATGGATACAACTATTTACCACTTTAAACCGAAAGAAGAATGCGCTGAAATACAATTTCAGTACGTAATTAAATTTCAGTGGTTTATCAGGGAGATCCTAAGAAATTTATCGAAACATCTTTTCTTGTTTGTTCAATGAATAAACGTTATGATTAATATCGTATCAAACATGAACCGATTACAAATTTAGAATTTCTCCACAGTTGAGTTCTATTTGGATATATGAATTTAAAGTTAATTTAATTTTCCAGGGTTCCCGACGAATGTTATATGAAGCACTTGGACATTACAGACATTCCATTGGTTCATTCAGTATGGCCCCATCGAAGTAGAAAGTATCCAGAATTATCTACCAAGTTCTTGGAAGCAATGGTAAAATATAATCGTGGAGTAGGGTTGTATTTGAAACAAGATAATTCGTTAGTTTCATGGATCTTGCACAGTGATTGGGGTGGACTTGGAATGCTCCAGACTGTAGAGCAACATAAACGTAAGGGCTATGGAAAAATTGTTTTACAAGCCTTGATAAAAGAATTAGCTTTAGAAGAAAATTTGGACTCTGTACTATTTATCGTTGATGAAAACATACCTTCGATGAAACTGTTCGAATCTCTCGGATACCAACGTCTCACTACTGCTACATGGACTTTGGTTACACATCCCGAAAACTAGTCTATAACATGACTGATAAGAATATTTCTTCCTCCAAAGAATCATCGCTTTTTGTGCAATACAAATGTGAATCTTAGCATTGCCTTTGAAAATAATTAATTAAAATTCCATTTTTTGTAACTTTACAAAGAAAATAATTTTGTCCCGTTCGTTGGCACACTCGATAAGGATTTCGTATTGCAGTACATCAATACTAGTATATTTATTTACAGGAGACATATTGAAATTATTAGTGTAGATATGACTCTTGTAATCTCCAAGATATTTATATGAAACTGTATTAAACTTATTTACATACGGTTTCTCAGTGAGGTGCCTTCTATGCGTGATTCACTCATATCTTGACAGAATCATTTATTATAGATAATATGAATATGAATAATGAAATAAAAATAATGACAAATAGTAGAATGTGTGTATGAGTTGTTTTGTTCTCTACAATGTAGGCTCTTTTAATGTAAAACATTTATTTATTAATCGAGTCCTTTTCACTAAAATTTAGAAAAAATCTTTTTTTGAAGAATTTTATATCATTTATCCAAGCAAAATACTGTAAATATAGATTAGATTTATTCTATATTCATATTATTTTTTATTAAAATCTACTTGATTGTATTTAAATCTCGCGCTCAGATCGTTCTTCATACCTGTCATGATACTTATCATAATGATACATAAGTATATATAATACGAGTCAATAGTTGTGCGGAGAAAATTAATTTTTTTCTTGTCTCTGAAGTTCGTTTTTAAAGCCTCTGAAGATCTCGATAATTTGTCTTGCTCATTCTTTAACATCTATTCCATATTAATGAGTGATCTATAGAACTGTGATAGTCCATGCAGTAGGTAATTATGTTCAATTCTTTATTTAATAGATCTAAATACTTTTCAATCGTTAATTTTAAACCGAAGAAAAAAGAATAAAAATGCTATTGGTAGATGAATTATGTTTTATCCTTCAGTATGGGTCTTAGCTTCTTCCAAAAATCGCTATTTCTTTTTATATTAAGATACTATATATATGTATGTATGGGGCATTCTGAGACACTTGGACCAGCACGTGGCGATCAGCTTGACCTTCTCCGAATCGCTTCAACGTTTTTTCGTAGACTTCTATGGGTCTAATTTGAAGCCGAATCTTTTTCGAAATTGTTCACTCTCTTTCTAACCTATAAAATTGAGATTTTTGTAGTAAAAGACCAAGTTCGCCCTGTCAAAAATTGACAATAATTTGTTAGATAGAACCATTGATCTAAGGAAGTATACCAACCAAAATTTCAAAGTGGGCAGAGCTCAATTTCTATTTTATTTTATGTTCAATTGAAATTGAATAATACGGTAATTTTTCACGTTTCACACTCGAATTATACAAATAAATCAAACTTCGACATGTATTATTTTTATTAGATGGGTATGTACACACTTTCAGGAGACGGAACTCGTTACGCGCTGGTGAGTGCGCCAACATTTCTGGCCCCGATCGTCAATCTGCAGAAGTGCGCTTCTATAAGTGTCTATGATCGTTGATATCATGTAACTTTAAAATTCTGAAGTACTTAAAGGTTTAATTTCATTTATTGATTGTTAGATTAAACATTATTATCGATATTTATGATACTTTTTCAGAAGCCGTCTGATAAGAAGCTCTAAAGTTTATCGAAGTTTAGTATCTATTCGACGTTAGATTGACATATGCCAATTTACCAATTTTTAATAGTTTACTGAAGTAGTTTTTACGGTCTGCCGCATAAAGACAGTAACGTATCCTGGCTATTTTGAGGGTTCACTGAGCATCGTGTCCAGTATCGATCGAGATCAGATAGATTGAATTACCCCAGAGATCAGTATTTAATCAATAGAAACTAGATTTAGATAGATCCACTAGATTCATATAGATATTTAGTAAAAAATAATTTCACCCAAAACTCAAAATCCACAGAAAAATGGACCCACTTCAAATTTTGCCGGTGGTGAAATGGCCCTCACTTCGGGAAACTCTGAAAAGAGATTGGCCAATATATGCTTACGTGAGTATAATTCATTTTTAATATCCATTTTCAAGCAGAAGCGAGAGAGTGATTTCGACGCTAGAGCAAAAGATGAAAATACATTTCAATACTAGTGCGGAATAAGAATTGTAGGCACGTGTGAGGTTTGCCGTCCGAGTGAAGCGAGGTAATCACACGAGCCTAGAATCATTTTTTACTCGGGTGTCGAAATGTTGTACTATTTGTACCTAAATCGCCTAAAACTTGCATAATTTTTTAAGTGCTTTACTAGAAATTATAAATATGATAATGCGACTTTTAATTTTCTTAGATTATCGAATAATATATGGGCTGCACGCGTAAATTAAATTTTTCATTCGATTATTCACAACACGGATGATAATTTTAATTTATGTATTTCTCTCCTATAAAGCACTACAACTGGCTAGGCAATGCCATAAATTGGAGAGAAAAAGATCCACAGTTACGTCTGGAAATTTTTTGTCCAAACGGACAACATGAATCTGGGATCTTTGTCGGCATATCGTCGGTGAGTAAAACACTATCTGCAGTCGAATGCATTATTCGCTGTTCATAATAATATCTTGTTCAATCCAAGAATAAGTAATATCAAGTAATATTTCCATCATTTAAAATGGCATGGGATTCGTATTATTTTTGGGAACGTGAATGTTTAGTAAAACAATATACTTCCATTGATAATGCCAGTTTTCTCGAGATTACTCCAAATTTCAATATCAAAATAATCTAATCAATATTCCGTTTAATACCGAAGTATTTACTGTACACTGTATGTTTACTACTTCCTTAATTTTTTTATGTATACATGACTCAAAATTGGTATTTGTATCATGCACCAGATCAGGTGGCCCCACCGTATACATACACATCATACTAATATTTGAAAATTTCAGTTTTCGGAATACATGATTCTCATATTTGCTTTTGAAGAATCTAAGGATACACTACGAAAAGTACTGCTGGAGACAGAAGTAATTGATTGGAGTAACGATATTTTCTTCCGGACTACCCATCAGTCTTTTCTACACGAATTTTTGGGAGTACTCGATGAAGTAAAGGAAATCAAGAATATTAAAGTCTACTATATAACAGAAACCAAATGTTATTTCAAATCGAAAGAAGAGTGCATGAAAATAGATTTTCAGTAAGTTAATGCATTTTAACTGATACGATTGAAATAAAAAATGAAGTTCAACAAATTAATTCATAGTTACAACAAAAGAAAGATATGATATCCAAAATAATAATAGACCGAAACTATATGAAAATAAAAGTAGGACAAAATATTTTAAAAGTGTAAAAACACATTCCTAATTTTCTAGAATACCTGCTGAATGTTACCTGAAACAATTGAACGAAACTGAAATTCCATTAATCAACTCGTTGTGGCCTCTGCGCAGCACAAAACAGCCCGAGTCAACAATAAAACTATTGGAAACAACAGTAAGGTTCAATCGCTGTATAGGTTTATATCTGAAGGAAAGTGATTCTCTAGTCTCATGGGTTTTGCTTGATGACTGGGGCAGTTTGGGGATACTCCAAACAGTCGAAGGACATCAATGTAAAGGCTATGGAAGAGTTGTTCTGCAAGCGATTTCGAGAGAATTAGCCGAAAAAGAACATTTAGATTGTACATTGTTCGTTAAGGAAAATAATGTACCAGCAGTAAAGCTGTATGATTCTCTTGGGTATAAGCGTTTGGTAACTGCATGTCGTATTCATGTTGGACCTGTTGATGGTAACTAATTGTTGATCGAAGGGATATTTCCTTATTCTTATGTCAGTGATTGTTACATTTTCCTCGATAAACCGAAACCTTTTTTGTATAATAAACATTTAATGTCACATTATATTAGCCTATAGAGAACGGGAAATTTTAAATACAAACTGACTCTGTATTTAATATAGTTAAAATACTCTTTCAAATCGTATAACTTCTATATAGATCGAATGTATAACTCACTACGAATTTCCGATCAAACAGGTGATCCCTAAAGTCAGGCCAGTCCCGTCCTCTAAAGGTTAATCAATGTATCTCGAGCAATATGATCTAAATATTGTGATAAATGTTCGAGTTGTAAAATAAATACCATCAGAGAAAAATATGATGTCTAGTTTTCAAATATCTATCACTCAATTCATGTCGATGATAGTAAATATATGCCTTGTAATAAATATATTTGCGGATTTTAGCATGATTTTGTTGTTAGAGATTCGTAAACTATCTGTACTTTATAAGAATATCAAATATTAAGCTTTCGATAAAGTCCATACCTATGCTTAAATTATTATTCCGGAAAAAAATCAGCGTAAATCGATAATAAATCATTTACTATTGTATATCAAATATATTAACGACTTTTTCAAATCTTCCCGCGTGAATCTTCTCCAAACCCGCGCAGCACCGCGACACGCACTCTCACTGGTCACTGGCAGAAGGATCCAGAAGGATCGCGAAGCGTCGAGAGGCAGCGAGCGCGATCGAGCAGCGAATGAGATTGAGCCTTCTAGCACGTTCCGGCAAGTGCTGCACTGCTTTGGCAAGCGGCAAGATACAGAAACATTAGAAGCACCCCGTAAATTCCACAAAGGTCGAGATCATTCGACGAGCCGAATCTCATGGAAACTTTGAGATTTTGAAAATTTCGGTTGACTGTGATTTTGTGAAAGATTATTCGTCTCAGACTTGATCTCTTCAATATTGTTTCAAGATCAGCAAGAACTTTTGGAATAATCTTTCGAAACGGCATCACGGACGATCTAAATCATTGTCAATGAAACATATTTTATGAAAAGTGGAATTTGATGTTTTTACTATTCAAAATTTAAATTCAGCATAATCTTCAATACCCTTCTTCCGACGATTATTTTTTTTCGAAGTACAATTTCATTTCGACAGCAAAAATGGATTTCAAATAGGATCTCGACAAGTATTATCGAAATTTTCTTACGAACAGCGATTCAAACATCTAATTTATATCATAAATTAAATTATTCACGTAATGATTAATAAATCATAGGTGCTAGATTAGTTTTCGAAGCAGTTTACAGCCTAATTTTAGCACAACGTATGCACCTTTCCACCCTAGAAGCTTCTGGATTTTCGGGAAGGTTCTGGCAATACGCTTGCTTGTATATAAGGGAGCGCGCCGGCGCTTCGAACTCAGTTGTAAACACACAGTCGAAGCGTAAGCATCGAAGCCTGTTCCTCGTGAGGATAACCCCTGGAAGGAAAAAAAAAAAAGCATCGAAGCAAACCTAACCTCGAATAAACCAACTGTCAAGTTTATCTTGGCTATTGTATTACAAGTTTCTGAGAGTGATATTCAAGTCAATTAAGAAAAAATGTCTCTCGTACCACTTCTGTTCTCTGACTGGTGGCAGGACCTGGAAAGGCCACACAATCTGTTGGACCAGGACTTCGGACTCGGCCTCTACCCAGAGCAACTGGTAACACCAAGAGGACTCGAGCTGTACCTTCAGCCATCAAGGAAACAGGCCCTGGTAAACTACGTCAGGCCCTGGGCAGATCTTCTTCGCCAAGCTCAGCAAGGAGGGGTGTCCACTGTTGGAGCCGACAAGAACACATTCCAAGTCACTCTGGATGTTCAACAGTTCAAGCCTGATGAGATTGATGTCAAGGTAGTGGACCGCCATGTAATAGTCGATGCCAAGCACGAAGAGAGGCGCGATGAACATGGCTGGATCTCCAGACAGTTCACCAGGAAGTACCTGATCCCAGAGCAGTGTGACATTGATCAAGTCACATCAAAGTTGTCGTCTGATGGAGTGCTGTCAATCTTGGTCCCAAGGAAGGAGGAGCCTCGAACAGAAAAGAACGAAAGAGTCATCAAGATTCAGCACACAGGAAAACCTGCAGTACAGCCAAAGGAAGATACGAAGAAAGTTGAAAAGAAAGCTGAAGATAAGAAGTAAATTTTTGTATTAATTATTAATTTTATAGTTCCTTCAGTTTCCATTTATCATTGTAGATTTTCATAATTTTGCTAAATTTATCATGTATTGTCATTACTCAAGACTGATGAATGTGTGATGAGTGCATTTTGTAATGAGAGAATCTATGTTTGTGATGATGATGATTTACAAACATGTTAAAATAGTACTTCAGCGAATGTGTTAGTCTATGTTAAGTTTTAATGAATTGTTAGAATAAAATTCTCTTTTCATTAATTTAAAGATGAGTGTATTTCAATAAATTACAAGTCAACATATCAACTGAGTACTTATTAAAAATCCTTCCCTATATTATTTATATGAATTTAAATCTAATGTTTATGTATTACTTGAACTGTTATTACTTTCAATACGTTTCAGAATACCTTTACTGATAATTCGTTAAAATTATTTTATTTCGACATTGTTCAAGTTGAATTTGACAAGATAAAAATTTAGTCTATCTTAATTTTGTACTGTACCCATCAGATACGTTATTAATTTAATCAGTGATGAAAATGGTGTTGGTGTGACGGGTTGATATATCTATATACATCATTTTTATTTAAAAAATAATGAATAATAATCAATTAGTTAAATAGACTTGAATTGTTAAATCTCTGGTAGATTTGGAATTACAAATAATAGAGAACAAGCATGAAACGTCAAGCTCACAAATGATTCAACCGGAAAATAAGAATATTTTTTATTTCGTTAATTACCTCTTTAAGGTAGTTCCAGCGGTTGGTCTCGTATCAAGTCGGGGCTCTTTAGGGTGCCTTGTATTTTCAATGAATTTAGCCAGTCACACGAGTGGCTATCCTATCTGAATTATATTTTAAACCACTCAGAGTAGGAAAAACAACTATAACAGACAATCAAAAGAATTTTTGAGACTTTCAATTGGCACCCTTTTTAGGGGCGCTATTCCTTATAGCCGTGTTCTGGGAGATGATGTACTCTAATATTTTTTGCTGTCTCTGTTTCATCGTTTACCTATACTTTTTTCTATGGAATATCAATTAACTGGAAAAAACAAATATTCCACATTTTCTTGATCAAGTTTCCATAATATTATAATATAATTGCTGAGGAATTCTATTAAAAAGGTGCCAGTCCCATAAGACACCATGTTAAACTAGACAGTTTTGAGGAGTTTTTGACTCGAAAATGAAGTCGATGACCTAAGTATTTTAACATGGCAATCTATTCTTGAGTATTTTAAGTGCTTTGTACTACATTTTCAATCGTTTTCCATAAGTAATTAAAACTTGCTGGAACCATCTTAAGTTCTCTTCAGAAATCCATTTCAGGTTGCAAATACCATTATAGAATAATATACATTTATGGTTACATACTAATGCTTTCTACAGTGTTTCTAATTTCGTTTAGCCATAGATCCATGTAGATACATAGATTACAATTTTCTAGAAAGGATACAATGAGATATATTCACAGGGAGGTATATATAGAAGAATATTGATAACAAAAACATTCTGCCTGGTGATGATGCTTTTCTTTGTTTGAATATTCTAAACTAAAAGTACTAAAACTCTTCTTAAAATAAAATGAATTAAAATAATTTTTCGGTAAGATTTTACACTATTCTACAAATTTCTTTTGAGGGTACTATTCTAAAAAATACTAGAACATAGATTATTCATCATTGTAATATTGGATTGATTGATTCATTTATCCGTCATACCAAACTGCAGATTGAACAATATAACAAGAGATATTTTGAAAATTTTTCTTCTATTATGTATCTTAACTCTTATGCTTTATAACCATTCAGTACAAACTTCAAGATTTGAAATATTATAAGGAAAGTGGAAAAAGTAAGGTATTGTGAGTAATATAACAATTGAAATTATAAAAAGGTTCGCATTTATTCCACTCTCACGAATACATAAAATAACTAAATCTATATGCACAGCACATTTTTGGTTTGATCCATCCTGGCATACTCTTATCAACTAATATCATGGAACTCACAAAAACATCATATATTTTGAGGATGACTACAAAACAATTTGATAATTCTAGAAATTCTAAGTATAAAAAAGTACAGTCTTTCAAGAATTATAAACTATTGAGATAACAATTTTTAACAATTTTTACTGACTCTGAGCCATTTTTTTATTTTCCATTTCCGGCTCTTCTTGCTTTTGTTCTTGTTTTTTCTCAATGGCTGGCTTTCCGGTCTTCTCAATCTTCAAAACCCGTTCTTTCTTATTTTCAATGGCTTCTGGTCTTCGAGGGGCAGTGATGGTGAGAACTCCATCAGATGAGAGTGTGCTAGAGGCCTTCTCTGGGTCACACTGCTCCGGAACCATGTACTTTCGGACAAAGTGTCTCATTATAATCCCATGATCATCATGCTTCTCTTCGTGTTTACCTGTGCAAACAAACGTTTTATCACATTAATATTGTCTTCATTGATTCATATTGCGAGTTTTCACAAACTTCAAGTGATTTTCCGAAAAAACATTCGAAAATTGTCGGGATTCAATCTAAATTCAAATTATACTCAATTCAGAGGGAATGATGTAATAATATGAAAATTGCGCCGCGGGGGCGAGCAAGACGCAACGAATTCAAACGTATGTCAGACGTGCAATCCGTAACCTTTCAAAACAGTGGAAAAGCCGGGAAAATTGAAAAATCCAGGCGTATTAGACCGAGACGGACTCACTAAGGTACTCACCCTCAACGACGATGTAGTCGTCGACGAGCTTGACGTTGATCTCCTCGGGCTTGAACTGCTGGACGTCGAGGGCGACGTGGAACTGGTTTTTGTCGTTTTTTATGACGGACCAGCCCTTCTCGTCTTCCTCCCTCAAGAGGTCGGCCCACGGCCTGAAGTAGTGGCTGCTGCTTGGGCCGAAGCGGCGCTCGAAAATTGACGGCCTGAGGAAAGTCTCCATCGGGTGCATCGGCAGCCCGAAGTGCTGGTCTAATAGCCGGTGTGGACGCTCCATCTGCTCCCACATCTGCGACACCAGCCTCGGAATAATTCCCATCCTCGATCTCATCTTCGGTTCGGTTTTGTTGTTGGATCGACGGAAAAGAGTGTTTTATATTTTGAAAAGTCGAGAGATTCAATGTGCTCTGTTTGACGTGCAGTCGGCTACTGATAGTGGGGGCGCGCGCGCCGGCCGGCTTTTATATCGCTGCACTGCAGCTCCGGCGCACTTCTCGCCAATTCTCGCGCGACGCGTCCTGAGCCTTCCCGAACTTTCGCGCTTCTTCCACTGACTTCGGAGGGTTGTTTTTCAATTGCGTTTCGCTCGAAATTTTCGACTTTTTAAAACAGATTCTTTATATAGACGTACAAGCAATACCGTATATATGATACAACGTGAAAGTGTGATACTTGTTTGAAAAGCTCATCGATGCGCATTACGTAGTAGATCGTTGCACTCGCTATTTTTATGCACTGCAGAAGTTGGTCGTATCTTGACATATACACATTCGCACTACTCGTTAGTTTCCAATCGAAATCACCCATAGAATTTGCATTCAATCTTTTTCCAAAATCAATTTGTTCTTTTTTGACGTAATTTTTTTCGTGAAAATTTAGAATAATGACAAAACATCATTGCGCATGATTCGTCGGGATGGTGAACAATCTAATCCTATGAAAAATAGAATTGTCTGACGAAATATTTCGACAAACGTTATAAAACGTCGCGCACCTTATATGCCTGCACGTATGAGATGAGTCGTAATTAAGCTATATATATACACCGTCAGCGGAAGATTTATTGTAGCAGTAAAAAAATCTAGCGGCAGTTTCGTCACTATAATTTAACTGCTTGAGTTAAGTAAGATTTCGAACGTGAAATATCCTATGAGTTTTGAAACTGCAAAAAAAATACTTCGATTTTCTCAAGTATTGGCTATTCTAACAAGAAGAAAGTTACACAAATAGAAATAGAAAGTTACACGCCCAAGATATTTGTTCTGGAAAACTTCGAGGGTCCCATGTTTAGAATGCCTTGAAAGTTTACTTGAAAATCTCAAAACACAACCAGTGAATATTTAGACTAAAAAAGTGTATTTTCTCGATGAAATTGTTGCCTAAAAGATAAATAAAAACGTGATCATTTTTATTAGTTATAGTTCTCTAAACTTTGATATCATAGTTTACAATCTTTTTTCGCTTGATTGGTTATGCATATAAATTATTCATTGAAATTCACTATTCGTGATTTACTACAAGATTACAATATTTACTATAAGATTATTTCTGAAATCCGAAGTTGGAGATTGCCAGAAGCAGGAATAGAAAAATTTGTTTTAAATGTAAGTTTGAAACCATACGTGACGTGGAATGTTCTAGATATACCTATACATACTATTCGATTTTCAATCGAGACATCAAGTCTAAATTTGAATTGTGGCAAGTCGAAGCTCCACCCAGTAGCTCACCGCCATCAGCAGAAAAAATTAGAAGAAGATTCGAGACACCATGCTTATTGAAGTGAAATGAAGCATTGACAATAAGCGCGCCTATAAGTGTTGTTTTTGCTTGATATACTTAAAAATCGATTAAGTAATATATGTCTGGAATTTTTTTTTGGAGACGAAGAATTTGTGAGTATCAATAATCGAGCCAACTGCACAGTAGAAGTAACATCACGAATAGTAACAAAACATAGAATTAAAAAATGAAACCATATCAAGTTGAAATAGAATCAATTACATCATTAATAATTCCACGTTCTTGACGAAGTAAAGTGCTTATCGATGTGTTATTTCAAAATCAATAACAGTACGAAACGCGTAATGAATCGTTATCATTTATTTGAAGTCAAACAATCAATCATCGACGCACAGCTCGAGATTTTTCTGGAAATTTGTGGAATCGTTTTACCATAAAATTCCATCAACATTGTTCCACGTTAACTATCCGTATTTTACATAATTTTTTTTTATATTCTCAAAGAGAATCAATTTTTTTCTAATACATATAACTTGTTGCTCAGATCATTTTATGAGCATTAAGACAATACAAGTTAAACACATTTGAATCTTTCCGAGTCCCTTAAGGGACTATAAACATTGTATCCCGGACAGTTGAAAAGGAACTTCTTCTAAACCTCATACCGGTAATGAAAAACCAACCATTGGATCGTGGATCATGAAATTCATTGATTGTATTACGCGAGAAACGATGTGTCAATTAGTAAAGAAACGCGCAATCCTCGGAGGTGAGAGTCCACGTGTCCCAAGCGAGTTGCATGACGTGGCCCAAACGAATTCGGGGGATGATATACAAATAAGCGGGGCAGCATGATGAAATAGGGACGGCTGCTATGTACGCTTACGTGTCGCTTCTGGAAAGCTCCCCGTAGCCGCGAATCTTCGCGTGTATCCGGTGTATCACCCCCACTGCAGCATCTGCCGCATATATATAAGCCGCGGCGCGCCAACGCAGCGCTATACAGTTTGAAAGCTAACGAACACACATACCGCAACTGCAGATCCGCCGAGTATTCTCGAGGCATCTCAAAGCTTCATATCCAAGAGAAGTTGATTTTTCGAAATAAGTACACGTATAAACTAGTGTGAAAATGGTGTCAACGCTTCTACCACTGCTGCTCTCGACGGCGTACTTCGGGTCGGAGCCGAACCTCTTGCTGGAGCGCGAGTTCGGACTGGGCCTCCGGCCGGACCAGCTGTACCTGGGCCGCTACGGCTACCTGCCCGGGGCCGCCGCACTCGTCAGAAACCGTGGCAATCTGTTCGACGTGTTTTACCGGCCGCCGGGTGAGCTGTCGACGAGGCCCGAGTCGAGCGTGCAGCTCGACAAGGACGCGCTCAAGCTCGAGCTCGACGTGCGGCACTTCAAGCCCGAGGAGATCGAGCTGAAGCTCGTGGACAAGTTCATCGTCGTCTCGGGTAAACACGAGGAGCAGAAGGACGAGGAGCACGGCCTCGTCTCCCGCCAGTTCGTGCGCAGGTACTACCTGTCGGACAACCTCGACGCCGACCAGATCAGCTCGAGCATATCGTCCGACGGCCTACTCACCATCCGAGTGCCCGTCAAACAGTCCGCCGACCAGCAGCACAACGAGAAGACGATCAAGATCGAGTACACCGGCAAGCCGGCCCCTCGACCAGCTCAGCCGCAAGACGTCAAGACCAACGAGCAAACCGAGGCCACCGAGGCCACCGAGCACCGACAGCCTGACTCCTCCAGCACGGCCAGCCCCTCAACAACGCCTGAAAAGTAAACGCCATCCTCTCGCGTTGGGACTGATGTATAATGATTGAACGCGTGTGTGGGTGCGCATGTTAAATATACATGCGTACAGCGATTGATGTTCCTTACGTTACGCTTATAGTATATTGTTAATTATCGTGCCAAATATCTATATGTATTGTATGCTTTGAATGCGTATGTATAGGATGAATTAATTGAGGAAGTATTATTCCATTGTATGTACAATTTTGTAATTTTTATAAAACTAGATTTAATAAAACTACCAAGTCAATTTGACTCCATGGGTTATTCTTCAATTAGTCCTGTGATACACCATATTCATCATTCGATCCATTTTTCTCTATATTTTCACTTGAACAATTCAATAACTTTTTTTGGCTACAAAAAATCATTGAGTTATTCAATTCTATGCCCCCCAGCATATTTTCAACCCTTGTCTAATCCCATCATGTTCACCACACAATTCCTCAAAGATAGAAACAAATATATAATTCTAAACTCATTTTTTTGTGTGATCTCCATAAAACACACCATTATTAAACAATACATTATTTCACGTTAATTGGTGCGTGAAACGCCATTTCACGCACTAGTGCATCAGAAGTCCTTTTTATGGACCCTCGCATAACATCATAGAATATTGTGTAACTTATAGCGCGTGAAATTTGCAAGACGCACACAAATGATTAAACTTCCGGTGGAAACAATGGTAGCTTCTACTGGTACTGAAAAACATAATTAGTGGCGAAAAAATATCCAAGGTAATTTCAAGTTCAGGGCGAATAAAATTGCTAAATATTATCTAAATTTGAATCTATTTGAAACATGGAACAACTTGCAAGACATTCTGTAACTTTCAGAAATGGATCAATATGCGTGTACGGAATATCCTGCGTGTCACGTGTTCAGCTATAAATACGTCGCATATATAGGGGGAAAAAATTCGCTGTTTGGTAAACACAAAAATTACGACAGGTTGCGTAAATTCATACTATAAAAATTATTTTCTTTTGAAAGTGGGAGGAGGTCCGGGTCTATAAGGGGGTCTACGACAGTACATACATATCACTTACTATTTTCTTAGTTGAATATTTAATGTTTCAATCGGTTATGCAATTTATACTATTCCAATTCTAGAGGGTCTGTATACCCGTGTGAAACTCACAGGTACAGTATAAGGATTTTGGTACATGCCCTTGAGGGATAACCGGATTCAAAAAGAGAAAAAAAAAGAGGGATAGGAAGTGGAAAGATTCTATAAAGGGTGCGGAGCGCGCGCCCCTCTCCCATCGAGTGTTGGCTTTTGCGCATCAGCTCGAGATTCGCCGGCTCGCCGGCCGGCGCCGGCCGCCGGGGCTGGAAGTCTGGAACGATCAACGAACAGTTGACTGCTGTAAGCCGCACAATACGCATTGCGTTATATTCGTTCACACGAAATCAGTCGCACACAATCGCAAGTGTTGATTTCACAGCCATTGTTCTCACTTTACGATATATTATCAGTATACAGCAAGGCACAGGTTGAATTACGTGAACTCAGGATGTCGATGTTGCCGCTACTTTTCTCCAACTGGTGGGAGGAGCTGGACCACCCGCACCACGTCCACGACCAGCACTTCGGGATGGGCTTGCACCCGGACCATCTGTCAATCATGCCCACGGACATATTCGAGCCCCCATCCTCCGCCATGAACTCGCTCATGGCCCATCCGCACCATCTGCGCCGTCGAGCTCACCCCGGCCTCACCAGCCACGGCCACTACTACCGACCCTGGGGTAAGCTCCTGCGCCACAACGGCGACGATGGCGGCGTCTCCACCGTCAAGTCCGACAACGGCAACTTCCAGGTCGTCCTCGATGTACAGCAATTCGGGCCGGAGGAGGTCACTGTCAAGGTCTGTATTCCTGCCTGCGCTCACTCTTTTCTCCGCCTCGCTCTCGTGCTTCACAATCACTTTTCAGCTTGCTTCCACATTTACTTACGAATTCATGTTCCTATTCCATTTAGTAATTCATGTTTTCGAGTGGACGGGTCTTGAGTCCGAAATAGGGACGCGCAGGGTTTTGCGATTCCTCAGTCACTTTAGAGTAGTTACCTATCGTCCGCACACAACCTGCTGGGCATTTTAGACTACTTCATTTTGATTACAATTGAAATCAAAACGGCTTTGTTGTGAAATTTTTATCCGACGCTGTCCTGTTTTTTCGAGCATGAAAATCTCAAACAAAGGGATCGTGCAAAATGGCCGACGAAAATTTTAGCGTCGACGAATTTCATCGACTTGAAATACACAATTACTCAATGATTTAATCTCACAAATCAACTTACTCTTCTTCATTCATTTATTTTCATCTAATCTTTGAGAATTTGCTGTATTAATTTTATTCTTGTAATAGTTGTTCCTCATCAACTTGTTTCTATTCAGACTGATTGTAACTGAAAAATACTGATACATGGTATCCTTTTTACAGGTTGTTGACAAGTACGTTGTTGTTGAAGGTAATCACGAAGAGAAACAAGACGATCATGGTTGGATCTCAAGGAAATTCACTCGTCGTTACTTGATCCCAGAACAATGCAACCTCGAAGAGGTAGAAACTAAATTGTCGAGTGATGGGATTTTGACCATCAGTGTTCCCCGCAAAGAACTACCAAATCCCCAAGGAGAACGTGTGATCAGTATCCAAAAGACTGGGAAACCTGCCATCCGTGAGAAGTCAAATGAAGTAAAGAAGACAGACAAGAAAATTGAAGATTAAACTTATATATTCAATTGCACTATTTTTTATAATATAAACTGCATTTATTTATAGTTTCATATAAAAGTATGACAGGTTCAGCTTTTTGTATTAGTACAGAATACAAGTGATTTGAGTCTATTTATGTACTTTGTATTTTGTCAATATATTTATACGATATGCACTGAAGCTTGTATAAAAACTTGTATGAAATTTCAAAGTTTCAATAAAGTATCTATAGTTCCTTCTAAATTTCTGGATTTTAAATCAATAAAAACCTGATCTATTACATTTTTCTAATATGATAATCAATTAATTGAACTTGCTTATTTTTGAACGCTGGATAAATGGCGACGACTATCGATAATTTCTCGTAATACTCTTCAATTGAAAGAAATATTTATATTTGAAGTTGTACAATTTTGCACAATTGAATAATAATAACAGAGATCTTATTAAAGATTCAAATGTTCACAAACAGTTCTTGTAGAACCTGTTACTGAAAACTAACTACATCCAAAGAAATACTCTTGAAATCGAGCGTGAAAAGTAGACAAAGAAAGCAAAACGATTTTTCTGTCCATTTAAATCCCGTATACACGCTATATGATATATATAGCACACCACAACAGGATTGGCGAGATGGCGAGACGTCAAACGACCTTGATCCACAAAAGACTGCGAGAGCGGCTGGCACAATATGGAGCAATATGCGGAGACTGCAGAGAGGAGAGTTCGAGAAGCTTCCCGCTCTCTCCAGAGCACAATGGAAAAGTCGACACTAGCGCCGAACTTGCCGGCCGGCTCTCGAAGATTCTGGTAAGTGCAGACTGCGACAGGCGCGCATCTCGCGAGCTTATATAAAAGCTATCAGCGCTGCGCTGCGTCAGTTCATATCCTGCATCAGACGCAAACACATCGCTGTAACTTCCGAAAGGACGCCGAAATCTACCTGCGAGTTGCCAGCTGACGCTTTTGAGATACGCATAGCAACACAGCAGATTATTGAATATAACTACTTCGTTTTTCTATCTATTGAGGTGAGTTTAGAAAAGTTCTTTGCTGAGTTTTGGTTTTGTCGTATATTGGAACTTTTGGGTATTGTGAAATTCTTTGGATAGCTTTTGGAAGTCGGTCTTCAGCTGATAAATCAATAACATCAGCGTTCTTTAGATAAAATACATATATAATAAAATAGGGATGTTTTTTGCTATTTTAATTACAGAATAATTTTTGATTAAATATATTGATCTGCAGTATTAAAGTTAACTTTTGTTGAGTGTGATTCTATTTTCAAAATAATTTTTCCTTTATTGATGAGTATTATGATACACATTAAATTATGAATTTAAAATTCTAAAAAGCTCAAGTTTTCCTCATCTTTTAAAATGTTACCTTGTTAATCAGCAGAAGATTTTAAAATTTGTTCTTGTTTAAAACAAAATTGAATCAAGTATAGTTGCTTTTTCTTCAAGAAAATACTGAATTTTATCCTTTGTTTGTTTTCAGAACCAACAATAATTATGTCTCTCATACCAATGTTGTTTTCAAATTGGTGGGAGGGTCTTGAACGCCCACACAGCTTATTTGATCAACACTTTGGACTGCCAATGGATCCAGAAAATTTGCTCGATAGACTTGGTCCATCAAGTACTGAAGTGCTGTTGTACAAGCCAAACAGACTGCAAACAAGATCATCACGCTATCATCCATTCCTCAACAGCCTTATGAAGCGAGGAAATAGAGGTGCTTCAACTATCAAACCAGATAAGGACAGATTCTGTGTGACACTGGACATCAATCAATTTCATCCAGAAGAGATGAATATAAAGGTGGTGGATAACTATGTTGTTGTTGAAGCCAAACATGAAGAGAAAGAAGATGAGCATGGATGGATCTCCAGACAGTTTGTCCGCAAATACTTGATACCAGAACAATGTGACATTGACAAAATTGAATCACATTTGTCATCTGATGGTATATTGACCATCACTGCTCCAAAGAAAGAGCCTGCAAAATCAGATTCAAATGAAAGAGTTATCAAAATTCAGTTTACCGGAGAACCAGCAATTGCTCATCACGGAGAAAATGAAGCAGGCAACTCTCAACAGAGGGAACAAAATCAACAACGCCATGCTGCTCAAAGAGGGAAGAAGTCTACTGTTAAGGCAGCTTAAGAGAAAATGATTCATATTTCATTTTTCTTATTCATTCTTTTAGATATAATTATATTCACATTTAGTTGATCTAGATTGAATTCATAGTATTACATCAAAGTTATTTTCCATAATTCATTTCAATGAGTGAATTAACTTATTTAT
The DNA here is from genome assembly GCA_020882685.1 of Aphelinus atriplicis. Lineage (NCBI taxonomy): Eukaryota > Metazoa > Arthropoda > Insecta > Hymenoptera > Aphelinidae > Aphelinus > Aphelinus atriplicis. The sequence goes on from CM037073.1 coordinate 74,293,816, forward strand.
TATTATTTGTCTTAAGTTACTTTGTACTGTTCGATTAAAGAATATGTTCCTGAAAATATTTATTTATACTTTTAAAAATGTATGACGATATATACGTACAAATGATAGTATTTAAGTTTTGTACAACTGACTGACTTTAAAAATGTGTACCTAGGAGTTTTCAATAAATAAAAACTTTTCTTCTAGTGAAAACAATTCAATTTTTTCATTATTTTCCCCTTATCACGAAAATACCTTATTGCCAGTTGACTTTTTACAAAAATTATTAAAGAGGAAAAATTCTAATTCATGAAGTTATATCAATTGGACAAAGAAATATTTCTTGTTTATCACCAATTTGTGAATTATGTAAATTATATTAAACTTGAAAATTATGAAGAGACTAATTTTATCCTGAAAATACCTTCTCTACTGGAAAGCTTTTCTCTATACACTTGAGTAAATTGAATTTCTAAGTTACATGTGTACAGTTGTTGAAATGAATCTTAGTTTGATTATAAACATTTGAACAAATTATTTCGATAATAATGAATTGATTAATTGTAATATTAGTACAATGTGAATTTCAATTTGAATTCAAACGCATCATTACATTCAATAAATGATTACAAAGTACCTGGGTATAACGGAAAATGATGAATTTTCAAAAATGAACAGACCAGAATGTTCTCGAATTTCAAAGAAGATACGAAAATTAGTTCTCGAAGCTGCATGCATCGGTAGTTTTTATTTTATCTTCGAATCTTCGAATGAATTATCTTCGAATGAATTCATCTTTCATATTATCTTTATTCTATTCAGAAAAGCGTTTCCAAAACCGGGTCTGCGAAATTGACCTTCGCGTTAGAAAATCAAAACCCTGCAACGAATAAATGCATGCGAAATTGTAAGCGACCTAAGGGCTATAATTAATCTAAAACGTTAAGAAGGGAGCCGAAGAGAATAGAAACAAGGCATTATTTCCACAGGGAGAAACTTGATCGCGAGGCTCTGGTGCGAGCCGTGCAAGAAGGGCAGACCGGTCAGCCGTCAGATCGTATACATATATGTGTCGTGTGTATATATCAATAGCACTATAACTATACAGGCGTGTCCATATAGAAATTTCACCTGGCAGATGTCTTGTCTTGAATTTAAATTTGACCTCAAAAATAGTGCGCGAATCGTCATGCACATCTGAGATGTCAAGGGGTTATTGTGGATTTGTCGGGTAGATATGACCAGGTTGTTTACAAAACGCTGGCTATATACGTTAGTTTTCGTATATATACTTATTCGATTGAATTTCACTTAGCCCCGCTAAATGATCGTTAAATCAATAAAAATTAAGTGAACGCAACATTTATAAAGTACTGAAAAATTGTACATACTTTCATCCTGAGAGCTTCATTATTATTATTATTGTTATTATTATTACTCCGGGTTCAATGTTTACCCAAAAATGAGACAAATATAAGATTTTCTACAATATTATATATATATATTGTGTCTTCAATTTTACCTTCAATAAACATATATGTTTATCTAATCGAACGTATTATATGTATGTATAAAGAATAACAATTATTATTTTTCATGATTAATGATGAAAAATAAACTACTTGGTTTGTTTGAAAAAACTCATCCATCTCAAAAACTTCATCCCCAAGAAATTCAGTGATTCGGTTCAGATGATTAATTTTTTTCAAATCACCGACACCAAGTTAAGATTCCGAAAAAAAATGTATGCATGCATCCAAAAACTCGAGTTGTATTGAAATTAATTGAATAAATCAATCATTGCGACTCGACGAACAACTAAGGAAAATACTTTACCGTGCGATGAAATTATTCAATAAATCAAGAACAAACAGTTCTCAATATCACGAAATCACCGATGTACACCTAAAATGTGAATAAAATGAATCACCGGATAATTTTGGTCACAAACAAATACGATCGAGAAAAAAAAAGAATCGTCGAGAAACGTCTTCGTATACTTACCTATCGGGGGAACGAAACGTATAAACACGAAAGGGGCGAGCATCACCGGCGCCGTCCCGCGTCCGGCCGTTGAAAATTTGCCAGTACGTCGGCCAACGTTTCGCGATTATTCAATGAAAAACTCGCGAAAAAGTTTCGGGAAGAACGTCATCCGGGGAGGAAATAATATTCGAGAAGCATATTTGACGAATTCGCGAATAGAAACATCGCGAACTCTCCGGTAAGCTGCCAGATCAGTCGCCGGCGCGAGCAGGCGCGAGAGGCTTCCAGAAAGTAACCGTCGTATACAAGCTGCGCAGCTGCGGCGGGTCGCGCGGCAGTATAAATACGAGCGCGCTTCGCAACCCGGCAACAGTTGATTCTGAGCGATCAAAGCGAAAGCATCGAGTGCGACTATACTTAGTCAATCTTTCCAATACTTTCTCGTCTGTTATACGAGGATTCTATTATCATACTTGGAGATTAATCGAGTTTACTTCTGATACAGGTGAGTACTTACCTCGGTGTGGAATTTTCAGTGTGTGTGTATAAATATTGTCGGTTGGTTCTGCAAGGGAGCAGTCTTCAATTCGGTGTACGTTTAGTAGCGTTGAACCGCGTATAGTTTGTGCGCTTCGAGTTTGTTATTGATGAATAACTTTTAGTAGTGTGTTCCGTAAAATTATTCCTAGTTGGAAATTTACTCCATTACGATTGTCATTACGTTTCTGTTGTAACGGATTTGCTTCGGTTCTGTATGTATAATGTGATAGTGACGGTTTACAATAAATTTCTAACACGAGATTCCTTACAAATTTTTGTTCAAATATTTTCCGTTTTTTTTTTCAAATGACTGCAGTCATCAACTTAAATTCATGAATTATTTTTTCTATTTATTTTACTTGGTAAATTATGAGTTGACTCGCTAATCAGTTTCGATCAAGTTTAGTTCCTTGTATGATTGAGAAATTCTTGTAGAAATTTCTAATGCAATCGATTAATTATTATTGTAATAAGAGTATCTCATAAATTCTTATTTTTCCTTTGCAGATACCGTATACAGTCATCATGTCTCTTGTACCTCTTCTTTTTTCCGACTGGTGGAATGAGTTGGAGCGCCCACACTGCCTGCTGGACCAAGATTTTGGTTTAGGTCTGCACCCTGATCAGTTGGGAACTTCGAGACTTCTCGACCAGGCTCATCTTATCCCTAGAAGATACGTCCCTATGTCCTACTACAGACCTTGGGGTCAACTTATGCGCCAGGCTGAAGGTGGCGGTACCTCCACTGTCAAGGCTGATAAAGATAAGTTCCAGGTCATCCTTGATGTTCAACAATTCAAGCCTGAAGAGATCAATGTGAAGGTGGTCGACAAGTTCGTTGTTGTTGAAGGTAATGAAAATTTGAAATTCAATTCATTGTTTATTAGCTTTTGTATCTAGAACAAATTCTAATCTTTAATTACACATAGAAATACTGTCTGATACGCAAGTTTTTTATTATAAATGATCATCACCTTAAATTAATTTTGAACGCATTAATATTAGTATTTGGTTGAATTAATCATATTGTGATCTTAATATTTAAATTTGTTTCTGCATTCCTGCAAATATTGCTGTAATTATTTCTCAAAAGGAACATGTTCACAACTGGGATTGATCTTCTGATTACAGGAAAACACGAAGAGAAAAAAGATGAGCATGGAACAATTTCTCGCCAGTTCGTTCGTAAATATATGATCCCAGAACAATGCAATATTGACCAGGTCACCTCCAGTCTTTCCTCTGATGGTGTTCTAAGCATCACTGCTCCACGTAAAGAACAACCAAAAGCTACTAACGAGAAGGTTATCAAAATCGAACATACAGGTAAACCTGCCATCAGAGAATCCGAGAATCCGAGATCTGAGGATAAGAAGACTGAGAAGAGCATTGAAAAAGATAAGAAAAAGTAATTATTTCTAAATATTTACTTGTATTATGTTCGAGTCATTATTTAAGTATTTCTCATTATAAGTTATTTAATTGTTCCTAAGTTTTATACTTTAATGGCTTCATAAAGACTGTAAGAATTCTATAAATTATAAGTTGTAATTTTTATAATAAAACTTCGTTGATCGAATAAAAGAGTTTTTCATTTGTGTCCACCTACTGCTGGCTAATCTTAGAACTAATATTGTAACTGATATATTCAAATTCAATTGAATATTATATTCATGAACTAAAGAAATAAAGTCCTGGAATAATGTAATTTCAACATCACTATATATTCAACAAGATTTCTATGAAGTGAGAATAAAAAATTAGATAGTCGTATATTCTAACGGAATAAGGATTTGATTTGGCTTAGCACTTTTGAATATAAAGAATATTTATTTATTGAAAACATTTCTTCATTATATTATACTTTCATATTAAATAATTATATATTCTCAAAATTTCATGATCCACTTTAATCATGAAAACGAACATTAACAATATGTTTTTTGTAGATCTAATAAATAACAAACGATGCAACTTCGAACTCTATATAATAATAGATCCCCTAGCTGTTTCGAGTTTTATGCAAAGAGTCTGGTAGATTACATAATATTATGAATAATGTTAAGAAGTTAGATAAGTGTCACATATTGTGCCGGGAGTGGATGTTTGCTAAGTTATACATAGAACTGTCTAATATTTTGATGTCAATAGGATAATCTAGCAACCTTAATGAGGTCTGTCTTTGACATATAATAAATATAAATCTGTTATGTAAAGTAAAAATAACAAATAATTTATCAAAAATTCATGTAGTTCATGTAATGAGCTGAATAAGTACTTCATGGCGATTATTTTTTGAGAAAGTTTATTAGTTTGAGTTTAGGCTCATACATTTGCAAGTATAATACAATTTAGTTTCCAAATTATTCTATTTACAAGCGTTAATTACATTAACGATATCATACAAGCACTTTTGAATATATAGATATCCTTTCAAAACATGTTAAAATGTATAAATTCAACACAAAGAATAGTTAATAATTTAATGTTTCAATATCAACTGTCTTTGAGAACTTCTTTTAAAATTGATCCAGTATTTCTTGCTGGAACAAAGTCTGGGAATGTTGGAAGAGTGACATTTGACAACAAGAGTGTCGACTGAGTTGAAGATGATGAATGTTGTCTACTGTGACCTGGTCTATTAATAGACTGTAGAAAAAAATGATTTTTAATCAATTCATCATCCTGAAATATTAATTTCCACATTAAAAATTCTTTTGTCATACTCACTGAATTAGAAATTGGCAATGCTGGCAACTGAGGTTTTGGTTGAGACTCATTTTCTAAAAATTTGACGAATGCTGATGACAAAGAAGCCTCTTGTTCCTGAAAATAATAAGCATGTCAAATTATTGTTGATGTTAACATATTACATTTCTTTTCGTTGAATGTATGTACAGTTTGTGATTATATAGAAAGAGGATATAGCAGTTTCTGCTTGAATATTTTTATCAAGAAGTTCTGAAAACTAAGTATATGTACATACATACAACTAGATGATGTAATAAATCGAAAAATTATTTCGGTTAAATCGATATAATGAAAATAATGATACCTTGCTAGAATTTGGACTGCTATTTACCATAGACGAAAACCAGCTGTTCTTAGCAGAAGCACTATTGAGGCCGGATTTTTCTCGTTCTATTTCATTAAAGTCAAGAACGTTCGCAAAAACTTTTAAAACTGATATTTTGTCATTTGTTGGGGACGAAATATAACCCAATAATAAATTTTTTACAAGAGATCTGCAAGAACAAAATTAAGTTAGATGGATATATATTTTGATGAAATCAACGGGATTAATTAGTTTTTATTAACCAATAAAAATTGAATTACCTATCAACCTTTCCTTCGTGACTCATATTTGCTTCGTGGATCCTCTGATCAGTTGTATTTACAAGTTCTGTAAGTTTGTTCACTGTAATCAGAAAAATGAATCAAATGAATTTTTGTTTCGAGTATTTCAATAACGAACATTTAGTGAACAATGCTTATACATCGCGAACATATTTTTACAGAAGATTTTTGAAACAGGAATAAAAAAATGTTTGTTTGTTCTTAGATTTATACAGTTGAATACAAATTACAATACTGACATCTCGTAAGTTTATATTTGACTTTCATGACAGAATATTATTAAAAATCCGTTGAAAAACTATGAAAACTTGAATTTGTTTCTCTATAAGTTCAGAATTAGTCATTTTAAAATGAACACATGCTCGTAAATGTACTGGCAATAATAAGCTATACTGTAGAAATGGTTGAATACTGAACTACTGAAATTTTTAAAATAGATGGTTCAAGCTTCCAAAGTTTATCAATTAAAAATACTCTCTTTTACGATACATAATTACTTTTACTACAGGATATGAAACCATTAAAATGCAAGATACTTATTACTATATGTGTATACATTCTGACGACGTGGATTCTTTTTTTCATTCAGCATAACGGGTGGATTATTAAGAAGAGAACGTAAGCATAACACAAGTACTGGTCGATGAAAAAACACACCAGTACCTGATGTAATACTCACACCCCCTTCTTGATTTTTTAAATCATGCAGCATTCTTTGCGGCTTAGTTCATGCGATACAAAATCCTAAAATATTACTTTACAAAATAAAAATAGTATAATGTTATTTCAACATGCTCATTACGACAAGATTTTGATTGTAATTGAATAAACTAATTTAAGAATATTTCACATACAAATTTATTTTATGATTAGAATAAGAATAAAAAAAATTACGAACAAAAATATTAACTGACAGACAGATTTATCTTTGATAGAAGCATTTTTTGTCCTTTAGTTGTATTGTTTAAACATGAATGGAAGTAGATGAAAGTATTATATTCGATTCCAATCAAATGTAAAGTTATTTTTGCCTCAACATTGTCAGTTTGTCTGTGAAATAATTCTTTATCATATGTAACGCTATATTTTATTAGAATAATGGTGCGTTTACATCTAATTGATATACAACTCTTTCCGTTATATTATGAAAGAATTAACATTTTTAATATAGTGAAATAGAGAGAGTTAAAACTATTTTCAAAATCAGAAAGCTTTTAATTGAAAGAGAGTAAATGGTTTCCTTTTCATTGAGGGTTTAATAGAACATAAATATAAATTCGAGACTACAATCTGATACATTAACAAACAAGATAAATCTACATTGTATAATGTTGCTACAGCTATCTAACAAATAATCAAATTCTAGATATACATCATGATCCACAGTTTAAATTTCGATTGCTATTTAGTGGATAAAATTATTCTACATTGGTCTGGCCGCAATACTTATACTGCAATAATTGAGAAAAAACATTGGCGAGAAAAAAATTGTTGTAGCACTAGAATTGATACAAAATATAAAAAACTAATTTTGTTGAAGCGCATCGTAACACTTAATATGTCTTGTAGAACTGTGGTAATGGGTGGGAAACCCCACGAGGTAATATGAGCAGACGATGTTTACACGCTCACAGTTACCGCATGAGATTACCTACACTGACACTACCGAAAATCGTCCTACTATGTGTATTAAATTTGTTATTATTAATCAGCAGTCACTCTTTGGCCAAAATAGTATCGTGCTTGTTTCAATTCTCCTTCCATCTCATACTTTTTTTCGTTTTAGTCCAGACTAAATTGATTATTTGATAATAATAGTATTGAAATTGTATTTAAAATCCCAATTTTCAAAGCAATTATTATTATAAAAACAAAAATAACAATAATAGTGATCATTTTTTTATTATCCATGAGGACGTATTTTCTATTTTGAAAACGATAATCGAATATTGCAAAAAAACAATTTTGTTCAACAACTATTTCCACTCAGATTAATTAGTTGAAACAAGCTAATATTTGAAAGAAATATGGATATTGGTATTGAATAATTTAAACGAATGTGATAGCTTGGACGTCACTCTGATCGAATGTCAAAAAATAGATATTCTCCAATAGTTATTAATTTCATTTTGGGAATTATTCGTTTTCAAATCAGAGTTTTAATACATCCTGCAAAATTCCAAAACTCTTATTAATTTGCTTCAAACATAGAACCCATATAATTAATGAATAAGCGTCAATTCGCGCTGTATCAAATTTTTATGAAAAAAATTACCATAAGGAGAACCAGCACCGACATTATGGCAATATATGTGTATGTATTTGAAACTGTTTTCATTTCCACTGATTTTGGTGATGAAGTGCAATAGGCAGGCGATGGGCCAGCTCGTAGACGGATACCAGTAGGAATCCTGGGCTATATTATTAAAATCCCAGAATTACCAGCTGATATTTGACTACGAGACTGGACAGCGGTGTATATTTGTGTTTGTGCTCTCGCATAAATTATGTTTTTGCTTCCGATCATCTCACATGTTGCTTTGTTAATGATCGCAAATCTTTCATCTCTGCATATTAGTCACACCACGCAGCTTCGTTAAAGGAACAGAAATTGCTCGTGTTTCAGTGAAGCGTGATCATTTTGAGTGCGTGGGTCGAATTTTGCTGTATTTAATAATTTTTTTTTCTTGGAAGAGTGCAATAAATCTTGATAAATGTATGGTTTAAGAAAGGGAAAAGAAACAGTAGAAAAGTATAGAATGGCTCTAAAAACTATTTCATCAAGATAGTAGTGTAATAATTCACTAGAAATAGGATAATTCGCTATGACTTTAAGACTTTGATTATTCTTAATAATTGATTAAGAGGATTTACAGTGACACGTTAATTAAGAAATTGAATACCAATATCTAAGTGGAATATATCAAATGCTGGGAAGATCTTCAAAACATAAAAAAAGTAGAGAATCAGTTACCAAATAGCACATTTAGAATAAGCACCAAATCAGAAAGCTTTTACATAAAGTAAAACATGCAAATAGAACAAGATGCGATAGAAAATATATGTGAGAATCCGTACCTTCTTGATTAAGTTGCTCAATCCGTTCGGACTTCTTTTCTAATTGCTCTGTCAACCTTGATGCCGCTCGTAAGCATTCCTTTGCTTCTGCTAACTGATCCTTGAGAAAAAAGAAAAAAATGCTCATGTTGCTGAATTATATTCTTTAAGTGCAATAGTTCAGAAGTTTCCCGAAATTAAAAAATTAACAAACTTTTAGATTTGTAATCTCGTTCTTGAGTTCATCTTGACGTCTGTAAGCTTCTTGAAGTTGATTCTGTAGTTTTTCTGTTGCGGCTTGGATGTCCTTATCTTTATCTGCAATTTGTAATGTATAAATTAATGAATTGTAATTATAAAATTATATTATTGCATATGTCAATGTAGCTATTAGCTACAAGCTGAACTAGGATTTTCGATCTTTTCAATTCTATCAGTTGTCTCCCATCATGAAAGTAATCCTTTACTAATTGATAACGAAATTTACCTCGTTGAAACTGCTCCAAAACCAATTGCAAATTGGTTAACGATGCTGAATACGATAATACTTTGTCTTCCGACGCCGAAATCTTGTTCTGCAAATCATCTCTCTGCTGAACGATCAAAGCTAGTTGTTGCTGCAGTGTCTCAACTTGCTGGTTTGCCCTTACGTTCGCCGACGTAATCAAGGTCGAGCTGTTCTTTAGCCTCTCCTCGGCTTGCAAGAGTCTTGCCTCTAACGTCCTCCTGATCTCCTCCGACTGTAGGGCATCCTCAGTTGAGTTCTGCTCGATATCCATTAGGTGAGTGCGCAACCTGTTCAACTCCTTTGATGTAACTTGCTCTTTGCTCTGAGCTTCTGTCAATTGTTCTTGAAGATACCGAATGTTCGATTTTTCTTGGATAATGGCATTTTCCAGGATTCTGTTTTTTTCTTCAAGGGTCGCTACTTGATTGCTCAAGAGCGTGTGGTCGGCTATACCGCATCTTTCGCCGTGGTTGTTGGTTTCCTCGATGTTCTGGAGTCTCTGCTTAATCACTTGCGATTCATTCTGCAACCACAACAGTTGTGTTTCTTTCTCTTGCAGCAACGCCAGATTGGCATCTTTCTCGGCAACTAGTTTCTGCATTTTCGTCGCTTGCTCGTTCACGAGTACATTTAGTCTCTGAATTTCTTCGTGGTATTGTGTACTCTCAGCGTGTTTCTTTTGTATCAACACAACTAGCTCATCCCTTTCTTTCTTCAATGCATCCAAAGACGAGTTCATCTTTATGAGCTCATTGTCTTTAGTGCTAATGAGCTGAGACAAGTTTTCGACAGTTTCGCGAGCCATCATTGCTGACTCTTTATCCTTTTCGATCGTTTTCCTTAACGTCTCAATCTCGCTCGAGTTTTCGACAAGTTGAGTCATGAGCTGTGAACGTTCTTCACCGGATAATTGCATTTCTACAGATGAGCTTTCTTTCAATGGCAAATCACCAACATTGCCTTCAGCTTCAGCTCTTTTTGTCAGCAAACAATCCAAATCAACTTTCAACTTTTGATTTTCTTCCCCAAGAGCCTTCAGCTCATCTAATACCGTTTCATATTTCACAGCCATCTCTCTATGCACAACAGCTTCTTCTTCTTTCTGTTTTCTCTCCGACTCTATTACTCCTCGAAGATTCTCGACTTCCTTTCTCAAATTATCATTCTCCCCAAGCGAATTTACCATTTGGCTCAACTCATTGACCATAAGCTGTTTCTCGTTTTCCAAAACCGAAACGCGCTCCTGCGCGAGGCGCAACTTGTCCATAACGCGCGCGATCTCTTCCTCGTTCGTCGAAATCAACTTTCGTTTATCTTCAATATCCTCAACTAGCCTCTGATTGTCGCTTTTTACATCGCCCGCAGCCTCCAGCTCTTTCTGCAATGTTCTGTTCTCGTTCTCGAGGAACAGAGCTCTCTCCTCTAACGCCATCAATCTTCCCAGAGCGGCGTCGAGTTTTTTCGTACTGTCGTTCAAATCGTCGAGCCCCGAAACTCCCGTCAATTCCTCCTTCAGCTTCTGATTCTCGCTCTCGTATCGTCCAAGTTGCTCGACCTGTTGAGCCAACGATTTGTTATCGTTCTCGAGGTTGAGCTGTTTCTCCTCCATGTCGCTGAGGCTCCTCAAAGCGTTCTCGAGTTCGAGCTTGCACCCGTCGAGTTCCTGCTTCAGCAGAGTCGTCTCCGTGTTGAGCAGCTCGATTTTGTCGGTGCTTTCGTGCTGCGTCTCAGAGAATTGCTCCAGCAGCTTGTTGTTCTCCTTGACGAGGCGCTCGTTGTCGACCAGCAGCTGTTCGCTCCTGGTCCTGTTCAGCTCGAGCTCGTCCAACGCTCGGTCGAGCTCGTTGCGCATGTTGACGATGTCGTATTCGAGATCGTTCTTCTCCTGGCTGGCCTTGTTCAGCTCGTCCCTGAGCTGCGCGAGCGCCTGGCCGTCGTCCTTCTTGAGATCGGACTCCCTGAGGAGCTTCAGGTCAGCCTCGAGCTGCTCCTTGTCCCTGACGAGCAGCTCGTTGTCCGCGTCCACTTCGTTCTTCGCCTCGTGCAGCATAGCCAGCGAGTTCTCCAGCCGCTTGGTATTCGACGAGGATATCTTGAGCTCGCGCCTCGCGTTCTCCAGGTCGAGTTTGAGCTCCTCGATGAGCTCGATGTTCTCGTCGAGGCCCTTGCACCTCTCGATCGACACCCTCAGCTCGCTCTCCAGCACGTCGATCCTCCTCCTGAGCGCCGTGTTCTCGTCCAGGGTCGACTGCAGCACTTGGCTCGGATCCCTCGGGTCGTTGCTCCTTGTTTTGCTCTCCAGCAGCGCCTCTATTCTCGCCAGGTCGATGTTGACGCCTTCTTCCTTGATCGCCGCCTTGATGGCTTTCAGCTCGGACGACAGTTCGCAGTTGGAGTTGCGTATAGTGCGGATCTCCTCCTGGAGGGACTCGGTCTCGGTTTCCAGGGAAGCGACTCGCTCCTCGCTCGCCTCGGGTATCGAGGGCAGGTTCGACTTGAGCTGCTGGATCTGCATCAGAAGGGATTCAATGTTCGTCTGCATGTCCTCGCAGTCGACCTGCAGTGAGTCCCGCAGCTCCTCGGTCTCCTTCAGGTCTCGGCTCTGCTCTGCCAGTTTGCGCTCGACCGTACTCCTCTTCCATTTCTCATCGACGAACTGCTTGGCCAAACTCACGAACAGCGAGTCTACCTGCTCGTTGTCGGACGGAGGCTCGAGCGGGCAATTCTTCAGGATCTCGTTGACTTTTTCAATTTCCACGTCGAGCTGCCGCTGCTGTTGCTCGGCTCCCGCGTCGATCTCGGTTCCCTTGTCTTCTTTCAGTACAACGACTTCGGTTTGTTTGTCCTCTTTACAACAGGTCATCTCCGTCTGTTTGTCCTCTTTGGGACAGGCGATCTCGGTTTGCTTGTCAGCCTTGGGCAAAACGGATGTTTGGACGGCGGAATCTGCGGATTGCTTCACAGCCGGCTTGGGATGCTCCGCGATGCTCAGAATCTTGGATTGTGCTTGGTTGTATTCGACGTACAATTGCTCATAAGCAGCCTGGAGGGATTGGTGTTTTTTCTGCAACTCTTCTTTAAGCGTCAAAACTCGATCTGAAAATCGGGTTATTTGTTAACGCCAACTGGATAGATTGCACTGCAGAGGTAATTCAATGGGGCAAACGTATCGAATCAATCCGAACGAGGGCACTTCTTAAACTCTCGACTAGAATTCACAGAAAACGAACTCGATCAGTTCACGTATATATTTGTTTTTTCTTTCATTTTTATTTGTGTACGGGTGCAATATCCTTTTACGGAATATTTCAATTATGGATTACCGCAGGAAATTAAATTGAATCATATTTGATGTAGGTTTCATTCAAATTTGAAAAGTGCCTTTGCCGAGGAGTGAAAACGCGTACCGCTGCGTTCATGGGGAAATGAAAAATAAGGAAAAAAAACATAAATTGAAAAGGCTCGAGTCGAGCGTTGTACCGATGGACTCCGCATGCTGTCTGTCGAGTTCGTCAACGCTGGCGGAGAGGCTGTGGTTCTCGGCTTCGAGCTCGTCGATCCTGCGCCTCAGCTCGGCCTCGCGCTCGTCGCTCGGTTGGCATTTGCCCTCGGCATCGAAGCCGCCCGAGTCCGACTTCTCCTTGTCGGCGCTCGAGCCGCCCAGCAGCTCGTTCTCGTGCTCGAGCGCCACCAGCGCCGACCTGATCACGTCGAACTGCTCCGTCGAGGCCAGCTTCGAGATCGCCGTGCGAAAGTCGTTCACCAGCGTCAGCTCGTCCTGCTGGAGTCGTTTCGCGTTTCGCTCCACCTCTCGGCTCTGTGTTTCAGGGTTTTTTTTTATTTATTTGTTGATTCTCAGTTACGAGTCTCTCGAGTAGATTGTTAGATTGTGTGTTATCGCAGCGATAAGTCACGAGCTCGTCGTTTCAGCACTTACGTCACGCGGCATTAGCAATCGCATGATCCGAAAATTGGCAGACTCGAATGCTATCCGATATAAATCAAAACGTTTTGTGCGTTAGGATCTGAACATTTTTCCATCAAGAATGCTTGGACTATGCTTGGAGTGAAAATAATCGATTGTAGAACATTCACTTTTCAAATTGATCGTCATAGAAATGTTTCCGAGCGATAGTATAATAAAAGTCTTGGCGAATTTTCAGTAGCAGTTATGAATAGTGCCGCATTTCCCCCATTTTTTTTTCATTTCAACAAAAGAACGCAACGTTGTCGCGAGAGTCTCCGATATAAAATGCAATAAAAAGAATGTGCAGTGTGTATACCTTTTCGCCCATTTGTATGATGCGATTCATCACATCCTGTTTCGCACGCAACAGTTCCGTCTTTTGCGAAGGTCCTTCTTCTTTGAAAATTGCATCATCCTTCACGTTTGATGAGTTCAACTGTAATCAAGTCATTCGAGTCACTGTAACGCGCATGCTTCAGGTATAAGACAATGCAATGCTACTCGTTATACAAGTGTATTTGCAGAAAAAAAAATATTAGCCGCGAGTCGGCCGGTGAACGTTTACGGTCGAACGAGCACAGAATGTCTTCGAAATCGCAAAGCCGTCTGAGCGCGAATTGTCAAAAAGTAAAATTCCAATCCACCGTTGCTGGTGCAAAATGTCGTTGCGCGAATTGATAAAATGTGAACAACGAACGAAAATAACAAACGCAATCAAATCGTGTCAACTGCTGAGAAATTCCTATTCCCAGCCAGTATACTTCGAAATTCAATCAATCGCACGATAAAGCGCAGCTATATACGGAGTATAAGTACATAAACTCACCGTCACGAGCTTGTCGAGCTGAGCTTCGAGGTCGCGTATCCTCACGGTGGCCTGGTCGAGCTTGTCCTGCAGGATCTTGCTATGGGTCTTGCTCTTGGAGGCGGGCACCGGGTCCCAGAAGAATCCGTCCTGCTCTTCCTGCGCCCCATTGTTCCTCTGCAACAGGCGAAAGCCAAACGTTGAGCGAATTAGCCGCGAGGAAAACGTATCACTAGACGCGGCAATGTAGTCGCGGCGGCAAAAAAGTGCAATAAAGGCGAAAAAAAAAGGAAGAGCCAAGGCTCTCGATGCGGAGGAAGAGAGGGAGAGAAAAAGCGAGCCGGCAATTGCATAAACGTATTCGTTATTCTTGGTTTTAAGGACTCGCGAGCTGGTGCGTGCGAGGCAGGATGCATCTCTGGCCAGGCTGGTGATTAGTGCTTGCACCGGCATTGTTATATGCGCGCCGTGCAGAATAGGGCTTTACATAAGAATCTCGTGTGCCGCCGACACAATGCGCGGGAGCCCGTCGACGTGTATATATACAGGTAGATATATATATGTACGTACTTTGTCGCACGCACCATACGACTCGCCCGGCACGCGCGTATGTATATCGAGTGTGCATTATACTCACATAAATGTTTTCGTCCCAGCGGCAGCAAAGGGCCTACAAAAGAATGGCACTTTTCTGCCGCGGGGTACGAAAAATAGTATATGCACCTCGCTCATCTAGGCTATTTCGGCACGCGCAAACTTGCAATCCTCGCTGCGCTTGGATCGCAAACGTTTTTCCTGCCGAAATCGCCTAACCTCGCTCGGGTGCATAATATACCAATATATAGATAGTGAGATAGAGAGATACAGTGAACTAATTGAAAGATGCCGTTGTCCGAGAGAATATAACCAAGGCTGCGCGAGTACTGTACGCGCGCGAGACCGAACGGCCGACAATATTTTATCATTTTTCATCGTTCGTTTTCATACGATCAAGGATACGACAAGTGTACGATTCGCTGCGTACGCACGTATATACATACACGTCTCTGCTGCAGTGCGCCGCGCGACAAAACTCGGCGGCCTCTGCAGCGGAAAATGTTATGGTTCGATTCTTACGACTTGTTTCGCGCTGGGAAACTACTCGAAACGTATCAGCACCCGAGTCATTCCTTTTAATCTCGTTTTTTTGATCCATCACATTTTCTCGCTGTTTGCCCGAAGATTTTCGGCCGACTTCGAAATGTAAAGCTATACACATTCTGGAACGCGCGGTAGCGAGGGTTATACGATCTATTACTGCACCAGTACTTTTTATTCGATTCGATGAATAATCTATTCATCGAATCGATCAAATAACATAATCTACAATATGCTTTAATGTATAGCTGGATAAAAACTTGTTTTCTCGATGTATTTTTTCCTATAGCAAGGAGAAATCGTATGACTATACACGCTCGGAAAAATCAGTTCTCACCGTTTGTACAGCTTGGTAATTGTAACACACCGAATTGCAATTATGAATATTGACGGCGAGGTTGTATAAAAGAAAGACCGGAATTCGGAATACCGCGAAACAACTCGAACATCGATCCCAATATGTTATACCTACGTTAAATTTAAGATAAATAATTCATGCGGGTTGCATCGTTCAATATCCGAGCCGGTTATTCCTCCGTAGTCAAAACACCGGTGACACATGAAAAATCGATCTATCCATCCGACGTCGAACCTCCAACCGATACATATACGCGCACACCCGATTCAGCCGCAGCGCGTTGACACGAGTCACAACGTCGACCGTCGATTCCAGCTCTGTCGGTCTCGCAGCCGCGCGACTCTACAAAATTAGAATCTCAAATTCGACTCGGCCATGCACTTCGAAACAAGCTACTCGATCGGATAAGGAAGGAGAAAAAATAGAATCCGGCAGGATTGATCGACCGATAGTATATCGGGCGTTGCCATATTACAGTACTCGGTCAGTTGAGATCTTGCCGCCGATATGGTGATCGGAGCGCAGCTGGCCGCGAGGTGACGATAAAAGGGACGAAAGAGTTTTTTACTCGTATATGTGCGCGCGCGCAACTGAAAATCCGGCTCTGGTATACAGTAACTTGATTTCAATTTTGAGACACTCTTAAATTTGGATAGTTGATTGCAAAAACGATTGAATATCGTACATTTTTATTGTTTCAATATAGAAAATATGTGAAAAATTCGAACCAACGTGACGAGATGTACAATCCATGCAGAGTCCACGGTAGTACCGACATGTATTCGGAGCATATATTCAACTATTATAACATTGTGAAAACACCGAGTTTTCCAACGCCCGTATATTCTTCGGGATATAGATAGTTGACGAGGGAAGATGAAAATAAAAAACACGACCCAGTTATGTTTCGATTGTCTAACTGATGCACGAAGCAGAAAGTGCAAATTCTGTAAGACGCTCGACCAGCAGTGGGGTGGGGGTGTGTCGAGGCGTGGCAGCTGCGGGGGAAGGGGGGGAGGAGGAGGAGGAGGAGGAGGGGTATTGCACGTGTGCCGCGTGTATGCAGGCGGCTGCAATTTTCACTTGGGTAACGTCTCCGTGAAATGAAGAAACGAATCGAGCGGTCCAAAGCGCGGCTCGTCGAGAGCGAGTGGCGATGCTAATGAATATGAAAGGGGCCCGAGCTGGGTCAGGTCAAGGAATAATGTGTCGTTTGACTTGCATGTGCTCGCGCGCGCGACGACGACGACGACGACGACGACGACGACAAAAGCCGCTTGCCCTCCGCTCGTATAATACACCGCAGTATAATATAAGCCGCTGCTCGAGAAGCGTCAGAAAGAAAAAAAAAAAGAAAAGTAAGAAGGGAGACTTTGCGTATACGTAGACGCGCGCGCGCACACATCCGACTCTCTGCGCACGGACGGATCTCTCAGTCTCTCACTCTCTCTCTCTCTCTCTCTCTCTCTCTCTCTCTCTCTCTCTCTCTCTCTCTCTCTCTTTCTCTCTCGGGGGCACATTTTACTTTTTAATAAGCGGACGACAGATTGTAATCGTTGGAGCGGGCGCACGGGTGCATTAGTCTTTTTTACCCTGCGCGGGCTCTTCGCGCCGAATTTGAATGGACATGGTGAATTTTCGAGAATCGCGCCGCCTGGGAAAGTCGAGAGATGATATTGTGTGTGTGTATATACCATTCCAAATGGCCCATCAGCATAATGCTTTCACGAAGCATGCGCGTTTAAAATTCCGTACAAGCTCCGAAATGTTTGGACTGCGTCAAATGGGGAATATTGTTCGAGATGTCATTCGTGCGATACGGTATTTTTTTTTTTTTTTAGAAGATCGAAAGAAAATCTTGGAGAAGTTTTTCGAAATTCGAAACGATTGCATTGAGATGTTTGGTATAAATATTTTTCAGAATTAATCGCGCGATCCTAATTAATTTTTGATTGATTGATTTCTTCCCTCCAACCGTGAGCTCATCCTAGAATTATGTCTACCGAGCTTCGAAAACATTTAATTTCAATTCGAGCAACACGCACGCGTACTCATCGACATAAGTATAAGCAAAAAGTTTATCCATCGAGTAAGTATGCGCGAAGCATCGCGTAGAGCTTCACACGAGATAGCCAAGTCCATTATCAGCGTTGAGCCGAGTAAACACTCGGCTCTTTCTCGCGATGGCTCTATTATGGCCGTCTTCCCAGGCTCGCTATCGGCAGAAGCTCGAAATATCATCGAGCGCTCGCAGGTTAAAAGCGGAGCTACGCAATCAGCTTTTGCGCTCCTGGGTTAGAGGGAAAAAGCGATGGCTCGTGTCCTGCGAGTACGTTGATTAGCACAGCAGGTATGATACGTCTGATAAGCCACGTGGGAACGGAAGCTATTATCAAAACGAGCTCGAATGGACGACGTCGCATGCGCATTTTCGACAAACCGTGCGCTTCGTGTAACTCGATTCGTACAATACGAACTTGTTCTTTATGCATACATACGTTCGCTTCGACGGTGTTTTACTTCTATATACGAATTGGCGAGTGAGTAATGAGTTTCTTCCGTAATCAGAAAATATCTTCAACGAATGCTTCGTTTTCCGAGCGAATGTACATTGATTGATTATTGATTTTACAGATAAATTTGCTCATAAGTATTTAGATATATGAAATAAATGAATAATGATACACAGAATATCTCAAGGAAATCAACATTTCCCTTGCCCCCTGCATATCTTTGGATTTTTTTCACGCTATAAAAAGAAACCTACTTGCACAGTTCCATCAAGAGCCAGCTAGTAAAAAACAAGAGTTTGGATACCTAAGCGTCTTATTCGTTTGATGTATTCGTACAGTGATAATTGTAGAAAAATATTTATACATTTGACGATCAATCGTGCGAGGTCAAAAGGCTTGCTTCAACGACTATAGCCGATTGCATTCGGAGCAGTCACTGAAACATCGTTTTTACCCTAAATATTATTTCGTTACACATCAGGCTTAAAAGAAGGACAACTAACGAATATACTTTACAAAATAATATTTTCAATTCCTCAGTTCTGATGGTAAATCGTGAATTCCCTCGAAAATATTATTAGCGTCTTGAAGTTTCCCAGACATTATGATGTACGATCAATGCTATATCACATATATATATATTTATGTTCCTCAACAATTGTATCTTGAATGAAAATAAAAAGTATTTAGAGATCAAAGTTCATTGAGTTCAACCGACAATGTAATATAATGAATTCTGTTATTTGAATACTCAGATATTTCCGATAAAATATCTCTACGAGCCGTTTGTCTGAATTCACAAGAATTATTCATACAGGAAGCTACTAGTCCCGTGTGTTACCTTCAATAATGGAACACTCCCGTGTCCATGCGAGAATAATGTGCGCAAGCTCCAAACGGAGTATGCGTAAATAATTTCTCCTCCAGCGGCTCCGATACAGCGAGCCAAAAATTTCCTACCAATTCAGTCGTTATTTCCTCGGTTATTTCGTCGCGCCGCGCGCGCAGGACACGTATTACACACAGAGTCGCAGATGCGCGACGCGCCGCCGCACTCGATATCTTGCCGCCCGGTATATATCTGTGTCAACATAGACTGCAATAAAACTCGTCGCTTTCTCGAGCGAACTTCTTCCGCCGCGCGCACGTTGTATTATAACGCGTCCATATACCTTTGCGTCACACGCGGCAGCTTGTTTCGACAGCGAATCATTCATGGATTGGAGAGAGAGAGCGAGGAATTGTTATTTGCAAAAGAGAGATGATCGATTCATGGGGATGTATATATATATATCCAGCTGTTTACTATGTCACCGAGACATATTCTTACGACAATTCTCCTTTCTCCATGTATTTTAAACTTTTCTCTCAAGAATATTTATTATACAAAAGGCGAAAAGTTTCCGGACACTTATAGTATACTTCTCTATACGGAACCATCGATTGCAATGATTCATATCGATTCGTTCGACGTTCCAAGTCCTGATGATTATTTCTGAATTATTTCTCCCATCGAGTATAAAGTTTATCTAGGAAACTAAAATTCAATTTTAAAACACAAAAGATACCCGAAAAAAAATAAATATTTTTGTTAGCGTCCATTATTGCCATAGCGTGCGATAAAACGTCCGAAAAAAAAGAGTTCATTACTCTCGTTCTTTGCCGAGAGAAGCTGGCATCATAAAGTCTATTTGACGATTCAAACAGATGAACAGCTCGAGTAGCCAGTTATTAACTCAGTTTCGAATTGATTTAGTTTCGAACTTGCCGTGCCCCCCCCTCCCCCGCCCTCGCTCCGATAAACCGCGAGAATAAAAGCAAAAGCAACCCGTCGAGCTATTCGCTCCTGCACTCGTTCGTTATGTTACGCGTCGCATTTGGCCGAGCCTGCGAGTCCACGTGAAGTCGCCGCCCTCCCCCCCGAAGCAACGCGCGGCACAGGGAGCATTAGTCGCGCGGCGTAAAAACGCATTGTGGCGCGCGCGCCGTATCAATTGCGCCCGCGAGCGGCGAACGCGGACAGAGCGGTACAAAGGAGGTTGCGATAAGCCCGCAACCACTTAATTAGCTGTACGCACGAGCTGGTGGTTCTTGGATTCTCGGTTCCGTTGAGCGAAAAAGTGCGAGCCTTGTATATGTATACACGCGCAAAACGACGGTCTCCGGAGGTCCAAGTGTGACCGACTGCGAGCTCGAGCGGCTCGAAGTTCGTTCCACAGTGTATCACGCGTGCGGCGCTCCGAAATGACCGCGGCCACGAGATTTTGACCCGCGGGCAATTCGCAACGGCGTCGCGCGTTTTGAAAAAGTATTCAGAGGCACGATTCGTGTTG
Source organism: Aphelinus atriplicis (assembly GCA_020882685.1). Lineage (NCBI taxonomy): Eukaryota > Metazoa > Arthropoda > Insecta > Hymenoptera > Aphelinidae > Aphelinus > Aphelinus atriplicis. Next base: position 74,314,356 of record CM037073.1, read on the forward strand.
CCTCGAGCTCTTTGTGCATTCACCCACGCGTCCAGTCGATATAGTAGCTTAAAAAGTTGAGCGCACTGCTGGGCGTTCTCAATCACTATATTTTAATGTAAAATGTGCGTACGCGTCGACCGCTGCACCGGGGGACCGGTGCACTGCTCGCTATGTATACCGCGTTCGTACAATAACAAACTCACGGCAGGCTCGATCGGCAATTTTTCAATTGTACCGCAATGGCGTGCACAGGTGAGTCCAATGTGTATATATACACACTCGCGCATACAATCGTTATCACTTTCCAACGAGCGATATATACTGTGAACGCGCACCGACCAGTACTTATAATGAGAATGCATGAGAACTCGCGAGCGAGTGTATATATATATGCGTAAGTGTGCAGCACTCGATGTTTATGATAAATGCTATATACATACGCTCGCGATGCGTCGAACATTCGCAAAGTACTTTACACACGCGCGCGTCCTGATTAAACTTACGATATAGGGGTAGGGCTAGCTCGATCGATCCAACCAAGTTCCTCGTGATATACCCGTATTGCCACAACTACAATCGAGAGCACCGCAACTCCGATGCGCGTTGAGTTTAACGCATTTGGATTTTGCATTTTAGACTAAGTAGAATATCGAAACGAACGAGCCGAGAGCACTGGGGCACACAGCACGATGCGCGACTTCTCGGGCACGATGAACAAGCGGAGAGGGCAAATTACTATTTTCGATGTTATTAGGTATTGAAAAATCGGCCGTGTGACGTACTTTTTCCAAAGACTACTTTGAAAAGTATCTCAATGGCCATCTGTCACCGTGTGTTACCATGCAAAATAGCGATTCTCACAATGCGGCCCTCCTCAACGCGTACAAACGAGCGAGATAATCATATTATGCGCTGGCGCGCACGAGGGAAACGCGTCGCTTGAAGAAATCGGCTGCGTGAGTCCGTCAGCGCGACTTCGCCCAACGTTTCTCCTCGGAGATTTTCGTCACTTCCTACATATATACATACGTATAACCAGGACGAAGTGTGCGTCGAGCGAGCGAGTGTCACCGACTCGCGCGGGGTTTCGCGAAATTGCGTCGTCACGTATGTATGTACACATTCGCGCATGTGTAAGGCCGCGAGTTCACGTGCCGGTGTGCAGCGTAAACATATATATATATGTGTGTGTAAGCATACAGCCGAGTTTTTTCTTTTTTTTCACTCGTTCGCGGGACAATTTTGCATATATACGCGCATTATGCAAAGCCTGCGAAACGCACGCGGACTATTTATAGGCTCGAAACTCACGAGCCGATTACCCCGGCCATCGAGTTGCAATAAGGGTCGACATTATAGCTTCACTTCTCTTCGCGGGAAACAGAGAAAGTCCAGCGACTTCTTTACTATATGGGAAATGAGTTATGGTTCGCGTATATACGTGTATACATGCGTGTGCGAGTTTGCGCGATGACGAAAATTGAAACCGACCGTTGAGCCATTGTACACATGACATTCGTTATCGCCAGAGTAGAGAGTTGCGAAGAGCGATTGGGTGTGTGCAGGCAAGTCGGAAGCATATACCTGAATATATATCGTCTTAAGAAATAGTCCGCGAGTAGTTGGAACTATTTTGTATCTTTGGCTTGTAAAAGAAAAAAAAAATGATTCCAAGGTCTGAGAGTGACTGGCGTCATCCGAAGTGTAAAACGGTCATAATAATTCGTGGCTTATTACATCGGATTGATTTATAGATTCCACTCGTTCGATGGGAATTCTCGATTTTACTAAAAAATTAATTGCTGTTTTCGGATGGAAATTCGAACAATCACGTCAAATCATTTATAAGTTACACTTCTGTAGTTCTGTAACTCATCTTAAGGAATTTATCCAATTCGATTCAATTCAATTTCGTTGCTATATAAGTATTACTTCTGGCTTCAGTCATTGGTCAGTAATGAAACGACCCACATATACTACTTGAGTACAGTTGTGTTATCAAACAGAGGAAAAGAGAAACTTCAAATATATGCGTCGCGCTTGAAGTTGGACATTTTTCACTCAGCTTCCAAAACCACGTGGAAATTCAATCTTGTGAGAGCCTAAGAAAAATCACGCTCATTAAAAGTCAGTACCAACTCACGTGACACCTTATGGAGTTTACGCGAACTTGGTCTCGCTTTCTCGTGGCGCATAATATAGACACTGCGCGTGTAATGCAACATCGGCCATCGGCAGACGTGACACAATCGAGTCGCGCGAGCCCGTTTTATTGCGAGCTGTTGCAGCCCTTGCAGCTTCGTCGAAGCTTATGAATGCGAAACGAGAGGGAAATGGGTGACAGAAAGAAAAAAATAGAGAGTCGTTTATGACGGAGCGACGGTCGTAGATTTTTTTTTTGAAACAGAACTTTTTTCTCCAGAGAAGCGCGTAACAGGCTTGGGAGATTGAGTATACGAAACCGGTGGAAGTGCGAGACTATTGCAATGAATTGATTAGATTACTCAACTTTAACTGTGAAATGAGTATTGTCGAGGATTTGCTCTTGGGATATGTTAAATGTTTATAGGTGTACTTTGAAAGTCTCGCGCGCGAGGAAAGGATTCAATTTCGAAATTGAAAAGACTCATTCAAAGCGTTCGAATACAGATTGATTATGAATTCGATTTAACGAATCAGGTTTTACATGCAGAGTGGAGAAATGTGATTGTAAACTTTGAAGAAAACAATCAATCGTGATTGATAAGACTTACAAGTGAATTGATGTATGAAAATTTGTTCGGAAATTTGATTGTAAGTAAAGCGGCCACATAAAATAGGTTTATGCGCGTTTAGAGCAGTTTAATTCCATGTTGCAGAAGGAACGATTGCTTTTCGATTAGGTTTGCGCATATATTGATCTTTGACACGCGTTTGCTTAGCATTTCGCTCTCACGTCAAGCTCATGGAAACCCATTCCTTACCAGCACTCCTTTTTCAATCCCAATAAAATATTCTAGTTTCTTCCAACTGACATTTCAATGATTGAAAAAAATGAAATAAAGTGAAATAATAATGATTTATTATAATACGGTGTATGTGAATTGGTGTTTTTGCTCTAAAGTATTATGAACATTAAACGTGGAAAACTTCCATGATGAAATTCATATATGTTTGCTGGGTAAGTAGCAAAAACCTCGTAAGAACAGCTTTTTTGGTTAAACTGCAAAAACAGTAATTAAGCTGTTCAATATTTATTGTGATATAAGACGTAAGTATAACTGTTACTGAATTCTCATGAATACTAATGTGATAGTGTACAAGTAAGGTGAAACTCGAAGCACCCATTTCTATGAGAAAAATTAGAAAATAACCCTTGCGACAAATTTCCATGATCCAGAATTAACTGCTCATTATTCCACCTGTATAAAATATACTCACGTATAAACAGTTTACCAGAGATAATTACCACGTGAAGTTTTGAGCAAGCAAACGTTTCTAGCATCGCAACTAACTGCACGCTTGAAAGAATAAGAAAAAAACTTCTTCGAATCGCAGTGTTAATATTGACGTTTCAACTATGCACGGTATCGTGGCTTAGGTTGCAACTTTGATTTCGTCTGGAGACGAGTCCGAATGTTGCATTAGAAACCCCCTCGACTTCTGCATTCACTCCCATGGTCTGGGCGCGATAATACGAACGCACGGTATATCGTGTATAATACCAAGAAATTAATGCTCAGCGCGTTCCAGAATAAGATAAGTCAAAGTCGCAGCGTCAACATGTTCTCAACGAGCGTCTGCTTACTCCTTATCCTTTGCACAAGTCTAACGTATATATATATGCCACCTCTCGTTATCCTATTTCTAATGGACGCGGTCGGATTTTTCACATTGAGAGTCCGTATACTTGAGCGAGACTGAAATTCCATCAACTAAACGCGCCTGCGTGTACAACGAGTGTACCGTCCATTTCGGTGGACCAGTTTTCTAAATGGGGAAAAAAGAAAAAAGAATTCATGTGCACACTGCAGAGTTTGTCATTCTCCCTCTCGCGAACCCGTTCGCTTCCAAGCTAACGTTCGAGGCTATACGCTTGAACGGTGCATTATCAGTCGGTCGTTTGAAAAATTGGCAGATAGCGTAATAAGCTCGAAGCACGAGGTAATGAGCGTGTTTTGTAAAATAACCCCAACTGCGCGCGCGGCAACTGAACGGCTTAATAAGACGATCCATATATAACAATCCAACTATTTTCAAGCTAATAAAAGACCAATACCTTCTGCGTCGCGACAGTGTACAAATACATAAACAGACACGATATAAACCTATACACGCTTGCGATGCGGTTTTGCCGCGTGCATGCGCGCAGCTCGTCCCGTTGCGTACAATATATGTAACGCGCGCGGCCGATGGTGCGCGCCTCCGTCCGCGCCGCCGCGGGGAAATCGATCATTCGTCACCGCGCTCGATCTCGCGCGCGCCTCTTATTTTCTGCTCTACTAATGATGTCATTGACTCTCTCTCGCGCGGCCGATCGGTGTGGCAATATTCGAAAAAAAAAAAAGAGAGGAAAGAAAAAAAAGCAACGGTATAGCGTGCGCTGCTACGCGACGGACACGCGAGAGAGCCGGTCTCCCGTTGATGAGCAGGAAACGCGCGTTGCAAAACACAGCCGATATGCGCCCGCGGAGTTTCAGCCACAATGACGTTCATTTCGACGTTATATATTGTCGCGACACATTGTGCTCCATACGTGCCTGTATACATGTATGTGTACGAAGACGAGAATAAAAAAGAGAAAATTATGCAAACGCTCGAGCGCGCGTATTTTACGGGAAATGCGCGCACGATCCTCGTTATTAGACTCTCAATTAAACTGGCCGCTCGTTATAACTGTGTGCCCCCGCGCGGAATGGTTCGCTTGGTTTTCGTCTTCCGATTGTGTATTTTCAATGCGCGCTCATTGTTTCTATGGTTCGCTCGCGAGGTCCGTGTATACCTTGACCGACAAATCAACCGAACGGAGAGAAAATCCAAGGGAGTTACGTTTTATTCACGCGCGTTATGTATCGTACATATAGGATGCGTGTACCGTGATTATGGTATCGAGTGCGGGCTCCTCTTGTCGGAGTGTATACCATAAGAGTATTTGGCGAACGACTTAATCACATGCTCACTTTCGTGCCAAATATATCATTACGTACGCAGCGTCACATAATAAGATTTTGTATACGCATGTACTGCAATTTGCATCTGACATACGCGGAAACCTTGGGCGCACGGCTAATGGCGATACCGTGACTGTAATAATTGAATTCTTGAAAATGATAATATTAATAATCATGGGGCGTATCAATTCCACGGCCCGATAACAGTTTCATATTCAAGTTTCAAAACGCTTTACACATATAGAACAACGGCGCGAGCGTGGCATTGATTTCAGTGTTGGAGCGAAAAAAAATGCCGGATCGACACGGCGCTAAGCTTCCAAGATAGAAAACTCGCGATAAGAATCGAATCGACAACGATTACAAGCCGCGATATCCCCTTTTAGCCCGTTAACGTCCCGATGACACATGTTCGATCTCGTAATTAGTCCCGACGCAAAAACAAAACAACGCGTCACTCGCGATGTCGATCGCATTATTACGGGACTCGGCCATCAAAACTATACACTCCAATTCAGCCACGGGCATTTTTCAATTCATACGCGATATCTCAATCGCGTGTATGTACATTAGCTCGACACGCGCTGAATTGCCGGCTCGGGGAGGCATATATACGTATACCGGGGATAAATTTCGCAAGCGATCGATCATGATGTTATATACACGAGTCGAAAAGTGCAAATTGCCGCGGCGCGCGTTACGGCTATAGCGTTTTTTGTCGCTCTCGCTAAGGCGTTAAAACGGCACGCGTCGCTTCGCCTTGTGCCATTTATCACTTTGGCGCCCGCGAGAAAAGCACACTCGTTCCTTCCGTAGAACTCGTCGGTTCGATTGCGCGCGCGAGCGCGTGTATATTTAATTGAGCGAGTGCAAGAAAGATAGAGAGGGGGAAAGATCGCGCGAGCTCGTGCGGCGATTGATTCGGAGAGCTGGTTTACGTTGCGAGCTGTCGATTGATGTAAAAAAGGGCGAGAGTGGATATTAACTTGTGATTGTAAATTAGTTCGATCAATGGCAGCTCTTATTAGAGTTCTTTACTCGATTATAATTGACGCTCTGTTATATTTATGATGTGTATGCGAGACGATCGTCTTGCGGATAACGAAGATTGTCTCGAGAATTACCGACTATTCGAGTCCGCGTGATAAAGACCAATCATAGATTCGGGTATCTACTCTCATATTCAGACTATTTTCTTTTTTTCATACGCTTTTATTATACGCTTTTATTTCGCTCCACTATCTGTCAGCAATGTCTGCGATGTCTGCGGCAAGCTCGGTACTGTCTAATTTTGACCTATTAATCAAGGACCTAAACATCTCAAACTTTGCACCGATAGTTATTGTCGAAGTCGATGCTGAGGTGTCATGTAACTTTCTACGAAGGAGTTTTTCTTTTATTAAAAATTCGTGATGTGTAGACTGAGTATATGAGAGTTAATCAATCAGCTACAACAGCACATGTTACGCTTTTGCGCCTTCTGCTTCTGCCGATCTGCATTTATTAGTTAACATAACCTCTTTCAATGACTATCGCGTGATTATTTCCACGACTCGAATGAACCCTATACAGGCGTTCCTTCGTGAAAGCGTGAGTTACTTGATTGTAAACGATGAACACTCGCGATTTCACGAAAGAACGCCTATATGATTCATTCGAGTGGTGGAAATGACTTTCTTCCTTTTAGTCGTTTGCATAAGAGCGTATCTTCATTATTTCATTTTTTCCTTCCATTCGAACCGTATAAACGAATGTCCTTCTCTAAGTACAAGAATTATCCAACTTTCCTCATTGACACGGCGAGGCACACACAACAAAGAAATTACTATGAATTCCCAACCTTGCGGAAAACGCTCGGCGGTATCGCTAATGCACTAATTGCGAGCGCAAGCGATACTCCTCGGCGGTAATTTTCATTTTGTATCGGCGGCTCGTGTGGCATCGAGTTGCGCGGGAGTTTACGGGAAAAATAGAAACCGAGCCGCGTCAAACTATAATCGGCAGCTCGAGCAAACGGGAAAGACTCGGCCAAACGATAATTGCACGTAATTCGCGCGATATTGATGTAGGGCGCGAGTTACACTCGCAACGGAATTACCGATCGTGCGGCCGCATTTATGCATTGCACACACACACACACACACACACTAACGAATACATACATACGTGCGTGCGCAACACAACTAGTCGACTCTCGCTTATTATGCAGCGCATTATACAGAGATAAGAGAGCCGGGTTCTTGTGCTTTATCGTTGCGAATTGACATGCCGCTTTTGACTTTTACGACGAGAACTTCTTTCGACTGGGCCGAGGTGCGCGCACGCGTCGGCGCACAAGCATTCTTGTCCTGGCCGCTGCGATCCCTGGCTCCCATCATTGACAATTTTCGCTTTGCTCGCGAGGATCATCAGAGTTCGGTGACGAGACGCAACTTACTATACATAGGATAATTAATCCCAGTCGCTAACCCCAATTCGATGTAAAATAAACGCTCCCTTACGTTCGGTGTCACTTGTTGACTCCAACTGAATTTTCGTAGGAAACAACAATTTTTTAAACAGTAAAAAAAAAAAATATTACAGTAAAAGTTGTGCTAATTTCAGGTACTATTTGTATCGTCTTTATAAAAAAAAAACTATTTGTATCGTATTGGATTGGCTATACAAATTTATCGTATATCCGGATAGTGATTCTTTTTTTTTCTTAATTGGACGAATAAAAGTTCAAGAGAAGTAATGTGATCGAACGGCATAATAGAAAATCACTATCATGATACACCGTAAATGTACCACTGTAATCTGAACCTAAGCGACAGGAAGTCGAATTTAAAACAGAGACTTTTACTGAGAGCGATAGTGTACGGCTCGTTGTTTAGACCATTCCTGTCTCGCGAGGAACCAAGTGTAGTGGTACTATTTCAATTAGAATCGCGAACATTAAACAGCAAGAAAAAGAGAGAGAGAGAAAGACGAAAGGCAGGCCGAGAAAAGCAAACAGAACTCGCGCTAGTTTGTGCAGTAAGAAGAACAAGCTGCTCGCGGCTTGTGTAAACTCAAGTTGCAACACTATATCGCCACTATATGGTAATTGACTGGACGATGTCGTCGTCGTAGCTCGACGGACTCCGACCCACCTCCGGCTTATGCTCCAAAATATTTTCAATTAGGTATAAGCAATATTTCAACGATTGGGGGACGTGAATTTTGGTCTGTGTTCAAAATCGAGATGCGTTTTTATGCTCAATTTTTAACTGCTACCATTTTGGGGGATGTCTCGTGTATTCTTTTGAAAATCTATATTGAGATGAGCTGAGCTTGTATCGTTTGATCTATATGGAATTGTATAACTTGAAAATCCGCAAGGATACCGTATCGTGGAAGGCAAATTATTCGTATTCTTCATTGATAATCGTGAGTGTACAATGCTTCATTTATGTTTATGGAAAAAACAAATATCCCAAACTGTTTCCAGCACAAATGGAGCTGTTAATGAAGCAACTATGAATAGCTCGCGTATTTCTAAAAATATATGTACAAGTAAGCGAAGGTGCAAAAAATCGTCGTAAAACGGAAATATTTCTTCACGCGTGTCATTTACGTTGATTTGCATGAAATCTCTCCCCTTAACGACTTTCGTAATTTTTACAAAAACAAAAACATGATATTAGAAGTCGAATTGGGTAACCGGAGTGCGCGCGTAAAGAAAAACTCGAAAAATCGAACTGCGTAATAACCGACGTGCAGCTCGCATGAAATAATGTTCGGCTTTCAAAAGAATCGTCGTGGACTCAACAAGCCAATCATCTTTGCTCTTTTCGAGCGCAATTTCGAGGATTATCTACTCTGCCGCAATAAATTTCCCCGGGACCGAAAAAAAGCAGCACAACCTCAACAGGGACAAATGGAACTCTCGAAAATAGTCACTGGGTAATCGACGGTCGATCCCGTTCAAGCGAAATACAATTGAAACTGAGAGAGCGAAGATTTTATCGATAGCCATTAAAAAATGCCTTACTTGCGGCTTGCGGCCGATCGGGGTTGCTGGAGCGTCGGGCAGGGGCGAGCGCGAACTCCGCGGAAGTCGAGCTTGCCGCCCGTCACGTGCATAGTCAGCAGAAAATGATCGCCGGCCGCCGTCGAGAGGTGCACTGCTCCGGTAAGCGCGCGGCTTTATTATAACAGATCGCCTAAGCGCGGCTGGTTGTTGGCGCGCGAGCGCCGAGCCCCGACTGTGCGCGACGCAGGTACGACGGCGACGATGACGCGATATTATATATCGCTCTCTCGCTCTTTCTTCCCTCCCTCCACACTTTGACCAGGTCGAGCGACGCGCGCACCCAAGTTTCTCACCGTACACCCAGAGCTTATATATACATGTCGCGACTCGGAACTATTCCGACTCGTCTTATTTTTTCTTCCTATGATTATTCCCTCTGGCGTTTTACGCGCGAGAATAAAATCCGACACGCGACATCCGCGTAAATCTCCTTCCCGCGGCCGATCAAATGCGCGCACGAGCTTTGATTTTATATCGTGCGCGGCCGCAGTTGTGCGCGGGCGCGCAATCGAAAATTCACACGATCGGTAGTGCTTTTGAGGGCACACATCTCGTATTACTCGGCAAAACTTGATGGTTCCACGGCTATACGGCTATAAGGTTATAACGCGACGAAGTTAAGGTACTGAGTGGGGGGTGCGAGGTTTCGAGGAGATATGATTTTTGATTGGTTACCACTTGAATATTCGCCATCGAAACCTAACGTATTTGGGATTTAGTTGTTAAAGTTAATATTCTGGTGAGTTGATGTACGATTCGCTGGCATGAGATATTAGCTAAATGCTTCAATTTTTTTCACTACTTTATTGATAACTGAAATGAGGCAATGGACGTAAAGATGTTTTGTCTTGATGAATCATTAATGGTCTCCGTGCTAATTTTTACCAATAAAAATAAATGGTAAAAGGGTTTAGCGAGATTAAGTCAAAAAGTATCAAGACAGTAAAAGCACAAGAAACAGTGTGTGTATAGTTGCGGAGGTGAATTTCATATATACAAGTGTTAGTGTGACTCGTGACGACGACAACGACGACGGCGAGGCATCAGGAAACTTTTATCTTGCTCTCTTTCTGCTCAAGCGTTCCATCCGTTACGAATGACAAAAGTCTGTCCTTCTTTCATTTGTCTGTTTAGCTTACACATTCTTTCTCTCTTTCTCGATTAGTTTCAGTTTAAGCGGGTAGTGCGGGCAGGCAGGTGAAGGAAACATTCACTGTTAAAGGAACATCCTGTACTCGGGCCAAATGCTAATTCTCACTGCTTTCCTGCCCGAAATTCTAGTCGCCTGTGTTGAACTAATCGTGATACGGTTTTTAAAGGAAATATCAGTTTTGAACTGCGAGGGATGTTCTTACTTCGCACACATTTCTGTCTCTATTTGAAATCGCTCCTAGAGATGCCGATTAATAATACCATGGTCATTTAAAATAATGTAGTTTTTTTTCCAATGTAACATCGTCGAACATGCCTGTACTTTTTATTACATATACATTTACGACTTTGATCCTTTTTCCGCAATGGAGATTGCCATATGGGTCAATTTTTTTAAATGACTATGATAATAATTTCACGTTCTCGTAGATAAGGATAAGTGTTGTGCCACGTCACAACAAGCCTTGGACACTATTTGATAATTTTCGATTATCAAAAAATTGTTTTAATTTTCTCAACTAATAGCTAGTGAATAGGGCCACATGTCCAAGTGAAATATTATTCTTACTTTCTTAAAGTTTAATAATGATTTCAATGACTATATAAATACATACAATTTTCCTCAAATGTTTGTGAATACAGAATATCATCTAATTTCTGATACCAATGTCTCAATGCACATTGGGAATGAATCAGGTAATGTGTTGTAAAATTATATGTGCGAATTCGAACAAACTTCGTGAGTTCAAAGAATTTGGTGCATATAAATTTGCAGAAAAAAATCAAAACTGATTCTGCCATAGAAAATACGAAAATTAACACTCATTGATTGTCAAGCAATATCCAACATAAGGCTTAATCAAATTCGGGTTGACTAGTCTGTAAACTCATAGTTTTCAAACAATTATAGTGTTTCGTACTTATAGCAGTCGTAGCATATTCTCGCATCTAATCGAAGCTCTACTTTTTCTACACACGTGCTCGAAATAGCAAACGGGAAAAAAGAATCAATTTTCACGTTCCCTTTGAAAATAAAGAAAACTCTCTTTTTTTTCTCTCACCATTCGGTAATTCCGAGACGCTGAAAGAAGAAAAAATCATTCCCATGAGCGATCAATCAACCCTGCGTCCACCATATTTATGCAACCCTCATAAAAGCTCAATAGCCTTCTCCATTCACAAACTTTTACCTCGGCGAACAAGAGAAGGATAGACGTAGGGCCGCCGTCGGGGTCGTGGATAAATAAAACATAGGTAGCCGGAACGGAATTTGGGAATGTCATGTGGTGGCGGCGGTCGCGGTAATTTGTATAAATTTGACTTGATTAAAAATTGATGTATGCACGTGCGCTTGTCCATCGCGTGAGTAATCGCGGCGGCCGAGCTCAGCTTCTTTTCGCTCGCCGAGGATCGAGTTCGGCCAGACGTTTCTCAGCGATAAGTTCCTCCTCCTCCGAGAGAGAAAGAAACCGAGAGAGAACACAATATATTATACACTCATGCATATATACGCTAAGAGAGCGACTCATCGACTCGAGTCCGCAAGAGGCCCATAGCACTCGGCCGCGCGTCGTCAACGCCACTATAAGGGCCGATCCTTTGTTTGCCGGTTCGAGATAGCCGGCCGGGGAAGCAAAGGAGAAATGAAATGTGCCGACCGACGCGCCGGCTTCAACGGGGCGCTTTTAAACTCTCCACAACGTTCGAAATTGTTAAGACTCCTGCCCACAATCACACTATACACAGACTGACTCGGTTGCTCTCGGGCGTCTAAAAGAATTTTGAAAAATTCGTTGCACCAATATTAGAACAGCAACGTGAAACTCGCAATTAATTATTATGTGTGTCAATCTGTTTTTAATCGGTCGCAGACTCGCAGAGCCGATAGGCTCATGAATAGACGTCGTCAATGGATATCCGGTCGCAAAGGAAATAACTGCTTTGCAGTAGGACGCTTCGAATTTCTAGAGATTTAATCAGTCTCAGCTTTGTTTCAAAAATAAGCCAAGTTTACATACTCCACGATGACGTTCAGCCATGAAAAATTGTTCGAATCCGAAACAAATATTCCTTGGATTCTCTCAAATTTGACTACAGTGCAAGGCTTACCTTTATTTGGTTGTTACAATTTTTTATCGAAATATCATCTGTAATTCGTAATTATCACAAAAACTAAAAGTTTGTTTGGTGTTGAAATTTATCAAGATCTATACATAGCGAAAAAAACACTTCGAGTTATTTTATCTTTATGTACATGATATATTGATATAAAATGAGAATACTGTTGTTGCAACGATATATTTCAAAACTGGAGGAAGTAAATTCTATCTCCTGAATCGATTATACGTCATAAAGAAATGAACTGCTTCAATCGAATTACTCGATAAAACGCCACCCAAGAGCCTGTGCTGTATATAGTTAACAACTTGTATGAGCTAGTGCATTTGAGTAGGTGTTAGTATATGAAAGTACCCGCATATAAAATTAATTCGATTCTATTTCCCCTACATTGCAAGTTGATAGAGGCGGTGCGCCATTTGTAACGAATATCAGCTATCTGTTATTTTACCAAATCATTCGTCGCAACGATTTACAGAATTCACAGTTGATATAAACTGAATTTTGGTATAAATAAGTTATGAACTCAATTTGGGAAAATGAATAGAAGGTTGATTCGTCGAACTAATTCAGATTTGCAGGATAAATAACGTGTTTTTTCCAGTCAATTTTACAATGGACGACCTAGAGCCGAGAATGCAAAAAAAGGGAAATAAGTAAAAGATGACTCGGAAAGATAGCAGAGGTCATTCATAAATATATCGCGACAAATCTAAAGACAGCGGCGTTCATGCATGAATATATATAAAAGTGATTAAAACTCACGGTATCGTTGGGTTTCGAGCGGAACTCCACAACAGCCTTCTGCAGCTCGCTATTCTGCCTCCTCAAGATCGAAATCTGAAGAAGAAACGAGTCGACATGTATACAGAAAACATCCCAGATAGAATCATCCAAAGTAACATCTGTCGATCCATAGAGGCGCGACCATCTACCCCTGCGGCTAACTCGGCGCATCTGGATAACGAAGCGAAACTCGCCCGCATCGGGCTTTCAACGGGCCCCGCGATAAGGCGCCCTTCCGCAGGCCTGTACGTTTTCCGAATACCGAAAAAAAAAAAGAAAAAAAAAACACGCGCTCGCGCTGGCAAATAGCACCCTAATCGCGCAGCGCGGAGGACTCGAACGTGCGGTTGCGCTCTCGTGTTATATTATCGCGGCTGTTTGCCGCCCTTATCTCAGTTTGCACTGCGATAGCGAGCGCGAGAAGCCCACCCCGAGGTGTATATATACATATACCTACCTGCGCGTAGAGGCTCGGCTCACCTTCTCGTGTGTATACGCGCGACGTGTGTTTTTTTTCGAGAGGCCCTTCGCATCCGCCTCGAAGTTTTCAGCTTCTTATATGAAGGAATGAATTGTTCTCCCACGTTCTCGTCGATACGCGAGGACCACAACAAGTTGTATTTTATTTTATGCTTCTATTTGCCTCACCATCTTTGAAACCCTAATTTTCACATGAAAAGCTGCGGAAAGTGGGACTTTCCCGTGGTCGCTCGTTACGCAAGGAGGCAAAAATAGTCTCAAGTAATCAAGATGAAAACTATCGCTCAACGCGTTTGCAAAACATACTTGATTCTCACGCGTACATCGAGAATCACACGTTTTGCATTAGTGTCGGAAAGTACTATTTTACAACACGAACATATTCTAAACATCCCGTATGGTGGCAACAAACTTTTACTATATAAGGATGTTCAGGATAATAAGTATTCTCTTCTTTCCAGTTATTCGTTCAAAAGAGTACATTCAAAAATGGAGTCGATATTATAGAATGAAAAATTACAATGCGAAGATGGTGAATACTGTAACTACGGTAGATAAAATAAAAATAAACGTCACCTACAAAACAAATGGAGAGCTCTACACTTTCTTATATTTTTCACATTTGTAACCGTATAATCACCAAACTTTTTACAGAAATGAAAATGATTGATAGTATAAAATATGTTTTTATGATATTTTTCGTTCATATAATATTCGCCTACACATTACGTATATGTAACACATCGTTTTCACCAGTATAATATGGTGTCGTATATTCTGTTCCTGTTCCAATTATTTACGAATAATAATTTTGTCTCGTCAATGAATCCATACATTTTCTCAAGCATTGAAAAAGCTATTTCATGACATAAACGGTGGGAAATATACGTGACGAAGCTTGTCGGAACGTGATGGATACATCTAAGGACATACATACTAAGAAAGCATTTTTGTCACTCGTTGCTTATGTTTTACTTATCATTCGAATGAGCAACCTACAGCGATGAGATATAAGTATAGTTATCTAGCGAGGCACAGAACAAATACTTTCGAAAAACTGGTTTTCTTTAAAACGCCATTTCCTTTGCCAGGCTGAGTTTGCTCCGAGTTTGAACGTACCAACTACTGCGAGAAAGAAGGTTCGCGAAAGATAAGCAGCGACGAGCTCCATACGCAAATCACTTTGTTATACGTAGCGTACATGGTCTACACTGCACTTGTATCTTAATTTGTTTGTTTCTACCAATAAATGTTGGAAGTTATTGTTCTTGTTTAAAAAAAAATAATTTTCCAAACCTTACGTTCTAAGGCTCTTGAATTTTTTGGCACATTTTTAATAACCAATTGTTGGCGAAATAACTATTACACGCATACGTACTCGAATAAAATTGAATCTTGGTTCAAGAAGAGAAATCACCTTAACGCTACAATATATAGTATCAAGATCTTTTTCTCGATCCTTCAAGGAGTCTGTTTGAAAATTTAAAATAGAAGGAACTACACAACTAATGAAAATAAGTAGAATTTCACTAATTTTCAAGTTGGAGAGAGAGGGATAGGTACGCAGAATTTGTACAAAATGTACAAATTCCTCTTTACTCTATAAGCAGCGCTGGACAGTTCAGGATAAATATGTATCATGTTGATTTACACAAATCGCAATAAGCGTCATCTTTACGAGTCGCGTAAATTGGAGATATTCATAGTTTGCCAACTTCTCTCCAACTGACAATCTGCCCCTCTCTCTCCTGTATATTTAAACTATCATTAATCAGTTGTGCAATTTCTAATGATAACTAGTCGTTTTTTACTACTTTAACTTTACAAAGTAAGCTTTATCTCACATGCTAACAATTTTCAGAGCAGTTTTTGAAATATATTTCAAGTAGTGCTATTTAGAAACAACACATTGGCTACAAATAGGTATGTGATTTCAAGCGTGCCACACAACAAATTTAGAAAAATTTTGTCTTATCAATCTAGATCAGTTTATTGATCACAGCGTAAATGGCTAGTTACATAATTCCTAGAAAACAAATTGATAAAGGGTCAAAACCCTATCAAATGAGTTTTAGTGGAAGCCGCGCTTATGTTTACAGTGCACTCGAGCCGGGATAATGGAGAAGATGAACATCTGTCAAAATATCGCGATAATCGAGGTGAAAAAACTTATCGCGTGGCTAGTCAAACACGCAGATGGCGAGGGTTCTAACGCAAAGCTGCAGAGGTAGATTATACGTAAGGGAAAAACCAATCGGCCGCCACCCACGTGATACCCCGATACCCGAAGATCGATCGGAGAATTTGATGAAACGAAGGTTTTTTTATCTCACCTCTGCTTCCTTCGAATTAAGCAACTCCTGCAATTGGCTGCATTTAGCATTGGCTTCCTCCAAATCAGTCACTTGAGCCCCCGGTAGATCTGAGGTGGAAACAATACGAAAGTTGATTCAGATAATAGTTGGTCAACGTAACTCAAACATAGAGGATCTTGAGATGGCCAAACTGATCGCATACAGAGTTATAAACAACTCGTGAAAACATTGAATCCGAATGATTGCAGACTAACAGGTAGCCAAATAAAAGTATATATAGCAGACATACACAAAACGAAGACGATTCGAAAGCAAAGTTTTCGCGCTCAACGTTCGGCCGGTAAAGCAGATCAATGTTTTGACAGTATGGAGTAACCTAAAAGCTGCCCCGATATCTCAGCCCTCAATCGCAAATTTGTGGGCTACTCACCGGGCTCGTTGACGATGCCGTCGGTAAGGACCTCGGACACGTTCTTGGTGAAGCTCGATATCTGGCCCTTGAGGCTCGAGAGGCTGGTGAGCCCTTCACCGAGCCACGCCATTTCCCACGTCAACACAACACTACCTCTGCACCAGATTTGTAATCGCCGTTCGCTCGCGGTATGGCTGGCGGGGCTCGGGATTTATCGCTCCGGAGATGGGCCGTCCAGCATCTTGATAACAAGCGACACTGCAAGATCAGACAAATTAATTACTGCCCGATATATTAATCGCACTCGGATACACTGCAGAGCAGCGGAATACACACTGTCGAACACACAGAACCCACCACTACCAGGGTACATACATCTTCCTCCCTGTTCTAGGGGATTTTCGTCAGCTGACCCAGCTGATGAAGAACTAGAAACGTCCGCAGCGCGATTTGCTGATGTGTGCCAACACAAATATATATATATATATATATTTATATATATACATATAGCTATAACTCGATGTAATTACATTTCGCTCGAGTGTAAGTCGTGATTGTTGATTTTTATGTTCGTGCGCAGTACACTGACAAATTTTCTGCTCGACGATGAATGACTTTTTTTTATTGACTTCAATTTCGATTCACATTTGTCCCGATGCAGAGCTTTGCGTGCCGAATTTTTGGTAAATATTTTTCGCTTATTAATTGCTGCCTCGAAAGTGTGAATCGTGTATTAAAGTGATCGTAAGAGGACCACTTAACTATCAGCTACAGTTGTAGTATGTATATTATTTTAAAGGTGAATTACACTGCAACATTTTAGGAAAATGAGAATTTTTTGAGAAAATACTTCTTTTCTTTATTCACTAATTTTACATTCATGGAGATACATGATGAAATTTTGTTATTTACACTAATGGAGTTAACGAAATTGCACTTATTTTTACGAATGTATGTGAGTATATCGGTTCGCAGGAACGTTCATTACTTGTCAGCGAACTTTTTCCTTTACAAATCAAATTTCATGAAAAGAACACAAAAGTAACAAATATTCAATCTTGTAACAATACAGCTATGATACCAATTTTTTCCCAACTAATCACTGCATAAAAAGTAGTGATTAACGATGTCTGCTATTATATATAAAAATCAGCTAGACTACCTTTTATTGTTGTTAAAACGAATAATTTCGATCAATCATCTCTTATAAATTAATCTCACGATTTCAACAGTTGTTCTCTAAACAGAAAAACTTGAAACAGATAATATATAAAATAAGAATATACATGATTTTGAATCAATTTCTTTTCTATACAACAATAAATAATTTTCACTTAAAAAAAAACTTAGAAATCGAATGACAAATATATCAAAAAGTTGTTTACTCTCCAAAAATATATAAACTTATATCTGAAGAAAAAATATATATTTCTCCTCAATTATAGAATAAAATATTTTTTTATATACAAAAATTGGTATTATAACCAATTTAAACTTCTCTTCAACTAATTACACATGGCTGTAGAATATTATTAATTCATAATATTAACTAAACTTGAAAAAACAGTATCAGTCCTTCATCAAAAACAATTGTGATACTTTTGAATCTAGCTACGAAAATCAGAAACAGGCACTTCAAACTTCTCTCAATATTACCTTAATTCACCTACTCTAATACTATCAGGATAAAAATAATATTTCTCCAACAAGTCATTTCAATTTCATTTTTCCCATAAAAAAATCTCACTCATTCACATCACAAACTCATCAATTATTTTCTATATTCCAGTCATCATCGTCAACCCAGCCATCACCTGTATCGACTTCAGTCCCCTCTGCAACTGTTAAATCAACATTGAATCTATTCCCAGACTTAGAAGTAGTTGTAGGAATGTTTATCTCCTCTACCTGATGGACCTGAGCTTTTTGTATTACTGGCTCCATATCTGTGAAGAAATCTATCTCTTCGCTTTTTTCTTTCATTGGTTTAGAAATCTTAATGTCAAGTTCTGTAATGTCTGAAATTACTGGCTTTTTTGGATAAGATTTCTTTGATATCAACATAGGAGTTACTTTTGAAGGTTCTTCTTGAATCACAATTAAATCAGATTTATCTTCTACTTCTACTTTATCGGTATCATTGACACTGCTTATTTGATTCAAGCTATTAGTCTCACTTTCATGGTTCTCCCAGTCAGACCAATTCTCTTCCTCGGTGAAGACGAATTTTGTTTCTATGCCATCCTCTCCACCATCAGGCGATGGCCTCTCGTGCAGGTAAATAGTTTCCGGAGTAATTGGCACATCTAGAGTATTGACATCTTTGGACGGAGTGTTGAATGAAACATGATGATTTTTCTTGCTCTTCGGAATTTTTTTTGGTCGACCATCGGTAAATAACCTGCCCCGATTACCACCTATGACTGTAGCTGCACCAAGAATAGGCACGAGATCTGCAAGAGCGCGTAAAGTTGTACTTACGAGAAAATCGTCAGTGTCTTTGATACCAACAAGGAGTTCTGGCAGAATACGATGCTTTAGATCATCTATTTGGAATGTTTTAACAAAAGAGTTTAGATGTGATAACAACAAAAGTCTAATTGGAGCATCTCGAACACAAAACATTTGCAACAGCTGGGGGACTAGACATGCTTGGAAAGTTGATGTTGTGAAAAGACCAGCATCTTCATCAGCTTCTATAAAAAGAAAATTATATTTACTACTGAGGACTTTCACATAGTAAAGTACACTCTAATAGAACAGTTTTCACCTTTGGGTTTCAATAAATTAGGCAGAAGTTTTTTTTGGGCAGTTTGATCTAACAAAACCATTCTAGACAATAATAATTTTCCTAACTGCTCTGCAACTATTTTCTCTGGAAAAGACTGCAGTTGTGGCACCAAGTTTCTATGTGAAACATGAAATTACATGATTATATTATCTTTTTTTTTTAATCTATTGAATGAAATACTCACAGGAAAAATTCTTCTTTTTCACTTTCACTTTTTAGAGGCAGTTCAGTCAAAAATGCATGAATCCTCATAAAATCATGTGTGAAAAATGCATGATTACTTATTGATGAGAGAGAAATTTCATTGAACCTCCTCTCACAGAGCTGTTTGAATTCTGCTAATCCTGGGACATCATCTACAACAGTAATATCACCTATTAAATGTTCAGAGAAAAATGATAAACACGTTTAGTTGACTGAATCAATGCATACCGTTATCTTTTTGTTTCAAAACATCTTCTGCTAAGACCGCAAAAGCATATTTATCAATGACTTCATGATCATTAGAAATATTACTCATGAGCGTATCTTCATCAGGTGAGATAGCATTTTCATAACGATATGTCTTGATTTTCCTCAGATAAGCTGGGTTGAGCTCAGAACTACGACAAAAGTACTCCAAGCCTCCCAGCTTCCAGCTGCTTTCCGGTGTTACATAAATAGAACTGCAGCATACATTGTTGTGAGAACCCGTGGCATTGTTGTGAAGAAAAAGTAGAGCCTTCAATATACTGTGCAGCCCGATGCATATTTGTAGTGTTGTCTGGGATCCTATGACCTGCACAAGTGGCTTAACTTCTTCTGTTGCCAGGAAGAATTTGCTGCCTTTTGACCAGGATGACGCATACTTGAGTATACATGGGTGTCTATGCAGCATCAAGTTCTATCCAACAAACAAGACATTCATAACCAATGATCGGCCGAAAGTAAACCGCAACGTTCGCAAAGAAAACCTACCTTTGCAGCCTTTTCTAGAGGTGAAGGTTTGCCGAAACTGGCATCCGAGTGTAGAGAGGGTTCGCTTATGAAGACGGACAGGCTTTGGGGGTTAGAGCCACGAACGTTGGAGCTGTGGTGGGTCCAGAAGTCGGTGATTTCAAGGGCCTTGTCGTCGATTTCCAGGCCCTTCAGGGCACTCTTCTCGTTGCCCATGCCTGATACAAAGGCCCGACCACCGCTCTAATCAGAGTCAGCGGTTTTTAAAAATCAATCGTTTCTATATCAGTGCCATCGTGTCGGCGACGAGCGCGGGCGGCGGACTGAGAACTGCCAGTGAGAAATGCACGTCACACATATATAGGTAGTGTCTCACTTCACTACTGCGTCAACATATACCGTGCTATACCTATATATATATATACACTCAGAGAAATTATAGAAAGCGCATATATGTGAACCATAATTGTAATATCATGTTGACCACGTTTGTACCAGTTGAAAGCATTTTAACGAAGTTTAAGATCTCTGTTTCGGACCATTTTTAGGTTTAGATTTCCTTTTTACATAATCACAATGTCTATACAAAATATTATTTCATGATTAAATTGTGATTGAAAATGTATTTAGCTATGAATATATGCGGTTTCAGGAATTGAAATAAATGAAATCCGATTTTTGAACTCTAAAACTGGTGTGTATCTTGTTGAGGCCTATTATAATAAGAAAGTTTGTAAAGTAAATTTGATGATGTTTCTTTTATATTCAAAAGAAAATGAAGCAACAAGAAATTTCAGAGAGCATCAAAAATATGCTAACACAAAACCTGCACAAAAAATTCACCTAATCAGCTGATCCTAAGCTTTTAGAGGATTAAATGGAAAAGGAATCAATTAACGTGATTCTGATATTTATTCTGGAGTAAAACAAAATTGAAAAAATCAAATGGCACGGATCGTATGTATGTACGAGAAGGATGATGAAGAAAAACGACAGCGATTCTTTTCATATTCAAGTTGTAATCAGAACCAGTCGCTCGCCGAAGAGACGCTCGGTTATGATTACAACAACGATTTTAATTTACAATTCATTGCTGCTAAAGACAATAATTACACCGCAAGCGTACTGTTTATGCAATATTTTTTTAGATTTCTTCTTTCCCACATTTTAATTTTTCAATATAGTGATCGTTATACCATACAGAATTTTCTTGACCAATACTCATTGTATATTTTCTCCTTTGACTTCGCTCCTTTCTGTCACCCACAGCTTATTGAAATCACGGTGTGCCTGTTGGATTTTTCAGGTATAGCTGGTCGATTGGTTTGCTTTTCATTGCCTATTATAATTTCTACATTTTCCAATGATAAAAATCCACGGTCTATCAGCTCTTTTTCTAAATGAAAAAGTTGAGCTGAAAAAATTGCAGAGTATCCCGTATTTCAATGTAACTGTTCCGTATTATTATATCAACTTGAAAATTCGTTTCAATTTCCTTATCAATCCTTCATTCATTCTCTTTCATCGATGTATTTTCCGAAAACGCATAACAGTTTTAAAAAATCATCTCATGGATTGGTCATTAACTTTTCTTTTTCATCTCTCTTCAGTCTTCTCACTATATCATTTCTTTCGTTATCGTAATAATATATATGTAAAGTAGCGTTGGTGCCTCAATTCTTCATTATCGGTATAACATCGTACAAGAAGATATACAAATCGTTTCGAAGGAAAAAATTTGCTTTTAACGGCATGTATTTCTCTATATATTCGTATATAATTGATTTTTTCCTTATTCATTTTAAATCTAAGTATTATTAATCGGTACGTCAAAATGATTTCGATGGTTTAGTTAAATACGCTTGATCTATGATTCTCACTTTCCTTTCAATCTTTTTTAAATTTTATTCTTCCATAACTATCATTTAATCACATAACTATATTTTGCCTTAAGTTGATTTTCGTTATCCTTCAACAAAAAAATACTTTGCCAACGGGTTCCTTTTTTTCAATCATTCAAATATCTACAGTGTGAAATTGGAACCAAGACCTTCTCGTTTCCATCTTCTATTCACACAAGGTACATCGAATATCTGCTTTTTCACCTTTTTTGATCCAAGTTCCAGAAAGAACGATTGATTTCCTATATAACCAACAAGTAATTAAAGATACAAAACAGAGGATAAATTACTTCAAGATTTTGTTGCAAGTTTCCTCATATTTGTAAGTTTTGAGAAAGATAAGGGAATTCAGTCGTGCAAAGAAGCAAAAATGTTCATGTTGGATACATAATATCTTTTTATTAAATTTTTCGACCCAACCTCCGTTCCTAACTTATTCTTCAATGTTTACCGACGTGTACACCGCGATTCAAGTTATTCCACACTATAATCGTCAAGTCGATGATCAATCAATTTTTACTAACGATCATTACATTCCGTAAACGCTTTGCAAACACTCCGAATGCAGATATGGAGGAAACTAAAAGAAACTATGATTTGTTTCATCGATACAATGATAAAAACGTTTTTACTATAATAAAAGAACCGTGAACAGTAGCGGTGCCAAAAAAGAGAAAAAGTAACGATAGTCACATCGACGTTCCCGCGTCACATATAACAAAATCAAGGAGAAAACTTACTTCCGTATCATTATCAAGCAATACCTAAGTAGGCAATGAGATTTGCCGAAGTGAAAGAAAAAAGAAAATCAAAAACAATATATGTTTGCTCATCTTTCATATTCTGGGATCTCATTTTATTTCAAAAACTAGAAATTCCTGATTTTCATTCAGTGTCATTACACTCATCTTTATTAGAATGCAAATGTTTCGAGTTTTACTCAAGAACAGATAAAATTAACAGGCACTTCAAGGGTTGATTCAAGGGTCTGTCTCTACGCGTTTAATTCGTTCAGCACTGATTAGAGCATCGGATACACTTATCTCCCACTCTATTATACTTAATTGAATTATTTTCGTTTTTCAAAGAATCACTTTCAACACGCTGGCTTACGATAACTTACATAAACAAAGACTATCGCAGCTAAATAGATTCGTTTTACAATTATTCCATTTCCATTTCCCCTCCTCGCCTTTTATTTAATCCACGTGCATACAACTTTCAGTCTTTCAAGTAAAACAATATCTACAGGACACGTATTGTCAGTCACAGTAATAATCATTCGTCGAAGTCAGCATGCGCTCTCATTCTTATCAATTACCACTGGACACATTAACTGTTTGTTTTAAAAGTAAAATAAAATAATAAGAAAAAATAGAGATTTGTAGCTTCTGAGATATTTTTTCTCGTGGTTATTATATTGCATAAATAAATCTCGCTTCCTAATACCAAACATTGTCAGTAGCCAGTCTTAACAAAAGTAAAAGAACAGACCCCCGCACCGATACCCATACGTGCCTTGCACACAAATTTTTTCTATTGGAAAAGAAAAACAGTACCTCAACGTACCTGTAAGTACTAGGTATATTCAAACAATTTACCAAGTACCCTCGCAATCGTCTACATGTATATTACGCATTTTTGCTTCATTTGAGCAGCGACACCTTTGTCCGCTAAATGTACACGTGCAAACAAATTCATAGCAAACAATCAGGAAAAAAAGATAATTATCAATAGATATAGTATTAATAGTAGCATGAAAAATGAATCTTCTGCTAGTATATTTTTGCTTTCCTTGTCTATAAAATCGTCGATATCGGGTGCCAAGAAAAAGTACGCTTTAACTCTCGACATCGTTCCGCGTAGCTCATGCAACTCGCAAGTATACTAATGAACGCTGCACATCTCGCTCATTGACGTGCATGTCATTTCTTGTCACATTTTCTTTAATCGTATCTTCATTTTAAGCTTCAACATATTTAGGTAGTGGATTCCATAATATGAACAGTCATTTCAAGTACCAACGATATTAGTGTATTCTTATTAGACATGACACAACATTCGAATCAGTGGTAGATTTATAATTATTTTCAATGTTTCATCTCTACCTTCGCATTTTAACAACGCGATGGTGCAGTTTTTTTTCTCACTTCTGCTGTATTACTTATCGGAAAAAACATTCATATTAGATGTCGTCGAAACGACTGGCAGTAGGTTCCATACCTCGAGAAAAGAAAATATTGAATCCAGTCTCTCCCCGTAATGCAGTCACGTTGTTTTATCTCCTCGAAGGCTGCGAAATAATTACGTTCAGCCATGTCAATAAAACTATGCAACGATGGGATTTTAATTTAATGAAACGTTTGTTTTTATTTGTTGAATGTTTCATTTTTATGTGATAATAATAATATTAATAATAATAATGACGATCTAATTAAAACGACAACGAAAAAATATACAATTCTTTAGTTTTTTTCAGATAAGTGGCTTAATTCTTTTTTTAACTTTGTTCAGCCTTGGCAATACAGTGAGTCTTATGCTGCACTTTCGATACTTTAAAACATTACACATCTATAAATGGTGAATAATTCGTAACCTGTGCGAAAGGCGAGGTTAATTGTCGATTGGCGAACGATACTGTAAACAATTATCTTCTATTCTTATTTAAGGACCGTACAAAGTAGCGACACATCACAGATTCGTACTCCAAAGTTGATTCTCACACTTTTTATGTAAACAAAGCAAAAGACAGTCTTTTGAAGTCATTTGCTATGTATGTACGAAGAAAGAAAACACTTGAAGCACTTTTCGTTTTAATGCTCACCTCGCGCGTAACGTATTGATGAGTCGCTTTGCATCGCTGTGTGTCTGAATGTCTCTGGTATCGAGAGTTTGCATGTTTCAAGG
Source organism: Aphelinus atriplicis (assembly GCA_020882685.1). Taxonomy (NCBI): domain Eukaryota; kingdom Metazoa; phylum Arthropoda; class Insecta; order Hymenoptera; family Aphelinidae; genus Aphelinus; species Aphelinus atriplicis. Next base: position 74,339,343 of record CM037073.1, read on the forward strand.
TCTAGGCAGGGTAATTTATCGCACGCTTTTCAGCGGCGTTTTACTTCAAAATTTCGCGCTGTGCAGATTATATAGAAACTTTACACTTTGCATTTTTGCAAACCTTACTCCCACCGATATCGAAATATTTTGACACAACTTCTGTCGGGCCAACACTAATACTATAATATAGACGAGATGACGCAGAAACATCACTCAAACGTCTTTAGATAAAAAGATTAAATTTGGAAAAGAAATTGCTTTCATAGCTTTATAGTCAACTCAATTGCAGACAATAAAGTTCCTTTTTTTCTTCTATGTTTCTTGATGTAACAAGAATCAACTCGCACCCATCACTTTTACTTGCATCGTCATTATAATAATTGAGGCTATAACCTCATCAATCATTTTTTTCTGATCTGAGAAATATTGTATGATAAATCACTTCTTGTTTATGTCTTATATCGGTTCATTGACGGATCATATTAGAGTAAATGTATGTTCAAACGATAGATTAAAGCCTTCTGCGATGATTAACAGCTTTCCTCCTTATTCGTTTTGCTGGCTCACTTCTTCTTTGTTATCACTTTCTGATGGATTAACGTTGCTTTTGTTTCCAGTGGATTGATTACTGGCATTATTATCAGATATTTTATCATTATGCGGATCCACTTTATCATTTGTATCCATCTTTACGTTGTCTGTTGAAGGATCGAAATACGGATTAACTTTTAATTACTAAATAAACCATTGATTTCTTTCGAATCGTTTAATCATTAAACGAGAGTTTTCACTCATTCAATAGAATGGATCAACATTGTAATTGAAAGAGCTCAAACAGTTTTACAAGTAAACGATTCATCTTTCACGTGATAAATATAAATGGGTCTCACTTTGCCCAGAGTAATATTGTTGCTGCATTTTCATGTTGCGCTGCTGTTGTTGCTGATGCTGCTGGTGAATGTTGGGCCTGTGCCGATTCATTTGCGATTGTTGTTGCTGAGATTGCATGCAATTTTGCTGCTGTTGGCCTTGTTGAGAATTACTGTGACCGGGCGGGAACGGCACTACAGGCCGCTGGATAGGAGGTGGGTAGCTGCGTTGCTGCTGCGGCTGTATGTTACGTTGCTGTTGCATACCCATTCCACGCACGTTTTGTTGCTGGAAGATATATATATTTGATTTATATAATACCCACAAGTATACTGGTAATCAAAGTTCACAATGAAATTAAGAAGATGTACATACATAGTTATTATAGCTGCTAACCAGAGCAGACTGACCGACACTCTGATATTGCTGGAATTTGTGGTGCTGAGTAGGACTCGGCTGGGATTGTTGAGAAGACGACTGCTGCTTTCTTGATTTCGGTGACGCTGTAATTTTTTTTCATTAATGATAATGAATTCGGGGTAAAGATGTGCACACAATTCGGAGTTAATGCAAAAATTTACTTACTGGAGCTAAAAACTGAGGCTAGTACATCTTGCTGATTTCCCGAGGGACTTTTGAGCTGCCTAGGCTGATCCTGTTGTTGGTGCTTGCTGAGAAATGTTGCGGCGGCGTTAGCTGGCCCAGGCAGACCACCTGTGGGATTGCGGTACTGCTGTGCAGCAGCTGCTATTTGCAAACCCGACCCAGACAGGAACTGTGAACTAAAGTTCTGCAAGCCAACAGGTGCTGCGTTACCAGTTGCTAGGCTTTGGTTGTGCTGACCAAACCCCTGCAGGCTGTAGTGAGCACCAGTTTGTTGGGCTGCACCACCCGGCTGGTAAAAACCCGTTTGTGATCCCGAGAAAACATCTGAAAATGTAAATGAGTTTTCTTGTGATGATAATGCAAAGAAAAATCGTGGAGGTATTGCTATAATGTTCAATATATTGCCACTATCTCTTGAGGACATATTTCGTTATTCATTATTCATTAAATAATTTAATTTAATTTTGAACTGCTCGCACATTTGTTTGCATTCATGTTTGCAATGTATGATTATTCTTTAGAATCGACTCTACCCACATGCAAGTAAATTAAATTGAATCTCAGTGAAACTTCATGCATTATTTGTATTGGGCTTACCAGCAGATGTGGCACTGTAGTAATTGTTTGCTGACGGCTGAACATTCGGTCCTTGCCTCTGCACAAGTTGGGAATTACTCATGTAGCTACCACTCACTCCCAATACTTGGTTTGGATCGTACGGAATGTATGCCAGCTTTGAATAAATATTAGATTTAGAATAAGATATTGCAAATAATAAAATAATATCCATTATACGCATGGAATCATTAACCTACTTGATTTGGTTGAGGTGGAGCTGATGGGGCTTGAAAATGAGGAGCCTTCGTGCCAATAGCACCAATTGGTTGTGATGATGGCTTGACACTTGCCGACATCAAGGAATTGGACGATGAACTGATTAGTACCGTGTTCGGATTATTGCTCAGTTGCTGGTTCTGTCCAAAAGGTGGTGCAGCTGCAGCAGTCTATAAAAAAAACATGTACACTTGAAGTTTTACGAATAAATACTTGCAATTTTCAACAAAGAATATCAATACTAACCAGTCGGTATTGTGACAGATTACTCTGGTAAATATCGGGTGTGGGGGCATTCTGTGCATGTGGTGGCGGCGGTTGTTGCAGATACATATTTTGTTGATTGAATGAACTCTGCAGTGAAGCCGCATACGGCGGATACTGGGTGAAGGGAGACCTGCTCTGGTCCAGTTGGAAAGCGCCGTACAGACCACCAGCCTGAGCGGGCAGCTGGCCTGAGCCAGTGTTGAAGAGAACAGCTGGAGGCGAGGGTATCGCCGACATACTGCCGTACTGCGCCGCAGCTGCTTGTGAGCCCGGGTACTGTGCATATTAAAAATTCATGAAAAACTATCTAAATACATGCGCTCTCACTTTCGAATTCAATGGTGTTAATTTCCTCAGTTCCAAGTTATACCTCAAATACAGTATAATGAGTAACAAATATAATAAAAAAAAAAAAACATCTAGATCATCGATCGAGTTTATAACTGAATGTACTTTTTACGTTTGGTTCTATCTAATTTATTGACAATTTGATTTCATTTTTCAAAGATTCCTGAAGATTATAATCTAAACACCTTATCAAACTATAAGAATATTCACCTGATAATTAATATGTGATGGCTGGCCTGTAGAATTGAACGGAGGTGGACTGAGGGGTCCTTGCAAGCTTGCAGGAGGATGACCAATAGGACTCTGTCCAGGCCCAATCGGGCTTGGGCCAGGAACTGAAGAGCCAGGTTGATTACCGTTACCCGACGATTGTTGCTGCGGTTTTACCTGCGGGGGAACCAGCTGCGCATCAGGCAAAGAGTCAGCGATTTCCCACACGGGATATAATTAGTGATATGTTATATAATTTGTATTATATTTGTGAATGAAATTTAAAAAAAGTAGTAGATAATCAAGTCGAAATAATGTTAAAAACAGTAACGTTTACTGGAATTTTTGAAAAAGGCAATTTTAATGCAATTTAATATTATGATAATTCAAAAAACTATACGAAATAAATTTGGCAAAAAAAGAAAGCATTTTAAATTCAATGATTCAATAAGTTTCATGACTTGATATTGGATCGGTTGACAAGTACGGAAAAATTTGGAGAAAAAGAACGCATATGTTGAATATAGAAGTTAGTTAAATAATCATATAATAATTTTTTAAACATAAAAACGATTCTCACCTTGCAAACGTTTGTTGACGTCGAAATTTCGTTCTTCATATTACTCTGGTTGTACTGCTGGTGACTGTATCCGTCATCGACATCATTGCTCTCAAAAGCCTGAGGAAAGCTGTTAGCAGAGCTGACGACGTTTGCATCTACCTCGTGTTCGACGACTGTAGGCATTGGAGGTGCGTTTTCCCAAACTTTCTTGACAGACGCTATTTTGAGATTCAACTCAGCGGTCGAGGGTGATATCGTGCTCTGACTTCCAGTAATATGCATCGACCTAGGCATGCCCAAGTTCTTGCTCTTGTCCTCAGTTAGCTGCGATAAGTCCGAGTCGAACGTGAAGTCCAGCTTCATGTCCGAAGTGTCTTCCTTATTATTGAAGGACAGAGGCATCTGTATGGGCTCTTGTTGCTGTTGCTGTGACAATTTGTCCTTAACGAGTTCGTTTGGCTTGTTAGAGAATGCCGCGGCAAGAGCCTGCTGCTGCTGCAGTTGAGCATTACTATCGTCCTCCATGTCACTCGAGCGTTTGTCTCGCGACTGCGACTTCATGTGATTTGAGTACTTCGACTTGATAGCCATGTCACTTGCCGGTCCGACGTCCCTCTTGGTACTCTTTGAGTAATTAGTGTTCTCGAATATGAGGGTTTGAACGGGCGGGGAGGAGGCATCAGTACCACTCTTATCTTGTCCAGCGCCAGGTTCTTTAATCTGAGCAAGTTTACCTGGGGCTTTGTTGTCGCACTGTGGCGAGTTGCGCTGGCTGCTGCCAGTGGAATTGCCAGTTTGCTGCTGCGCTTCGCTCTGGCCAGCGCCTTCGAGCTCGGTCGCCCCGCTCTGACCACCAGGAGTCAGACCCGACATGAGCTGCACATCGGCAGGTACAGCGGGCGAAGGCGGAGAGCGATTGGTTGAGCCACCTGTGAACGGTTTATCCCAAGCATTCACGGCTGGAGGAGGCGCTACAGCACCAGGAACGTCTTTAACAATATTAGCTTGCGGGTTTTGAGCCTTACCAGTAGCAGCGGAGTCGCCGGCCTCGTTGCCTGCGGCCTGCTGCTGCTGTTTGGCCAACCGCTGCTTCTGGAAACGCGGCGCCAGCTTGTTCCGGTTGGCGCTGCGCTCGTATTGCTTAGGAGGCACTCCACCCGGGGGACCGATTGGCTGCCCTAGCAGGGGAGGGATGTTTGCAGTTGATTGTTGACCTTGCTGAGATTGAGGACCATTAGTCTTCGATTTTGAGCGATCGCGCTCACCCCGATCTTTATCTCTATCGCGACGTCCGGACTTGGGTCCTTGTTCATCTTTCTGTTGCTGGCGACTCGAGTCTTTCACGGTTTTCTTTGAACGTACCTCTTGGAAACCATCGGCATCTATCTTGTCGTCACCAATATTGAGTCCATCGCCAGCTATGCAATTGCTATCTACGTCCAAATCAACGCGTTTATCCTTTGACTTGATATCGTTAAGAGCCTGATTGACGAGGTTTGGATCGTTCAATTTGATCTCGTCTATTCTGTTGACAGTAGTGTCCTTGTTTATAAGCGACTTCATGTTGCCAATAGGTCCACTGTTTGCCGAGCCTTGACTCCTCGGTCTGCCATTTTGGGCCTGGGAGTTCAGCATGGGAGGAGGCATGTTATGATTGCGCTGTGATCCATCACGATTGCCACCCCGATCTGAGGCATTCTGAGCATTACGACCTTTATCACTTCCAGACGCTCGGTTCGACTGTGAGTTGGAAGACTTGGACCCTTTATCACCTCTTGGTTCTCGGTCTCTATTCCCACGTGGCTCCCTCGGGTGGGGCGCATTGCCTCCGACCACGTTGGGATTTTGACGTTCACCTCTGCCTCCAAACTTATTGGAGCGCGGTCCATGTCCATCCTTCCTATCATCTGGAAACTCTTCACTATTTTCAGACGTTGATTCCCACTCTCCGTTACCCTCCTCAGCATGCTTGTTGTTCGGGGCTCCGTGAGCACTGTTGAGACCTTTACCACCTCTAGCTCTTCTGCTACCGCTTCTCGTCCTCTTTGATCTAGGTTCTCCTTCCTTCTTCAAAGGCTTGGGATTGGTAGCACCAGCATGGTTGGCATTCAATTGGTTAGGCGACTTGGCATGTCTTCCACCCGTGATGCCGGCGGTCAACGCTTGCTGTTTGGCAATTATTTTATCGTCGGAGGTCTCGGGTTGATTAGCAGACACGTTACTTCCGTCGTCGTGCTCGGCTTGGTTTGTGGTTGACTGTTGTTGCGAGCCGGGGTGCTTATCGTCTACCGAGGAAAAGGGGCTTTTGCTGGGGGGCGGCCCATAACCTTCAATGCGTGCGCTGGCGGCGCCCCCCGTAGGGTTGGGTACGGATCCGCGGTTGTTGCGAAATCCACCACGTCCGCGGCGCGACGGCTCTCCCGAGGGCGCGAAGCCTTCGCGAGCAGCTCTGCCAGCACCACGGACGTTGTCGAATTCTCCTCCACGTTCGCCACCACGTTCGCCACCACGTTCACCTCCACGTTCGCCTCCACGTTCGCCTCCACGTTCGCCTCCACGATCACCTCCCCTTTTCTCACCCCGAGACTGACCATACTGGTCCGATCCTCTGGAGCTGGGTTGATCCCTTGTCTCGTCTTTCCTGGATGTCGTACTCCGATTACGCTCATCCTTTTCAGACTTAGGAACAGAGGGCTTAGGTGACCTCGCAGAGGAGGGTCGCCTCTCGTCTTTTCCAGTTTCATTAGCATTGGGAGCTATGAGCTCGTCACCACTAAGTTCAGAGTCGGTGCGCTCGTAGTTTGGTCCAGCCTTGCCCGAGCGTCCTCCCATCCTTGGAGCGCCAGATCGACGTCCTCTAGCAGGTGCTTCAGAACCTCGCCAGCCACGTTGTCCATAGACGCCGCTGAACGTGCTACTAGCAGGTCCAGTGGCTGGGCCTCCGGTGCTGCCCCACTGACGAGCACCCCGGGGTTCGCCACCACGGGGGCCACGAGAGCCACTGCTGCTTGCTCGGTTGCGCGAGTTCTTGTCACGCTTATCATCTTTTTGCTGCTCTTCCTTGTCAGCTTCATGAGTTTGATCAGATTTGTTGCCAGCTTCGATACTCAGCTTTTCGATGCCCTGTTTCAAATCATTGACTTTTTTGTCATCATCATGACCAACTACCGAAGCACGTTTCTCTTCCTCCTCCTTTTCGAAAGTTGGCGACATGTCATCAGCCCATGCTGCTGACTTGAGCGCGTTATCTTGTTTAGGCTTGTTGCGACCCCATGCCTCACTTTCCTTCTTCGATTCGTTGACAGCCTGTTCGCCACTCTTCACCTGGCTGTCTTTCTTGTCCTGGGAATCGGCGCCCAAGCGTTTTAGCTGAGTCATTCCACGCTTCACCTCCTCCTGGTCAAGCTTCTCCTTGCTCACCGGCCCAGGCGGCTGACGGCGGTCGCGTGGAGGCGGCCCACCCTCGCGATCCCGATCCCGCTCCCGATCGCGGGCATCCTCGCGAAAAATATCACGCTGCTGCTGATGTTGCTGCTGTGGCTTTTTGCCATCCTCGTAATCGGAGAAGTCATTGGCCCAAGAGCCACTCTTGTGGAAGTCGTCCTCGTTGGTGCCTCGCAGGGAGCCTCTCGACTCGCGAGACGCTCGACTGTCACGGGAATCCGGTCGCTGTGGCCGCTCGGCAAGCTCGCCCCCACTGCGTCGATTGTTATCGGCCGGGGGACGATCGTCATGCGACACACGCACCTCTCGCCGCTCGTCACGCTCTCGCCACTCTGGACCGCTCGATTCTCCGCGACTGCTAGTGCTATCACGTCCATGTTGATCATCGAACGATTCTTGGGGAGCCGGAACCTATCGAGCCGATAAATATGAGTGTTTAGTCAGAGCCAGGCGATCTTTATCATTCATATGTTCGATTTCTAGAAAATTTCTCAGACTCATTGAATTAACTTTTTTTTTACTGATCATTAGATACAACATTTATTGTATGTCCCGTTTTATACTCATTTTTCATCAAAGTGCGGGCTTCAATTGCCTGTTTAGGGAGATAGTTTGGTGAATTATTTAAAAAAAATGTAGTATGCAGACGTAATTTTTTTAGAAAAATCCGTTTCTATTGACAATAAAATAGACTCTTGAACTTTCATTTTTCACAGACGTCACAGAAAATATCGTTCAATACACGTGTGAAAATAGATTTTGATTGATGAGATAACATTGAAAAATTTTATTGTATATCAGATTTCTGCTTTCTGTAGTTTTCACGATAGGTTAAAAATGCACTATCTTCTCCCCCTTAAACGCGTAGGATATCCGCTTGAATATGGTGAAAAATACTATGTATACCTCGCTTATCTAGGCGTTTACGGTACACGCGAAATTTTTCCTGCACTGAAATGCTGAACCTCGATCAGATGCACGTATGGGACGTTAAAAATCGAACAACCATCCGATATCTCTCTCCATAAATAGTTTGACATTATTTTATTGAAGATCCAATATTTGATGAAATATAGATCAGAGATGTACGGGTCAGATCTTATTTTTATTGGAACTGATTTTATAGAAAGCGAATGGGTTTGATCCACGAGATGGTATGTGATGGTGAAAGATAAGTTATAATTGAAAAAAAATAAATTAACAAACCTTAGCATAATCTCTATCTCGCACATCAGGCTTCTCATCATAGCCTCTGCGCTCGCCATGATCGGCCCAGCTGCCACTTCCATGCCTGTCTTCATATTCATAGTCCTTGTAACGCTCGCCTCCTCTGCGAGGTGGATAATCGTCATAATAGCCATCGGCTCGACGACTACCACCCGAATGGCGGTGTCGGTCGTCAGACCGTGGCGGGTTGCGCGAGCCTGACCTGCCTTCGTCTTCCAGCGGCCCAGACACTTCTGAGTCATTACGTGTTCGACGAGACGACGGACCAGACTTCATGCTGCTACCTGTGTTTTTTGTTGAGAGAGAAAATAGATTGATTAGCTTCTGGTGACTCCAGAAAAATCCGGAGGATCAAATCGCAGTTGAGGAGATTCGATTGCAGACATTCGTTACAACGAGCTGACAAATCATTTATGAACATTCTATCAATTCATTCCTAATAGGAAAAGTAATTCGTTGATAAATTCAAATGCTCACAATCAGAAAATACATTGACGCGACCACTGTTCAATGTGCAAAAGATTATTTATCTCGGAAATTCGAATTGAGAATATTCATAATTGTATTTGACCTTTGATCGCATATTGCATATTATTACTAGCTAGATCATGCAATTGCTCTAGCTAGCGTAAATATCTTACCTATTGTTATGTCTACAATCTTTCACCTCAAAAGTACGATAATGATAATGTTACATGAAAATAAAATTTCGATCGAGGCAGCCAATTCGTCAGATTGCAGGCAGAGATTATGCAGAAGTGCAGGTCTACGATTTTCGAGTGTTATACGAGAACAAGCGTTAGAAGGGAGTCTGGTGAACGATTTTCAAGGAAAAAATTTTCAAGGTCCATGTATTCGGAAGTTTTGTCATACTGTGAAGATAACATATATCGGGATAACATTTCTAAACGAATTATAAAATCAGTTCAAAAGTTAATCGAAGTAACAATCAGAAAATATCAAATTATAAGTAGCAAGCATCGGGAGTCGGGTAAATATTGATAGCAATAATGGAGAGCAAGACCTACAAGGATAAAGAAGAGATGCAGGTTCGACGGTGAATAAACCTATATGTGCAGGTAGAAACTATTAAATAAAATGCAAAAATAAAAAAGGTAAAAGGCAGGTATATACATACACATACATGTATATGTATATACATATACATACATATATACATACATATATACACGTACATACATACATATATATGTATACATAAGAAGTGAAAGAGAGTTAAATCGCTTGATGACACGTACTCAATGAGTTAGAATGGTTATGGACCCATCGACTGGGGTCGTATTGCTGAGAAAATGAAACCGGCTGCGAGGAGCGCTCGGCGCTTGGGGACAGCCGGTTATTAGAAGCACCGGAGGCACCCCCGGCGCCTGAGCCACCACCGCTTCTCTCCGCCTGCTGCTTTTGAAATCTCGGCGGCAGATTGCTCTGAAAGTGGCGGGAGAAGGCCGGCTCCCTCATCTCTCGCTGATCGCGATCGCGCTCGCGCTCGCGTTCGCTACGGCTGTTAGCCGCGCCAGCTGAGCTGCCGCCGCCAGTAGAGGACGACTGCTCGGCATTAGAAGCCTGCTGCTGCTGGCGCATGAAAGAAGGACGGTCAATCTGGCGAAACTCACTTGTCGACTGCTGGCCACCCGCGGAGTTCTGCTGGCCTCCTTTGCTATCCGACTCCTTGCCCTCGGACGAAGTGCGTGAACGATCGCGCTCCCAATCGGGCGCGGGAATTGTCGACGACGCTCCCGACGAGGTCGAACCTGGACCCGACTTGACACCCTCAGCACTTCCTTGCTCTTGTTGTTGCTCTGTATCCTTCTGTTTGTTCTTCTCCTTCATTTTGTTCTCAAGGTCTTGAAGCTTTTTGGCTGCAGCCTGCTTCGTCGATTCCTGGAAACGTTTTTCCTCTTCTTCCTTGCGCTGTCTCGCGCGCTCCACTGCCGAGGCGACCTTTTCTACTTGTTCGCGGCGTCGCTGGTTCCATAATTCTTCTTCATCTCCTGAAACAATGAATAACATGTTCGATATTCATTCATTTCATTCATGCATTGCAACAATTAAGGTTTTCTATCAATTTAGATTTTAAACACTCCACAGATTTTACATTGTAAATTTGTGGAATAGTCTACAATTTTCTCAATTAATTTTGAACTCAAGTATCGAGTTGAATATTATTTGAAAGATTATATAATGGTTTAGAAAAGTGTATGTAGTCGATTTCTATAATCTGGTACATACCTCTGAGTGAATGGGCTGGTCTCATAGACGATTGAGGTGGATAGTTGGAAGGCTGTGGTCCTGGTGGTCCACGGAAATCACGTGGCACCTGACCTTGATTGTTCCACGAGCGCAAATTTTGCATATCACCTCTGGGTGGCTCGTTTCTTCCACCATATCCTCCATCTTTCTGCTGTTGATCTTTTTCTCTGGCATTCTTGTCAGTATCTTTGTTGTCCTTTTCGTCTTGTTTGTCTGGTTCTTTCCTGCCATCATCTTTTTTGGCGGGGCCGGTACCATGTTCAGCATCCTCGTCATCGCTGAAGGCTAATTTCTGGTTGTAGTCTATATCGTCAGAGGCAGTCCATCCCGCATCACGTGAGATGTCCTCCATGCGTGCTAAGTCCTCCTCTTTGATAATCGGCCGAGTCACGATTTCCTCCTCGACAATTGGAGGACCACCTCGCTCGCGCTCCGCGCGAGAACCCGGCGGTCTATCTCCCGTATGGTTAAAGCGAGGTCGCTGACCAGGGGCTGGGAATTGCGTCGGAAAATTGCCACCCGGAAAATTATTGTTACCTCTATACATCTGTAATAAATGTATGGAAACTCGAGATCAAATCAAATTCGGTTAAAATTTGGTTAAAGAATGTAAAAGTATTGATCTTTACACATGAAAACCTTACTAACTGTGGCACAGAAAACAGAGTGGTACTTACGAAGGGAGGGATGATGCCTCTGTACTGGTTCATGTTGGGTCCTGAGGGAGCCTGCTGGTTGTTTTGCGGGGCCGAATCTCGTTGGCCTGCCGGGCCCATGCCCATGCCTGGCGACTGGCCCGAGCTCGGTCGTCCGCCAGCGAGAACGTCCGGGCCTGACGCTGGTCCGCCAACTAGAGGGGGGCCCTGGACCCCCGGAATATTCCCACTTCCGGCCGCTCCTGCTGCTCCCCCGGCTCCTGGTCCACCTGCTATGCGACTTCCACCTTGGATCCAGCTTCCTTCGGCTGAAAACGAAGGGAAAAATTTCATTTGGGATCTTTAAGTATCTATATTGGTAAGCATGTACATGGTGGATTGAGAAATAATTTCTGTGTGAAGATTGAAGTAGATTAAAATTATATGAAATAAGTCTGATGGGTCATATAATTCAACATAATAATAGGGAAATTTACTATCTAATTGACAATCATTTTTTTTCTCTAGCTATAAAAGGATTTCTAGAAGTAATGCTCACTTTGGGGACGTAGACTTGGCCCAGGACCGTATTGTGCGTTCATTTCTCGATTCTGTGTTGGGCCTGTCTGTCCACCTCCTAAACAAGATAATTAGCAAGAAATGTAAACGATGAATTCAGTCTTCCAAACGAACTATAAAATTCATGACTAATTAAATATTTTGAAAAATGTATGTAATTATATAGTCATAAGTTTATCTATACACATTCACAACACACAACATTTATCACTCATGAATAACTGAAAATTGGTGCATTATTGGAATTAGTTTACGAAATCGTCACGAAAATTATCCAGACAATCTAATTGGGAAACTAAATGCAATGCTTAGAACTCTTATAAGCATGAATATTGGAATCAGGGTATAAAAATTATGAATTATATCTAATTGGAAAAAAATGTATGAAAAGATCATGTAGAAATTCTGCTACATTGTATACATTTTATTGTTGAAAAATAAGTTCTTTCAAACCACAAGTTGAACTAGAACAAAATGAGAAGCAGGAAAAATCTCTGCATCAAAAGATAATATTCACTTCCTTCAGTTCTTCATAATGCATCCAAGTATTTAATACGTAACTTTTACATTTGATCTTTTTCATCTAGGGTTAGAACATCCAATCAAATAATCAGATATTTGATGGAAATAATAGCAGTAATAACAATAACTGAAAAAACTAAATCGATTAAGGATAGGGGAGTGAAAAAACAAAAAATGCCATATCTATCAACAACTAGTGCAATAAATATGTTCAAGATAAAAATCATCAGCATATCTATCTCAAAATAATGTATCTAACACAGCTAAAGTGGCGGCAAGCACAGCAGCCCACCTGAGTGGTTGTGGGAATACGACTGTTGCTGCATTGCAGCGCTTGAGTTTGCAGTCGTCGAGGTTTGCTGGCCCTGGCTCTGATTTGAGCCAGCAGAGGACTGCCCGCTGAGACTGGGAAATTCGTGTTGGAACTGCGGGGACTGATGGGCTAGGAAGCTTAGTCCGAGACCACCTCTTACTCCTCTTCCTGACTCCACGAGCCCCGCGTAACCAACAGCTGCAGCCACAGCAATGCATAATTCACACACACCCATCAGTTTGTATTACGATTACAAATGATTCACCAAAACATTTTAGAGATTTGAATCTACGAATTCCTATGAATGTCTGGCAACTGACTGTTCTCATCATCCCCCTTGATGAACCGATTGATGTGTGATTCGTTCATAGAAGTTTTATACCAATCAAGCCATAATAGTTGTGTTTTCTCATTTTATTCATAGACATAACCTACCTAAAGCAGTGATATACATATATATGTATATTTATATATATATACACACATATATATATGATACTCTGACTACTATTGAATTTATGACAATTTTACTAGCTGGAATTAGGTATCTAACAATTTCTTCATAAAAGTAGAGTTAGCATTATTATTGAAATAACAGATTGAACAAGTTTTATTCAGCTTTTCATATAGACTCAAGGATTAATGCTTTATGTTTTGGACATCAAGTTGCATATTTTACAAGCTGAAAATAGCACAAGAGGCAAGAGCATACATTTGTTTATGAATTCAAAGTATTAAGACTGTCAGATCATTCACAGCATACAAATTTCGAATGTTTGCTTTTGTTAATGGTTAAGACAAGATTAACAACTCCAACTCACCAGCATCTCCTGATCTGCTCATGATTGCACTCCATGATGATTTCCCTCCTTCTGATTGATGTGGAGTGTTGCTCTGTTGCCCTGGCAGTGGTGGATGCTGTTGTGGCTGAGGTGCTGAAGTGGGTCCTGTCGTACATTGTGCCGGTGAGCTGGTCTGCTCGATACAGAAACATGTCCAAGATCAATGTATTTTCCACAACATATTCTTGAGAATGACAATGGTGGTAAACTTTTTTTTTTTCGATAAGTCAACAGCAAAACTTTTAGCAGGAAATGTATTCGGGGAAATTATCATTATATTATACTTACAGTTGTGTTATCGGAAGGGGTTGTTGTTGTTGGTGTACTGGTTGTAGGTGCTGAATCCTTAGTTGTGGCCCAACCACTACCGCCGCTAGGTACAAGACTGACAGCCGGATCGCTGCTGCTGGTTTCACTCTTCAAACTGGGCAGATTAGCAGGTGGTCGCCGCGCCGAGGGCACCTTTCCCAAGCTTTGCATTCCATGTTTACGGGGTACAGTGTTTTTCTGCTGATGTTGTTCTAAAGATTCTCCCTGTAAAAATAGGTTTGTCAGGAAATTGCCAAGCGCGTCTCTGTATGTATTGGCCATGTGCAAATAAAATAATTGACTCACCCTGCTTGACCTGTACAAACTATTGATATCTATAGATTGGTACTTTGTCTTTCCTTTCTCCCCCTTCGACGCAATCCCCGACAGAGTAGACATGCTGTCTGCAGGCAACCATTTAGTATCTCCTCAGACCCAACGAACGAACCCTTTTTCTGGAACGAGAAGAAGATCAGCACCTGCTCAAGAGTCCACTGGAGACAATAGGTGGGTGAGATGATCCACGGGAGATTTTGGCCGTTGCACCGAGGTATTGTCGAAATGGCCCGGAATCGATGGGAAACGAGCGAGTCTAACCTTGGCAATTGCGTCTCGGCGGGGAAAAACAGCCAAAAATCGCGCACCGAGTTATAGCATAGTGAATAATCAGCTGAATGCGTTGGCGCGAGCGGTATATACGAGGTTTATGACCCTGAGTGTGCTGGCGCGCACACAAAGCGGCGGCGGCGGCGGCGGTGGCGCCGACGAGGGCTCGTTATCGGAGCAATGGCCCAGCTGTCCGGAGTCATTCCCCCGATAGAGATTGGCGCATCGCGCGAGTGTTGACCGGGGCGAGAAGACGCGGCGCGGCTGCGTTATAGCGCTGTGATGTGTGCTGCGGCTGCGGCGGCGGCGGTGGCGGCGGTGGCACGCGAGCAAACGCGAGAGCTGCCGCTGGCCGCGCGCGGGCGAGAGGAGCAGCCAAGGACTCACACGCCGCGCGACTCGGAAATAATATTCGCGCATCAGCGATAAGAAACGTGCGCGAGGAGCTGGCTCGAGCTCGAGGAAGCTGCTGGCTTCTCCAAAGCGCTGCGGCGTTACTCACGGGCCGCTCGCCGAGCTCGCCGCAGCACACAATGGCCTCCGCTGTCACGCAGCCGCGGCGGCGGCGGCGGCGGCGGCGTGGCATCGGGGGCACCAGAGCATCACGCACGCGGTGTTCGGGCCTGGGGGCTGGGACGTGGAGAGCTGGACCCGACAGTGGGGGGGGGGGAGTCGAGGGCAGGGGCGGGGGCCGGAGAGGGATTGCAGGGGGGCGGGGGGGCGGCGGCGGCGGCGGGGTCACTCACCTTGGTCCGTCCAAATGGGTTAACGACTGGAGAGAAGTCGGGCCTCGGGGTCCCGGGTAGGCGCGCGCTGTGGGTGTCTGCAGGTTCGGTCGTGGCTCTCGGCGCCAATTGCGATCGCTGAGCTGGTGTCGTGTGTGCGTGCTCGCGGGTGCGCTGCTGCTCTCCCTCTCTCTCTCTCGGGCTGGGCTCTCTTTCTCTCTTCCGACTCTCTCGACGTGTGTGCGGGGCAATCGCTGGCACCACTGCTGCACGGCCGCCGTCTCTCCTCGGTCTGTCCTGCTCGCAGTAGCAGCGCGGCGGCTCCTAGCACTCCGTCTCTGTCGTCAGCGCGCTGTTCGCTGCTGCTCCCTGCAAGATGGCCGACGCGCGCTATGCTACTCTCTCTCTCTCTCTCTCTCTTTCTCTCTCTCTCTCTCTCTGTGGCCGACTCTGCTAGCTGCGCGCTGCTCTCCTATATCCACTAAATCTGCTGCCCCCAAGCGGCCGCGAAACAACGCCTCTCCGCTCAGCTCTCTCTGCACACCGCAAGCGCAACTCGTCTGTCTGTCCTCCTTCCGCGCGCCCTGTGCAGCCCGACGACTAGCTCCCTGCGCTGCGCGCCTTTGCCTGCACGCTATACCGTGTACACGGATACCTATATCTATATATATGTACCTATACCTATCTCCGCGCTAGCGCGCACTCCGATCAATACAATTACGTCACGCGATCCCCAGGACCGTCACACCCGCGAGACTCGTCTTCGTCCCGCTCGCTCCTCGAGCTTCCACCTTAGCGTCGTCTCCCTCATGTACGCAGCGATATCACTTGCATATATCTGTACATTTATATACTTATATGTATGTACACGATAGTCGAGTCGCCCGCGTCCAGCAATCAGCCGCGCTGCACGATTTGTCACGAGGCGCTGCCAAACCGCTCAATTTCGCGAATCCAACCTGCTGCTATATAAGTACTCCGCTTCTCGCCCATAATTTTCATTGCCATTCATCAGTTTATACCCGCGACGACAAGTCTCCTTTTATAATACCAAGAATAGCCGAGGCGACACTTTTTTGCGCTACTTATCAGCCCTTGCCGATCGATTTTCCACTTTGAAGTTACCAAAAATTTCGTCGCATTCAAATTATGCTGGTCGATCTCGAATGTCAATATTTTGACATTAGATATGGCATAATCATTGGAGTATACATATACGATGTTCCGAAATAATCGCGGAGATATTGATAACAAAACAATGAAATTCGTTGAGCGCCTCGGGGGCACGTTGCGCCAATCGAAGTGTTTTTCCTTTGTGATAAAAAAGAAAAGGCCAAGAATAGAAATCAAATAAACAGCTACTTATATCTGCACATTTCTATTTTTTGAAATGCAGTCATTGACTGACCGTGACCATAACCGTCAGTGACCGCCGATATATAGGTCAGTGCGTTAATCTAGCGCTCGCGGCTTTGCGAAATTTTTCTTCGCGATATATATTTGCTCTCGCGTGCACTATATACTTATAAAAATAATGGCCTCCGCACAGGGAATCGCGGTAGCGGCTTCCTCGTCGGCTCCTCTCAACGGATCTTTGTGTACATAGCGAGCTGCAGGTTTTCCAGAAGCCTCACGCGGATAACCTAAACATCTCGTTCGCGGCTCGCCTACAAATCGGAGCGCAACATAAACAGACAAGCCGCGCTCGCGCGCGAGAGCACGCGCGAGGGGTTGTGGAACGATAAACAGCCAGATAGACAAAGACGGAGTGAGACGCTTGTGTTGGTGACGTTGAAATTTCGACAAGACTGCGATGCTCAACACAGCTCACGCTGCGATTCAATTCGCTTCTCAAAACTCGTCCATGTATCTTATACATATATCATCAACATCGGCACTTGACAATTAGCAAGCGATATTTTCTCGGGTTACGGGTACTTGGATCTTTCCGAGAGCCACGAATCGTTGATTGTACAAGTTGTGCCAGGGGAGGACATTTAAAGCTCCTGTGCAGAGGACCTTTCGAAAAGGAACTGCCAATTGACTCGCGCCGTTGCTGTATAGGTGCAGGAATGCGCAATATATATGCGCGTATACGTGATTTGTTTAGTGTGGGTGTGCGCGCGGGCTCCATCGGGACGAGCCGCCGATTATAAACACTGTGCTGCGGCTAAGTGTGCTTTTTCGCTCGGGTATACTAAGCAAAACGAATCCTTATAATGGTGAGTAACGACGTTCAATTCGACACCCCAGAACAGCCGGATATAAACGATTCGTGTTATTTCAGAGTGTGACACTCCATACGGACGTCGGCGACATCAAGATCGAGCTGTTCTGCGAGCTGTGCCCCAAAACGTGCGAGGTAGGTGACCACCGATCAGCTGACCCTTATCTTTTGTTTCCATGCCAGCTGTTGCAATTGTGGTAGAAATTGTTTGGCAAATAACAATATGTGTATACTCAAAACATGACACTGGACGTGCAATATAAGGCGCTCTATGCGCCAGCACATAACCTATTTCGGCACCTTCTGTTTATATTGTGAAAGTCGTAAATTATCGGCAGCACTCGATGAATCATTGCTACAGTAGTATTGGTCATTGATTGTTTGCTTGGTAAACATTGTTGTTGAGAAAACAGAGGAGGTAACATGTCTTTTGTCCAGTGTAGTGACTAATGCGACAGACCTTGCCAGCTCCATTGTTGGTAATTGAATCAATTTGCTCAATTATTTTGCAGAACTTCCTTGCTCTGTGCGGCAGCGACTACTACAACAACTGCATTTTCCATAGGAACATCAAAGGTTTTATGGTTCAAACTGGGGACCCAACAAATACGGGTAAAGGTGGAACTTCCATTTGGGATAAGAAATTTGAAGATGAGTTCAAGGAAGAGCTGAAACATAATACCAGGGGTCTTGTTTCGATGGCGAATAACGGACCAAATGCCAATGGTAGCCAATTCTTCATTACTTATGCTCCACAACCACACTTAGATCTGAAATACACACTGTTTGGGAGGTAAGACATTGAGAGATAGCAAAAATATGAATTATTTCAATTGATTACTAATACAGAATATTTTCTTTTTTTCAGAGTGATAGATGGCTTTGACACACTTGATCAATTAGAAAAATTACCAGTGAATCCTAAAAATTTTAAGCCGCTTTCAGAAACTAGAATAAACAGTGTAACAATACATGCAAATCCTTTAGCTGGTTAAGGTAATACAATTAATGTATAGGTTTATTTGTACATATGAAGATGTAATATAATAAAAGAATTCGCGGAAATGATATATGCACGACAAATTCATGTTTTTTTCAGTGTATTCTGTTTCAAATGCGTGAACAAATCGAATTTAAGGCTTAAAGAAGTTTTCCAGATTTTGATTCGTAACAAGTTTCACTTTCCTTTTGCTTTTTTCTACCTCTTCTTTTCTCAGTCTAATTCTTAATACCAATACATTCTCAGTATTTATTTCAAATATTACTTATTGTTTGGCGACAAACTCGCAATTTTTAAATTTGTCGTGCGTACAGCATCAGTTTTGTATGAATGCTTAGCTCTTTTATTATCGAAATTTTCATCTACTCTCTGGAAAAGTTTATAAACGATTTTTATACAAAGAGATAAAATGTACAAGATGTTTCGATCTTGAAATGTTAGCTCCTATGATAAAACATTTGGAAGGAGTCTTTCTAAAAACATTATTGACAGTATGGCTGATCCATGCAATTCAGAAATTACGGTAAAATTTGGAAAACTATATCTAAAAATTTTATAACTATCAGAGTATTCTTGATACGTGTTGCTTAAATATATTGTCATTCGTATGGATAAAGATTTATTATTTTATTCGTGATAATTCTCGATATAGATTATCGAAATTCTATGCTTCCGACGAACGTGAATAAACGTCACTGTCGTAAACATTTTAAGACAAAAGTTTCTTAGTTTCGCAGAATAAGTAATCGAATAAACGAAGTAATTTTGAAATCAACAAATGTTGATATGACCATACGAAATATGAAATTTTGATAAAATTGTAGGATAAAACTTGATAAAATATTGTGTATATAACAATGGTATTTGAAAAAGATGATGTGATCATGTAAATATATTCTTAGCATCTTTTTATAATCAAGTTCTATTGATTTCTAGAATAATTCTCCAATCTTATTCGCTTCTCTGTTCCAATTACTTCTCTAACCATTGATCCAACGATCCCAGCGCCAACTGACATAAAAACATCCATGATTCTGATATGAAACCTGTTACAAAGCAATACACTTTTCCCTGTTTGTGGAACATTGTGTTATAATTGTCAGACCTCTCATAATTTGTACATGCCCATTCTAAATTCCTACGATTCACTAAACTATCTCATTTTCTACAAGTAACATTTCAAAACTCTGTGCTTTACCATCAAAAATGAAAAATACAGTTTTTTCCAGTTTTTTAATGTTATAGATGTGTGTACACCTCTAGACACAAAATGAAAAAAATTGAGAACCAAAAAAATATACCAGGAAATAGTACATTACGTGCGCACGAGTTCTGTATACTATTTTTAGTAACAATGTTCGAAAAGTTTGATGATGACAATGGATAGTATATACATATAGTATTCGTTACCCGAGGGTAACGAGGGTACGACAAACATAAGTATAAGTATAAATAGGTGAAGGGAATGAGATCCCAAGCTGAGCCCGACCCCTACAAAAAAAACACATCAGCAACAAGAAACAATACCTACTACAAAAAAGCGATAATTTTCCATATGTATTGAAATTTTCAATATGACCATAAATTTTGTTGAAAGTAGGTTTAATCCTTTGATTATACAGAACAAAAATCGTAAGGTTGGCCGAAAACGTGGGCACGTTCTACTGGATTTCAGTGAAATTTATCGAATTTTTTAGATATTCTAAATTGATCTATCTGCTTTGAATTTTGGACATTGGATTACGCAGTCGTGATCGTTAACCCGAAAAACTCCGTGTACCAAATTTTAATGAATTCCGTTGAAAATTCATTAAAAATATCTCTTTTTGACATAATAGTCGGGGAATAAAACATAGCGTCAAGATTCGAATTGATCACTTTTAACTCTCTCCTTTTCTCTTTTGTCGTCTTGATCAATTTTAGAGCAAGTCTTCCATCTTTCGAATATTGTTAACTTCTTCGCACTACTATTTTGCGCTAGTGCGGGATAGTAGAGGAGAGAGGGTCAGGTTGTCAGTTGTAGGTAAGTTGGCAAACTATGAATATCTCCTTATTCACGCGCCCTGCAAAAATTACGCTTATTGCAATTTGTGTACATTAACATGATACATATTTGTCCTAAGTATATGTCCAACGCTACTTGTAAAGGAAAGAGGAATTTTTACCTTTTGTGAAAATTCAGCCTACCTATACCCTTCTCTCCCATACTTAGAAGCATTACTTTCTGGCACACTGGAGAAATAAGGTATGTACTTTTTCCTCAACCACGAAAAAAACAAAAACTTCGCACTAAATCACGAAAACGTATCAACCTACTAACAGTTGCGGTGGAACAGATTTATTATAGCTATTAGAGGAAAAAGAAGGAGGTTCTTCTTATTCAAAACTTATTTGTTTTGGGAGTTTAGAAGAGGTCTTGATTAAAGTTTTCAAAATCGAACAAAGGCATTTTAATTATCCATCCTCTTTGTCTGCAGAAATAAGTATATGGACTGAAAATTTAAATCGTGCAGTCAAAAATCAAAAGACTTTAGGAGTTCTAGGGTCATTATTCATATTTCACAAGACTTTTGTGAGATTTCTCTTGGGCACCTATTGTAATTCCATTGAAGAGTTTTCAAATTCTTTCGGAACTTTGACATTTTTATCTGGAACGCCACCCTTGATGTCTCTGAAAGTATGGTTCAATAGAAGGCTATTGATCATTGGAAAAATGTTCAATCTATTATTATCATAATCATTGTAGAAATTTAAAAGAATAAAAAAAAGTAATATTTTTTCAAATTTTAGACTCATTTATGAAGTTTTCTCTTTGGAATATCCCGTCAGCATAGTTTTTTTTTTCAATTTCTCCCGACTTTTTCGAAAATGGGTTTTGAGCTTGGAGAAATGCATTTTATTGCTTAACGTTCGAACATCTGGGTTCCTTTTTTCCATATGTATATTATAAAACACTTGAATAGATACTTTGTACATTCTATCTATACTTCTCACTCAAATACCCTCAATGGCTGTTAAGTAACACTATAGACTGATCATGAGATTCAAGAATTACCACCCAATTATAATTATCCAATCGATTACACAAGCATTTGAAAGTAAAATCAAAGAACACAACTCGATCGATTGTAAAAGCTCTATTGAACTTCTCGCATCAAGATTATTTTTCAATTAACTTTTTTAACTAAGTCATGAACATTCTATCCATACGTACCTTTGTCCGGCTTTCGGTGGATAATTTAATTGTAACACTATTGTTACAATACTACTATAACCACTCGCTGAAACAATAAACTGCAAAACGAATTGTCACTTTTGATTCAGTGATAAGATTTTTTCTCTACGTCATCTAATCATTACTTTTTAGACGTCGTAAATGTCTCTTCGTTTGAGTACCTATTATTAGTTGACGACTAAAAATGAAGGTCTCTCGACAGTTAATGGTCGATTCGATTTTAGACTCAACCTGGTCTGGTAATATCTGGTTGCATCTTTGCTACGTGATGCCCATTAAGTACGTATTCTTATATCAAGCTCGTATAACTCAAAGTGAAAGTCCTTCGAAACCTAAAACCAAAAAGAGGAAGTGTACGAAAAAAAGATAATCACGTAAAAAACGTGTTTCTACTGGGAATTTTCAAAGTATTTGCATAGTATATAACGCCTTCGTAATGTACTTATATACGTATTAAACCAAAAGTAAAAAATACTGAAAACATTTTTGGAAATCCTGTTGCTTAATTGGAATGAATATTCTTGAACTGGATCAATCTTACACGGGATATATCATTCATTTCAGAATCATTGGCGATTTTAGTTCAGTTTTGATGTAACTCTGAAGCCGCTTATTTTCGCTTCAGTGAATCAAGCTGGAAATGTTGTTCGTAACCAAATACATCATGGTACGATTCATTCCAAAACTACAAATAACATCACAAAAAGAATATCAAAGTAAATCATTATTCATAATGTTTTAAAGTAAATGGCCCTTCAGAACCTTATAAGTTGGTCAAATGAATCTGAATCGTCATTCAAATGCATTTACATGAGTTTACATGACCGTATTTCGGCTAATTTCGAAGCACCGAAAAGCCTCACGATACAAAAGTGTCATACTTATGGTCGTAGGAACTCAAGGATAGATCTCGTATCGTCTCAAACATTCACCCTCCAATATGACGGCTTGAAGGCTTTGGAATCTCTAATGTATGTTTTTGACTCGACTATTATAAGATTCTAGCGCTGCATGAAGAGCAATAAGCACAAACCACGTCTTGAATGATCCGATTGCGTCGTATACTTTGTCTCTTGTTATGGTTAACTCTTTTTACTATCTAAAAAGTGACCCGTGACCTTCTACCCTATACACATGTTTATGCTGAAAGTATTTACCGTTAAACATTAAAATTAAACTTCATCGTTTCAACGTTAAGAAAAGTGGAATAATAGAAGAACTCTACTGTGAATATTCCACCGATAAGTTTTTCACTGTGATATTCAGGGTAGTTCCCACGGGACTAGGCGATAAAAATCAAGCATCTGGAAAGATAAAACTAGAATCATGCAAGTGGTTAAATTTTTCAGACGCATATAGAAAATCTTTGATTTATATCCAGAGATTACAGTGTCCGCCGTAACTTGAAGCGTAATCAATGTGCATATTTGTCTAGAAACTAAATTGTTCCACTTCCGTTTTCTTGGGTGTCCTTTTTTCAAGATTCGTCGCGATGTTCTCAGACTCAGCGATCCCATACAGAGTATTCTACACATGTGCATATACAGCTGCACGATACTTTCTCCGCGAATCGGTTTGCAATCGGCCTAGTTGACGTTTATAATGGGGTCCGCACGCACTTCTCTTTTTGCTCACCAACCAGAGTCCAAGATATCGAATTTCTCAGCTGCAGAATGTCTTAACAAAATGTAACTGTCGTTGTTTTGACAATGGGCAATCAAGTCCATCGGATAAAAGAAAGGAACGTGTTCCTATGCTCCGGGCGTTCTCGAAACTAGTTACGGAGCTGAATGAACTCTGTGATGAATGGGACGTCGTTCGCGCGCGCCGCGCCGGTACTCTTACGCCGCGGTCGGGTAAATACGTATATATGCAGCGTTGCATTTGTTGTTGAGCAGCTGAAATGCAAACCCAACCTTTATGGGTGAAAGGAAATTTCGAAGACAGAAACCTCCAAGATTGCGAAGTTCGAGGGGCAAAAAAAAATTGCCGCGTTATTGCAAGATCTAATCATATTGGAAAAACATTCGATCGCTCTGTGGATGCATACAAGTATTATAGATGTCCGTTAATGACAATATCAATGGATTACACACCTTTATGTCATTGGGAAATTCAATGTGGCTTGTTATTGCTAATGATTTAAATCGTTTAACAATTCTCATTACTGATCGCTTCTATTAAAAATCTGTCCTCGAAGAGGAATGTAAACAGAAGTTATATACGTTTATTTTCGATCAGATTTACAACACCAAAATCAGCGTCAATGGGTTAATAGCCTGCACTAGATCAGTGTTGGAGCAAGGTTAAAGTCATAATAAAAAGCAGCGGGCAATCATATAAGAGAA
This sequence comes from Aphelinus atriplicis, assembly GCA_020882685.1. Taxonomy (NCBI): domain Eukaryota; kingdom Metazoa; phylum Arthropoda; class Insecta; order Hymenoptera; family Aphelinidae; genus Aphelinus; species Aphelinus atriplicis. The sequence goes on from CM037073.1 coordinate 74,363,305, forward strand.
CAAGTGATCTGCCTTGGGGAAGTTCGTCCGAACATCAATCGGTATATTTATTTCCATAGAATAAGACTATATAATTAGTCAAAGTCATGGAATTAACGTCGGCTTTGGAATTCTAATTGAATTTCACTTCATGATATCGCTCTCGCAGATTGAAAAATCGCTGCATCGGTTCCATTGAGAATGGTCAATAAATTTCGCATCTCTCGGAAATAGGGGATTGGATCTAATTGAAATTCCATTATCACGTAACAATAGTCTGTGCACAAAATACAATAGAGAGTTTAGAAAGCTGTCACATCGGAAGAACACAACTGTTATTTATGCTAAATATGTCAATGAAAATGCGTAGGAGTGTCATCACGAATTGTTTCTTTTCGTTGTAACATGTAAGCCTTACCTTCTAACCTTATCGACAGAACGTACAATATACACGAGATCTCAGATAATTAGCTAGTTGATTTCTCAATATGTTTTCTTCGTGAGAATGCACATGAAGTTTCACATAAAATACATCTCGAGAACTTGGGTGCGGGACCTTACAGACGATATACAGCTTGTAAGCTACGACTGAAGATCGTTTGATTAAGAAAATGAAAATTTCAAAACTACCAAGAATTCAAATATTTCACTTAAACTCTTTCTAGGATCATATAGGAGAGCTTACATGACATAGGAAACCATGTAGATACATTTTTTTAATAACATGTTCAAGTTTTTAAATTTTGTTAACATGGGCATTTTCATTTCGAGTAAATTCGTTTACAGGCGTATCATCCGAATGGTTCAACCTGAGCTCGATTCATATTATTCCCTTGATGAATTGAATTTCAACAAATATAAATTTATAAACGAGTCGGTTCATATTTATAAATCTTCTATCACATGGATCATATTATACAAGATCCCAGCATCATTTCGTTTATGCAAATATGTGAAATTTGAGTTCTCAACGAAAAAGTCATTTGAGAAATTTCCTTAGTAATTTTCCGGGATCTCATAGATTGGTGGGAATATAAATCAATTAGATATTTCCCTCCAATGTGTACAAGATTTCAAAAAGTTCACCTGAGTTAAGAATTCCCCCCCCCCCCACCTACTTCACCCCCACTCTTTTTCAATTCATGTATCAAAATCAAGCGTATCGGGTGTATTTTGATAACTGAATATTTTCAAAACCATAAGACTATCGTGCAAATAATTCCAACTATTTTAGATGTCTTTTTCACAAGAACTCTAACAATTAATCATCGCACTGTTTATACGGATGAGAGAAAAAAATTAACGTCTTCTCAAGTTTATTCGAATGACATGGAAGACGTTGGGAAATATTGTGTCGCGAGCGTACGGAGTATGCCACTTAATGAAATATGAAAAATGCACTGTTTCCAAATAGCGCTCTCAAAACCATCTGAACACCAGAGATACGGCCGTAGAGCAGGGCACATAATCCAGGTTTCGTAACCCCAACCGTTTTAATTGATTGTCGAGTGGATAGCCGGTTGGATATTCATTAATACCTATAATATGGTGCTGGTGGAAAGGCGCTCCCCTATTGGCTGCGTAACTTCCCCACCCCTACGAAATTCGTGGCTGACTCAACAATACTTATTTCGCCGTCATTCGGTAACACGTTACTATTACTTTTGGATTTTTAAATTTCCCCTATATAAAGCGGCAATGGCTACGCTGCACAGATCAGAATTTCGTACTCTCTCGTCTAGTGTGTCTCGTGTGCATTTTCATCCCAGCAAGATGTTCAAGTTGGTGAGTATTTCGAGATTACAGTTCGCGAAACGTGGATCAAGAGAACAAGTTGTCCAAATGGGAACATCGCGAAATTAATTAATTGTACTTATATATAAAAACATATTAAAATATTCCTGTAATGGAATTTGTACTTACACTCGAATCAAACTCTTTTGATATTAGTTTAATGCTGCCTCTAAAGCCAAACATTGTTTTTGTTAAGGTATCGCATAATCGTACATAAAGTGCCGATACATACTATAAGCGTGCATAATTTCCACCTCTTATCTGTTTCGATAGATAAACTGGACTAGCGCGTATATTGATAGGTGGACACGGTTACCTATTTCCTGCCTCTTACTCAATCTCTTTCTCTCGATTCTCTTAAATCTATTCTCTTAATCTCTTAACGTGTGTAACGCTTGTATCTATAAACGCATAAATCAAACAAAATGTTATCAAATTTGTTGTTTTTTTTTACAAGAGGTAGCTAAAAATAATATTGCAAATGGAAAGTTGTTCCTATTTCGATAATTTTATCTACTTTTCCAGCAATTAATTTAAATAATCAAAATGCGGTGAACAACAGTAAAAAAAAACGTCAAAACAATGAGCCATTCCGATCTTGATTCATTTTCTCGACCTTTTAATTTATCGCTACAATGAAGACAAAGCTTTTTCTCGAGATTCGTAGGAATTATTACGAAACAAATGAAAAATGATCTCACAAACATCAGTTTAGAGTCGCAACTGCGAAAAATCGGGTGAAAACTATTTTTGAGAGTGTATACACAGCTCTGTCTTGAAAATTATAAAAATTTGAGTCCGATAACCGATATCAGTGGCTGCAGATGATCGGCTTGCAGTGAAAAATCACCGTATGAAGGTGGAAGGATTATAGGGAATTGAAAGTTCACTGAAAAATTCATTGAAGTTCCATTGAGTATCTACTAATTCAAATCCACCTGATCTTCATAAAAAGATTTCTCACTATTGGCCAGGGTTTCTTTTCAATTCGTCGTCGAGTGCGCGTTTGAGTATCGATTGATTTTCAAGATAGATGTAAAAGAGCGTTACGTAGCACTTTGAAACGATACAGCGCCATGGAAGCGCGTACATACATATACACTCGCACGTTAACTGTCGACAGGCAATCCTCGTGGCTCTGGTTGGAGTGAGCATGGCGGCCCCGGCTCCGGGCGGTCTCACCGGCCTGATCCTGGACCACGGCCTGGGCTCGATCCACGCCCCGAACGTCATCAGCCACGCGCCGCCCGCGCACGTGTCGGTGATCGCCCAGCCGGTGGCCCACGCCCCGGCTATCCACGCCGCGCCGCTCATCAGCCACGCTGCCCCGCTTATCAGCCACTCGGCGCCGCTCATCAGCCACGCTGCCCCGCTCATCGCCCACGCCGAGCCCCTGCACGTGCCCCACCACCAGCCGCTCGCGCCCCGCGTCCACATCCAGCCCATCGTCACCAAGACCGTCCTCCCCGGCCACAGCCACTACGCTCCCCTGCCCGTCCACGGACACGGACTCCTCAGCCTGCATTAGGCCCCAACGCCATCGTCCAAAAGAGACAACTTCAAACGCACACCCGCCACACGACTCGTCTATCCTTCAGTTACACCCCCAAAACACCAATGAACCTGTCCAACATACCCCCCCCAGTCCGTTGATCATCGTCAACTGTACTCTCTCTCTCTGAATAAAAACGAATTTCTTTTTTTTACATAAAAAAATACCATGTGTGATTTTATCGCCTTTCTTGCATCCCCTCGCCCGCTGTAGGACAATTGATGGTCTCCTCGACTGCACTGCATTGCATCAGCTTGATTTACTCATCGTATGAACCAACGAAATTCTCTGCCTACAATCGCGTGCTTTTTAACTTGTCACAAAAGTTCCGAAGCTATACGTGTTCTCAAGGAAATTTCAGTTAATGCTAGGTTTGGATGTGTCGTGAAGTAACGCTCGTGCATGCATATATCAGCGCAATACCAGAGAAACCATTCAACGTTTTGATAATAATCGTATCGAAAAGCAATTACATTTACGCAACTTTCTATACGCGCAACGTACGCGAGCTAAATTTCTGTACTACGGTCCCATAAATTGAGCGTTTCGCATTGAGTAAGCGCACGTGACTATTTTGTCGAAATTATTTAATAAGTGTGAGCTTTTATTTCGTAACACAAGAAATTTACGATACTGCTTGCTATTCTATAATTTATTCCATAGGTGTTTCATGCTTGTCATGTTTCAATGTAATACAATAATTCATAATGTATTACATCGATAAATATACATGACATTAGAATGTTATGGCTTCATTTATAAAATCTTGTGACTTTACATCAGATTCTCACACTAAAAAGACACAGAGCGAAATCCATAGTTTAGTTAGTTTAATTTCGAGTTCAACTGGAGTTATTTCCATCTAAATTTGGCCAAATCATTCAAATAAAGCTTTTTTATAGATTAAAGTTTGGACGTAGATTCGAATCAAATTAAACAAGCTTTCTTTTTAGATAATTGAAGGCACGTCGCCAATAAAAGGAACATTATGCATTTAGTTACTGATTCGCGCTCATAACTAAAATCAATTTCAAAACCAGATTTCAAAATTGAAAACCAATTTTGAAATCCGGTTGCCTAAGAGAAGGGTAATAGTATCTCTCGAAATAAGATATGGAAGAAAATTTTCAAAATCTGTAATATATACTGGAACTCGTATAGAAAACGACGATATAAAATCTCTCGGTGTAATTGCGGCAAAAGTTTACCGATGTGACCCCTTCCACCGCCAGGAGTGAGACCGCGGATTGAGGTAAGCTTTGGCACGGGTGTGTACCGCAGTTCTTTGCTGACCAAGCATTGTAGCACTTGGGCTGCGCAGTCGGCGGTCCTGACCGCATATGCATACTCATACGCAGCTGCGTAATTTTTTCAATTTGATTTAACTTCTCGACCTCCTAATTTTTTACTGTTTTCTAAGATTTTTGGCTGACTAGTTTACCAACTGTTATACCATCGGGCACAGCTCCTGGGTATTCAGAGACCTGAATGTTCAGGACCTGGTGTGACTTCCTAATTCAAAGTACAATTAAGTATAATAGAATAACGTTTTTTACTTACCTCATATTTGACTCTTCGATGAAAAATTTCGAAGATAATTTTTTGATAACCAAATAGGTGACATCTACGGTGAAATGTTTCGATTCGTCTGAGATACATGTAATGTATATCTTATAAGTGAAATATCATGCGCGTGTACATACATTCCCCGTATAAAAAACTTGAACATTTCTTGGGGACATTGTGACCAGGATTGATTTCAGATATCATCTACTGATATCAGCTGTTTGAGTAACCATAAACCACCTCCAAAACTCTCAGCGTGATCGAAAACCCGAATGTCAAGTGGTTTCCTCGTTAACGATGATATCTTATACTATTCTACATTATTGTATGACTTGGAGAAAGTGCCATGACCATCATAAACTTCGGTGAATAAATACGATTAATTTCGGTGAATGTTTATATATTTTTTCAAAAGTGAATTATTTAAATTTATCTTTTCTAGATCTCGCTCCGTTGTTACGATCTAAAATAAACAAAGACACTTGAAACGTCGAGAACGCTATCATGGAAAATTACCAAAAACAAATTAATTTAGCCTATACTTGATCAATCTACTCAAGGGTACATACATTTATGTATATGTCAATATTGCTTACCATCAGCTTGTCTGCGTTGAGTGGCTGCAGTAAGTACAAACAGCTTTCCAACAACCCAAAACCAAAATTTTATTAATAGTTTTCATCGCACACCGAAACCAGGTGAGAAATACTTTTTGAAATTGCATCAAATCCGCTTATTCAATTAGACCAAGAGAAAGTTTATTGGATACATGGCGATGCTTTCCAGTGATACTATGATAATATATGATATACTACGACCAAGTGCTACGCTCTTTGATCTTGGGAAGCGAAACATTCATATAAAGTTGACAAAGCTGTTATTGGCACTTTTATTTGCAGGACCGAATAATTATCGATTGAAAGCCAAATGTCACGGTCCATTTAATACTGATTGAATGTGGCATAAGCTCATTTCATATCTCGCATATGTGAATTTTATTTATTTGCTTATACAACCGGTTTTACTATAAATAAGTGTCATTTTACAAATGAAACGAGTGCTCTAATGTCTCTATTAGCGTATGCTTATGCCAAACATTTCTCTTAGTCCAAGAATAATCTCTTCTTCAGAAAATAAATTTTCTGAAGAAGATATTAGTTTATCGCTACAACAGCCAAGAGTCATTTTTTAGTTGCACGATTCAAAAAACCGGTGTCTATTTTGATTAGATATTCCATTCCGGTGAACTTTTCAATTAGCTCGATCTCCAGTTCATATGGAGTATGCATCCATGGTTTGTATGGGATTTTGATATTTAATAAAGTAATATTTTTTGATGGAAATATTTTTATTCCTAAAATATCATTCTTCAAATATATATATATATATATATATACATATAATATATTTTTCTAGATAATAATTAAATTAACGAAGTTATTATCAATCATCTATGGAACTTATCAAATTTTATAAAACTAGAACAAGCACGTACAGCATCTAAAAGTCCAAAATTATTAACCACTCGATACAGTTAATGAAAATGAATGGAATATACATTGTAACATATTTGTTCAATTTATACTCGAAAGAGTGGCCACGAAAAATTCCGTCATGGTATTTCAGATTAATGAAATTGAAATTTCCAGCTACACATCTTGCTGTTCACATACTTAATATCTTAAATCACAGTCACTGTACATACAACCGCATGCTCATTGTTAACTTTACGCACACTCAAATCCGTCATATCAGCATTCACTTATAAATACATTAGCTAACAATAAAAAAAATTGTATAAAAATAAAAATAACAACAATTGTATGTTCTTATATTTGATGGTAAGCGTTGAGCAACCTCTTGTTATGTGGATCGAACGGACTCTTCAGATGCATCTCAGCCGAATATCTTTTGCCTAATATTTCAACCTCGTATTTGCCAGACTCCAGGAACTCGGACGTTACAACTTCGCCATCCGGGTGTGTAACATACCTAAGCATATTGATGATTAGTAATTAATACGTGTACGTGTAGATTATTAAAGATTTGATGAAAGAAATCCTTACACATGTCCAATACTGTAACCAAACGCGTGAGCGTACTCAGCCCGCCTTAAGTAACCAACAATTTCACCATTTCTGTAAACCGTTTCTAATCCCCACATCGGTACTTGTCTGGAATAAAGAATTACGTTGATTTCGAATCGCTATACATTTCCCATTGGCTTCGAAAATATTCAAAAATGCTCGAATTCGATTTTAGACCAACATTATCATCATACTCACTCTTTCACATGCAACGTTACAAGTTTCCTCTTCACTCCATTCTTCCGTAAATTTTCCACTGCTTCGCTGCCCAGATACTTCCCGTCTTTTCTGCACGTGAATCCTAAATTAGCTTCGATGGGATTATCATCTGACCTCAGATCTGAGTTCCACAGATGGTACCCTGAGAGGAAGAAAATCGTTTTTGTAAAATGAAGATTTGTCCCTTATTCACGCGGTTGGCAAAAAGTCACCTTTTTCACAACTAAGACTATACAACGCTCTGTAACCGGCCAATTTGAGGTTCCACGGGTTTCCATACTCCATGATCGCTTGGTACACCCTCTCGCAGGACTGCATCGGCACGTGCAACTCGTATCCAAGCTCGCCGACGAAACTGATTCTGAAGGCCCTCACGAGTTTTCCATCGGCTCTCATCAATTTCGAGGTTGAAAATGGGAATTCCTCGTCGGCCAGATCTTTGTCCACGATGTTTTGCAGAATTTTTCGACTGCGAAATCGATTCCATGCGTTAGAGTCGAAAATCAGATACAGGCAACTTTTTCCCTCACCTGTTGGGTCCTTGGAGGGATAAAATTCCCATTTGGTGGGTGGCGTCGTGCAAGCTCACGTTGAAGCCCTTTTCCGCGATGACTCTGCGGATGTGAGCCCATGTGTGATAAGACGAGAGACCACCGGAGACTAGGACGATCGAAAGAATTTCCCTTCGCGTTAACAATGTTTATCCTCGACAAAAGTCGTGTAACGATAATTTTGTTATCAAGCTTATATTCACCAATGTACAACGCTTTGCCCTTGAAAATCGGATCGACGACGCTGCTGGAGCCGGGCAATATCCACGTGATCGTACAATCTGCCTCGGTGCCCCCGTGCTTGTTCAGGACACACGTGTAAACGGTCTTGTCCACCTCTGCGTCCGTTTTCGCGGTGAATATGTAATCCGCTGCCAGCTGAGTGTCCGGCCCGCAGAGGTAGAACTTGCCAAAGTACGACATGTCGAAGAGAGCGGCGTTGTTCCTGCATGCGAGGGCTTCCTCTTTTATCTGCGTACACGGCATGGCATTTGTTCAATAGCAGATTCAAACTTTTTGAATTATGTGGAGAATATGTGTGATCATGCAATGATGCGGTCACTCACGTTAGCGTGATGGACGGGAAAGTCGAATGTGTGGTCCTGAGCCAGAGCTTGGTTGTAAGGGCAGTTTTCATTCTTCGAAGTGCCGTAGCTGCCGTAATAATCGTACGGGGGAACTGGCGCCTTGCCTTCTTTCAGAAACCAACCAGGTCTTTCCCAGCCTTGTCGCTCCTCCATCACGGCTCCTTTGTCCAACAGAAGCTGAAGTGTTTTTCTTTTATTTATCAAGAAATAATTCTCTCGTGTGTTTGGATTATTTTTCACAAAGCGACTCTTGGAAAAAGTGAGATCGACAAGTGTTTACCTCGTGGAAAGGACTGGTTTTGAAGTTTCGCCCGCTGAGTGGTTGATCGTGGGGAAAAACTATCGAGTAGTTCTTGACGTAGGCCTCGTGCGTCCTTTCGTTGGCCCATACCATGTCTTTCGTTTGCTCGGGAGTGAATCTTAAAATTAACGATGACACTTTTGATTAATCAAGATGATTCGATTATCGGTGAATCTCATACGTGGCAAACTGAATTATTAAAATCAACGCGAGTACGAGCTCATTTTAATTTTCTGAAAGCCAAATATTTCAGAGATAAAGTCTGGCAAACTCTGTATACCTTCGAATGTCATGAGAGAACATGTGCGTCTTTGGTCTGCCGTTTATGATCCAATCGGCAATCTGTTCTCCACAGCCGCCACTGTACATCATACCAGCGCTGTTGTAACCACAAGAGTAGAAGAAACCGGAACAACGTGGGTCCTCACCTATAAGTCATCGATACAATTACATCATTTTTTTCCCTTCCAGTAGAATGAATTTGAGCGATATTGAATTTTTTAGAATGAACGTATACCCATAATGGCTTTGTGATCGGGTGTGAAACTTTCAGGTCCACAAACGGTTGATCTGATTCCAACTTTGGATAGTTCTGGGGCCAGTTGTACCATTGTTTCGAGATGTGTGTTGAATACGTTCCAATCCAATTCGTATAATCCAAATTGGAAGTCTTTGGGGACCTGGTCGTGAGACAATAATTCATGAGAATAATCAAGCCAAATAAATATTGAAATGTTTTTTCTCAATACCATGTTTTTGCCTCCGAGTTATGAATAGTAGAACGAAACAAACGTAAAATAGCTTTGAAATGTTTTTTGAAACTTATTCTTGAGTGCTTTTGAAATTTTTGAAATGATCCGTTTATTAGTAGCCAAAGAGCACTAGTGATATTTTTAAAAGACTTCAAATGAGAAAGTGAATCATCAAATAAAGTTTTCGGGATTAAACAAATTTACCTTGAAATCTAAAATTCGATGTGTCTCATGATGCTAAGATAAACTATTAATTTGCTGTTGGAAACTTTGAGCTCAGTATTAACTGGCATCTATTAGATATATAAGAGAAAAAAATCCAATCGATCCACTTGAACGAAAACCATTTACAAGCTCAACGTCAATAACGAGCGACAGAGAGAAAGTTCCCGTGTACATGTTTTGACAAGTCGCGATCGCAAACTCTACGAAACGGACGTAAATTATGGAGTGCGGCATGTCATATACACTCACGCATCTGAGGATGATGGGGTTGGCCTCGTAGCCGCCGATGCTGAGCGATTCTCCCTGCACCTTGAAGTAGATGTTGAAGTCGTGGTCGCGGATGTTGGGCGCGTTGCGCACGTTCGCCAGCGACTCGGTCACGATGTACGCGTGCTTCATCGGGATCAGAGGGATGTCGAGCTTGACCATGCGGGAGACGCTGCGCGACCACGCGCCGGCCGCGTTCAGCACGCAATTCGTCCTTATCACGCCGTGCTCCGTTTCCACCCCAGTCACGTGCTTAGCGCCGAACGTCTTCTCGTCCGTTAAGATCCGCGTCACTGGCACGTCCTCGAATACCTGCGCAACCCAGTGGATCATTCATTTTATGTGAGAGTAAAACTATGCGTTTTGTTCATTGATTGAACCCACTGTTCGGGGATAATTCTATCGCGATTTCTCTCAATCGTGACTGTATATAGAGGTGAGTCTGAACTTTATGGGACACCAGTTATAATGGTGGATGGCTTTTGATTAATTGCCGAAATAGCTGGTACACACAATCCCTACCATTCAGATTTCCTTTGGGAAGGAAATGGTATCAATTCGATAAAGGAAAATCGAAACTTTAGACTGAACGTTTGAACATAGGATCAATATTATACGGTGAACCAAAAAAACATTTTCTAAAGGTAAAAGTTTCGTCCTGATTATTAGTGAGCCCGTGCCCACTAATTCATACTATTCAACATCTATTTCGCAGAGCGATTTTCCGGAAACTCAACCGGGAAACTTTATATCATGTGATATTATAGCTCGCCAAACCGCATCTGTCAATGTTTGCACAAAACCTAATCTGTTCATGATTTTAAAACCTCGGGATGTATATACATATTCATAATTGTCGCGGTCACCAACGGTCCGGTGGAGTTTCACCAAGGTATAGAGTAACGCGGGTACAGCATAGTCCGACCAAACTCGGGTCGTATCTACTGAAAGGGTATATTATACCTGAGCGCCGCGGCTCTTGGCGCACTTGACGAGCGCGCTGACCATCATGGCGGGGTCGATGGTGCCGTCCCTGGGCGAGTGAATGGCCCCGAGGAAGGCGTTGTGGTCGAGCAGGGGGAAGAGGTCGCGGGCCTCGAGGGAGTTGACTATGCGGGCGCCCACGTCGAACACCTTGCCCATGTCGACGAGCCGCCTGTATTCGTCCATCCTCGTCTCGTTGTGGGCTATGAAGAGGCCGCCGTTGTTTATCCAGCCGGCCGAGGCGCCCGTCTCGGCCTCCAGCTCGGCCAGCATCGTTTGGGTGCTGCGCAGCAGCTGGATCTCCGTCTCGCAGGGCCGGAGCGACCACACCAGACCCGCCGTGTGCCACGTCGTGCCCGAGGTCAGCTTGGACCGCTCCACCAGCACGCCCCGCACGCCCCGCTTCGCCAGCTGGTACAGGGCGCTCGTGCCCGCCGCTCCTCCGCCTCGAAAGTCAAACATTTTTTCTCAGCTCGCTTCTCGGCCGATCGATTGTGCAGCGCGCAAATATTGCCTATCGCTCGAGTTCAACAAGCTGCTTGGACACATCGAAATTTCGTTCGTTCGAGCAAAGACCCGTGTCGCGATATATTTTTTTATGTATAATATCTATCGAATCGAATCACGGAAATTTCCAACATTTTCCCCAACACCGATCGTTGAGTTAGAAACAAAACCAAAAGATAAGATACGATCGTTTTTTTGTTTTTGTCTTTCGTTCTCTAGACGAAAGATTTGGGAGATACGCTTTGTTACATCACGAGAGCCGATCGCTCGAAATAATATTTCATAATTTCAACGCTCAACCTCTGTGTGTGTGTACATCAATGATAGCAACATTGAACTGCTCATGTCAATAATGCGCGATTTATCGCAGCTTGCGAGATTCTCACTTGAAATCCGAATGCAAGATGTTTCGTAACGCGACGATAAACAATGTTAATGAACCCGAATTTCCTGTTTTCACTCAAAGATATAGACGTAAAGTCTTATCCAGTCAGGGTAAAATTGCCGCTATAATGTATATATTATATATAGGGAAATATTGTCAATCGAGGCGAGAAAATAATGCTGTCGGTAAAGATGCGCGAGTGGTCCAGATTTTCCGGGGCCCGATGTATATGCGGCGATGTGTACACGCGCGTGATATTCAGTGCATTGCACTGCGTCGATCGTGCTTCCTGATATACGCCAACGTTCGATCGGCAAAAAAAGGGGGTGACGCTAATAAACATAGTATTATTTCTGACGCGATCATTTCGTTGGGTCGAAACGTGCATAATTGGTATTCGGTGTAAAATCAAGAAGCCAACAACTCGGCTCGAGTTGTAAGTATTGCCGATGTGTATGTATTGCCCGCTCAACTCACCAATGATAACGACATCGGCCGATTCTGGCAGATTGACGTGGGGTCTCTTGTTGTTTGCGGTTTCGGTAGTGACCGATCTCGCGTGCGCCGGCCCCCCATTCCACTTGGTCAGCTGGAACAATGCAACATAGTCGCATGACACATGGCACACTGCGCGCCGCTCAATTTCGCATTATATATTCTCCACGGTCGAAGCGTTTTCCACTTCGAACGCTTTCTCAAGCTCATTACGCGCTCGGCGTCGCTAATCCATTCACTTGTCACGCGTTATAAATTAATACGCTTATAAGGCAACGCGGCTGCACTCGGATACGAGTGACACGCGCGCGATTCTTGCCCATGCAGGAATGTTATTGTTTTCTTTTGGAAACGGCGGCTGCTTTCTCGCGTTCGTTCTCTCGATCCTCGATTTTTAACACTTGACACCGCTAGCACACTATTTAAATATACCGGTAGCTAATCGCTCGATGATATTTTTGCTCAAGATTATTTTTTCATTTCGTGTAATTACTCGATTCGAGCCGGAGTGGAGGGGCAAGCGAAGCACGTGATTAGCGAACGACTGATCTTGATTGAATGCCGGCACGTTTTATTTTTATCGACGTACATCGACGCGTCAATATTTGTCGGGACTCGCGCGTGTGAAGATGAATTTACGATGCATTTTTTTTTCTTTTTCTCTGAATTTACACTTGTGAGCGGTATTCCGAGCAGAGTCAAGCAGAAGAAAAACTCCAACGACGCGCGATAGAGTATAGCGACGAACTATACGAGCTCGTCAGAGTGAAAAACACGAGGTTCGACCGATCTGCACCTGTGGTAAACATGCTCGAATTGTCAAAACTGCAAATAAACGAGCGCGGAGACCGGAATTCTGCAAAATAAACTGGGTCGCGGGGTCGCGCGACCAACGTCGGCGTGCCGGGTGAAGTAAAAAGAGCCAAAGACACAATACCTTGATTCTGGCGGCGCGCAGCATCTCATCGGCCCGGCTGATGAGCGAGTCGACAGATTGTCTGGCAGTGGATGTGGCCGCTCCTCGCACGACTCTGCCGCTCCTGCCCATCTCGCAGCTGTGGTCCGGCCTCTTATAACTGGCGTATTATCGGCTCGAGCTGTGCTATCTCGCGGCTCCGGCGCTGCGCTGGTGCTTGTGGTGGGTTGCGATCTGTACCGCCGCCGGCGCAGCACTGATTTGCTGCATCCACCGAACCGATAGTTATTAGTGCTCCATAAGAGCCGCGCGCTCTAGCCTAGATACACGTCGCCGCATCCACACACGCATCCCTACCCTTGTTTTTCGGCCGATATCCTCTTATCGCCCGAACGAGAAACTCTCCCGCATATTTTGCCGTGTTTACTACCGACGATTCGGCCGTAGGATGCTCGACAAAAATGCAGTGCAGTCGGGGGATTTTTGAACGTCGCGGTTTATGTAGAAGCTGTGCGGCAAGTGCCGCTCATATAAGACTACGCACACTCTCGGTAGACCGTCGATCGTAGGCTTTTTGTTGCTGTGTGTGTTTTTTCAGAATGTTATCGTACGGACTGTTTACACACACGACTCGTCGCACCTGTCGTCGAACAGTCTTTTTTTTTGCTTATTCGAACAGAAATTACCAATGTTACCGACTATAGTTGCGATCTATGCGGTGTCGTATAGATCGCGCGTAATCAATTTCTAATCCCTCATCCTGATAAACTCGCCTGGATCTACCGCGAATTATGCAGGTCTCGAAGACGTTATTTTCTCCTTCCCCAGTCGGATCGATTGGGTTTCCTGCTTGTGTTTTTGATGTATTTCTAGAGAGCTCTTGGATCAAGTAACGAGACGCAAAATAATTTAGACGCACGTCAACTTTCTAGTGGATCGAAAAGGATACGAGAGTAAAAATATTCAACATCCAAACGTATCAAATCCGCCGCTCCTCTCGTGTGATCCGCGAGACGAGTTGACAGGCCGCTAATCAAGGGAAATCACGTATTCATAACGATCGATGAGATCTTTCCGGTTGGACGAAAGCGCCAAGTCAAATTTATACAATAAGAGAATTGATATATACGAATCGCCCCCTCCGCCCTCCGGCATATGAATAATTTCGACGGCTCGGCGAACTTCTCATCTTTGACAACGACGATCTTCTAAGTGCAGCGGCGGCCCTGCTGCACCAACGCATCAGCCATTCAATCGCGGGAAATTCAGTCGATTAAGGAGTTTAAGCCGCAAGGGTCTTTGACTCTTGCGCACGCGAACGCTACATACATATGCCCGGCAAACGGAAAATCTAGCCCGACAAGTTAACCGACGGTTCGGTTAGTTGTTGTTTTTTTTTTGTCTTCTGCGTCGACGTTTCCGAGATTTTGCATCGACTTTCTCTTTTGGATTTCCATCGGCAAAGTCGGTTTGATTGAAGGTTTGCCGGAACGAAGAGTTTAGCTTTCCTCCCAAAGAGGCATTAGATGCTGGATAACACGTGACGCGCTGGGAACTCGATTGGATCAATTATTTTGTTTACATTTTTCGCCCTTGTTTGTATTCCGAGCTACGAAAACATGGTTTGATCGAGGTTTAGTTGCATATATATGTTGATCGATTATGTGTGTTCGACGATTAATCCGCTGTGCTAATTCACAAAACAACATTTATGGAATATGGAGATAGTCGGTCGTTTTTTTTAGTGAGCATATATTAGATGAGGAAAAAACCAAATGATTGATCATTCATGTTCTATTTTAAGGAGCTGCATTTAACCGAGCAAATCAGTTCATTATTCAAGATCTAATCGGTCGCTAATGGTTATATATAATTACGATATATCGAGTATTAATCATTAACAGATCACACGCGCGCTGTTCAATTGGTTTCTTATCAGGCTCAATTTGAGAATCTACTCTGAATGATCTACCTCGTATGATTTCCGAAAGATCGTTGATACATGCGCAAGACGTGTACTCACATGTACTCTTCGACATAACGATTCATAAATAGTTGCAACTGACGTACACGTCCATGTCCACATGGCAAATAGAATAGATATCTGCTTGCGAAAACGCGTAGAAGTATATCTTGCACTTCTCGGTGGTGTACGTTCACACGGTGTTCTCACGTTTGCACAAACATATTTTTCAACTCTCAAGCATACCATATATACGTATATCGGTGATCAATTAACTGGATACGCGCTGTTGTTTTTCTCGATCGAAATTTTTCTTCGGCTCGTGTGGTCGAGCGACGCGCGCACGTGCACCGGCTAAATCGTGCGACACGTCGTATGGAAATATCATTTTTGTATGCAGCGCGAATTTCCTCAACAGAGAGCTCGCGCGAGCTATCGACCCTCATTTTTGATACGGCGATCAATCAAAGGCGCTTCGATTTCCTTTTTACGTTGTTATTCTCCTGTTTGTAAACACGTTTTCTTGAACATATATATACTTGATTGTAGTATTCTTGTGGGGGGTCGGATTTTCTTTTTTCTTTCTCTTGAACTAACGATACGGTAAGTTTAGATAGGTCAAAACATCGTCATTGCGGAATCCGCTTTGTTACTGGGTTTTATCGCGCTCTTCGGCTATCGTACGGAAACTCAATGTATTTTTATTTCTATTGATCCTATATAGACACGCAGCAAATCCCGGGTATACTTCTTATAGTAGATCGGTATTGTGTTGCAGCGGTCACTCGGAGGCCGGTTTGTTACGAACGCCTTTGTATGAATCTGCGCGAATTTGAGAAAGGCTCACAATGACAGTCATGTATAATGATAATCAAGAGAACACGATTTCTTTATCTTTTCCGCGAGAGGTGATGATAAGTACGAGAAATTTAAACGATATTGTATATCATTATACTTATGCATTCCAATTGATCGCATCTTCAGCTAAAATGCTCTCGATGGTGCGCGCGATGAAATCGAATTGATATTCAATTACCCGCAATATCAAACTACATTAACATTCATTAGCATTTTATTATTTATGCATAAACCTAGACAGTTCTTTGTTTTCTATAGATCATTGGACAAACATCTTTTTCTGCTCCAATTCACTCACGGCTAAGTTTTATCTGTTTTAAAAATCCCCGAATGCTGAATTGAAAAGTACATTCACTCGAGACAATTTTTCAAACAAAACCTTTGCTCCTGAAAAGTCCTAAAAACTACAAATTATAAGTATACGAGATTCATTCCTGACGCCGATTTCGAAGAAGTCAAAGTGCTCGCATTCCATTCAAAGTCGCGCAAAATTGTTGTTTTCCGGAAGTAACCGGGATGTATACATTGGAGCATCCATTCATTTGGATGAGTTCGACAATCTCTCACCTCATCACCGGTCGAACCATACTGTAGCAATTTCATTTTTCGCCAAAAGCGCGTGTCACAAGTTGCGTCAAACTCACCGTGGCTCGTCGACTTGGCATGATTCGCGTTCGAATCTCCAAAACCCCAAGCAGCTAACACTTCATTATATATTCGGTCGGATGAACGCGTGGCACACAGGGGGAAAAAAAGTGAAGCACTGGCCGACGAAGCGAGTTTGGTAACTGCGCCGTTGAGTCGAACGAGCGCGAGTCCGCAGATTCCACAGGTTGCTGGGCGGCGCGAAAAAGACAAAGCGCGAATTCGAGACGAGGAGGAAGCTGAGAAGTGGCGAGCGACGACGGGAGGATCGGCACGTATGCGTACGCGTGCCGCTAGACTACTGTCGCTCGCGTCGGAGTGAGCCAGAACAACGCGGCTCGTGTGCGGCCCTGATCGCTTCCTCATACTCGCGCTGCACCACTCGCTCGTCCTCCTCGAATCCTTGTGCCTCGCGCCCATGTATACGTATATACATATACATATACGGCTTCTTTTCATTTGCGCGCTTCGCTGATTGATAGGCCGCTTTGGTTTCACCCGGCTATGCGCGCAAAGGAGTTTTCGTGAAAGCAAAAATCATCCATATTCTTATTCGTTTTTGCGCTACGCGGACGAGGAATGAAAAAATATTCTTGAATCAGCGACCAAGTCCCACTGCAACTGCTGGTCGGGAATATCATTGTTCTCTCGTGACCAAGACTTTGGATTGGCGTATATGTATACAATTCGGAAATTCGTCAAGTTCGAGCGCAATCAAATAAACATATTTTCGCCGTAGTTTCGCGGATTGTACTTTCGGACGATCCTCGCACTGTGGAAAGAGACGCGATTATTCAATTGGCGTCTGTTAAAAAATTTTGATTCCATGCGAAAACGTGGCAGTTATTGAATAATATTGTGATATACGAGAGTGTTTCGGAAACTTTATCTCACTAGCGTTATTAATTTATCGCTCTCGAAGTAAAAGAGCGAAGAGAAATCAAATTGCCATGACAAGTCGTATCGAAAAAAGTGTCTGTATCAATCAATTCGCTCTGCATATCGAGCGAAGATTTATTCCTTCAAGATGAAGGTGTGGGAAGGGACGAGGGGGCATATTACAAAAGCACGTGAAACGCACACACTGCACACGATAACATACAGCCAGAACGCTCGCGGCGTTCTATTTTCGTCCCTAACATACTGCGCCCTATAAAAAAGTGACTTCCTCGCTCTCCTTCTGCATACACGTAATTTCGCTCACAAGCTCGATCCACCTACCAAACCAGTTTTGAGAACAGCCCCAGCAAGTCTAAAGCGCCATCGCACGTGTATGTACCTACACACCTTCGAGCGTATGCTTGTGCGTATTTGTATATATATATACGCGTGCACGTACACGGTGAAGCTCACGCGAAGATGAGCCGCAGTCGGCGAGGGAAAAAAGCGCAACACTGTATGACGCGCGTTGAAAAAAATCAAGCGGAAGGCCTTGAGATGAACGCCGCTGTACGTTGAACCGAGAGCCAAGTCGCACGCGCGAATACACCGATAAAATCGCCGCGATATGCTTTTCGGCCAATATGATCCGCTTGGTTCTTGAACGCTTCGTTCTTGAGCTCATCATCGCAGTACTTATGTGCATTTTTTTGTACGATTGATGCAAGTTTTTTGAGCGACAGTTGCGAGAGCTATTTATAGAATTGAATAATCGTTCTCGGTGTCAATGAGCACATGCGAAGACCGAAGTTTCGACGCAATACACAATGAGATTCCCTTTGGAACTTCGAGATGAGGAAGTCTTTCTCATGTGAATTTGAATTTTTGCGACGTTTGAGATAGCATTGCTATTTCATTGAAACTCGATTATTTTATTTTTCATCCCCAAGATTGCCGGTGGAAGGTTATTCATACTGGCATAAGTTGAAAAATCATAACTTTTCATCACTTGTATCGAAAAGTTGATCATTAAACCTTAGTTTTCTACACTCGTGATGAAAAATACTGTTCGATACTAGATCAAAAGACGATTTCTAGGCTCATGCGATTACCAGCCTCGCTTTGCTCGGGCGGCAAACCCCCAACGTTCCTAGAATTCGTCTTTTGGTCTAGTATCGAAATGTACTATTTCGACACTCGCTTCAGTTGTTCCTCTGCCGAATAGATTGGGTGAAATCCTAGGATATAGGTTTATATTCTCATTGTTTCTCGTTGATTTTTTGAGATAAAGCCTCTTCATACAACCAGTTTTAAGAGCAGTGAAAGAAAAAGACGAGACTATATTTTGGATGCTGAGTAAGGTACAATTTTGTGACATGGTCTCGAAAACAAATTCGGTTCTATTTATTGGCTGAAATAAAAATTAATTCCAATAAATAATACAAGCTTTTATCATAATAAAATTCAAAATTATATTGAAATTGTTGTGGTCAACAGGACTTGATGATGAAAGACGAAATTGAATCTGGTAACGCAGCCAAGAGATCGAACGAATAAAACCATTCCAATCTTAATGACATAATGATTTTTTATTTTAATCATTTTACAATTTGTAGTTACAGCGATAATTTTAATCCATAATTCGTAGTATCACATATTGCACGAAAGTAGTTCGAAAAGTATGATCTGTACAATACACAGCGACGTATGCCAATAAAAAAGAAACAAAATAATGATAATTATAATGATTATAATTAGTGCGCGTGCAAAGTACGTTTAACTGCTTCTAACAGTTCAAGATAAATAATCTTTCATTCGCATTTAATAGACATACATACTCTCGACCATTCGCTCAGTTCTAGTACAACATAACTACTTACAAAAGAAAAAGAAAAATGGATAACGATTATATCACCCCTTTCCTTTCACGAAGAAAATATATATATAAACTCGAGTCACACAGTATTTTACAAAATTCTTGTGTGTTGTGAATGTGTGTATGTGTGTTCATATTCATACGTTTACATGAAAGAATATCACAAAGCGGCTTATGTTAGATTAACAATTCTGCTTGCACAGCAAAACGCTTGAAAGCATTTTTCGTTTTCGGTCCACTCTCTTCTCATAAAACTATTCTTCAATGATTTTCAATATATATTCATCTCAATAAATCTATTCGTTTGTTCCATTATAATTTGTGCTAAATGTAGTTTTCCCTTTGGTGACAATGTAACTCGCTTGCAGTATCCGGCGACACACAACGAGCAAAAAAAAAAATAACAAAAAAAGTTTCAATCCACTTGAATAACGAAAAATCAACTTTTGTATTCTATCGAAATTATTTAAAGCTACAGAGAGGTGTGTTCCTCGCTGGCGAGACTATCAGTGTCGTCAGTGTCGGAATTGGTCGCGGCTTGGACTCGCGCGTATTCGTCCGTATCGATGCTTTTACAGAAATGTATAGCATACTTGAGCTTCTGTCGCAATATACTCTTCAGAGAATATCGTGGCATTTTGAGTAAGAAGAAGCACGTGTAGCTCTCCGGGAGGAAGTGATCCGGAGGATTGTATTTGTCCATGATCTGAAAGAAATATTTTTTATTTCGTATTTTTTATGTGTAATTTCATTCACTATTAAAGCATGGGGTCACTAAAAAATGGTACTATCAAACATCATCATCAATCAATAGGACAGAAATAAAACATATCATAAGGTTCCGAACGGTTCAAAAAACGATTATAGATTTCGATTAGGAAACTTCGCGTTGCCTGATGATGTTCGTCGTGAAATAACCCTTTCTCTAAACACTGAAAAAAAACTATCGGGACGGATGCAATGGTATTTTTGTGTACATACTTGAAGAACAAAATCTCTTCCTCGAAAATCTGCAATTGTACGTGGTAAACGTGTTCTGCCCCAAACGAATCTTAGAAACAGAGATCTTTCTTGATTTGAAAACTCTTCCATAACTTCCCAGAACCACTGAATCAATGGTGCAGTAGGGTCAATTCCTAACGAATAAATTTACATGTTAGGAACTCATTATTCTCACAATTCACAATATTCTTATATGTAACTTTTATAGCGCAAACCTTTGTATGTGGCAACTGATTTGAGTAGACCTAATGGAATATCTGGACTTCCGCAAACCATTGTTTCCAATTCGTTTCCGCTGAATAGTGTTAATAAAGGAACCGGTACTACTTTAGATATTCCTTCTCTCACAGCGTTAACTTGAGCATCGAATTCATGTAGACGATAATTCAAAGCAAGTCTCACATACTCATGCCTATTTTCTGGTGTTATTTTTCGGTACCTGAAATTCAAACATTCTTTCAACCTTCAATATCTTTTTCACAAGAATAGATTTTCCTTCAAACGATTTTATTTCAGAGCTGTCTCAAGCTTTTTTGGGTGATAATCAAAATATAATTTTTTCGAAATTGAATCACGGAATGAGTGAAAATTACCTCGTAGATAATGGAATATCATGACCAACAGCTGACGGCGTTGAGAATGGCATTTCTAAAGTTTGGAACACCTTCTCTTGAGGATCCATGTCTCTGATGCATAAGAGCCCAGGTACATAAGCCCTATCAACTTCTGTAAGATCTGCCGGGGTCAGAGTTTGCCCAGTTAGTTGTTTCCAAACTGGTTCAGCAAGATTCAAACTAAGTGGGCTGCCGGTTCTGATGGCGATACCCATGAGGATACCCAAAAATTGGAACATATTCATGTGTAACGGTGAGTTCGCCATGGGATTGAGCAAGAAACAGTCCCTATTTGTACCGTTGTCATCCCGGCCATTGGGAGTGGGAATTAGCAGAGGTAAAGAGCCGTTCTGAAGCTCATCACACATCTCAGCAATGCTTTCGCTGTAACCACCCCCACAATCATCGACACTTTCTCCTATAATGGTAAATACGAACGAATGAGAATTAGACAGGTGGTATGAGATATTTTTCGCTGTCAATTTTCACTCAATTAAAATACTTGCCTACAAATTTGACTTTCCAAACTCTGTGAGGCAGAAAGAGTACATCCTGAGTGAGCAGTGCCATTTTCGAGACCATTTGTCCAAAAACTGATTTGATACCGTCGGGCCCAGCGAAACCTCCTTTACTTCTTGCTCTCTTCACTTGGATTCTATTCAACTCTATAATTGGTCCATGTTGTCTATCCCTGAGCATCGTCGCTTGCACCACTTTTCGAAACGTCGCCTCTTTAATCGTGTATACCAACATTGGTGCCAGTTTATTTAGTGCCACGTTGCCTGTTGTGGGGAACATAGCCAGTGTTGGGCAGAGCAACTCAGCAAAGTGATGCAAGAGTACGAGCCTGTTGTGTAGCGCGGTGAAGGGAAGATCTTTGACGAGATCGTATTCCATTGGCGTCACAGCGGGTAGACTATGCGTAGCTTTGGTGGTGCTCCAAGCAAGTGTGTGAGCACTTCCACAAGCAACGCGTGTGATATTTTTGCCCTGCAATGCATGAACGAGCCTTGGACTTTGTTGGGCGTGGGTTGTGCCGTCGCCAAGTTGGCCTTCGTCATTATCACCCCATGTATAAACCTCGCCCTTGTCTGAGCAGGCAACACAGTGGAGGGAGCCCGTTGCGATGGAAACAATTTTTTTTCCTTGAAGAGCAGCAACTTTTCGAGGCCTACGTACATGATCATCCGTACCATGACCCAAACGATGGTAGTCGCCCTTACCCCTGTGCAAATTATTTCCATTTGTTAGACTAGCATTTTTTCTCGACTTATTATGACTGCATGTCGTTTTCAACTCACCAAGTATAAACCGCTCCAGACCTCGTGAGAGCGACTGAAAATTGACTTCCACACTCGACTTTGACAACGCCAAGGCCAGCCAAAGATTCAATTTTCATCGGCACTTTGCAACCATCACTACCACCCCTACCAAGTTTGCCATAATCCCCATCTCCCCAGCTCCAAACATTGTCATCGTCAGTGACGCATAAAGTCTGAGCATCACCACTACCACAAGCTACATCGATAACTTTGTAGCCTTGTAATGCTGAAACTACTGTCGGTTTTAGTTGGTCGTCACTGTCGCCATGGCCCAATCGTCCGTACCGACCTGTGAAAAATTGTAAATTTAGTATTTACAAAAGATATCAGTAATAATACCTTGACGTGATTGGAAAAGTTGGATTTCCCTTATGAACAAAGAACCTTTTCAGAATAAGGAATTCATAAGAAATTTAAGAAGCTTGAATTTTAGTAAAATAGAAATTATTAATGAACCTTTGCCCCAAGTGTACAACCAGCCTGCACTTGATATTGCCGCACTATGGTGCCCTCCGCAAGCGATGTCTACGATTTCTGTTCCAATTAGAGCTTCGATTAATTTAGGACGATCATAGGTAAGTCTATTCCCATGACCCAGTTTTCCATCGTCTCCTTCTCCCCATGAATAAACCTGCCCCTCAGAGCTTAAGGCTAGGCAGTGTTTGCCTCCAGAATTGACTGCGACTTTTTTAATAAATACATGTTGAATTGACTCTAGTAGCGTTGGAACCATTACTGAATCTACCCCTCCAGTGCCGAGGCGGCCAAGGGCACCATAACCTGGAACCAAATAAATTGCCATGATCAACCGTCTCTCATTTAATTTATCTATAATTTAACGTGACAAGTGAAGTTAAAAGTGAGAATTACCAGTAACGTAGACTTTCCCATCCGCAGTAACCGCAAATAAAGTTTGTTCTCCACCAACGAGCTGAATTGGCCTCAATGCTGAGAGACTCTCGCAAGGTAGAGGCAGCTTAACCTTGGCACCTTCCAAACCTCCTAGCTGTCCGCGATGGTTGTGACCCCATCCATAAATTGCACCCGAACCATCCCACGAGAGTGTCCAGTCTTCGGGTCTCCTATTTAGCCATTGAAGTAGCTGTTCGTCGTGCTCTTGCTTAAAAATAGTGTGATTTTCATGGTCCTTCAGATTCGCCTCGCCGTCCGTGACCATATCGCTGATGCGCTTCTGCACCTCTATGCAGAATGACTTGGGCAATGGCGTACGGTTGATTAGAGCCTTGGCTACCCGGGCAGCCAAGCAGTAGCGACGGAACCACGACCACTTGTGTAACTCCGAGCAGCATTGCATTGAATCTGAATTAAAAAAAAATTATCTACACTGTACCTATTCGAAATCCGGCAGAGTAAATGGAGATTTGCGAGAATTACCAAGTTCCAAATCGGACGCTAGAGCAACGAGGACCTTGAAGAAATCGCTGTGCATTAGTTGTTTACCACCCCTCACAGCCGGATCTTCGTACTCGTACTGTTTGAGCAGAGCTTGCGGCAATGAGCTCATCAAACTTGAGAGTGCCGCGTCAGGTTTGCCTGGGTTGCACTGGCCCACAACTTGAAGTTTCTTCAGCGCCCACATGCGCTGGCGAGCATTGAGATTGCTGAGCTGGCTACATTGGGCCAGCGCCGCAGCCAGCCGCGTCAGGACGTTCTTGTCGAGGCTGATCAGACTGTTGTCGAGGAGGCACTCGGCCAATGAGATTGACGGCTGCGACAGCACAGCTCGTTCTGATCCGAGCTCTTGTGGCCCCAAACTCGTCAAAGTTGGGTGCACGGTAAAACGCCAGCCCCAGCCGTTCACTGAGCTATCAGAGGTAAAACGCCAGCGTATCTCGTCCCCTAATAACAAACAATTCATTTGATTTTGTTTCAATCAACAAACATTCATTTAGAAAACATTGTTTATAACAATTTCAACCAGAATCCCAATAATATGAAATTAATCTCAAGGACCATTGAATTGAAATTTAAACATCTAATAAGTGTGATACTTTACTCGAATATTATTTTTACAAAACACAATGTACACATTGTAGGTCTCAAAATCGATTATGCATACATAGATGGACGATTATTAATACTCACCATCCACCTTGAGCTCTGTAGCCCACTCACTCCAATCTCTGCCTGACTTGATTGCTACGATCCTTCCAGTGCCATCCATTATAGTCAGAGGATCATGTCTTCTCTCAGTTGAACATAACCGATCGAATTCGATCCTCAAAGCTTCGGCGCCCGGTATTTTCACAGATCCCGTGAGAGTAGTATCATCGATGTACGGGTGCGGTGTCTCCTGGACCACAGATTGGGGCATTTTATTTGTGCAGTTCGAGTTAACCGCCGTATCTTCGAGCTCCTGGACGCAAAGCTCGAGTAACATGTTGCCGATCGCTTGGTTCGTTTTACCTAGAGCTATTAAGACCGATGATATGGTTTCTTTGGCACCTTCGCAAACTCGATTTGCTACAGCGAGCTTCAATAGATCTGCCAGAATACGCGCATCATCTTCCGTCAGCTGCATGAGAAAAATTGAAACATTCACGATTACTTTTTAATTTTGAAAGGCTTCAGAAAAACTTTTTCATAAAGTTTTATTATAAAAAGCAATTGTTCAAAGCTGCGCAGCAGTAAGATACCTGGGATGTGAACTCGTCTAGACCAGGCTCAGAATTCATACATTCGCCCACAACTTGGGCATTTGATGTCAATGTTGCAGCAATCACGCTCATCGCACTACTGGATGACATTTTTGAGGCACGCGAGGAAAGACTTGCTGAGCTAGATATTGACGGGAATATGGCCAGAGGGTACTCCTCTGATTCAGGAGTAGCTCGAGGGCTTGCTACAATATTTGCAACTTCTGATGGATTAGCCAGACTTTCACCACCACCTTGAGCTATTTCTCCTATTACATCGTTACTACCCCAACGTACCGTAGGACCCGTGCTCGAACTCATTGTAGCTGTGCATGAGTTGTAAATTCATTATTATTCGAATTACTATCATTTTTATTTCATAAAGAATATGAATCTTTTCTTTTTAAGTTCATACTTTTTTTTATAAATGGAAAACAATTAATTTACCGTCTGGCTGTGCCTCTGGTGATGGGTTTCCCTTGCCACAATTCTGAGTAACGTGGCTTTTCAAAGCAGTAACAACTGCGTGTCGAGCTTGCATTATGAATAATGCATTCAATACATGTTGTAAAGCTTGCTGCTTCGCAACATTGTTTTCTAATGATAATATGATGTTGGCAAGCGACGGCCTATTGCTTTTTGTTGGTGGCGTTGCAACATTCTTTTCAGTCTTATTCTGTATTTAATTATTATTTCCATTAGTATTTGAATTGTATGCATGCACAAAACTTTATTCAATCGAACATTTTTAATTAAGAAAGATCGTTTTTGAAAGGCAGATCGTGTATTGAGGAGAAATATTTGTGACGATGAAAACTGAATAATGAAAATCGATTATCAATACTAAAAAACAAACAATCTACACTATTATTAGATCTTAGTATTTAATAAAGATTCGACAATAGTATTTGCAGTTGGGAATATTCTTACAAAAATATTTTCTTTCAGGGATGGAGAATAATGAAATAGATGCTGACACTGTGAAATTTGACTTGAAATTAATTACCTGCACGAATCCGAGAGTTGCTTGACCCAGTGGATCCGTAGCGGTAGGAAAAGTAACAGGCTCTTGTTTGCCCATCATAGGTTGATCAGTCAGGACCCAGGCTATGCTGTGGCTTGAGCCACACGCAACTCTATTAACTTTTGCATCCTCCAGGTTCTGCACGAGCGAAGGTCTTTTGTTGACCATGGTCGTTCCGTTGCCCTGCTGTCCATGATCGTTGTCGCCCCAAGCATAAACTTGTCCGGCATCGGTGACAGCAAGGCAGTGCAATGCACCCACTGCTACGTGAACCACCTTCTTGCCTCGCAGACCCTCCACTACAGTTGGTTTACGCACGTGCTGGTCGTTGCCGTGGCCCAATCGATAGTAGTCCCCTTTGCCCCACGTCCAGACTTCACCATATTTGGTCAACGCAAGAGAGAATTGAGCACCGCACTCGATTTGGATGACACCAAAGCCACTGAGTCGCTCAACAAGAATAGGTGAATGACAACCGTCGCTACCACCTCGGCCGAGTTTACCTGTTAACAGGATCAGTTAATGTCAATTTTGTATGTGACTTAGAGCTATAATCTGATGCAATTCGAGTTACCATTTCAATAAATATTTTTTCCAATAACTCGTAGGCTAATTTTTTATTGAAAACTCACGATGAAAAACAGATTTCACTCACCAAAATCGCCATCGCCCCAGGAATAGACTAAGCCGTCTTCAGTCAAAGCCATGGTCTGTGCATCCCTACTACCGCAGGCCACTTGCACAACTCTCTTCCCGACCAAAGCTTCAACCAGTTTCGGCTTAAGCTGCGTCGCCATGTCCCCATGACCGAGTCTTCCATACTCTCCTAAACCCCAAGTATATAATTCACCGTTGCTTGTTATTGCCGCCGAATGACCAGAACCGCAAGCTATGTCTCTGATCCTCTTTGACTTCAGAGCTTCGATGAGTCTTGGTTTGTCGATAGAGGCGCGATTCCCGTGTCCAAGTTTTCCATCCTCGCCCTCGCCCCACGAAAACACCTTGCCGTCTTGAGTCAAGGCCAGCGCGTGTTTCCCACCCGAGTGTACCGCGATTTTCTTGATAATATACTGACTGAGGAACGGAATGGGCTTGGGCTCGCATACGTTATTGTTGTCGCCGAGTCCAAGGCGACCGTTCGTGCCCTCGCCACATGCGTACAGCTTACCGTCTCGACTAACGACAAAAAGCGTTTTACTGCCACCTTAAATAAATTGAACGAGCAAGCATTAGACGTATTAATATGATTTTATCTATTTCGTATAGCCTTATAATATAATTGACAGGGAAAGAGCGGCACGATATCGAATCTTACCCGCCATATGAACAGGCTTGAGCTTAGAAAGGACTTCACTGTAAACGGGCAGTTTGATTTTCGACCCTTTCAATCCTCCCAACTGATCCTTGTCATTCAAGCCCCATACATATACAGCGGTGTTTTGCTGAACATCACTGGCTCTCTGCGCAGTCATCTGTTCTTGCACAACCTCCCAGTCTGAAGCTAGAAATGACACAGACGTTGCCAGCTGGTTTTCTAGTAATTTTTTGTATCCTACTATGTGTAAGCCGTGTATTTTGCAGTCAATGCCACCGTTTCTGCACTGTTTGATAGCGATTTCCACGCAAGCATAGTATTCCTTGACATCCTGGAGCAGGTTCACCACAGAGTCGGTGTGGTGCACATTAACGCTAGTCAACTCGACCATATTATCAAATTCATCGCCTGCGTTAACAGCTATCAATGCCGGCATATAACTACTGTCATGTGGGTTTACGGTCAACTTGAGTGAGTGGATTAGAATACCAGGCATCATTTCCATATGGATGAAGTGATTACCCTGCGTGCCATTGCTCAACCAGTAATTGCCCGAGCCATCTACCAAATGAGTGGCGTGTCGCATGTTCGATGATACGCTCAGTGTACGGATGCATTTCGACCAGTCGTCTATTAGCGGTGCTTCAAGTAGGTCTTGTCTGCATAAGGAAAATTGGTATTTATCGAATTATTAAATACTTCTCCAAAATAAGTTCATAAGTTATCAAAACCATTTTCTGTGTTTGCTTATTTTAACTGTTTATTCATCGCCTTATAACCGTTCAACAAATCATACCTGTGATATCTCCCTGGTTTGCCAGCGTAAACTCCAGGAAAACCAGGCTCAGCAATACGGTTGAAACCATGACGATGTGAACGTTTGATGTAAAAGCAGTTTTCGCATAGATTGTAGTTGTCGCATGGTTTACATTTGAAGCGAGGCCCTGTTATCGGCGAAATGTGACACGAGTTGCAAGAAACTGAATGATGACAGGAAGGAACGCGCTCCATTTCAGCAGCGCAACCAGTCCAACTACTCTGTTGTGGGAAGTCAATAGACAAGTCCTTGCCGCCATTCAAAATAGCTGTGACGACGCCAATGCTGTTATGGTTAACTGACCCCCATTTGTACTTTGGTACAGGGATCGATGGTTTCACACGTACCTAAATAGTAGAGCATGCATGACGAATGAATAAGTATTTCATTTCATGACTCATTTCATAAAATACAACAAAAAAGTTTCAAATTCATTTATTTAGAGAACGCTTAAATTTTCGTCTACTCGCTAAGAACACATGGATATATTGAATATACTGAAGAGATTACCTTATCGCCAACTTTCAAAGCTGGAGGACCAGGTAATGATGGTGGATGTCCCAACAGCTCGATGTGAATAAATCGGACCCAGTAAGTCCCACCCCTGTGCTGCCAAGCAACTTGCACATTCAAATCATGCAAGCCTTCTGGATCGATCTTGATCACCTGACCTACATCTCCGTAATCCACTTCCTCGTAAGTCTTGCAGCATCGGACGAGCATACCTGCCTTCGCGTTATCCCTTACGTAGATCGCATACTCGTCTACCGACAAAAAATCCGATCGCTTCATGTAAGTTGGTTGAACAGATCCGCCTGTTTCTTGCAAAGAGGGGTCGTCGTCGACGTCTTCGCTACTCGAGTCATCGGATTCACAGGTATCCTCCACGCTTGATACTGTCTCTGAGTCGCTGAAGTTTATTTCAGGATTTTCGAGTAGCCAACCAACGACAGTTTCGGGAGTAGTGATATTAGGGCCACCGGCGATGCTCAAGTTCTTGATCGCAAACTCAACACTACGCTTGTCGAAACCCATTTCGGTGAGTTGACTGACGAGAGGACTAACCGCGGGTGTAGCGATCTTGCCACCAACAACCGCATTGCTGGGCCGACTGATATTTTTTATTTGTCGTTTATGACTGGAGTTGGCGGACACTAGAGATATATCTGAAGTTGGTGTATTGGGTTCCGACAAAATAGCGCCCACTAGAAAAGTAAATTTTCATCCGTTAAACTGAGGAAATCACGTGAGTGATAAATAATGGCGTGAATTTACCTGGACAATGAATGGGCGTGTGTCTGAGTTCCGAGGCCAGGTATTGACTTACAATGAGAGCGGTCATCTCTAATTCTTCCATCTTGAAAATAGGTTTGAGAGGTTGAGGTTTCGTTGCTCTAACAAGCAGCTCTTGGAGCAGGGTATTCCTATCTTCGTTTGGAGTAGGAGTTAGACATCGTAAGACTTTCCTGAGTTTCGACTGGTACTCTATCAATGTTTTGCCGGCATTGAGCGCAGCCAATTGCTGTTGTTGCATCCTGAGTATCGAGGCATTGACAGTGCCGGCTATGACAGGCATGCCACCTGGACGCTTGTCTATGCCACAGTGTCCCAAAAGCAAATTTGCCCAGGTGTTTTGTAGTTGGTCAGTGAAGGGCATTCTGTCAAGATGAAACTTTTCTTTGATGACCTACAAATACAACATTTTTATTTCAAACTTATAAATTTCCGTAACTGTTCCAACTGCTTTCCAAATTCTTTTAGGAACTCAAACCGTATCAAAATAGGAATAGATAATCTTAAAAACGAGATTTACCTTAAAATCACCGAAGGCAACTTTCTTGCGCAGTCCAGTTTCGTGCAGTTGTACACTCAGCTTCGAATGCTGAGTAAACTTGCAAACAGTCGCCAATTGTCCGTCAATATCAATCACTCCCCCGATCCTTGGCCTATTATCTAATCCACCTACGACGCTAAGAGTTGCCATGACAGTCTGCTGGATGATCAAGCTGTTTTCTCCTCCATTTTCATTCATTTGAATGTGGAACAGTGGCATGTCGGTCAACAAATCCGAAGCTAGGGAAAGCTTCAAGGCGAGAAAAGTATTGAGCGTAGCATTCCAGTTAGGCAACAAGTGCAATTTGCGCACGAGAGATATGAGTTCCTCGGCGACGGTGGAACCGGGCGAAGCTGTGAGAGAGACTCGGCACTTGTTGGAGTGTAACTCGTAACTCGCCTCGCACATAAGGCCAATGCGTCCTAACAAACGGAAAGTTTTTTCAAGGAAAACTGACATTTCGGGCACTCCCGCTGGCCACGACGGCAGTACACTGCCTAGTAATCGAACTGCCATAATCTGTTTTGGTAGTTTTGATGTCGATTCGTCGGTGACAATGCTCAGGAGGAAATTTATCCAGACTGGAGTGCTTAGCGCACGACACAGTATCGGCAAAGTTGCTATGGCTCGTAGTAAGCCCAAAGTTGCCCACGTTTCTTCGTGTTCCTTAGCTAAAGAAAAATGATTAAGATGAAGTTCGAAATAAAAGAATGCGTTGCTTGTTACTGCACATTAAACTTCAACAGGTTAATGAGATACGAGAAATGTCAAATTTTACCTATTAGTGTCTGCACGCTAGAGTCTGATTTGTTAGCGCTTGATATGATGCCTCGAAGAATAGATGAAAGCGTTCTTATAGCGGATGGTTGAACTCGTTCGGCTTCCGCACCACAACCCAATAAAATAATTCGCAGTAAAGTAACGGAGGCACTTTTTAAGTATGTAGTTGGGTGCATTTCACGAATTGTGTTGCGCTCGAACGTGGTCGAGTCAGTAGGAGATGTTTCACTGTCCGAATCGCTTTCCGGAGGAGCTGGTGGTTCGGCAAGTTTCAAGTCAAACTTTCCTTCCTTACCCATGCGGTATGAATTCGTAGCACCATTGTCCCATTTCACACGAATCCAACCATCTTCACCAAGTTCTCCTGTGAACAAAAATAAAATGATAAACTGATTCGTAGAAACAGGATAAAATCTGGGTACACCCAAAATAATGCGACTAACCAATAACCGTCCCTTCTCCGGGTGACGGCCCATCTTGTTCTCCCCATTTCCAATCGACTCCTCTCACTACTCTTGTCCCGACCTTCATCAAACCGGCTAATTCAAGCCCGGTTAACTGAGCTATTTGAGGCTTGCATTTGTGTATCACGTCTTCGTATATCGCCGAGACAACTGCATCCTTCGATTTGGACGAATCCTTATTCTCTGTATCTAAACTTTTCGATGGGCCAATCTGCCTGAGCAGCGTTAGTATACTTGATATTAGACCGGAATTGATTAGTAGGCCGATTTCGTTAGCATGGTGGTGACTGGTGAGCATGCCAAATATTGTAAGTAGAAACCTCGCTCGCGGTAGCTTACAAAGCCACGTATAGGTACCTTGGTTCAGACTACTTTTACCACTGGCTTTACTTGACTTGCTTGGTAACTCTGCTTGGATCACATAAGCCCGTAGAGCCTGTATTGCCCACAGCGTCACCTTAGACTCCGCCAAAATAACTTTCAATCTAAGGTATGGCGTCACAGATTCGATATTTTTTATACAATGCGTTATACCAGACGATAGGTGCTTGTTCTCATATGTCAAACCAAGCCAGCCATTGAGAAGAGAGTACTTGACCGAGGTAATCAGATAATCTTTCTGCAGCAGCCCTTGAATCATGCTCAAACCCTTTTCTCTCATTTTTACTCGCTGTATTTGACAGTACATCGCACGTCTTAGTGTTTCTACGTCTCCATCTTCTTCCGTTAGCACGAAGTTGATAATGTTTGTCATCAATTCATTGGGATTCATTGTAAGAGGCTTGCGATTGAGTTTATCGGTAAGCTGTCTTATTACATTAGTCATGCAAGTTTCTTCGAGCTTCGGAGGCAACACTGTTGTAGCAGCCATCGTCGAAGTTTTTTCTTCTCGATCATCGCCTTTGCTTTTTGCCTTTGCATTTTGAATCGAAGCGTTGACTATGTCTTCGGGCTTAGATGGTGAATCCATTTCCCGAATGTCGGTCATGACACTTTGCACAGCTCGTTTGAATCGGGTCTCGGTAAACAAGAGTTTGAGATCTCTCAGGCCCTTGATTTCAAAACTTGTCGCCGGTCTGATTTCGTAGAGTAGAAACCGACACCTCTCCTGAGCTGGCGCGCAAACTTCTTTGTAGCTGCGGTTCTGCTGTTGACGCGTTCTTATCAAATTCCACTTTGTCTGGTGCACAGCTTTGACCATGTCGACGAGAGGCTTGCTCAATTTAACGTTACCTTCGGCTAGTTCTTGATCAACGAGGGCAATGGTCTGATGTCCCAGAGCAAGGTGCTTTATTATGACAGCCATGAGGAGTCTGCCGATTTCTTCGACAGGGTGATCCCCGCAAAAGTCCACATGCGACAGTAGATTATTGGCTTTGCAGAATCGATCTACGATAGCCAAAAATGCCTGCACGTAAGTATCATTTTTGTGAGTCTCAGCTAAGGCTTGCACGAAAGCCAATACTCTATCGTCGGTGACGCGTTGAGGCTCATCTTTTGTGATAGGCACGAGTGGCGGCTCCGTTGGCGAATTAGTTGCGGTCGAGTTGTTGCTTCGAGCTTCACCTTTCTCTTCCTCATAGGGATTCGGAGGTTGTAAAGTGTGCAATCCGCCACGAAGAAAGTTTGCTTCCAGCCAAATTCCAGCTTCTTCCTCGGCCGGTTGTATCGCGAGACTTTGGCGTAGACGATACGCATGTAAACCCAGAACGAAACTGAGAGCACGCTCGGTATCGAGCAGACTTGAATAGACGTCTGTCACTTCGATCACGAACTGCGTATTATCCGGTTCAGGTTGGCAGTAGTAGCCAACGAAACACGAGTCCATCATCCCTTGACGAGCGTCTCGGCTAATCAGACGATGTAGAGTTTCTTGGTTGCTACCCTGTTTTATATGATTATGATATTTAGAATGCAAAATGAAAATGTTCAGCTAGATATAGTAATGAAATTACGAATTGAAAATGATAACAATTTTTTTGTAGAGTGAGCTTCTTCAAGAAAAAATATTATTCTTACCAGAACTGTCCTATCGTAGCCAGATATGTCCTGAACGTCGTATACGCTGTTATTCAAAACTACCCAGCATCCACCATCACGGTTATGATTCTCTAGATCTGCCCATCGAATTAATGACGGTTCGTCTTGAATTGATAGCTTATTGTTGTGCTGTGGAGCAATTATACCAGGCCATGAAAGATCGTCTGCGTCGTCTTTTTCAATTGTAGGAGCTAGCCGATTAAATTGATCGAGTGCATCTAGAATAGGTGATAACACTTCCATCCAGTTCATTTTCAATAGAAACATCGGATAATCAACCTAATAATGTAAATTATGATCAATAAGGTTTTTCAATCTGTATTTCGACAATCGTTATGAATTTTATACTTTACCTGTAGTAATATTAAACAAATAACAAGCTCAGGTAACAACACATTCATAATATCAGCTTTCAAGATACTGGCTACCATCACAAAATGTTTACCGCCAATGCTTGCTAATTCCATAGCGATTGGCATGGTCTCTGTGACATGATTGCAAACTTGACAAATATATTTATTCATTAACGATTCTACGCCTATCATCTCTTGGTCTTGTGGTTCCGATCCCGTACTACACTTTGCTATACAGTTGATCATCTGGGCAATGAGTAGTCGTTGAAACCTAAGCAACAAACTCAGACTCGGTGAATTATCAATCTTTTTCTGGCTATCTTGATGTCTAAATGGTTGTTGTTGCTGCAGTTGTAAGGCACGAAACCTTGATTGCGTGATACAGGTTCCATTTCGCACAAGTTGTTTGACAAGCTGAAGAAGAGATATGGTAGCAGTATTGTGTGTATTAAAACCAGATTTGGCATCACCCACGTTGCAGTCTTTACTAAGTTGGTTTGCTCCTGTAGTTATTATATCCTTGTTATCGTCGGACACGTCAGAAATTTCAGCTTTTATGGCGGTTTTGAGAGCGAGCTCGAGACCGCCATCAGCCATCAAGCTCGAGACTAAGAGATCCGCCATGAATTGTTGACCACGATTGTTAGAACAAGAGCTATTTATTTCTAAGGCATTCGAATTTGAAAGGAAACCTAGAAAACGATGTTTGTATTTTAAATAAAAATGATAATTGGTACACTTCTGAAAATGTTCAATACATTGGAATACTTAAAAAACTAGTAATGAGATTGAAATTGTTTTTCAATTTCATTACTAGTCAAATAAATATGTTTCAAAATGATCTTCGCGATAATTTTTTTTAAATTAATTATCGCGAAGTTCATTTTTTTCCAACCTACCTGAAAGTGTTTTCGCCCTCTCATTAGCCGTAGGAAGTAGAATACTCCAACCAGTTTGGAGTACAGATTGAGCAGCCTCTTGTATCGTTGCCAAAATACCGGAAACGCTAGCCAGATTCACACAGCGTTGTTTGATGGAATTTAGTAGTGTACTGTTATGGCCCAATCCCACCGATTTACTCTCCATGTTGTGCGTTATCATAGCATGTAATTGTAGCCTCAATAGATTTAGAGCTGCTACGACTAGACACTCACGATCTTGCGTTGGGGGTCTCGTACCGGGTAATCCTAATCACATTATACAGAAAATAATAACGTAAGCACTTAATACAAATTGTCAGGGCACAAATCTAAACAAATGTTCTAGAACGAACCTTCACAAGATTTAGCTAGAAGAGTATCGAGTAGCTTGAAAGTTTCCTCGCAGACGTCGACCACGAAGGCAACACGTGGAGCTACTGACCAGGTCGACATAGACCAGGCAAAGCTTTGCGTTGGTCCGCAGACAAGCCCGATCACACTCTTGCCGCTAAGCGTCGGGCACAGAGTTGGTTCCGAAACAACTGCGCCCAGCGATGAATCGATCTGGCTTGAATCGTTGCGACCCCATCCATATACAAGTTGTTCTTCCGAAAGAGCCAGAATGTGCATACTGCCGACCGACACGTCTCGTATTTTTTTGTTTCGCAAGCCTTCGACAAGCTTGGGGAAGCGTACGTGTTCTTCGTTGCCATGGCCCAAACGGTAGTTGTCGCCTTTACCTGAGAAAAATTATATGATAACGAAATTACAAATTGGATTCATGAGAAATAATTATCCGTTAAGCTCGCGAAGTAAAAATTTGAGGTGATGAAATAAATACTCACCCCAAGTGAAAAGTTCACCGTGAGCAGTCAAAGCAGCAGAAAATTGACCTCCACAAAATACTTTGACCACGTTTTGATCTAGCAATTTATCAACGATCTTTGGTATTTTAGAACCGTCACTGCCACCTCTACCTAGTTTCCCGTAGTCTCCATCACCCCAAGAAAACACGATGCCCGAATTGGTAACGCAAAGGGTTTGCGAATCACCACTTCCACAAGCTACGTGCGTTACCGTGTGTCCGTTCAGAGCAGTAACTACTGTTGGAATGTTTACGTCATCGCTCATGCCATGGCCAAGACGCCCATAGCTACCTCGTCCCCATGTATACAAGTCACCTGTACTCGTGATTGCTGCTGAATAGGTGCTGCCACAGGCTATGTATGTGACTATCTTATCCGACAATACATCTACTACCTGGTTAAATCATGGAAAATCGTTCATTATTTTTTTATCAACTTAATTTCATTATTCATGATCCCTTCTATTCACCACTTACCTGAGGCTCATCGCATGAAAAACTATCACCGTGCCCAAGTCTACCTCCATCTCCATTGCCCCAAGAGTAAACGATGCCTTTGGTTGTCAGAGCCAAATAATGTTTGCCATCTGGATGAGAAGCAATCATCACTACGTCGTCTGCAAATCCATATATACTCTGTGGATACTGAGTTTCCGAACCGTAATACATCATATAAACTTTTCCACTCAAGGATAAAATGAGCAGAGCCCTTTCAGTGCAACACAGCTGCTTGACTCCAATTTCAGCAATGGCATCACAGTAGTAGGGTGGTGAACCAGAGCCAAACTGTACGTTGCCCCATGCAAGCACTTCTTGGAAAGTTTGAGTTTCTGACCTCACAAGATCTGGAATGGGCGGTAAAAGGGGCTTGGCCAATCGACTAAGGTGACACATAACAATAACAGCTGCTTTTCGTAGATCTACAGGTGACGCATCTTCCTCGGGAAGGCGTAAATATTTAAGAAGAGCTTCACAAGGTCCAGGTATTGCATTTTCATCAACTCTCCGAGATTTGGTTGCAGCAATACTGCTCAGACGTCGGAGCAATGGAATGAGAGGTGCTGAACTACCAGGAGGCATTACACGGTTGTCTTGATTTTTTGGTTTTTCACTTAATTGCAGTAGAAGAATTACTGAATCTAGGAGGCTGGAGAGAGTTCCTCTTTGGGTAGCTAATTCGAGAAGAAGACATAAAGCTGTGTGCTGGTCAGTAACTGGTACTGGACACCATGAGATTCTTCCAGATACAACATCACTGAAAAAGAGCAATTGATCAATCAATTTTTGAGAAGTAACTTGACTGAATTTTCTTAGTTCAGAATAAATAATATTGATTCACTCACCCTGTGACAACTTGTCTTAAGAATTTAGCAGATCTTTCCACAACCTCCAGCCAAACTTGGGAAACATTGTTTTCATCAAAAAGTGTAGCTTCAGGCAAAGATTGAAGAGCTTCCAAGGATTCAATCAAGAGTTCACTACAGAAATCAATATCTTCACCCGATCTCCAAGCTCTTCTTAGGTATGCAAATGAGAAATTAAGAGCAGCACGTGAACCCACACGAGCAAGACCAGCTGTTGCTTTCTCACTGGGTTTAATTCTGTAAATGTTTTTTTTTATTATTACTAATAGAACACTAACAAATTATTTCAATAATTGATTGATATTGAATTTATAGCTCAACTTCTTGTAGCTTATCAATTTTTCCAATTTACGTACAGTGATTAACTTACTTTTTTTGTACTCTAATTGCAGTTTTAGGAGCAACAATTATTTCTTTGTTTTCTTGGGGCTTATGCCGTGACAGGGCAGTAAAATATCTTCGAGCAATTACTAGGCGCTGTCTTAATCTAGTTGCAGAGAGTGTACTATTTGCCACCTCATAACATAGATTTCTTTGCTCTTTTATGAGTGATTCGATACACAAGGTTGATTCATTAGGAGCTGAAACATAAAAACGTATGAGATTATCAATGTTTATATTATAAAATTCAAAGACATTGATCAGTACAGTAATTCTTACTCATACAGTTTCCCATCTTTCCACCAAAACTTATTTCATATCATAAAATGATTATACAACAATGAAGTATCCAAATGCAATGTGCACAACGAATCAATTACTCACATGGTTGTGAACCCCATAGCCACGAATCTATAGTGTGTTGAGCAGGAATGGATTTTTCAGTAGTTACAGTACGTCCATCTTCCTCGTCTAACTTTTGACAAGGAATACAATTACATCCACTTTGTGGACCACAAATCCCATCGCAACAGGGACATGATAGAACTCTTAAACTACAATAGTAATGACCGTTTTCTGCTGCAGAAGGAGAATGAGTTGAGTTACAATAACACCAAATGCAAGTATCGAATGAAAGCCACTTTGAAATTACCTTTTCTAGCGATAACACCTGCCGAGTTCATCAAACCATCACTGAAGGCACCAACAATTTCCCCGTCTCTGATCATTTCGTTCCACAACTCGGCAAGGCCGTCTCTGCACAGGAAGCGTTGGAGGTCCATCTTGAGCCATTTGGCATCAAGACGAACCTCTGGGCGCACAGTGATATTGAGC
This sequence comes from Aphelinus atriplicis, assembly GCA_020882685.1. Taxonomy (NCBI): domain Eukaryota; kingdom Metazoa; phylum Arthropoda; class Insecta; order Hymenoptera; family Aphelinidae; genus Aphelinus; species Aphelinus atriplicis. The sequence goes on from CM037073.1 coordinate 74,401,279, forward strand.
TGGCCACTCATGTTTCCCGTTGTGTGTCCCTCAACAAAAGAGTGGATCTGTGTAGAAGAAAATCACAATGACGAAAGGGGCACCATTGAAAATCAACACTCAACATCCTTGGCTGATCCACACAGGTGCAGGCAAAACACTGGTGTGCATAATAGATAAACAGACAGCAGCTCCATGTATAAGTATAGACAGGAGCAGTGGCAGGTTAGAAAGAAGCCAGGGAGGCGCGTACCACCCACCTAGATCACCTCGTCGGATGTCTCGGCAGCTTCCCCGGCTTCCATCTCGTCTAGCCGGGCTCTACCGGTCTCTATGAGGACGAGGTGCAGCGGCTACTCGACATGTCACTAATCACTATACACACAGGCTTGACAGGGGCCGAACGTACGGGACACCACGGGACACTTGCGTGTATGAATGCACAGCTGCGCGGCTCTGCGATTCTATATACCTATATATACATGTATATATATGTATCTATATGTATATATATATACTCTGTGCGGGGAGTCGTCGCGCAAGAGCCGCACGAGAACTGCAGGCTGCAGCACGGTTCGCGTTTATAGACCTGACTTGAGCACTTGGGCAGAAACCGGAGGGAGATGAGTAATTCTTTGTTAATATGAAGAGCCACGACACTGTAGACGAGAAGTATAAGCTACATTAGTATCGAGTGCATTGAATGCAGAGAGGTAAACACGGGGCCTAGCAGACGGTTTGTTTTTTTCAGCCAACCAATCACCGCGCCGCACAGTTATTAGGCTCTTTTGATGTGTGTAACATATCACTGTCAACGCTAGGAGAGGGGGGAGAGGATATAATAACAACTCTTCTACTCGGGTTGACGTATATGCCGTATGGGCGAAAAATGTAACATGTTTTTATGTAATATACTTGGTCAATCACAACAAGTGAAAAAGAAATGCATTTTCAGTTTTGTCATATCACCCGCCACGTGAAAATTTTTATTGAGAGCCTTGATGCGATATTTCGATCGAACATTTTTCAACATGTGCAAGTTTGGGATGTTTATCAAGCTTTGAAAATTCATCGTGGCTAAAAGAAAACCACCGACAGCTCCTATAGCGATGCAAATAATGGATACGTATAATTTTTCTCTTGAAAACTTACTAGAACGAGATCTAGTTTTCTCTATTATGTAATTGCCAAGAACAAAATGAAATTACCAAAAAATAAAGTAACTCGAGTGACAATCGGATTGCGAGACTTTTTTAAGCACAATACGATGGTGGAATAGCTATAAATCTTGTATGACGGCTAATTGATCTTCCGTGAATTTCTCCGCCAATCCTTGGACACCAGTCCATTCATCACAGTGAGTATTGCTTGAAGTTTTGTAGTGTCTCCCGAATCGTATCCTGTGCATAATTATAAAATTTTCTGATAAGGTTCGGTTACTTCAATACAATCGGTAAATTCGTATGTTATAAGTATTTAAAAAATTAAAACAGAAAGACAAATACGCTATAGTATCTCAGATATCTGGACCATTTGAATGCATTCTAAATTCGAGAATTGAAAAACAGTTAAGAAATTCGACTCGTATAATATATAACTTTACTCAATCGCAAAATATATTAATATAATCATTAACTTACAGGTATAGGTGCAGGATCGTTTGAATGGTGACTAAGGCACTCAAAAAGAGTTGGAATATATTTCGGAATGTCGTAGGGATGAGCTTGGATATATGCACACATTCCAAGAACACCAGCATGGCGCAAAGGAATAGGATCAAATTCCACACCATCTTTTCCTTCTCCTTGGTCTGTATTGTTCAATTTATTTTTATTGAGTTTCGTTGCCGCAATTTTCTTCAACTTTTCCTGTCATAGGAAAGAAATCCAAATAAATTTTTACTATTTTCTTAAAAATTATACTGAAAAACAAGTCGGGATCGTTGTTTAGAACGCGCTAATCCGTCAGTTACTTTAACTAATCATGTCAATGATCGGATAATATGATGAGTCTGGCACTTGGGACATTTGAATTCAATTTACAGATCATGGAATTTGTTTGAAACTGATTAAAAATTAATATACATGTCACCATTGCCGCAACGGTATTTATTGGCAACCTGTGAGACTGGTTTGAGGAAAGTTGATTTGACCAATCGAAAGATGAGATGTTTTTACATAAGATAGAGTAGTCATATATAAAGGGATAAACATTTTTACACTTGCTTATAGTAATTGAGTCAGCAAAATGAAATAAGAAAAGGAGGAAAAAAGCAGGCAGTAAAAGTTGAAAGTGTTGTAAAAGACGAGGTTTTAAGTGCTAAATGTGCGACGAATTAAGCGACCATCTTTTAATAATTCCAACATATCTCAACTGCCACTGGAGCCCAGAGAGCACCGGAAATATGAAATATGAGAAAAAGTGTCACATTGTCTACAGTGCCACATTGGCTGCAGTCATCTTATTGCCATTTTTGCTAGCAAAAAATACTGTCTTCGTATAAGAATGATTCATATACAAGTGCGGCTCATCATGTCAATTCTGATTATTCAATAAGGTAACTGTACCCAATTTGGCACTGTACCCAATTTGGCACAATCGTCAGATTTCGTATTTCCGGTGCTCTCTGAGCATCAGTCGCTCTTGGGTTATGTTGGGGGAATTAAAAGAAAATTTTCGGTATCTTCCCCGCCCATTTAGCCCTTAAAACCACTCTCCTACAACACTTTGAAGTTTCACTTACTGATTTTTTCACCATTTTCTTATTTCACTTTTCACATTCAACCTCAAAAATTAGGTGTCAATAATTTTTATCTCTCAAAGTGTCATTACTCTTTTTTGTGTAAAAACATCTCAGCTTTCGATTGGTCTGATCAGTTTTCCTAAAATTATTTTTCATCCTACTCAAATTGCTGTTTTTCGCATCAAAAAAAAGTGAACCCAATGTGCCCCTCTACGCGTTTTTAAATGGGAAGACTGAGTGAAATCATTGAATATTTGTATAGACATATTACGATGATTTAGACGCGTATTTTCGAGTTGTATGGTAAAAATTTTGTATAAATATCACTGGGAACATAATTGAGAGTTTATTTCAATGCCAATTGGATCGCCCCTGTAGGCCTATATAGGCTGTAGCTAATGATTAAAAAATTGTGCCAAATTGAGTACACGTTTTGTGCATTTAGCCTTTTTGCGTTTTTTTTTAAATTGCGATTTTCGATAGGTTAAAGTAGTCGAATGATGATTATGAAGATGGTTTCTAATAGGTATTGAGCTAAGCTTTGAGATGCCGTTCACAGAATTTTAAAATTCGAAGTCTATCATAGTCAAATTCGCGAAAAACCCTTAGGGGGGGGGTACATTGGGTACAGTTACCTTAGTATATTAAGCAACTAATATGTGAAATTTTGGCCGGCGACAACTGTTACACTCTCAATGTGCGTGAAATGTGATTTCACGCACTAGTAACATGAATATAAGTAATTTTCCTATTTTTTTCACCCCAAAAAACAATAATTTTCTTCGTGACATTTTTTCGTTTTTATTATTGTTAAATCTGAGTATTTACCAAGATACCTTCTTCATCGGATATGAGGGTACAGTGTAATAATCCACTTAAAACTTTTGCAGCTTGTTCTCTGACCTCCACCTTAACGTCTTCAAGTAGTTTTAGAACAATTTGCTGAATTGTACACATCCAAGATTCGTTGCTCAGTAAAATACTCATATTGCTAAACACAAAAACCTGTAAAAACTTCAAACAATTTTTCCTCGAAGACCAAGACGAAGCGTTGGAAACTTTGATCATAGCCTCTAATGCAATTGGTACATGCTCGGGCAAAGTGAGGCTCTGTGATAGTGCGGTGGTTGTTTCTACACAATTATCGTACAACTCGTCGTCCTCCTCGCTATTTTGCAAACAGTTTATGATCGGATACACTTTATAAAAGAGTGATAGTGAATTTGGATTCGGATATACAACTGCCCCAGTCATCCAGAAGCAGATGGTTTTGAATAATCTAATGTCTTTCACACGTTCCGACTCATCGTAATTTAGACATGAAACAATCGGTAAAAAATCAACATCATTAGCGTTTACTGTAGTTAGTGAGGTCGGTGTAAATTTTTCGTACGGTTTAACACTCTCAGCTAGGGACTGGAGTCTCGGGAATATTTTTTCCATGAATTCGCAGGGATTTGGGTATGTCAGAGTTTCGGCTGCCGAGTTACACAATTCCAAATTCACCCCAAAGATAAATAAAAGATTCGCAGCTAGATATTTTCTCATTAACTGGAAAAGATTTTGATTCAGTCTCTCCTCGGTAATTCTGAGTAAGCGATGCAACAACTCAATAACTCTCCATGATTGTGTTTTCAGAGCACATTGCAATAACAAAAATTTACCGTACTCTACAAAGGACGCATCGGATTTCTCCAGTGCAGTTTCTTCCATCAGACATTCAAAGAGCCAGTGTAATCTGTTCGGGTCTCTGTTTCTATTAGCTATGAATATACATTGTCTCCAGAAGTAGATTGTCTCTTCACTCAGATGGTTCATTGCATTGCATATTATAGGCCGTAGCGAGTCCCACATGCATTCCGTCATTTCGTAGATCCAATGTTTCGAGCCCTTCAGTAAACCACAAACCATTTCGGCTGCGCAACGTTGCTTATGTTTCTGCTGACTGTCAACGAGTTCCCGCAGGTGTGGCAGAAAATACGGTAAAAAAGCGTCATCGAAATTTTGGAAAAGCCCTTTAAAGAATAAAATATTATTCTCTGACATATCGTCACAGTCTTCGTCATTCTCAATGCTGAAATACTCAATCAGTCTGTCGACGTTCTGCTGGCAATTGAAAAAATTATGTATTTCACGTTCTTGCGCCGTAAGAAAATGTTTGTCGAATCGTGGCTGCTTCGATGGTGCGGAATAAACGTAGAACTCCTTTGGCCAAGAATAATAGCCAAAGTTGTTTTTATGTACGTAACGAGGCTCATCCCATGAATCTGCGTTGGTTGGTCGCGAGGCATAATTGTATTGGAGCCATGCATTGTCTAGTCGAAGCCCTGGTGACACTTTAAATGGTTTATTTTCTGTCAAATATTCATCACCGATTGGGTATTTTATCCTTTCCTGTGAAACAATACAAACAATATGTAATTAATCGTCCACTGAGTTTAACTTTCTCCGTTGGATAAAAGTTTTACTTGTGCTTATTTTGTAGTAAATAAAAAAACCAATGAAAACCAAAAAAACCAAAACTAAAATTAGACCAAATCCAACTATATAATTCATTGAATAAAGTTATCCAATGGATTCTTCCGATAATCTATCAAACTCTGCCAAAACGTGTCGATTTATAAGTTTGGCAGAGTTTGGTAGGATGAATTTTTTCGGAAATCACTTCTTTAAAATTAAAAATCTGCCCAAGTGAAAAAAGTAAAGCAATGTCAGATACTGGTAGGGAGAACCAGTGACAGATTTTCGCAATATTAGACAGAAGATGGTTATTTTCCAAAATATTAAATTGAAAGCTCATTATAAAATTTAGATAATGAATAAGGTTAAAATGGGTTACCTTTAAATATTTTTTCTTCGTTTGCTTAAATATAAGAAGAATTGATTTTAAAGCTATTTCTCTTTCATCTGGTAATTCACTTATTAACGCATTGACAAAAAAGCGTACTATAGTTGGAGGTACTGCTTGTTCTGGATTCAGCAGAACATACATGAAAGTCATGGCCATCAATCGATGTTGCCGGGGTAGATTTCTCTCTAGAATAAATTGATGCATGGATTCTGAAATAGTGTTGTACCCATTCATATTACATTCTGTGAGTTTTTGTTGATCTTTCATTTCTCCTACAGTTTTTTTATTTTGTGACTGAAATGTACTGGGCTCATGACCAAATGTCAACAATTTTGTAGCTGCTAATATACATCCATGCGGGATATATCTAACTTCATTCGAGCGGTGTAGAAATAATAACGTACTACACCGATAAGTCTTTCCTTAAGTTGAACAACAGTTGATTTTTCCGAGCATTTAGACAATACTAATGCTGACCATAAAGTCTTAATCAATCTCCAATTATAATTAACGATTAAATCATCCACATTATATAATATTTGTTGTGTTAAATATAACGCTCCCTGAAATAGGTTAAAAAACTGAATATTTTTGAATAGATAAAATAAATTTTCGGAGTGAAACTTTTCATGGCTCGCCTGTTAAAATTCACAACTCCTATAGTGGAGATTAAGAGTAACGAAAAATTTTATCGCAACTTAACAAGCCGCGTGGTGAGGTCCTTACCCTCGGGAAAATAGCAGTAGTTGCATATTAATTATATTCACTTATTTAAGGAGTTACATACACCTTAAGATAAATTTTTATATTTTAGGAGGGAAATATTTTTTCCTATAACTTTTTAATGAATAAAACTTTTTGTACATTATTTCTACATGCATTTGCATAAATATGGCGAAAAAAATATTCAAAAAGTCTATCAGAGTATTTCATAAAGGTACATCTTATATATATTTAACACTAATATCACTCTGTCCGTAAGATTCCAATAGTTGAGGTTGAATATTTTTCTTGCCGAAAATATGCAAATACACGTCGAAATAATGTCCAGAAAGTTTTTTCATTAAGAAATTTTGGGAAAAATGTTTTTCTCCTGAAATATAAAAATTTATTTTAAGGTGTATGTGACCCATTGAGCTTTGTATTTGAATTTAATAATCATTCAATATTCAAACTGAATAAGATTAAGATTACAAACAAATATGTAAGCTGATCATTGAATTCTTACTTTGTAGGCTTGATGATTAGCAATTGGATCTGATTCTAAAATTCTAACAATATAAGGTATACAAGTGATGCTTATCTGAGGGAAATAATAGCATGCAGATTGAACTGCCTCTTGAGCTTTTATTCGAACACTGCAGTATCGACTAGTACTCAATTCCAGTAGCTTCATCAAAATCCTTGAGTGGGTATTCGTTAGCACGGGAATGTTTTTTTTTACGCGTAAGTTGTGGGCCACGATGACCCGCTTACACATAGCTGATGGGAACCATCCATCGTTCCCAGTCATTTTATTCTCCGTTATAGTCTTACAAACACCAAAATTGATTGATGATTCAGATGTTGTTTCTTCTTCATATTTTAAATCACCGAGAAGAAGACTTTCCAAAATCTACCGGATCAATTTTAAAAAGTTATTATACGCGGGTCTTGGGCGATTTTTGATTGATAAGTATTAGGGAGCGTTCAGAAACTACGTGACCATTTTTGGGGGAGGGGGGGGGTCCAGCAAGATGATACCTTTCGTCACGAGGGGGGGGGAGGGGCTTCAGTCACATGTCACGTTACAAATTGCTCTCTATATTGGCTAAATTCCGGTCACGTAGTTTCTGAACGCTCCCTTATTTGCAATGTCGTAAACCATACCTCCTGCAACATGATCAAACTTTCAGTATCATCTTCGAAATTTTTCAACATAACTTCTTGAAACGAAATCATGGTATCAACCATGGAGTATCTGACATTAGAGCCATCGGGCATTAGCAATTCTATTTTAGGACCAATCACGAACATAAACGATTCATTACAATGATTCTCGTCGGATTCTATTTTGATAGGAGGTTCATCCCAAATCGGCAGGACTGTACTGCATCCTAATAAGACATTTAAAATCAGGTCCAAGGTGGTTCGTAAATCGTGTCTAGGAAGAAAGGCATAACTTCATTTTGTAGATATTATCGGCATACATTTAACAGATTTATTTAAAAATAACATTTTTCAGAATAATAAAAACCGCACAATCAGTTGAAAGAACTCACCGAGTTATTGAATTCTCCGTTCGCGTGAAATTTCGTATAGCTTCCACGGCAGGCAAGAAATATCTCTGAAAAATTCGCTGTAATTCGTCCAGCTCTTTATGACCAGGTGCAAATGATTTCAATCTCACCGATGTTACGTCTAAGGTTCTGCCCCAGTCATTAACGTATGGATATTCGGGATCGTCCAGATTTCTTTCAATTTTAAAAAAGCGTACTCTGCACAGCGAAGACATAATATCCCTCAGCATGTAACAGCTGAGTCTATTTCCTTCGCGGCACTTGAGACGTAGCGTCTTGTCCATCACGTCAACCAGAGTATCCAGGTGGAGTTGTATCGCGTCTCCGTGCGAGAGCACTATTGAGCTCAAAAGGAGCAGTGGATACAGAAGCTCGCAGTCCGAGTTTTCAGCCTCGATCACATCTTCATCAACGCCGATTGCGCCAATTATTTTTTCAGCCAGGACAGGTAGGAGAGTCTTCAGTGTCTGGTGACCGTCTATACTACTGAAAATACTGCACACGATGGCAACCAAGTATCCAGTTACTTTAGTTTCCAGTACAATTTCACCGACGAACGAGCGCAGCTTGTTTAGTGCGCTGCAAAATATCGAGCTACTCGTTTGATGGAGCACAGCCGAGAAGACACCTCCAATTGCATCCTCGAATGGATCATCTTTGTTGTCCAGCCCGCTGTCCTCAATCGTGGCGGGCTTGAGAGAGTTCGAATTGATCCAAGCAAACACCTTTTCCATGAATTGCAGAACGAAATCCTCAAACTGGGCGGTTGCCTCGCACACGAGCCGGTCATTTTCGTTCATTGCAGAAGCTGACCTCGAACAGTCGGCGATAGGAATCATTGTCGCATAGGTCGATATGAGGCGGAAGGTCACTAATACTTTCGTTGGATCAATTGGATTTATACCTGATAGAGATGAGAAAAGAACTGGTAGGACGAGTGATGGACCCTCGTGAAATGCGTGATCTATGGGACGAAAAAATATTTTTTTATTCGTTGTACAAGTATAATAAATCCTCGTTTGAACGAAACTCGTCACATAAGATGCTTGAATGAGCTTGTATTGTTCTAGCAGCATATTAGACAAAACCTTTAGTCCTATAGCATTCAATTTCTATTCTTAAATCTGCAGTGTAATTGCGAATTCTGTGTGTATTCATAAACGGCATTGAAAATGATAAAGATTCGCGTGAATTTTTAAATCAATGCCAACTACTCTATCCTTTCCGCCATTTCTATTACGATGTTCAGAGCTTGACTCAAGAGGAAAGTCGAGAAAAGCTACAGCGAAGGAGATTTTTCATTAAGTGGTCGACGGATTTTGAAAAAAATCCAACCCTTAACATACTTTACGTATATACAATTATCCTACAAACTATGTAACTCTGTCAACGCATTTTTTAAAATTATTTTCATTATACGCACAAACATATACACACTATTCGTATGTATGTGCATGATTCGCTTTCTATTTCAAATGGATTTGACAATATCGTACGATACATATGCAGACGGTGAGTGATTCACACACACACACACACACACACACACACACACACACACACACACACACACACACACACACACACACACACACACACTGGTAAGAATCGCCTGATTCACACTATAGTGGTTTAACTACAGCCAATTACCTCCTATAAGTGTTTTTCGCAAATTTGGCTATGACAAAATTGGAATTTCATTACTTTGCAAACGTCACGTTAAAAGGTATAGGTCAAAACCTATCAGAAATCATCACTGTAACCATCAGGAAAACTGACGTGACCAATCGAAATATGAGAATTTTTATGTAAGATATAGTAAAAATACATACGAATAAGAATGATTACACTTGAATTTATTGTAGTTTAGTTAGCAGAGTGAAATCGAATCAGGCAGTGACACTTCAAACTTTCGTAATCAGTGGTTTTGAGTGTAAAATGAGCGATGAGGAAGCGACCGAAAATTTTCTTTTAATTGATAACATAATCCGAGTTCCACCGATGCCCAGAAAGCACCAGAAATACGAAATATCAAAGTAGTGCTACATTGCCTTCAGAGGGACATAGACTGCACCCACCTTATATCAATACTATTATTGTACATTCAAATTTATTTTCCTCATGAGTGACTTAACTGTCCGCTAAAGTGAAATTATTACGCATTCTATAAAGTGATCGAGATTTATAATCTATAAAGTAATACCTTCATCGTTAATACGTGAGCCCTGGACCAGAGATTGGGATATAGCTATCATACAAGTCATGGCGCTTGTCAACTTATGAGACTCTATTTCACTTTCGAAGATAAGTCGAGTTTCCTCCAAAATCTTTGGTATAACTAGTTTCGGTCTCATTAAAGCCAAGAAATGCAAAGAAAGGTAAAACGTGTAAGAGTTGTTGGGTGTAATTTTCACGGCAATCGGCATCATACTATTGACCAGCGCATCGATATCGGAATCGGTTAGTCTACGATTTTCAGGTACCGATACTTCCCAGGATAAATTCACCCTGGACACTTGGTATCTTTCTCTGAAATCCATATTATCCAGATTATTGTTTGGTATCGAAAATAAAAACACTATATGGCAGAAATTAATTTGCCTGTGAATCCTTAGAGCTACTAAGCATGAGATGTGTGCGAGAAAGTCTTCAAGTTGTTCCAGCCATGGGCCATGATTAGGCAAATAGAAGTAAGTTTCAATGGTTCTAAGAAGTTTTTCAAGGTACATCTGTGCATCAGATCCACCACCCTGAAATAATTATAGTAGTGATTGAATAATCATCATTCATACTGATACTGATTTTTCATATGCATATAGGGGAGATCGGGGCAAAAAAGTGTCTGCGGGGCAAAAGTGCATTTCGCTGTTACTCTATTAAGTAATAAATTTTATGTGGTGCTGGTATATGGCAGATTTAAATTTGTCAAGAATTGTTGAAAAAAAAATTCGCTCGTTATAACCCGTAACAGACATGCTGTTGTTTTTCGAAAGCGTTTCTGTTAAAATCGATCTCTGTGAAAATTGTGTTAGCAGTAGCACCGATGCAGACCTACAGGTAGGTTGTGTGTAACTTTTAAAATCTACATTCGAACAATTCAACGGATATATCTATATATGCCATAGAAACTAGCAATGTTGATCAATTATACTGAATAAAGATTTGATATAGCAAAAGACTTTTGACTTTTCTTTTGCCTCGTACCCGGTGCAAGAGTGTCGAAAGCGTTTTTTTTCAATTGATAATAACTCAACGTTTATATGTCCAAATGAAGTTAACGACCACTATTTTAGCTAGCTAATACCCTGTGGATAATTTTTCACCCTTAATTCCATGTGATTACTAGAATGTCGGAGGAGATATCGCCTTCCGAAAAAATATGTGCACTTTTGCTTCGGTCTCCCCTACATATTAATATACATTATATTAACTAAAGTAGATGCAATCCAAAGTGCAGCATAGTACGAATTGATTCCACTTCCATTTCCACTTCCACTGTCTGATGTACTACTGTCATTGTAACACACAGGCAAATCGAAACTTTTGAGAATCCTTGTAAACATAATGGGTATATACGGTTTCCAGTTGATGTATCCAGTTTTATAAAATGCCAATTTAGAGATTAATATCATAATACTGCTTTCCCACGGTTGAGCTCTGACACCACACACTTCCCATAATTTCATTAATTCATGTAACCACAATTCATAGGTAATAACGTGATACTCGGAGGCATTTTGAATTGGTAAAAACAATTCGAAAAATTCCATTACGACTGGCATGCCGTACTCGTCGAATGGATTAATTTGTGGTCTCAACTCATCCAATATTTCTTGAGTTGCGTCGACCTTTAAAGAATGACAATTTTCAAACAATAAATTAGATGATTCATGGTTCAGATTTTATGATCCACGCTTAACAATGCGCGATGAGATGTCAAGTAAATCTCACATTTACATTTATAGTTTTGCTTATAGTCTACTCTGTCAGTCATACCGTAAGGAAAATCACGCGTCAACGCATACAGTTATTAGTCTTCAAAAAGTTCTGAGACATCTCTGTATCACAATACGTAAATATTGTTCTACTTACAGGGAAATAAATTTTTGCTGCTCGTATTACGTCCTTCAGTTCCTCCTCAGCAGAATTTATGTCGTAATTAAAATTCACCTTCATTGGTTTTTGGATATTTTTACAATGAGCATATAAGTTATACAAAACTCGCCAGGGAATTTCTAGTTCTTTGTATGATATCAAGTGACTCTTTCTAAATAAATTTCCAGTGATTGAATTGAGTTATCTGTGAAATTTTTCGAAGAGTATATAAGACTACTAATAAAAAAATGTGACGAACCTGAGGAGTTGGTATAAAAGCTCAGCAAAAATAATGATTAAAGACGATTCCAAGTTCGGAATAACTAAAAATTCGAACGTCAACTTGATGAAATTTATATGATCATCTTTCGTGAATATCAAACCATATAAGTTTATATATCTATTGAAAAATATGATTCAATGTAAAAGGTAGTATATACGATGAAAATCATAATTAAAAATCTTTTGTTACTTGTTTAACATCTTGGACCAAGTCACACATCCGTATTTGATATCTCTTCGTATTGCACATCGACCCAAGTTGGATTTTATTTTCACAAGCAAAGCATCAGCTTCATCATGAAGTTCATCCGCATATGGGAGATACTTATTGAATAATGATAAACTTTGAAAGGCATTTTCATACTGAAAATTTGAAGCATAACTGAGTATTTCTTCGTCTGACGTAGTATGATCAATGCCGCAGAATAAATCTTTATAAATTGCTTCGAAATAATTGTCAATCTCTTCTGAAGAATCCATTGGGTCAGAATAAAAAGATATTCGGATTCGTGTATAAGACGTTTATTGAGAGCGAATCAAATGTCAAGCAGAGAAGTTGATGCATTGGTGAATTCTCCTTTGCATGGGTGTGCTAAATTGTAATTTTACAATCAATACCTAATGATATATTGAAATAAAAAGCGGTCGATTCATATGTTTACCTTTTATTTAGAGTATTTAGATACAAAAACAGTCCTCAAGCTTTTAGTATTGACGATGACAGCAATTTCACCCTAACTTGGTCGAAGTTACGCTGCTACACTTTATTGCAATACCCTCTGTAGTAGAATGACTTTCAAGGACATTTTTCCCTGCATACAAAAGAATTGTATGTTTTGTGGGGAATGTTCGCGTGTGAAGAAACATAGATAATTCATGCATCTATATAGTTATAGATACCCTAGAACTTTCACAAATGAAGTTGCCTTGTCACGCGATTCAGTCTGTCTCATGGGGCATATTTACAACTGTGAGTATACGCAAATCAATAGAACAAAAAATATACGGCTATTTTTTTCGATCGACTGCGAACTAACTGCATGCCACGCGCGTGATCTCTGTCTGAATGATTTGCGTGATGATGGACACATAGAGTGTCAAATTAAATTAACCCATTAAGTCCCAACAGGACACTTTTTGACCGCATTTTTCAACTGCTATATTTCCTATGTAAAACGACTGTAAAAAATATGTCAGTAAGCATTTCCAACGTAAAATTGTCTGAACTTTTAAATGGTGACATCAGATTTACAAAAAAATGCAATCGTAAGAAGTTATACATTGTTTTTTCCAAAAAAAAACAGATTTTCCAAAAAAGTTTTTTTTTCAAATCATGTTTTCACATTGAAATCACTTTGCGATTCCTATTTACACTGAAAAAAAAGTGTCCGCGAATCTTAAACTAAAAGTTGGCATAGTTTTAATTGTTCAAATTTATTTTTGGAAGACCCAAAATGGCGGCCGACCGAAAAAATTGTAGCTTTCAACTTGGAATTGTTTTTCTCAAAAACTATGGGTCAAATCAAAAAATTCTTAAGAACAAAGAAGTCTTAGAATCACCTGAAGAACACTCTTGAATTTTTTCGGAATTTTTTGATGAAATTTTTCAAAATTTTGATTTTCCAAATTCTCAAAAAAACGCAAATTGCTTAAAAACTTCTGAAAAAATTTGAGAATGTTTCTTGAGTAATTTTAAGACATTTTGTACTCATAATTTCTTTTTATTTGATCTATAGGTTTTGAGAAAAAAAATAATTAAATTATTTTTTAGAAATTTTTCTGTACGTTTCTTAGCCGGCAAATCGAAAAATTTATAAGAACAAAAAAGTTTTAAAATTACTCAAAGAACATTCTCAATTTTTTTCAGAAGTTTTTAAGCAATTTGCGTTTTTTTGAGAATTCAAAGAATCAAAATTTTGAAAAATTTCATCAAAAAATTCTGAAAAAATTTGAGAGTGTTTTTTCAGATGATTCTAAGACTTTTTTGTTCCTAAGAATTTTTTGATTTGACCCATAGTTTTTGAGAAAAACAATTCCAAGTTGAAAGCTACAATTTTTTCGGTCGGCCGCCATTTTGGGTCTTCCAAAAATAAATTTGAACAATTAAAACTATGCCAACTTTTAGTTTAAGATTCGCGGACACTTTTTTTTCAGTGTAAATAGGAATCGCAAAGTGATTTCAATGTGAAAACATGATTTGAAAAAAAAACTTTTTTGGAAAATCTGTTTTTTTTTGGAAAAAACAATGTATAACTTCTTACGATTGCATTTTTTTGTAAATCTGATGTCACCATTTAAAAGTTCAGACAATTTTACGTTGGAAATGCTTACTGACATATTTTTTACAGTCGTTTTACATAGGAAATATAGCAGTTGAAAAATGCGGTCAAAAAGTGTCCTGTTGGGACTTAATGGGTTAAGAAAAAATACAGGAGTATTTTTCTCGCAATATCACTTTGGGATAGTTCATCAAGTCCGATAGGATCATTATTCTTCGTTTGAAACATGTGGACGTTAAAAATAATTATTTGTTAAAAAGACAGGAGACTTCTGCCAAGAAATGATAGTGACTAGCAAAATGTATAAGATCTATACTAAATTTTAGAGATGAGATAGTCGATATTACAATATTTGAAAGAATGCATCATTGGGCTCTATTTATACCCTTATTGGGGAGTACCTTATACGTTTATTTTATAATTTTCTTTTACCCAACTTTGAAACAACTTAACTTGGAAGCCAGCGGTGTGATTCCAAATAATGTACAATCTATATAAGCATAAGCCAACCTGCACGCGTATATTGATTGTATGTACAGACGACAAAAGCGATAAACTTTTGTTCCATGGATGGAAGTCATAGATAAGTATAACCAAAAATGGTTATCCAGTCTCATTTAGTCACGCCTGGGGATTAAGAATGAAAAAATATCTCAAAATAAATTCCAAGTTAAAGAAGTTTTGAAAGCAATAGAGGGGAATTTTCACTCATTCTATTTATCAATGCGAATAACGTCTTCAATGCATGTAACTTGTTGTATATGCAATGTATGTATAATGCACACACATACATACATATCAGTCATATGTCACTGTCACTTTTCTACATTTATCCTCAATGCTCTTGTATATTTATTAATCCATTGATTTATTTATTCAAAAGAACTTACGTTCTTTTATATAATTGTTGTATTGTAATATATATATATATATATATATATATATATATATATATATATATATATATATATATATATATATATATATATATATATATATATATATATATATATATATATATATATATATATATATATATATATATATATATATATATATACACAAGCATGATAACCAGATGTGAATACTTTTTGAAATTTATTGATTTTTTTATCAGACCATGATACACAGATGCTGGAATATGGTCCGAGTAGATGATCTCGTATAATATCAATTATAAGCTTGGCAACAAGCATAAGGTTATAGCAGTAAAAAAGCCAATAAGAAAGCTTCATCACATTTTTAGATGAAGAAAAGAAGGCGGAGCAGATTCGATTTAGATTGAATATTCTTGGGCAATTAAAATTTCAAATAGAACTTTAGTATCCGATATGCAAAAACGAGCTTCCGCACCAGCTGAGTATACATGTTGCTTCTTCCTGTTATAGGATATGAGAATTTTTTATCCATCCAGGAATTATCAGACATAATAAGTTGTGAACAATGCGCGTCGTCCGTCGTGCGGGCGTCGTTGTGGTCTTTCGATTTTGAATTTGGTGACTTCAGTCACTAACGTGCGGTAACTGACTAGGGAAATTGATTAATATTGGGCAGAGCCATGAAGTAAGAGAGAAGGAGAGGAAACTGCGTGTACTGAAAATGGACCGACTTTACGGACAAAATTCGGTGTGTACGCCCGGAAGAAGACCGACTCCCTAAGTCTCACTCGCGCCCCCAAGTGGCGACGTCAGAAGCTGAATATCAAAATGTGCCTAATATCAGGCAAAGTACGGAGGGCAGACCCCCCACCGCGGCGGCCGCGCCTCGAGCGGTTTGGCGATTATGCCGCGCGTCCACAACACAACGAGCACGTGCCGAACACAATATTTTTGTTGAAATTATGATTAGGTGGGTGGGTGAGAGTTGTACAATGAGCACTTAGTACTCATTTTCAATACTTCAGGCACCGCACACAGCCGATAAATAAGTAAACCCCTTTCAGGGGTCACAACTTAAATATAACATCTGAGATTTTTATTGTAAGAGTGCGCGGTGGTCTCGTGGCAAAGCTTTTGCTCCGCGACCCAAGGATCGGTGGTTCGCGCCCGACCTCACGAGTTTTTTTTTCTTTTTTATCCAGTTGTATCTGATAGAATCATCTGATCAGGGCACAAGGAGTAATTTATTCTGCAGGTAGAAATTGATACAATTTTAAATAAATAAATTTTCAAGGCATAGTAAACATGCCAAATTACATATTTTTTGTTTATTAGATTGATTCTATCCAGAAGTTTCATAAATTGGTGAGCCAGAGAATATATATATATATATATAGATTCAATTATCTTTTATGAAAATATTCATGTAATTGCATCTATCAGCAATTAAGGAGATTATTATTTTTACACGTGTATCATACATATTAACGTAGATTTTGTATTCAAATTTCATTAAATTGTATTTGAGTGATTTGGCATGTTAACTATGCCTTGAAAATTTATTTATTCAAAATCGTATCAATTCCTACCCGCAGAATAAATTACCCCATGTGCCCCATGGTCAAGTAACCTTAAAGAAACTGAATATTATTTCTAAATATAAAAGTTCTACATTTTGGAGATATTTTTATAGATATTTTGGGGAGTATAAACTTCATTAACCAAAATGTAGAAAACTTTTATATTTAGAAATAATGTTCAAAGTTTCTTTAAGGTTACTTGACCTCAGATCACATGGGGTAATTTATTCTGCAGGTAGGAATTGATACGATTTTAAATAAATAAATTTTCAAGGCATCAGATAAAGGCAAAATATCAGATGATTCTATCAGATACAACTGGATAAAAAAGAAAAAAAAACTCGTGAGGTCGGGCGCGAACCACCGATCCTTGGGTCGCGGAGCAAAAGCTTTGCCACGAGACCACCGCGCACTCTTACAATATAAATCTCAGATGTTATATTTAAGTTGTGACCCCTGAAAGGGTTTACTTATTTATCGGCTGTGTGCAATGCCTGATGAAGTATTGAAAATGAGTACTAAGTGCTCATTGTACAACTCTCACCCACCCACCTAATCATAATTTCAACAAAAATATTGTGTTCGGCACGTGCTCGTTGTGTTGTGGACGCGCGGCATAATTTCGCCAAACCGCTCGGCGGGACAGCGGCGCGGCCGCCGCGGTGGGGGGTCTGCCCTCCGTACTTTGCCTGATATTAGGCACATTTTGATATTCAGCTTCTGACGTCGCCACTTGGGGGCGCGAGTGAGACTTAGGGAGTCGGTCTTCTTCCGGGCGTACACACCGAATTTTGTCCGTAAAGTCGGTCCACTTTTGACGTCCGGGACCCATTGGAGTTGCTTCTCCTTCTCTCTTACTTCATGGGCAGAGCTAATATTTCGGCAAATTCCGCTGTATATCCCTAGCCTACAGCCAGAAAAGAAGAATCACACAATTGTTTTGGTTGTTTGTATGTTGTATTTTCGACAATGCCGACCAATCATTGTCTCAATTAGTGGATGATCTCTCTTATATCCGTGGTTCTCAGTTCCTCACAATCCTCACATATTTACCAATATACTCGTTTAATTCGTTTATTTTGCTCGAGTATAGTTTATTATTGTCTTCTTTAATTTCACTAGCAATTCACTGCGCGCGCGAGCGCGCGCATTGAGTTTATTGGTTGGCTGAACACGTGGATGATAAATACTTTTTGTTCATCAACAATATTCCAAGAAAACACTTGGAATATTGTTGATTTCAAATGCTTTTGTAACCTTAGCACATCGAAATACTGACAGCATAGTAAACATTAAGGATAACCCCTGTGGATGAAGAAAAAAAGGAAAAAAATTTAAACTCCCAACTCACTTCACTCACTCGTGTTTCCATTCACTCCGGCTCCCGACCAATCCAAATTGAGCCCGTTAGGAATCGACCAATCCGAAAAAGTTCCTCAAGATGGCCACCGCCATCGGAACTTCCTTCAATTTATGAATTGATTGGTAAGTGATACATATAGGTTATATGCATGTCATACCAAAGATACTGAGTTTCTAGAGGTGTTTGTAAAAATTCTGGTTGTAGGTAAATCATATACTTCATTCGATAAACCCAACTCAACATCATGGCAAGTGTTTCTGGCGAGCAGAGTTCCATTGCTCAAAAAACATGGGAGATGGCAAATAACGTTGAAACAATGAACACTATTGATGAGATATACAGATATGACAGAAAAGAGCAACAAGATATTCTTGCTGCAAAACCTTGGGAAAAGGAGTATGCTTGTTTACTTTGTTCTTACTATCTTAATTTCTAAAAATTCTATCAAAATAATTGAATTTTACATTTTTTTAGTCCACATTTCTTCAAAGATATTAAAATATCTGCCTTGGCTCTTTTAAAAATGGTCATGCATGCTCGATCAGGTGGAACCCTAGAAGTAATGGGTTTGTTGCTCGGGAAAGTAACCGCCAACACCATGATAGTCATGGACTCATTTGCTTTACCTGTAGAAGGAACAGAGACTCGAGTAAATGCACAAGCTCAAGCGTATGAATATATGACAGCTTACATAGATGCTGCTAAACAGGTGAAAAACTTTCAAAATTATCTGTAGTTTTAATTATTTAAAATCTCTTACAAAAGTTTTTGTATGGGTTTAGGTTGGCCGTCAGGAAAATGCTATTGGATGGTATCACAGTCATCCTGGATATGGATGCTGGCTCTCTGGTATTGATGTCTCTACACAAATGTTGAATCAAAATTTCCAAGAACCATTTGTTGCAATTGTCATTGATCCAGTGAGGACAATATCAGCAGGAAAAGTTTGTCTGGGAGCATTTAGAACATATCCAAAGGTAAATTTAATATATTAATTTAATATATTTTATTCGATAATGAATTTAAATTCCACAACTCCTTCCAATTCTTTTTATAGGGTTACAAACCTGCAAATGAAGAACCATCTGAGTACCAAACAATTCCACTGAATAAAATTGAAGATTTTGGTGTACACTGCAAACAATACTACTCTCTGGAAGTGACATATTTCAAATCAACATTGGATAGGAGATTGCTTGATTCGCTTTGGAATAAGTACTGGGTCAATACTTTGAGTGCTTCTAGTTTACTAACAAACACCGACTATACAACTGGACAAATTTTTGATTTATCTGATAAATTGGAACAATCAGAACAAACATTGGGTCGAGGATTCGCTTTGGGAATAGAACCTTTTGATCGAAGTACTGTAGATAAACTTGTCAAAGCTACAAGAGACAGCAGCAAAACAACAATTGAAGTTATACATGGGTTAATGGCTCAGATAATTAAAGACAGATTATTCAATCAAGTTGGGACCTGTAATATTAAGGAAGTCACTGTTGATGAATCATCGTAAACTTATATACTCTATAATTAAATAATAAGGAAACCTAGGAAAAAATATTCATCTGATTCATCATTTTTATAAATAAAAAACGTTGGGTAAATTGAAATCTGTTCTATTCTCCACATACATTATATTTTCTTTCAAATGGAACTGACAATTATCAGCCATTAATTTTTCAAATATTAATTTCATTTGTATTATGAAAGTGTTCTCCTGAAGTAAAAATAAAAAGGCAGTTAAATTCAACTTTCAAGTTCAGTGTCAGTAATATATATCTATAGTAACTTGGACTCCATACATAAAACAGATGAATCACAAGTTTTTGTGGAATAAAAATACATTTTATTTTCACACGTTGATTCCCTAAAAAGTATATACAGCATCTGTGTCAATAATTATTCTCATCAATTCATATATTTATATTTATCTATATATATTTATATATTTATATTTTTTATTAAATTAATTATATAGTGTGAAGACCAAGTAGGCGGAGATTAATACATTGAAAAGCTGTTTCTGAGTTACAGAATCAAGGTCAAGGCCTCTCAGAATTCTTGCACCCACTCTACTCTAACATCAATTTTTTCTTTTCAAATTCATACACATGTTGCACACGATACATAAAGGACGGAGCTAAAACGCTTGAATACATTGACAAATTCCATCATACTTTTGGCCTTGAAATGATAAAATAACAACTGTAAAATAAAAAAAAATAAAACAATTGATACCTTTAACAGCTTTTCTAATCTTCTACCAACTTTTATATGTACATCTATGCGGTTGCAGATGAAATTCCTTAGATCTTGAAATCGAAATATTTAAGTACAAGATTAAATACGATAAGTAATACCATAAATTATTATAAACATGATATGCCACATAAAATTTTGATAAAAGAACAATTCACAAAAAATTATGTTAGTACAATCACCGGCATTATGCAATATTTTTTTCTGTATCCTTGATGTTCTATCACAGTATATGAGCTCATGTTTTTTCCATTGAAGTGAAGCCTTCAAACAAACGGAAACAAAGTAGAATATTAAAAGACTAGGCAGATTGTACAAGATTGCTTTGCATAATTCTGTAGAAAGATAATTATTAATATTAGTTTTTGTCGTTGGAAATATTGCTATCAGTTAAAAAATTAAAAATGTTCCAATTAGATTAGATTAGATGACCGATCAATATGTTTTCCCTAACACATACTAATTAATTAATTTCTAATACAATACTTTCATTCTCTGTGAATTTTGCATGTAAACGGAACGAAGGCTTGTAGATAATAATTAATCTAGCACCATGTAAGTCAGCAAAATTTGCGTAATTGAATTTGATCCCTGGCTAAGTTTACTTTCACCTAGTTTCCTGAATGTAAATTACAATATACACGCTCACAACGTACTAGAATATGCAATTCACACTGTATATAGTACCGCAAATGGGCCAGCATACACGTCATACGTATAGCAAATAAAGTTATAGATTCTAAGCAGCAAACAGCTCTTCAATGTCCCCTTGAAATTATAACTCAATCGAGAAAATATATAATTAATTATTTGTATAAACGCCACTATTATCTCCAACAGTTACAAACTCCATTCCATTCTAAGATGTATTCCTTCGAATATCCTTTCAACCTCGTAGCAAAGCATGATTTTCATAAAAGTAAGAATAGTTCAGAAAATGGGGAGTAAAATAATAAACGAACAGAATTGACGTTAAATATAATTAGATGTACTCAAGGATGTTTTATACAATCATATATCATAAAAATGTTTCCGAATTCATGAATAATTATTACCCCCAAGATGTATCAGAGTATAGCGATCGTATTCGCGCGAACGCTCTCTAGCTAATATGTACATGTATAGTCTTGTTTTTCTTTACGTCGTTAATTACAGAGTAAAAAAGAAACGACTGCAGTGTTCACGGCCTTTGAATAAACGTTAAAATATATTTATATATACCTGATTCTGTAAAGCCTGATCAACGTGAAGAGACTGTAAAGAATCAGCAAATTTTATCGCTTTTTTCACATCTGGATCATCACGCACACACACACTTTCGTGGCAATGTCGGACTAATCGAATGGTAAATGATGATGACCCTTCACGTGGTTGTAAAAATGAGATTTGTTTGCTTTCAGTCTATGTAAGACGCGCTTAAATTCTTAGGCAGGCGTATATACAATTGGTTTTTGTATCACTTGTTGTCACTGCACCGTTATCGGGGGAAAGTTGTTCACTTCCGCTTGTTCAAGGACGGGTCCAGCAGCCCCTGTGTAAGATATACGAAGTCGCATTCTCAAGGCTGCCTGTAATATTGAGAAAAAAAAAGTTCATTCAGGTATTTATCGATATTGGAACGATAGAATCGAGTATAACATTTTCCAAAAATGAACCATTCTTTCAGTTTTGATATATTGAAAATAAAGAATCTTTTAATGTATTGACGAATAAAGATTAATTTACTTATATCAACACATTATTTTATTGATATGTATTATAAGATTATGATCAAGCAGCATTTGATCATTAAATAGAATAAATAATAATAATATTCAGACTAATTTTTCCTACACAAGCTTACATTCATTCAGAATTTTCTTTTATAGTTTTCAAATATTTTTGGTTAAGTAATCTGAGTTTCTATAGTTGTGATACATCCACCTCGAATGTAAAGTATTCGACAAGTATGCATCACAACTGAGTCTACAGTTTTAGGTTGGATTCAAACCACTGTGCGAGTTACCATGTTATTATAGAATCAATGCACTTGAGAAAAATCAGAGGTGAAATAATATATCAAAATGAAATAATAATGTCTTCTGTGTTACATCTTCTTACCTTATTTATATTATTCACTTTCAATACTTGAGTAACTTGTCCAGATGAAGGAATCACAGTGCCCGATGGAGATAACATTTGCAGTTGGAATGTCTGTGAAAATGAATAGAAATTCGATTATTCAGGTCAATTTCTATGATAAATAGATATAAGATATATTCCAAACCTTTGGAACAGCAGCTTGGAATAAGAAATCACTAATTTGTGACAATCCTGAATTATGAGCCAACATGTTTATTACCAGCAAGTCTGGATTGTCAAGAGATCTATCCAGTTTGAAGGTGATTTTTAAACCTTGCTTTTCAAATACTAACATACTTGGTGATTCTGAAGCTGAAAGAGCATTTAGTATTAATGAAGAAGAGACAAAATTGAAAATCACGTATGTTATCACAAAGCTAACCATTCAGAATCGGCATTGGAGAAGAATTTAACAAGCCATCAACTAAATAATTTGGAGTACTTGTAGGGCTAAAGATTTGTTGTGGTGATTGTTGTTGTGATATTGTCGTTGGTGGCGTAGGCGTTGAAAGGTCCAAACCACCAAGTAAATCTAATAGGTCGTTATTATTTGTAACTGGTGTTGAAGTGGTAGATATTCCAATTGGAGTAGCTGATATTGGTGAACTTAAATCACTTGTTCCAAGAAGATCTAGGAGAGCACTCTAAAAAGTATTTAAAATTCATGAAATTATGAAGGTTTCATTTCACGATTCAAATGAAATTTTTTATCGAAAATCAGTTTTATATTTTTTAGCAGTGCACTTTTTGAATAGTTGCTAATGGTCATGGATATAATTTTTTTATTGTTTTTATCAGTCGTTGAATTTAAATGTATTTTGAAGACCGTGTTTCAGAAGACAAGCATGGCCATTCTATCAACCTATATGTAAGTTTTACAAGTTAATTGAAACATGTTAACTCACTGAGTCGGATGTTGGAGGGGCAGTATTTACAGGTTCAACCATTGGAGACTTCTCTTCTTCGACTTCCGGGTCACCATTTACCATTCCAATGATCCCATTCGCCTGTGGTCTAGCAGTCTCCATTGGAGGCATCCTTTCTAATAACGCAGGTCTCAAATGATCATATTTTCTGAATAGTTGAGAAAATTCTATGCCTCGTTGCTGCAATTCAATATTCAAATTGCTCCCGAATGTGTCAATTATTTGACGAATTTTCCTGAAAAAAGAAGGTGGCACACTGCAAAATGTTACTATAGAAAATGAAAATAAAACTTCATGCAAATAAGCAGAGAAAATATTGTTGATAAGAATGATATAAATCAACAAAAGCGTTTTGCATTAATGTAACTTACTCATTTCCTTGATGGAATCGTGTACTCAATTTGGTTAATGATAGCAATGTGTATTGTTTCGTGACAACAGAATTCTGGGGACTCCATAATAATCTTTGATATACATCAATAACGTCATCCTCTGTCAACTAAAAAATTAATTTTTTTTTAATCAATAAAAAAATGTTAGCTGAAAAGTAGCCAATGGTAATGGTACATTTCGAAAATAGTGGGAAAGATGATTCTCGCGAAGATGACTATACCACGATTTGAATTTTCCACACGTATCGAATCCTGTTTTTTCTAACAAGCTGCAGAAAGTGGGAGTTAAGTGCACGCTTTTAGCAAAACCGCACTTTCTGCACATTGTTACAAAAATTAACTTACATTAGTTGGAGGATCAGCATCTTCTGGATGTGGCCCATACAACATTAAATCACCATACTCTCCAATGCACCACGTAGCAACTTGAGTCAAGGGTTGCTTGTCGGAGGTATCTTTCTCTAGTGCACGCCATAATGCACTAACGGCATATACTTGTTGAGGTTGAGTCTCTGAGATGAGCTGAATGGTACAAGCAACGACATCGTCTCGAACATAATTTCCAGCCTTTATGATAAACATTAGAATAAAAATACCAGGATGTTTAGTTAATTTTAAAATTGAGTAGAAAATATTGAGAATTAACATTTGTTACTTACTGCTATTAAAACTTTAAAAAGAGTTTCAAGATGCCAACGTTTATTTGGAGCAAAGCGTTCGGCAGACATAACAATGTTACTACTGCATTGCGCCTTGAATTCAGGATCTGCACGTTCCAAAAATAGGAGCAGTTCTTTTATCATATTCCTAATATTATTGGAATTAGTAAGGGCAAAACTGAGCTCCATGGCACGGCGTCTTATCGATACGTCTGGATCTTTTAGACATTCCTGAAATAGGCGTTAATTTTTCGAATGAACTATTTAAAAAGATTATTCAACGCACAGATAATGAGTTGTTCCAATAAAATACCCACCAAAATCGTTGAACGATGCCTCTGGACAGCACTAGTGTCAACATATACAGTTTTCAATAGAGTGTTTAATGCAACATAACGAATATTCTTGTCATTGTTCAGTAAAAATCTCCCCAGAATATTTACTGCCAGTACTCTCAAGCCACTTTCAGATTTGATGTCCATGATTGAAAGAACTGTTTCATATAAAATAGTGTTGCCAACGTTTTTACTAGTTTCAGTATTGGTCGCTACTTGTGCAAGAATGTCATTCATTGCTTCAGAAGCATCAACATCATTATGTCCAAGAATTCGCAGTAAACGTAAAATTTTGACCTGCAAAAATGGATCTGATACACCAGATACATCATGCTCTGGAGAATAACCGGCAAGTATCAAATTTTTCAGAATTCTGACAAGATTTGGCACAATCTGTAAAAGAAAAAGGAAAAACGTTATTACTCATTACATATATATTTTTATTAAAATCAAGATTCATATAAAGTGCAGAAGAGACCTGTGAACATCAAAATTACATATTACATGATAAGATATTTGTCAAAATTATTCAAAACATTTGCCACAAATGTCAATATTACTAGAGAGTGATAAACATGAAGAAGAAACAGAATATTTTAAGCAATTCACAACACGATATTCATTTCATGTATCGAAATACTCAACTTGTAACATGCAATTTTGATTTTTAATTTGGTATTATGACCTTAGTATAAATTTATTTCTATATAATATACAGAAACGGAAGAGACAGCAGTACACAATAATAATTATTGCTTCAATTATTATCATGATACTTTAAAATTATGTTGGACTTTTTCGTGAATAACAATGTACAAATATGATTTTGGAGGATAGTTAGCGAAGCTTGCATGTCATTATGCAAAGCATATCATGCTAAAAACATTCAGCGTTTCGCAATTACCTCTCGATGGCCGCATTCCTAAATAGGACAGAATTATGTTTTGTAGTTTGAAAATTCCAAAAATAAAACAAATATTTGGCATCAATTACTATAAAAAAAAATATCATACGAGAAATCACTAATTGAGTTTTCCAATTCAAAATTACTAATTAATCCAACGTTTTGGCGCATAACAGTTAAACTAACATTCTGTTATGCACTGAGAGTAATAAAAAACTAATGCACCCATCTTACATACTAACCTTCTTGAAATGGTTCAAAGTGTCTATGCTATTTTCGCACATTTCTGTGATAAGTGTTACTCCAGTAATTAGCACACCATGATTTTTTTCAGTTAGTAAGCTTCGAGTTGCTGGTAAGAACATTTCCATCAACTCTGGAACTCTTCTGATTATTCGGAATGCACAAAGGGCAGCTTTCTTCCTGATGTATGCATTTGGAGACTTCATCAATCTTTCAACTTCTGCTGCAAGATCTCTAGCCATTTCTGGTGAAGCTATTGCACCAAGAGTACATAATGCCAAGCCAATAACAAATTGTGTTGAACTATTTAGATCACTGAAATAATCGAAAATGTTTATCAATGAGTATTCTTTAACATATCAATAATTAGAACAAATTCAATTTTGAAGTGATTTCCCAATATTATTAACTTATGAAAAATTAGCTTTCATTTTTTCTTCTTATTTTGAGAGATATTCAATTCCATTTCTTCTTTTTTTTGTGCACTTAATATTGCATTGGAGTGTATAAGTATATTAATTAAGTAATAGATTAATATTTTCCATACTTTTTCAAGCAATTTGTGATAAGTAAATGAACATCTTGTCGTTCATCAAGGAGAAG
Organism: Aphelinus atriplicis; assembly: GCA_020882685.1. NCBI lineage: Eukaryota > Metazoa > Arthropoda > Insecta > Hymenoptera > Aphelinidae > Aphelinus > Aphelinus atriplicis. Next base: position 74,428,056 of record CM037073.1, read on the forward strand.
CATAGCTCCAAGATACCCTATGCGCTTGTCAGTAAACCTTGGTGATGCAATTAATTTTAAACATTCTAGTTGTCCAAAGTGTGCAGGATACCTAAAAAAGATGATTTATAAATTAAAGGGGATGGAGAATTTTTGTGTGGAAGAAACAGTATTTTGATGTCACTAAATCTAGAGAACAATTTCGTAGCTCATAATAAAAATGTAAAATTAATCAATTATAAAGATAAACATTGCTCTTTACTCATTTTAATGTCTTAACAGAGCAATTTTCTAAATCAAGAATAAATTTTAGTGCATATCACACTTACCCCAACATATGGATATACAGTAGTTTAGCAATATTGCGACATCTCCAAACACTATCTTCTTCTCTGAATGTAGACCGAATATATGCACATTCTTTGTTAACTACAGTTCTTTCTTCAGCAGCAGTCCTTGCAGCTCTGATTTGTCGTATGAGATCTCGCAGCCGAGTGGGTGCTGGCATTCTCACTGTTGAAACTTGTAATTAACAATATGTTATCAGTGCACAGTGTGTTAGATGAGAGCAATGTGTTATGTGCAGAATCATAATTTATATACATTTGAAATTTTCTTCACTGTAAAGATTGACTATCTTGAAGATTGAAATAATTTAGTAAGACGAGTTATGATGAAGATAATAATTTTGCATAATCAAATTATAAATTTAATAAAGCAATTACATTTTTTCAGTTCTTATGCAACAATAAACGTAAACTTACAATGTACTGTAACTATTGATTCTAATTAACAAGTTTGAAAAAATTTCACAAGTCAATTAACATTGTAAAATTAATTTTTTCAATCATGTGGTCTTATCTGTTGTTGATAACTTGATTGATTCTTTTCGAAGTCACTTCATAGGAACTTGATGGGGTTAAAATTTTCTTTCAATCATTTATTTTCCTATTTCATTTAACTTTATCCACTTTTTTTGGAGTTAGAAAGGTACACCTTAAACCTCAAAGTGAAATTCAAATAAATGTAAAGAACAAAATCAATCAATCTGAACAGTTAAATCAATATGCCTGAAAGAGATAAGCAGAAGCAGTGAAAATGATGCAGGAAATGGTGCTCCTAATAGAGTAGAAAGAAGAATCAGAAGAAATAACAAAAGAAACCCACCTCTTTCAACTGCCTCGTTGATGGCCTGTTTAATGGAGGCCATGTTAAAGGCTGGGTTAAATCTGAAATGAGTACACACCCATGCTGAATTATTCACACTCAAACAAAATGTTTGTCACTATATATATATACATATATACATATTATATATATATTTGGTAATGACACAATGTTATATAGTTATGTTCAATCAAGTAGTTTTGTCAAAACTTGAAGAAGGGAAATTTACCCATGTTCTGAGGCGTTCATTGTCTCTCAGCTTATTGGTCGGCACTTCTCCGACTGCCACTGTTGCAAAGACAAACAAAATATGACTTGGAGTTAGTTACTGCACACAATTCTGGCAAGCTCGTCTCGTCCTGTTAGACATTCATCAGTAACAATGATGTGTTTCAACTGTCAAAGAGTACTTCACACTTATAAAGCTCGAGAAGTATTTTCAATTTTTATATTTCAACAAAGCATTTTTTGGACAGGTAAAATAATATATATGACAGAAAGAATAATGGAGATGAAGGTGTCAGAAAACTATTAGTGAAGTTGACAGAAAGCCAGTTTGTAGAGATGACAATAACTGTGACCGAACAATAGCTAGGCAAGAACCGAATAGTTTGAGGATTAAATTACTCGATGATGAAAGCTCTTGAGGGGGTTAAGATTTGTCTCTAAAATTTGGTGCAACAAGTTCTCCGAATCGAAATCTCTGAAACAAGATGGAATAAGAGTCATAGGCATAGAGAAGACCACACCAAAGCGTATGCGAATCCAAACGCTCTGGCCAACACAGCGACGTGCACCATCCTCACCAAGCGTGAGGAGCAAAAGGTACCGTCGCGGATAACACACAAGACACACGGGTGACAAGTGGTGGCTGTATATGAGTGGAGCCAGCGGGGCATGCAGAATTCTTAGAGGTGTTCGCGCGAGCGGCGTAAACAAAAGGTGGTGAGAGCGCGAGTTGCGAGTTGGAGAGGAGAGCTGCATCTAGAGAGCTTTATAGCGGATCAATCATGGGGCGGCAGCAGCACGTTAACCGCGCGTGGCGGCGTCGTCGTCGTCGGCGGCGGTGTCCAGCTGGGCGGGGGCTACCTACCGTGCAGCCGACGGAGGCTAGAGGGACTGGCGGTGCACCGCCGCTATTGCATGGGCGTGGGACGTGCGAGGCTCCTCTGCTGCAGGCTGCTCCCTGCGGACGACTTGTCTGACGCACTCCTTCCTCCTCGAGCTCGTTCTCGGCCTGCACTGGCTGCCCTACTAGTGTCCGACGTCCGTGTTGGTCCGTGTGACACGACACACACGCGTAAACGCGACGTTGCCGATGCCGCGCGCGCCGAGACTCTCTCACCGCGCGCACGGGACAGGAGCTGCAAAAGGTGGCCGCGGCGGCGCGGGAGGCCGCGAATTTTATACACCTTGATACACCTGGTCGTCCGCCGTCGTCAGCGGTCAGCGCAGCAGTTGTACAGTACAGGATATCATATTAGATATTATAGGTATACGCGCAATGCTCAGTTATCCAAGTAGATTCACGATTCGATTCTGCGTGTGTGCGTTATGCAAATTGGTTTTAGAAGAGAACGATGCGGAGAGCAATGCGGAGACAGTCGGGTCGGGGATGGATAATAAGCTGCTGATGCAAGATAGCGCAGAGTCATTTGTCAATGATCGATTCCATTTTTGATACATTGTAGCGGTGCTTGAAGGCTAGAGACTATGAGATTATTAATGCAGATGATTGTTAAATGTGATGATCAGCGCGTCGAGTTGAAACTATGATTTTTAAGAAAGAACTTTCATTCGCACAAAATGTGCCCACACCGCGGTCGTCCATGAAGATTATGTATCCCTTTTGTTCAGGAAGTATCTAAACAACATTTTTTCGAGTTGGGTTCTTGGGATTTTTAATTGAATCCATTAGCCTTTGACATGAAGAAATTTTTTGCTTTGCTTTTGTGTATATAAACTCCAGAACATTAGAATAAAAAGTACTTCGCGGTATAATTTTTGACACCTTTTCATTTATCATGAAATCTTATTGTTTCTGCCAAACAATATAAAATTATTCGGAAGAATCGTTATGTTTTTTTGTTCGAGGTGCGGATGCATTACAACTGTATCAATATAATAAAAACGCGCTTCGCCGTGAGCATTATACATATTATGTATGTATGAATTGTGCGGTTAATCGGAGCTCCTATATATGTAATGATCCCATGTCCACTAACGAAAAAGCAGATTATACCCTCTTTTCATTCTTCATTTTAAAAAATATTCTCTTTTGTTTCAGAAAAGTGTTTATTAAATATGGTAATGAAGTGATAATTATTACGGAAATAATCGGCAAAACTAGTCCATTTATTTTAAGCAATGGAGCTGAAGAAAATTACGTTATTCACTCTTTGACAATAAAATTCGATTTGTAAGTTGAAATAAATAGGCGATTGCATTTTTTTTTTGTTATAAAGTGATTATAAAAAACTGCTTGTCTTTGCAACAGTTTGATATAAATAAAAGTTCTTGTGTCATCACCCAAATTAAGATAGATAGGCGTGTTGATAGTGAAAAACAAATAAACATTTGAATATTTGACAGTTTTATGATAGATCGGCGATATATATTGTATATTGTATATTTGTTACTCATTTGGCCTTCTAGAAATTATAAGGAAAATTCTTACCTGTACAACCACTGTAAACATATTTGAAACACTGATCATTGTTATTATTACATACAGGTCTTGATTATAGCTTAAAATAACACTGATAAGAATATCCTATCTAGTCTCTAATCTTTAATGAAAATAATATATTGATTATGTATTTGGTTATTGAAAGGATATAGTATAAAAACTATTCGGTACCTTCTGTTGAGCTCTGGAGGAAGAATACTCCAATCGTCAGTTTCGTAATAAGGCCACATGATGGGATCAAACTAGCAGAACAAATTGCTCATATGGAAGAAATACTTGGACTGAGCCAAAGGTATTCTATGACACATATGTTCCTCACGACACCGTTCACAACTCTTTATCAATTATCACTAATATAATAGAAAGCTGGCAAATACACCTACGGCTTATCTCTTATCTCAGTCTGGGTTCTGCTATCAGTAAGTGATGCGTGATTCTACAGTATTATACCTCACTGGCATATTTTCTGTTATGATTTCAAACATTCAATTCAAAAATCAAAATCATAAGACATGAATTGTTCATGTGATATAACATGTAATTAATGATAATTTATGAGTTAATGTTAATTGGAATCAGAAATGGTATTATCCACAATATACTAATTCATATACTAAAAGTTAGTAGATGAAAAAATTATCATTTAAATAGTAAATAATGGAATAATAAATTGTTCAGAGAACAACTTTCATTGGAGCATTGGTTGATTATTTCTCAAAACTCTTAAATTTCAATATAATTAAAAAACAAAACAAGATTTATTCAAAATATATAATTATTTACATGTGGAATACTTTGTTAAATAATAGTTATTGGAATGGTTTTCATGTTAAGCAATTACTGTCTTGATTTCGAGGAGGTCTTATGTCACTATTCCTCATGATGCAATCTACTAGCCAACGAATCCCTTCATCTACTCCTTCTCTGTAAATAAATTTATTTTCAATTATAGATCCTGTTCAACAATGTAGAAATATTAAAAAATATATAGGTACTCACCCATTCAATGCAGAAACAGGCATCACCATACAATCTCTCCGACCAATCAAATGAGCATTCTGATTGAAGATAGGTTTAACATCACGTACACCCATACAATCGGGTATATCTTGTTTATTAGCTAATACTAAGAGTGGTACTCCTTGGAGATGCTCTGACGATATAACTTTGTCTGGTTATTGAATTACATGTTAATCTCACATATTCAAAAGTTTAGGTTGATTGAACATAAATGAATGTGCTACAAACCAAAAGTTTCCTTTGAAACTGGGATTCTATCCCTATCTGATGAGTCCACAATATAAATTACCGCATGAGATTCAGCATAGTACTTAATAAACATCATTAATACATATAATTTTATCATGAAATCACTAAAAGACACTGACATAAAATTTACCTTATCCCAAAGAGATTGTAATTCTTCTTGACCTCCAAGATCCCAAAAATTGAGTCGTATACCAGCAGTATCAATTTTTCCTATATTCAGTCCTACTGTAGTTGTTATTTTACTGGGATTCATGCCTTTGTAATTTTTTGTGAATTTAGTTTTGGCTGCTTCTAAGTAAGTCTACAAGGCACGCAAAATATAATAATTAACATTAAATGATGAGGTTATAGGAAAAATCTTCTTCGATTCTTACGGTTTTGCCGGCATTATCGAGTCCCAGAATAAGTATAAAATATTCATCCTTCTGCACAAGGTACCTGTAGAATCCACTCAATAAGGTGTACATAATTAACTGAGAATTTCAACTTGTATCACGTCATTTCTATAGACTGCGCAGAGGTGGCAGGTAGCTTGGCTCGTTCACCACTGTGTCCTATATCTTAGACCTGTGTAATGTGTATATCAGAATACAGCAAAAAAGTGTTTGGGAAAATCAGAAAAGTTCATTGACAGCTGATCTGACCTGCCCAGTGCTCTAGTTACTATACTAGAAAACTAGTAAACACTATATATGCAGAGTGGTGTATATTATCTGTGAATATAAATATAGGAATGCAGAAACTGATTATGTTGGCAATGCTTTAGCAGCAACACTGAGCAACACACTGGCAATAAACAGCAATAAACGGAGCAAGATGCTGTACTGTGCGCGTGAGTAATTTAACTTTTTATTCAATGTTATGGACTAAATTTATAAATAATTTGAAAGTATTCACATCTTAATTGATTTTTTCAATAAACGAACGCATGAGTATTGAATTATCAAATTTATGGAACATTTATTGAACTTCTTATTGGTGTATTTATTTAGGATTTTTGTTCACTTCTAATCAATATGTAATTATTCCGAACATTATTCAACTATACTTATAATTAGTTTTGCCTCAGTAAATTAAACGTAACGAGAGATTCAAAATTACTGCTACATAACCTCCTCAATGTTGTTCATTGCTTTATTTACGAAAATCAACTTCATATTTCTAATATAGATGTACAATTATCTGAATGAATGTGATTGTTTTTAGTCACAAACGAGGTTCCCGAGGAGCCAGTTGTTTCTCCAGTTTCAGGCTGTATTTTTGAAAGACACGTAATAGAAAAATATGTAATGGAAAATGGAATGGATCCAATAAACGGAAGAGATCTTGAAATAGATCAGCTAATTGAAATGAAATGTGAGTAGGAATTAAAAATTCAATAAAGTTTGAGAAAAACTGAATTTGTTTATTCCATCCTTTTAGTACCACCGGCCAAAATAAAAGCACCATCTTCAACTGCCATACCTTCCATTCTGAAGAGCTTACAAGATGAATATGATACAGTCACTCTGAGTTCCTTTAGTTTAAAGCATCAACTGCAATCAACTCGTCAAGAACTGTCACAAGGACTTTATCAACATGATGCAGCTTGTCGAGCTATTGCAAGGTTATCAAAAGAAGCTGTTGCAGCAAGAGAGGCATTGGCTATGTTGAAACCAATGACTGGCACTGGTTCCACAAATATTCCACAGCCTGTAAATCAAATTCTCATTATACTTGTTTAGTCCACACAAATTCAACTAAAGATACTGATCCTCATGAATTTTTAGGCACTTGCTATGGAAGCTGGTGGTTTAGCTATGAAACCAGATGAACAAGCTGGAATCACTGATGATATTATTCAAAAGTTACAAGACAAAGCAACTGTGCTCACACAAGAAAGAAAACGAAGAGGTCGATCTGTTCCGGAAGATCTATCTACTCAAGATACTCTAAAATCATTCCAAACAGTAGCATCACATCCGGTGATTATATTTTTCTCCAATCTTGACTATCATAATATTATATTACAGAATAGATTTCATAATTTTATTTTTTCTTTCAATTGTAAAGGGTCTCCATTCTGCAAGTATTCCTGGTATTCTTGCTCTGGACATCTTTGGAGCTGATACTAGCAGAGTCATAACTGGCGGAGCTGACAAAACAGCAACTGTATTTAACAAGGATACTGAACAAATAGTTTCTATTCTGAAAGGTCACACGAAAAAGGTACAGAATTTGCTAAATCAATGAAAATCTGGACACAAAAGTAAAGAATGTTTGTTTCCTACTTGAAATATCTCTCATTATTTGCAGGTGACAAGGGTAATCTATCATCCAACAGAGGATGTAGTAATGACTGCATCACCTGATGCTACCATTCGAGTTTGGAATGTCAATACTAGTCAAACTACGCTTTTAATGCGCATTCATGATGCACCTATCACAGGACTTTCATTACATCCAACTGGTGAATTTTTACTTAGTTCATCTCTGGACCACTGCTGGGCCTTTTCTGATATCAGAACAGGAGCACTACTGACAAAAGTAAGTTTAATTTCTATTAATAACAATCAATAAATCAATAAGGATATAGCATATTGAAGTAATATAATTATTTTAGGTAGCTGGACAAAATAGCCAGCCTCTAACAACTGCTCAGTTTCACCCTGACGGTTTGATTTTTGGTACTGGTACTGCAGATTCACAAGTCAAAATTTGGGATTTGAAAGAACAATCTAATGTTGCCAACTTCCCTGGTCACTCTGGCATTATAACATCAATTAGTTTCTCAGAAAATGGTTATTATTTGGCTACAGCTGCTGAGGATTCTTGTGTAAAGTTATGGGATTTACGAAAATTGAAAAATTTCAAGACTTTACAACTTGATGAATCTTATGAAGTAAAGGATATTTGTTTCGATCAAAGTGGTACTTATTTAGCTATATGTGGCTCTGACGTTAGGTATGTAAATATTTGCGCATTATTTTTTATTCAATATCGAAAATCATTCAAAATCGTATGTCCATTTCTTTTCTAGAATTTATGTCTGCAAACAATGGGTGGAGCTGAAAACATTCAATGACCATACAGCTGCAGTAAATGCTGTTCGTTTCGGCAGAAATGCAGAGTTCATTGCTTCTGCAAGTATGGATCGAACACTGAAAATATACGGCACTAGATAATTAGGATTACATGTATTTATATAGATTATAGTATTATAACGTGAGACAAAATATTTTTACTTTTCGACTATTTGAATACATTATAAGGGAATGATTATGTACCTATCTTTTTTGTATAAATCCTTCATTCTCAGAATTTTTCTTTATTATAGAATAATTATCTCTACATATATCTCTCTATGATAAAAAGAAACTTTTGCCAACGTCGTTACAAAAATATTGACTTCCCTATAACATTATTTCTCTGGCTTTCTGAATTTGATTTCCTTCCCAATATTAATTCTATACTTTTAAATTCCTATATTAGAGTTCAAAAACTTGATGAGCTTGAGTTAATTACAAGCCTATATTATGAGCCTGACGATTCAAATTAGTCTCTTTAAATTCCACTCTTTGACTTTCGTTTGATTCCGCAATTTGACTCTTCACATTCGACTAGATACAAATAAACTAAAAACTCAGCAGTTGAAATTTTCCCAATATACAATGATTATAAGGATGGAAACATACACTAGGGTTTGGCGAGCCTAGGGGAGCATAGGAGATATTGATAAACAAAATCTAATTAGCTATACCACGACCATTGTTGACGATACGAGTTGAGAATCGAAAAGTGTGAGACGAAAATAGACAATATGAAGTATAGATCAAGGGAGTGGGTGTCAAAAATAAAAGAAATTTTAGTCTAAAAAGGGTCCAAAAATGAAGTATAAAAAACATTGGACTCGAGAAACATAGATGGTGAAATAGTAATCGGGAAAAAAGACACGAATAACGAAATTAAAAAGAACGCGACGTCAAATAACATATGGGGATGAACTCAGGAGGTGGATTTGATTGTTAATGAATTTTTCAAATGGAGTGAATATTTCAATGGCTTCGATTTGATTCATATGTTGAGTAGTTTCTTAATAATATTACGCGTCAAGCAAGGACTACACGATAAAAATAGATTTTTTATAATACTTCTATTTTGCAGAAATATTACTGAAATATTATACCGATGCAATATAACTTACATTAGCATTGTCACCGGTATCTATTTCTGAAACATCTCGAGATGTTACATTTCTTTGAATGCAAGTGAATATATTCGAGAATTCCAACGATATATATGCCACGGAATGATTTGTAAGAGCTTTTATTAAAGAAAGTTTTCCCAGACTTTTAACACCAGGTGAGTAGAACAACATCTCATTGATGTTTTCTTTTTTCATGTTATAAAAATGTTATTGCCATTTTATACATGCCATAAGTATATTTTCAATTTCCATAACATCTTTTATTTACGATCTTATTTCCATCACATGCACCGTCGTAAATCGAAAAAGCTCGAAGAGAGAAGCAAGCGGTCTAAAATTAAATGAAACTCGCATAAGTATGCGCCTCAGCGAAAAAAGTAGCAAAATCTATATATTAGCTATCTTCTTTGATATTAGGCCCAGGCCATAACAAAGTTGTCTCCTTAAAAACTTTGAGTATTATCTCCTCAGAAGTAATTCGTGCCATCATCCGCGGAGTCTGAATTAACTGGAGCGATGCTCTTGGAGATATCGAAATTTGATCGCGTGCGCAACTCGAACTTCCCTCTGGAGCGTAAAACCACGTAAAACACGCCAATATATAAATATGTATACATATATTATACCAGCAGGCATGGGTATAATAATGGTGTGCAGGGCAGATAGAATCAGAGCCCGGCGCCTGCGGTTCCGTTGTGTTATTTTGTGCATGACGTCAGAAACGTGACGTGCGTCACTTCGTTTTTGTGGGTGAATTCAAGGGGGAGAGGGATGCACTCGAACTCTCGAAACCAATCGATGTAGGTTGCTGCAGGCTTGCAGGTCACTCGTCAGCCAAGCTCGCGACTCGTTCCATCAGTCGCTTCGACTCCTCCGCGAGTAGTTCGTCGTCGACTCGTCGGTGCGGGCATGTTATGGGAGGATCGATGTCATCGCCTCCTATAAAGATGCGTTCTGCTGTGCAGCCGCCCTCATCTGCGTCCGTCTTCACAATCGAGCTTTGACCATTAAAACGATTTCTCAGATTCAGAGAGTTATATTAGGATAAAAGTTTCTCAAGATATACACCAGGACTCTGACCTGTGTCTTGGATATACCAGTGCAGCAAAATGTGTACCTCCATGTCTGTGCTGTGTAGAGCAGCCCTCAGAAGTTCCAGCCCAGCTTCCGTTCATATCTTCACCAATATGCATGTGCCTAGGTTTAATCAGGGTAGAAATGCTCTCTGGCTCTCTGCTACACTCCGTAATAGTGACCAGAAGAGCACCGCAGAGTCTTTTATGAGTCATCGTGGCAAGTTCAGTAGTGTGGAGGCTGCCAATGAAGCCACTCGAGAACCTCTTACGGAGGAACGAGCCAAGAATATTGTTGCTAGCTTGAAAAAGGACGAACGCAGCTTGCTTTTAATAACCATACAGAAATTTCAGTCCCAAGAGCTCAAACTTGAATACGAGGGTGAGTTGGACTAACCGATATGCTAATGAGACAGTGACACTTCAACATCCATAAAGAAATATCAATCCAATCCTTCCAACACGTTTCAATCATAAATTTTCATGATATAGTTGTCAGTGTTTTGCGATATCTATATAAATGTGTTCAATGATTATTTCTTGTTTTCTCACACCTAGAATGCCTTGATCTATGAAATTCACTTTAGTGTATCTGTCCATTGAATGACCATTGCTGTATAGAGAACCTCTGGCTTTCTAATTAATTTAATGAAAAATGTTAATAGCAACTTAAGTCACTCACATAGATTTCACATATGATTTTTCATATAGAGTATAAAGCCTCTGTGTACGAGTGCTATATACACAGAAATCCGTTATGAGGAGTACTGATACTATGAGAGACGAGAACATTGGCTTGTCGACCTTCGTATTAATGCCATAAGCTGAAGTGCGGATTTTTCTACTATCTATGAAAGAGGTAGTTTATAATGGTTTTTCCAAGATTCTTATATGTACATTCTTTGATCCAAATTTCTCCCATCTCAGTAGCACTCCTGTAGCTATCCTATTAATTTTTATTGAATTTCTTTATGACATCCTACTATTAAGTTTTTCCCAATCATTTTCATCCATTAGGTCAGCTAGCAGCCTTTCGATGGAGGAGTAGATTTGGAAGACCAAGTCAAGTTCCTTCATTAGGAGATGTAGACCCTACAGGCAGTTATTGTGCTGTTCCTGATGACTGGCTGTTACGCAAGTATGGTACGAATAATAATACTCAAGTTTCCAGGGCCAGCAGAAGAAAAAAGTTACTCATGATTCATATAATTATTGATAAAATTTACATCGATTTTGAACACATCTCAGAGAGATATTCTTAATCAAAATAAAAAAAATTAATCAATCACAAAAACATAATAGGCAATCAAATTGCCATAAATTTTATCATTATACTTTTAAGGATCGATTGGAGTCTAAATAACGTAAGCTTGCATGTGAATTTTACCCCTAATAATATAGAAAAATAACCATTCAAGTGTTTACACTTTTATAATGAAATAGTTTGAATGTTCATCAATACTATTGGTGTATTTTTGTTCTTACATAGTTATATGACAATGATTTTATCACATTTTTGCCAACTCATCAAATGTTAGGGTGCATTTTGCATAATCTTCTATTTCTCTACTACCCTTTACTTAAATGCTGGTCCCTTGGAAACGCAATCCCCTGATCTCTATGCAAATTTGATCTATGTGAACTAACTTACTATCTTTCTTCGCCTGCTTTACTCACTTTGGAAAATGTCTGCTGTAAGTCAATGCAATTATAATAAGATGAAAAATTTATTTTCATTCATGGCTTATCAACTTTCTCTGTGCACTCACAAATCACTCAGTGAACACGTGTACAGTTTATACTCTAACAAAAAAGCTTTTATGCTCATATCCATGCCAAATCATATATTTATTTTGTGCTTGCAGCGGAGTCAGTTCCTAAGCCTACTGCAAAACAACTAGCTCATGGTAAGTAAAGTCTGTTCAATTTTTGAAATAAAAATTGTTCAAATATGTTCTTGTATCTAATATAATTGCATAAAAGAATATAAGTGAATCCAACGTACTAATTTTATTTCAGTTTTCACCTACAATGCTTTTCCATTTGTCTTCTTTGGGTTCCTAGACAATTCTATTATGATCATTGCGGTATGTATTGAGTTTCTATGAAAATCTCAAAATTTCAAATAGAAACGATAGAATATTTTTCAAATGCAAATCTATTTTATCTTAGGGCGATTACATTGAAGCCGCTCTGGGCTCTTTCATAGTTGTTTCGACAATGGCCGCAGCAGCTTTGGGAAATACCGTTTCCGACATCGCGGGCATTGGGCTAGCTTTTTACGTTGAATTATTAGTCCAAAAACTAGGATGGAATCCGCCGAATCTAACACCAATCCAGTTACAGACCCCACTGGTTAGGAGATTTAGTAATATGGTAAGTTATTAATGAATTCTACGTCTGTTGTTGGGATATATTTGTAAAGTGAGACTGATTTTCATATTTGATTGAAATTTAGGGTCGAGTTATGGGAGTAACTCTAGGATGTATTTTGGGGATGTCACCCCTACTTCTGCACAATGAGGATAAAACAGAAAAAGGAGAAAAGGGAAAAAATAAAGAAAATGGTGGGAAGAATGATGAAGAAATTTAAGGGAAAAAAACTTCTAAGCGAGGTTTAATTAGATTATAAGAATTTTTTTTTTCGCGTGTATCTATTATACATTTTTAGAGATTCTTTTATTTTCCAGGCCACGTGCGTAATTTTTAGAGATTTTAGACATGCATTAGCTATTGCTGGATATCAATTGGCTAATGCTTCGCCATTGTGACTGTAAAGATATTTTTACTTGAATTTGCAGTTTGTACATATAGAAACTTTCAAACAGTGTTCAGAACAAATGAAGTTTTATTTGTGATTATGTTTAATGTATTATGTAATATTATTAGCTGATGATCATACAAAAAAACACTCAGTACTTACTTTTGTTACGTTTATTGAAAAATGCTATTTTGAGCAAAAATACAGGATAGAAGTCAGTACAAAAAATATATATATCTCTGTTTAGATATGGTGCTCATATATGACATTGTATATGTTACACTTTGATAGTTTAACTTGTTGTTTTCTCCATCACTATAGTACAACTGACATTTCAATATGAACGTGATTAGTTAGATACATTTAACATTGCTCAACTTTCATATGAATTTAAAACTAATAAATTGTACAAACTTTATTCGGAGAATTTTGAATAGAAATGGAGAAGTTAATAGCTCTTTGATTAAGAAATAAATTAAAATAATTTAAGTTAAAAATTTTTTCGATTCTTTTTACATGTCTCAATCAATGCGAGAAAAGTACAAATAAAGGTATTCCATTCATTGTCTATGACTAAGAGGTATCTTAGAAACGTAATTTGTGTAATATTTCCATTCATGGGGAAAAATTTTCAGACCTGGACTAAGATTACCATTTTTTAGGAAGTTTTGAATTTCATTATTAGTATACTGTGAAAATATATTCGATTCAATCATTAAGTCAGGTTTTGTAATATGTACACTATTGTGATTGAAATCTCTTGTTATAATTTCATTGCAATCGCTTGACTTCAGGCTAGAACAGTTTGGAAGCCAGAATGTAATTGAATCAATAATCCAATTCCATCTATTCGCTTTGAGTGAATAATTAACATTTTGTTTTAGAACATCCCTTTGAACATAAGATTTATTACAAACTTCAGAGTTTTTTGAAATTGAATCCAGTACGATGTTTTCAACTTCATCCTCAAGTTCGGTTTGTGAATTTTCATTTGTTGACGGTGTATACCGCAAATTCGATATCCCAGTGGGTTTAGTTTGGAGATTTATGTCGAGTAAAGTTCCTGGTAGATGAGATGCAATCATTGCTGATCCTAATAACGCAATTAATCCAGCAGCATAGGTCGCTATACATATTGAAGATATTCCGAGAACTGTGTTCACTAACGTAGCTAAATGTGCTGAATCAAGTAAAGTGTTGAGTTCTGTGTAAGAGAACCAGCCTCTTTTCTGTGCCTCTTTATATGCAATATCTCTTTCTAACCTTTGCAATCTTTTCCAGAAATCTTGATTATGTACATAGACTGTCCAATCCTGTTAAAGTAGGGGATAATTAATTTCGCATTTCTAAAATATGTATCTATTATTCAGATAATAAAACGCTTATTTTTCTTTAAAAATCATTTTTTATCCTCAGATTTCCTAACATAGTTATCACATCAATTTATGTAATTTCCACTATAACTACAATTAAGCTTCTTATTTTGTGAGTTTTATTCTTATATAACAGAAATAAAAAAATTTTGGAATATAAGTATGAACAGATGCATCAAATTTCAAAACGTATAACTTTCTGGCATGAAGTATATGATTTTTCCCACTCCCATATGTCTGTATTCGAATTTTCAAATGTAAACTTTTAGCAATCAATTACATTATGTTTTAAGAGGCCATTATTTTTTCAAAAGACAAGAGCTACTACATAACTGCAATTTTTTCCTACTCACTAACAAAAGTGAGTTTTCATTATATTTTTAATGAGTAATCTTATTCATGTGGATAATTATGAGTAAGAATATTCACTAAGGATTGATTCTATTCTTACTTTTGAAAATAGATACCTGTAAAATTAAATATTTGTATAAGACTTTTGCAATAAGAATTGTTCAGAGCCACCAAATTGATCAAAAATGATATTGAGTTCATCTTCATTTCTCTACAATCCTGCAAAGGATTTCTATCCAATTATCATGATGATTTTCAATTGATTAAAATATAACTTATATTTTTCTCATTCAAGGGGCCACAAAGGTTTTAGCTTGCTGCTTAATTCTATTCAAGATTCGAAAATGAATACAATTGAATACTTTTTTTCATTGAATCAATTACTTTTTCTAAGAGTTGAAAAGAGCAAGATTTACCTTCACTTATTGTATTTACAATTCACTTGAATGCATCTTGAATAGAATTGTTCAAGTCTGATTTTATATTCATGCTTGTAATTCTCTTTCGTAAAGATTACCACATAGCCAGTAAAGTGGGTTGAACAGAAAATTACTCACAATGGCTTGTAGGAAGTTCTTCTCCAACCGATTCATTTTGGCAATGCTCAAGTGACCTGATTGTGCCCACTCAGTATTAAAGACTTCATCTTCTTCGCCATCATCATGTAAAAATTTGCTCGCAACCATCTAAGAATAGAAAGATTGTGAACATTTATGACCTATTTCTGCAAACAGTACAAATATAGCTTACCAATGAAACCAAGAACAGTTCGGATGGTGCCACTTTTTGTAAATACTCTGGATTACAATCCTTCAATCGTTCGAGGTACAATAATGCCAGGACAAGAGAGCATGGTGAGACACAAGCGTTTCGAGATATACGACTAGCCTCTTCAACATCCAAGCGTTCCAGAGTCTGTCCATTTCTTACTCCGGTGAATATTTCAGCGGCAAGTTCTGCAATGCAAAGATAATAATAACGATTTTAAAAATCAACCAATAACGACGCAATGTCAAACTACCACACCTGTTACAGGCAAACTCAGGCAATCTGTCACTGGCAACTTTGTGTAATATAAGGTTTTCGAAATTCTGTTGAGAAACTCATCGTGTTCGTCGACGCCCTGAAAAGGTATCGAATCAATCATTAGTCACACGGCACAGTTGACACAATCCAAGGATACATAGTTGGCTATGAATTGCCATACGTACTGTGAATCGCGCGTACGACCTCTTGTCTTTGGAAATGCGAGTCATTTTCGACGGAGCCAGAGGACGACTGGGCTCTCCTCCCCTCGGAAACGGAAAAAAAGAACGGACCCACACGCTGCTTGTGCCGAAATGAATGTTGTCGAGATGAAAAATAATTTTAAAGACGATTAACCTGCGCGACGCAATCGCGCGAACGGCGAACACGACGAACAAGGAGATGCGCGGATCGACTTTCACGCTGCATAGGCAGCAGAGCGGAGTGAAGGGAAAACCAAGTGCATCGGTCAAGAACACCAACTACACGCAGACAAAAATGAGCTGCGGAATTACAAATTTTGTCCCTCTCAACAATTAGTGCGATGTGAAACAAGATCACGCCTAAAAAAATTGAACGGCATATTTTGATCAACTCATCAGAGAGCTTGATGATTCTTGAAATAGCAAAAATGTATTTCAGTTGTATCGACTAGTAAAGAAAATTAACGCGGGCTTGTGTTCAAACTTCAAAGGCTGAACTGGCAAGCCTGCGTATACGCAGGCATTTAAATCGAACTGCAATCTCGAAAGTGGGCGGATTCACCAAATAATGCGCGAAACTGATCATCTGCGCGGGATTCATCGAGTCGCTGTGGAGGCTGGACTGCACTGGACTGCCTGGAGACAGGAGAGAGCATTGTGAAGCATATCCGCCAGCTGACTCTCAAACGAGACAAAATGTGATACTTTTCTCGAGTACAAGCTGGACAATAACAAAGTGGGAGCAGCAAGGCTGTCGCGCGAAAGCTGAATGCGTTCGATACTTGACGTATGTCACATCGGTCATTAGAGAATCGGTAATTGATTTGGAGCAGGGAGTTCGCGATAAGGCAGGAGTGCGCGGCTGTGAGTGCGGTCTACGTGTTTGTGTATGTGTGTGTTGTGTGTTTTTTTGGAGCGCGCACCAAGCGGATTCGAGAGACAGGGACGGCTGCTGTAGAAATGAGGTGGTAATAATGCGTTTAAAGGGGAAAAATAATACCAAGTCGTTCCCCAGCGTCTACAAAGTACTGTCGCGCATATGCCGTGAGTATAGCATCGCACACTTCGTTTGCTGCACAAGTCTTCACAAATCAATAACACTGTTTATCTTCACCTTTTGCTTCTCTTTAAAAATATTGTTTTCCATGTGACTTCCATCATCTCTTGGCGGATCCCAACTGGTTGAGATTGGAGTGGATGTTTTTTTATTCTCGAGGTCTCACTGAGATGTTCTGGACTCTGTCCAAACTCACAGGATATTTATGTTCGTTCTTTGCACACCCCTTTCTTTGCTAATCCCATAATTGAATGGGGAAACCTGTACTGTGTCTTACATAATAGCTTCTACGATACAGTAGCCCATAGAGTCTCTAAGTTTTGAATGACTTTTACATTCAGTTTTTTTATTTATATATATGACGACCTTCGTTTAAAAATATTCATAATGGGAAATGTGTCATCAAACATCAAAACTAGAATCGCCAACGCTAAAAGTATTATTTTTATCATTCTATAACACTCATTAACATTTGTGTTGGAAAAGTTGAAAAAAATTGCATTGTTAGTCACAACCCTAATATTTCTTTTTGAAAATCATTCTCGAGGAGCTGTAAAAAATACATTTCATGGAAACAGTGTTATTGTAACAAACATAAATATAGCTGTGCTGGTTTTATTGTGCAAAACTTTTTCTGTGTCAGGGGCTGTCGACAGGGGTCAACTGGATGGCTTTATGGCAGAAAATGCTGCAGCTCCATTAAAGAGTGAAATCAATTCAAACACAATGGGTTTTGCAACGCATCAAATGAATGAAACATCAGATAATTCAAACACTGTCTATGCAGTGGGTCATTATGCACCCAAAGTCTTGAGAAATTTAAATTCACAAAGACTAAAAAATCAGTTTAGTGATGTTGGGTTAGTTGTTGGGAACACAATTATCAGAGCGCATAGATCTGTGTTAGCGGCCAGCAGTGCTTATTTCAATGCTATGTTCACTGGTGGATTGGTTGAAGAGCAGCAAGAACTTGTTGAGATTCATTCCATATCTGGAAAAATCTTGTCCATCCTCATAGACTTTATTTACACTGGAAATGTTAATATAACTCAAGAAAATGTTCAAGAAGTATTTGCTGCAGCTGACATGTTGGAATTGGACGAAGTAGTTTCTAGCTGTATTTCATACTTACAAGAACAATTGCATTTTTCAAACGCCCTTGGAATTTATAGGTACGATTTTGTTTATTGTACATACATTTATTTCTACTCTTATTCTGCTCATAAAGAGAATCGAAAAGTTTTCAATTGATTATCCAGTACAAATTTGTAAGATTTTTATCAAGAATTTTGATAACTTTTTTTCCCAACAGATTTGCAGAAGCTCATAACAGAGTAGACCTTTTGGAGACTGCCTTAAGATTTATAGAAGTCAATTTTCCTCAAGTTTCAAAGGAAGAGGAATTTTTAGATCTGCCAAAGGAACATCTAGTTCACTTTCTTAGTAGCGAAAATATTCACATTGACACAGAATTTCAGGTGAATATATGTATAATACATAATTTGAAAGCAATAGCGTTGTGTTTTGTCAAAATTGAAGCTAAAAATGTTTTTCTGTTTTAGGTCTTCCAAGCAGCATATAATTGGATCACACATGATATACCAGCCAGACGTTGTTATGTATTTGAAATATTTGGCCACATAAGGTTGCGATTGTGCTCTATGGCTCGTCTAGATCGAATAATATTCGAATGCAACGACGGCAGTCTTATTGTGGCCTTGACTTCGATTCAAAAAGACTTATTATCCAATAAAGGATGCCTTGTACCACTGCGAGCACAACCTCGACTCTGCGCTAAGAAAAACATATTAGTGATCGGCGGATCTAAACGCGAACATTCGGCAGATGGCTGGGTCAGACCCGCTGAAAGTACCTACGAAACAATCAGCAAATACGATACATTCAACAAGTACGTCATATATTCTTTAATGTGGCACTCGTTTAAATTGTGCTTATATTTAACTTCATTGAAAATGGCAAAAAATATTTTTCTAGCACATGGAGTGAAGTAGCGCCTATAGGAATTGCACGAATATTGCCAGGCGTTGCACTTCTGGACGGAAAAGTTTACGTTGTAGGCGGTGAGCTGGAATCGTGCATTATCGCTAACGGCGAATGCTACGATCCTCGCGATAACGTGTGGACACCCATCGCTTGCATGAATGAGGCCAGATGCGAGTTCGGACTATGTGCCTTGGATAACAGTTTATATGCTTTTGGCGGCTGGGTCGGAGAGGACATAGGCGGCACTATAGAAGTTTACGATCCGATAACTAATGACTGGACTCTTAGTGGCAAGTTGCCCGAGCCACGATTCAGCATGGGCGTCGTCGTTTATGACGGTTCGACACTTTTCCTTGTTGTTGACTTAACTTTACTCAATTATCTTGAAGCGAATCTTAAACTTTTACATGCAATTGCAACTATTAGGAATTACGGAGATTGTGGTTGCCAATTGATCATATTGATAAATTTAGTGGCATTAAACAATTGTCTTATACAAATTTTTTATTTTACACGTTTCTCATACACATGTAATTCAAAAAGTGTTGAATAAAAGTAGTATTGTATGAGTGCCAGTTTGGCTGTATCCCCCATCCAACTGGTGATTCATTTTTAAGTACTCATGCGAATGTGTAACACTCATTGTATATATTCAATAGAAAATACTGTACACAATTCATCATATATATCAATATTACTTCCATTCACATTTACTTACACTTTTTGAATATAAACCACAATCTCCTTGATTGTTGATAGTTGCATGAATATTTTCGTCAGGGAGAATAAAATCAATCAAAAGTGAATACTCTTACTCATAGTTGTTGTATTAATGTTATTAGTAAAGAATAACATTAATTTTGCACATGAATAAGATCACTCATCAAACAAATTAAACTTTTACGTTTCAATATAATTAATACGAGTTTTTATTTATTTTTTAGTATACGAAAACTTTACAAATATGTATCATATTATTATATTTTATCATTACATTTTAAAAACCTAGCTTTTAGAATGATTATATAATGTCAAAAATTAAAACCTTTTTTTCCAGGATTAATTTATATAGTCGGTGGTTGTACACATGATAGTAGACATCGACAAGATGCGATGAGCTACAATCCTATCACAAGAGAATGGACGTCTTTAGCACCGATGTTAACTCCGCGATCGCAAATGGGTATAACTGTACTCGATGGCTTTATGTACGTTGTTGGAGGAACTAATAAGAACCAAGAAGTTTTATCTTCCGTTGAGAGATATTCTTTTGAAGAGGTAAGTTTCAATAACTTTTTAATCCAGTATTAAGTGTTGAATTAATAATTTTCATACAATTATTGATTATTCAATTCAAATCAGTTATCAGACTTTAATCAAATCTTGATACTCAATAATCAATTGAACTACAAAAATGTCACTTTTAAAAATCTTATTTGAAATTAAATTTTTTCTTATTCGAAAAAATTGAAAAGATTAACTAATTATACTAATAAGTATTAGTCTTAAAATAATGTTTCGTATTTTAGAATTCGTGGGAAATGGTTCCATCTTTGAATGTTGGTCGATCATATCCTGCCGTAGCGGCAGCTGATGGTCGTCTTTACGTCATCGGCGGAGATCAACCGCAAGAAATAAATTTCTATCGGACACAAATAACGGTCTCCTCCGTTGAATGTTTCGATCCACTTTTATATAAATGGATCGAGTGTGCACCTTTACCCACCAGTAGAGGTGAGGCTGCCGCTGTTATCGCTCCCTTCTGATCGGAATTTTAACTTTTATTAATACTTTTTGCTTTTCATGATCCCAATTAGTTTCGAATCTTTATTTTTTTCTCACAAAAGTGAATATGGGCATTGTCCAGATCAAACATTAATTTCAAGGAATCAATTGTGTTCTATAATGTTAATTATCGAACTCAATTGTGTCAAACGATTGAGAGCGAAAATTGGTTGCTTATGTCAGAGATGGGCATGTTGTGTTTATTTATTCAGTAGAATAAAAAATGAAATTGTTATTTTGGAAAATTTTGACATTTGAACTTCTAAAAAATTACTTATAGGATTGTTGAATTAAATGTTTCTGAAAAATATCCAAAATATCTTTATATTCAATTGATTAAACTTTCTCTCATCTAAACGGTCTATTTTAAAGATATATATTTTGAATATTTTCACGTGAGAGAGTGAAGAAATCTATTTTTCAAGAGGAAATTAGAGGAGTACGACTTATAGTATCGAAATGCTACTGTAATTTGCCCATTTCTGCTTATGTGATAGAAGTTACATTTTTTTGTACATAGATTATTACCAAAGTAATTGGAGGTAAATCCAACCCGTGATATTGACTAAGAACTATACTAAAATTTTACACAAAAAGTGGGTAAGATGTGCATTCAGAAAAGCTTTTACAAGTGTTCACGTTAGTCGTGAAAATACGAATGGATATAATGGTATATCGAATGAAAATATATGAAAATGAGAAAAATCATCGAAACATTAATATTTGTTTTTTACAGTATACAGCATTACTATAAATATAGTTTTCCTAAATTGTGTAAGGGTTCAACAATATAATCACATCAATTGTTTTTTTCTCAAACATGACATCTAAATAGCTAAGACTTGAAATGAAGCAAATATAATCTTATTACCGAAGAAAATATTTTCTTAGACCCTAAAACTTTTATTCAGGTTTATATGTACTGCAGATTATGTAGAAATTTCAATTGAAGTCAGCGCACGATGCCCTATTTTCTTTTAATGAAGTTCACGCAAAATGTATATTCAAAGATAATTTAGCAATGAAGATCACAAGCTAATTGAAAAATCTGTTTGGAAAAGCATACACTGCTAAAGTGCTTCCCGTTTTCACCTGTTTTATAATGTAAACATTCCATGATGTTTCTCGTTTTGTATTCACTATCCTCTTTAACAGTTGCGCGATTCAATTTCTACTGCACGTACTTTTATGATAATTTCTTGGCTCTTTTAATTATTCAAGTCAATGTATGAAATTGGTTGTTGGTCGAATTATATATATATTGATGTCTTGAATAATTTTTTTTTATAAAACAGTTACTGTTCAAAACAAAAGTATATATATATATATATATATATATATATATATATATTCAAAGTTAGTACTTTTGTTTTGGAAAGTAACTGTTTTACCAAAAAAATTGTTCAAGACATCTAATTTAGAACTTATTGCGAGGCTACTATCTTACAGTAGACTTTTTGAATATTTTTAATGCAATGATCATATCAATTAGTCGTCCTATTTTATATGTAATCTCATAGATAATTTCAAGCTCAACAGTTAGATTAGATTTTAAATTAACTCATTAATCGAATAATATCATACCTTGTTATGATCTCCGCAATGATAAAGGTGAAAATCTACTTAGATGCAAGTAGAAAGCTCTCAAAGATCATACTTCTTCAATGTTCCTAAACTCTTCTAAAATGGTTTATAAAAGTCAAACTTGACAGGAGAATTTCAGATTGTTCTTCAATTTGATTGAGTTCTTCCACATAGAGGAATTGAAAAATATAAAGTTCGTCCGCCATTGCCGAGTGGAACATTGCTTGCAATGATAAAAGTAATATAGCTGTAAGGAAAAAAACATTTTTGTAGGATAACTAAAGCGTTTAATAAAAACTGTATAAATGGAAAATAGTTATTGGCAACCTTTATTATTGCGAAGGTTCAAGATTGAATAATGTCGGTATAAATTGAGTGCCTAGTGACACGAGGAAAAGTCTTGTTATTATTAAAATTATTATGGCATTGATTTTCATTATTATTTGTGGCTTTTAAGAATTTCACGTAGAAAAAAAATGAACGGTTGATTCTATATAATCCGAACATTAAAGTGAATATATTCATAGAATGGGAAGTCCTGATATAGCATTGATCATTTTCTTCATTTAGAAGTAAAGATTTTATTTTATTGCTTTACAAATACGTTTGAATATAGCGTTCAAATGAGTGGAAAACATGCCACTCATTCACGATAATTCTTTGACTATTTTACACGTAAAATTTTCTATCATCTATTATTTTTTATTCATTTTCATGATGTTTTCCCATGTGGTCATTGCATCTACACTGCCAATTTCACATTAAATTAAAAATATATTGAACTATTGTTTTGTCATTTATTCACGATACAAATTGACATTGTATGCTACGATCAACAGTATCGGTAAACGTATCTTCTTCTTACTTTCGTTACGAGAATTTTAGATGCTCAAATTTTTGAAAGTTTTCGTGATATCCACTATAAATTCGTGTTGTGTTGATACTTTATGTTTTGAACTATAGCGAATTCAAGTAATATCTTCGAACATTTTCTATATAGAAGCTTAATTAATTGTCGTCGAAAATAATTATTGTTATTATTATATAAAACATTCAAATCATCGAAGCACAAAGTTTTCAATTGTTTCCAAATACTTAAAACGTCATTACGAATTTTTTTCCAGCAATAATAATAAAAATTACACGAAGTCATATTGATGTAGTAAAATATATAATATCTTATTGTGAAAAATAAATGGTGACATAGGATTTGCACAGATTGATAGTAGGCACCTAACAGCCAAATCGATCAGATTATTATTTATCTTTAATATATTCACCTTACATTTGATAAAATAGTAATCCACCGTCTATTTTTGATCGTATCCACCGATGCAGTCATATATGATCTCTGTATCGCAAAGTCGTTTGTACGATGCATCGTCGAAATGGCCTTTCATATGCTTATTGGAAACTTAATTTTAATACATATATATAATTGTAAGACTTGACTACAACCAGTTATTGAGAAATGAGAACAAAACTGTAGCAAAGGAATTACTATGAGCTCACGTATACACTTATTACCGTCTCAGTTCCGAGTGACAGATTTAGTCTACGAAATATTCAGAATATTCAAATTTTTCCTGCGCATCCGTCTAGCTCTTCCATGCGAAGTTTCATGAAAACCACTGACTCCGAAATGTTGACCGATTTAAAACACTTTTTATACAGAAAGGAGCCGGAAGAAAATATTGTTGCATAAGTCTTAGGAAATAATTTTTAATCGTGTGCAAAAGTCATGGGAAAATTCAAACTATTAAGTATAACGAGTGAGCCAAATAATGATTGAATACTCAAAAACTGATTGTGTAAAAGAAACAAATAAACGCTCTGAGCCTGGTCGAATCTTGTAAACTTACCGATAATATCAGTATCTCATTTGATCTTGAATGCTTTCTGTGTATTGCGATATGTCCATTTGAAAGTTGCTAAATATAGATGTACGTCGAGAAACTGTTTTTATCGGTCAGTATAATAGTTTGGCACCCTCTTAACGTTTAGATATAGTATAATATATGAACATACGGATACCAACCAATTGACATTATATAATTACAGATGTAAGTTTCAACACATGGACGTCTTTATTATTAAGAGAATAACAATATATAAAATATATGATATGCTATTGAATTTGTTTAAGTCTTACATTATACAATGCAGATGGAAACCTTGAGATATATATCCTTGGAATATATACAACCGCGAATATTATGGTGCATTATATTGTTTCATTCATAAATGTAGAAGGTTTTAAGTTATATGGTAAAACAAAAGGATACGTGAATGCGTAACTGTTCAAAATGTGGAATTCCATGTAACTTGACTATTTATGTTGATAATCCATCTTACTGAAATGTGAAAATAAAGTGGACTTTTACAAATGAACTGTTTTACTTATGCTTTGCCAGTTTCAGTCGCTGTTTCGTTTTTTTTTTTTTGTTAAATTAATGACGGCTCATCGCCTTCCCTTTTGCCGCTGCCGTGCCAGCTTCGATCTTCTTTTCGTGGACCAAGATACGGTCTTTCTGTGTAATAAAAGATTTCAAAGCCACACAGACTTATCTATGAAAATTTCACTATGAAAATGCTACACTCACCTTCTTAGTTCGATCAAAATCAGAGCGGTTGAAAGAGTTAATCCGATTGTTATGGGTTATTATGATGCTTTTCAGGATTGGGACTTTGAAATTGACCTGTTTTTCTACATGAAATTTGTACTTTAAGTCAATGAATTCCTCGCGTGGTGTGCCCGACAAAACTGCTGGTCGATATATTGACCAGTCGCAGCAGTAGCGTGAAATCGAACGTTAAAAATTTGGCTTGCCGATTTCAGGTTTGACCAACCCGTCCTAAAAATGTTAATAATTATCTTGAATACTATTCATAAGAATCAAATTTTCTCCGAAAAAAAATGAAAATTTGGATCGATATACAAGGAATCGTCATGATTTCATTTTCTTCACGAACATTAAGAGAAGTAATTTTTCATGTAAGAATTAGGAACAATTTTTCCCTCAATAATATTATGAACGTAAGAAGTGTAGGTTATCCATCTAATATCGATCAAATCGGTTTTTCATGAAGTGGGCGTCCATATCGCCATATTTACAAGATAAAAAATTCATTCAGGAAAGTTTTATCATAACACTTGAAACAAAAATTCTTTCTGGTCTGTTGCTATTTATTGAGTCATAAATTCGTTCATTTCAATATCACGTAATTTCTAGAAAAACTGCTTGCCGTAAAAACAATCAATGTCATTATCAAAAGTAAATACTTTTATAAAATAATTGAGCAGTGGAAAATTCAAAAATAACCACTCATACTCTTTTTGTTATCATTCTATTGGATCGAAATGCTCCCTTATATCGAACTGGTGATCATAATGTAGTGATGAGAATCAATCAGCACTTGACACAAAGACATCTGATAAGGAGTTTGTTGATTCACATATATATGTACACATTAGACATACAAAGTATGAAAAACGGTTATTGACATTCATGATTTGTAATCCGTTTATTTTCCAAATTTATTCCAATATATTCTGAACTCGAAGGATACTTTGCTTAAAATCAATCCGATTCCTGCGATGATATTATAATAATTACATTATATTAAACCACTACTCCCGATCGATTACGATACGGATAATGACTTGAGCATATTCCTAAGCGAGTAGATGCAGAATCGTGATAAAAGTGCATTCTAGTGGTTTACAACAACAATCTGAGTTTATGCGAAAAACGTGCGAAATGGCAATTTTACCGATTAACCTTCCGCGGCACGTGTACGCATACATATTCAACAACAGGCTCATTGAATCCTGTATCAGTTTTGTATTCTTCATAGTTCGTCTGTCAGTGATGCACTTTCTTTTTTATTTTGGTGCTAATCTTTCTTTCATTTCTCTGTTCGATTATTATTTTGACGTGGCACAGCGAACAATGGCAAACGGACTAGCAAAAACGATTACAAGAGAATTTTTTGTTGAAAAATTTACCTTTCTCCTGTTTGTTCGATTATTCGAATCTTCATCATTGAATATCAAATCATTATAATCGATGCATCAATAATATGTTTTCTTCATTTTTCGAACCGATAATTGCAATGTACGTTACTGATATTCTTCAATTTCTCGAATTATCTTCTGAAATTGAATAAAAAACATAAAGAAAATACGAATCGGGATCGATTTGAAAATAAATAACAGTATAGAAGGATAAAAGAAAAATCTCGAAGGAGAACGAAACGAGTGTATTCTATCACTGGCCAGAGACGCCACCATCGAATAGTGCAAACACAACTATCTGCTCCATTTACAGGCGCTATCTATAAAGGGGCAGTTGCATTGCGTTTAGAAGAAAAAAAAACCCTCTCTCGCGAACGGTATCGCGCGAAAAAATACAATGCGCCGCTCGAGTGTCGCTGCAGCACTGCACCGCGGCCCCGACTGATCCGATGAATTACGTGAGGCTCCCTCCCTCTTTCTTTTTTATCGCCACGCCCGCGTTTTCTGCATCTGAGCGGGCGTTTTATTGTTGCGACCGGCCACTCTGGCCTCAATTATAGCGGGTCGGACAAGTGCCGATCCAGGCCCAAGAGCTACTCAAGCTCGAGCCTTCCGCGGGAGAGAATCAAATTGATGATTGTTGCAGTTTTCGCGCGACCGTTGCACGTATATACCGAGTTAGATAAGCAGCATCGACAGCGACGGCAATCTGTATAACGATCTCGTGGTCTCAATACATCCGTGTACCGGTATATACTTTATACGTAATTTCGCGTGTAGCAGGAATACTGTACAGATTCGAGCAGTGAGATTTTCAAGGAAGCGAATTATTTCGATGATCCCTGCGACGGCCCATTACTCTGGCATGGCTTTATTCCCTTTGCAACCGGATCGAATGCAAACTTTGCTTTTTGACCAGATTATCCCTCGCATACCCGATCTCCTTTGCCTCCAGATTACAAATTCGATTTTCCGCGAAATTTATATACCCTAAGCGTAATTCGGTTGAAAAGAAACATCGACTTTTGTTGTCGGTATTGCGGTATGTATGGATATATACACACACACCAAGCTGAGGGCCGCAGAATACGTGACGCGGCTTGAAGAAAGTTACTTTTGAACCTGGCACTTATACTGACTCGGCGGCCCGAACCGCGACTGAAAAGAATGAAAATCCCGAGTCAGGTGTGCGAGTTGCACACCTGACCTGAGGTGATCGCGATTAGATACAGTGGGTGTACGTGTATACATAAATACGTGTACATGAATATCGGTCAGGGGAATATCGGAGTGAAAAATCGGCGAGCCCCTTTTGTGGGCTTGGTAGTATTAGCCGAGACCGTTAGCACAAAGCCGTGTTTATTTTAACTTCTTTGTCCGGAGAATTGGTCGGCTGCGCCCGCCGCGCGCGCCCAGAACGAAAGAGGAAGAGCAAAGAGAAGGTAATGAAGAGCGAAGGTCGATTGATGTACGCGGCTCTATCGTATAATACAGCTGTACATCTTGCGCAGTTATATATAATATATGTGCATCTATATAGCGAGGGAATCATCATTATGTATATTGCGGGAAAAATACTGAAAAAGTGTTCCGTTCGCATGTAAAAATAATTCAGGATACAAGTGTTGTCCCCTGCTCGAAATCTAAAGTGTTCGATCTGTATGCGTTTGCGATAAACTGAATAGTACGTGTGAAGTGGACAGATATCTGTCAACGACCGTTCGAGGCTAACGATTTATATTATTTTATTGTCTCACATAGTGGGTGTATAATTTCGTTAGGAGATACACTAGCACCTCACATGTATCTCTTGAATTTATCAACTAAACGTTACTCAGAGTTAAATTATATTTTCACATTTTGCTCAGGTCGCTATTATTATTGAAAATATAATCGTTAATCATTATACGATATCCTTATACACGTGTTATTATCATCATTATTATTGTTAATTACGTTATCATTACGTGAAATGATTCTCAATTATTTTCAATCAAGTCTATATGATTTCTGTAGTGAAGATAATAGTGAGAGTTGCAGAGTACGCCGAATGGCGTGGATTTTAGCTGAGTGGTGCTATACCTTTATTTAGTCTCCGAGCTGTACTATTTGGCAATTTCGTACGCGGCTTGATACGCTGCTGTATACAAAAAATAAAAGTTGATATTTGAAAGGCAACGTTTTCGTTTCACTGTTTTTATCGAGAAACGTCATTTATTGTCGATTGAAATTGAACGTATTCGTATATAAACAGTTTACATGGAGTAAAATCCATATAGAAGTAGCTTAATAAAGGTAAATTATTCACACAGAATATACATATTTCTTCGACGCCGGCAGTTGAAATGGACCTTGTCTCGTATTTCCTCAAAATTCTTATAAAATCTTCGTTTTATTGTGCTTCATTCAATCTGATAACTGTTTACATCTCGCGGTAAATTTTGAACACTTGACTCAAAGTTAGCTCACTGTAACACAGCCAATAATGCTCAAAAAGCAACATTTTGTTATAATTGTAACGATTTCTCATGTATTTTTTCTTCAATAAAGAATAGTATGTTATATCGTTTTAAGCGAATACTACAAATCAACTACACATTCAAAAACTAGTTTAGCTTATATACCCATATGTAAGTAGTGAAGTTAACCCCGTATGATTTCAGTATACCTACGTATAATAGTTGGGCAGTGTAAGGCCGCATTTATGTTATTCTTTGATTTTTTTGGTGTTATCAAATGACTCCTCGGTCTTACAAATTCACGTGCGATTGAAATGAAGTGTATGTATCATCATCGTTAATTTATAAAATTGGAAACAGCTCAAGCATCATCGGAGTTGTCGAACGCCCTTAAATCCTCATCAATCAAGAACCAGCTGATGCGCGCGTATATATAAGCAAGACCCCGTGACGCCACAAGCGAAATCCTTGGCGCGAGCGACCCGACCACCAGAGCTCCAATATTGGTTGTAGCCGTCAAACACGTGAGAAAAAAAGGCTCGAATATATAGAGTCGG
This sequence comes from Aphelinus atriplicis, assembly GCA_020882685.1. Lineage (NCBI taxonomy): Eukaryota > Metazoa > Arthropoda > Insecta > Hymenoptera > Aphelinidae > Aphelinus > Aphelinus atriplicis. The sequence continues at coordinate 74,457,597 of CM037073.1, forward strand.
CGGGGGGCTGTTTCGTGCAAAAATTGCCCGCATTAGCAATGGTGCCGCAGGCGAGCAAACATATATGTATGCTGAACAGCGCGAACGAAGTTGCTGGCTCAGGTGCGAGCTTCAAAGGATGTAATAAAATCGACGAGAATATCCTGATCAACGATCGGTTTCATTACAGCGTGTAATCATGTACGCGTGCGTGCGCAGTGGGCTCGGCGACGTAAACACACGTACCGCGCTCTTCTTTCAAAGCCGTGCGATAATTTATTAATAGCTCGACTTTACTATATACACGTCTATATCCCTGCATACATCTTTTGCGCGTATACGGGTTTGTTTGTTTTCACTCGGGCCGTTCTCAGGTGAGCCGACGTGCGCGCACGTGTCGCGAGCGGGAAAACCACGCGCGCCATGCATATATGCACCTATGCGCGAGGACGACGAGTGCTGCAGCTGTGTGCCGCGGAGTAGGTCGGGCACTGCGCACCATATCGATCATTATCACTGAGTTCGGGCAAAAATATGGTTTTACAACGCGTTGTAAACGCAATCGGCGAGGGCGCGCACGTAAGACCACCGGCAGTTTGACTTTCAAGTAAAAATCGAAGGCCGACCTAATATACTTCGCCGCGGATTCATAGCGACACGAGATCGTATAGGTATGTGGGACGAGGTTCGCAATGAAAAAAGCAATTATACCTCGCGCGTTACAAGTTCAAAGAAAAATTTGTTATGTCTTTGGGTAGGGATGATGGTTGAGGTTTTGGTCCAATCGAGCTTTTTATGTAAAATACGCTAACACTTGGGATCCGTTGAAAAGGGAAATTGCGAATGTGAGCACGGGTCATGTGTGCGAGTGTGCGCGTGAAACTCGCACTTTGCATAATAGCATTATGAAGAATTTTCATAACAAGTTCACGCGCGACGCTTCGAGGCAATCGCAATTAAAAAACTATTAATAGAATATCCTTTTCTCGGATATCGTATTTTTAATGGTGAAAGATGTGTGTTTGTGCGAGCAGCGCGCAATTGTCGTATTAAAAAGAAAACTCATATACTGCATCAGTGTCGCGCGGTTTGTCTCAATTTCAAAATCAGCTTTATGCGCGAGGGATTTTATTCCGACTTTTATTCATAGAGAAGAGTGAATAACTTTTACATTCGCCCGCCTCGATTATACAGTTTTAACGCACGAGTGAGAATGATGCGTCCCGTTTGGACAGTACATATATGCGTTCACAGTTTTATTTCTGGAAATCTCGATTTATCGTGGTATTTTACATATGAGCCAGTTTATTTCCCACCCACTCAATGACTAATGCAATCCATAGACACTAATTGATCATGGGATTAGTCTAAAAATAGCGGTAAAAAATTATCTTCGTATCAATACATTTCATCTTATCGCACTCGCATCATTATCAACTTGGCTCTTACATTTCCCCCAACGATTGCGAAATTTCAAAGAACCTGAGGAGTATTCTCGTTTATACAATCGATTAGATTACAAAATATCGAGAGTCCCAGAAAGATACATGCAAACGACGCTTAAAGAGATTCGCCATGAAAATACGAGCTTCGCCGCGGGTCTGTTAGTCATCGTCTCTCTCTATATATATGCTGATATATTTGCTAGGCTCGCGAAAGCGAAAAATCAGTTGGAGGAAAAACACGCAATGAATTATTCATCGATACACGCGTGTGTTCTCTCGACATTTCGTCACTTTTCATCGTTGCGCATATGTTCCTCAAATCACGCTCGTTCTTATATTTCACTGTACTCACGGCCGTAATGATCAGCTGAAGAACTTTGGAACTTTTTTAGAAACGTATGTGTAGCTCGTCGAAGAGGAAAATGTATCACAAGTAAGGCGGGAGCAATTGACGACAGGGCCGCCCTTTAACACACACTGGAAAGTAGATCGACCGGGGGGCCATATAGGTAGTTTTGCGCGCTTGTTCCACATTATAAATCGACCGGTGAGATTTACGTGCCCGATATTCGAATCGTGTGATACACGACAGGTCGATCGACGATATCTGCGGCTGCGGATCTCCCGCGCGTATCGTCGCCGCGGGTTCCGTCCGGGACGTTAGTACACAAACCGAATGAAAAACGGAGCACACGCGGCTCTGGGCGAAATTCGGAATTTTCATACGTACGCGATATGTTTTTGTCGGCCTATGTACGAACGTATCGCGCGCCCCGGTGACTTTCAATAAAATTGACGCGAGTTTAGTTCTCGGATAAAACATCCGTGTGTAATGCGTATACATATGGGCCGGCGGCCGGTTGTCCCAATATTCAGAGCATCTGTGAGCTGCAGTCTGTCAAATTTTGATACATGCTTCTTTGTCCAACGTTGGAAAATTCAATTGTTACTTGTTTCGCGGTAATCTAAACGTTCGTCGCAATCGGTATATAGCTAATTAAATTTGTGTGCATTCAAAGTTCTAATAAAACTTGGTTTATCACTCGAGAGATATAATTGAAGACTAGAGAGTCATCAAATATTGAACGTTGACTTTACCGATTGAATCTAACGATTGTTGGAGTTATTAATAGGTATAAGGGAGCATTTATCGCGAAAAATGATACTTGATAATCCTTGATTGCACCTTAGATTGGAATTACTTCCACGCCCTGCACTCGTCGATTTAAAGCTTGAAAAATAGAGATGCGCGCGCGAGTTGAACTTTATTGTCCTTCCCTTTCTTTCACCAAACTTTCCAATCAATCATCCGTAGCCGGATAGACGAGCAGCAATCGTATGCGTTTTTGGGATTATGCAGCTATATAAAGGATCCGAGAGCGTATATACGTATATATACGTGACGCTGATTGGATTTCGATAATGAATTCATTGAATCGATAAGTACACCGTTGGATATCGATTATATACCGGGACGAAATTGACTCCCTCTGCAGAATGAATGAGTCTATGGATATGCAGCATTCCGTGTCTGTCTGGAATTCGAGAAAATGGAAAATTGACGATGTCAGGAATCGATCAGGCGATCTGTCTCTTCGGCTTTAATGGTATATGTGCTGTTTTGGAATAGAAGCTCAGTATGCGTAGAATATTCAATAAAAGTAATCTATACTATATTGTTCTGTCTTCAAAAGAAAAACAGTCATTATTGCGATGTATCTCTATTGATTTTCACTACTATATATATAAGCTTCCTTTACAAGCGGTAATCAACTTTTTGTATGTCTTATACTTGGAATTGCAATGATTATTTCACGCGAATTCAATTTTCTTAATCGCAACTTTTTCGAGAAACCTGCTCTGGTGAATTTTCATATTCTTCATTTGTTAATTTATATCTTACTCATTGTGAACGTCGTATGAAAATGTAGTTCCCATTCAAATTTTGCAGAGCTGTTTCAACCTCACCTTACTTGTTCCATCGCTTGCGGTTCGTCCTCTAACATCTGCAATCCTATTAATATATTTATATTAATAGGTAAGGTGAGATGGTTTATATCGTGGTATATCGTGGTTTGTTATAGTTAAATACTCAAGTGTTCACGTGGAAAAATTTGGAGGCGATTGGTTCAGTAGTTTTAGAAATTTTTGCGAACATACAAACAAACGTTTCCTCTTTATATAATAGTAAGATAAGACACATAATAATAGTCCATCGCTTGCGGTTCGTCCCCTAACATCTGCAGTCCTATTAATATATTTAATTTTAATGTAATCACCAAGTAATTCCGAGATGAGAAGGAAGTGTGATTATTTACCTATTCAGAATTCGTAGAGTTGTGTTCATCACAGGCTCATTTTGTTAGAGTGTGATTATTTCATCTTGGAGATGATTCTACATTCAATATTTCCTTCGTCTACTATACTCAGTTTAGTCCATTGTAGAAGATAAAACTTACTCATCATAAAACAGAATAATAAAACTCAATCATTTCATTTTTACGACTTTTTAATTTTAAACATTAGAAACATGAAAAAATTGATTCAACATTATTATTGTTTTTTTTTTTACTTCAATAAAAGCACGTATTATCAATGTTTACTTTGAACGATTGAGAAAACAATAAAACGGGAAGACAAACGTATGCGAAGTATAAGCCTGTATCTTCCGTTGCAGTACATGAATCATTCACATCTATAGAAGCGTAAAGCGCAGAAGAAATTACGTGTCTATATTCCAAGTTAATTATTCACGATAAGTATAAGTGCAGCTCAATGATACGCGTGAAGAAATGCAACACTCACGAAATTATTTTTCATTCTCTTTCTCATCAATATGCCAATGCGTATATACCAGAAGTTAAACACGCAAGGAACAGCATACGAGCGTATACATTCATTTTTCATTTCGTCAAACAAACCATCGCGATTTGCTCACGCTGTTCATCTCAACCGCGTGTGATTAATCGTAAAAGGACTGGCTAAATATCGTGCGAGGCGCTCGGAACAAGATACATACAAACACACATATAAATCCCTCCGCGAATTGGATTTTCGGATTCTATTGAATTAAATGGGCCCGCATCTGGCAGGGCTCGCGCAATCCGACTCGCGCGAGACAAGCCAGAACAATGCGCGAACGAGCAAGGAAAATTAGATTTTCGCTAACCCAAACGACTGCGGCAACAAACAGGCTGAAACAAACGGACTCGCTGCCAATCCGCCCCTGCCGAGCTCCGACAAAGCGCGCCCCGAAAAGACGATTACAAAGTGGGTGGAGGTAATTTTACGGGCAAAAGTGTGGTGCCTCGCTCGCGAGGAGGGATGTTATGTGCTCGCGCGCGGGCCAGAGATGGGGGCCGCTCCAGTGCCTTGGAGCTGTTCTCTAGTTTGAGACGCGGGCAATTGTTGGCGCGATTAAGCGCGGAGATGCGTGAGCTGGCATTGTTGCTCGTTTCGCGCTTGTGGCATGGTGAATGACACGGGCCCGCATTAATATATATATATATCTATATGTACATATATATACATACTTTTGCGCGCGGCCAAGTTTGCCGAGCGAATCCGTTGCACGCGTCTGTGGGGGAGCCGAAGACAATGCGGGCTCGCCCGAGAGGGCGAACAATGCCGCGAGCGCGCATTTTTAAATTCCGCACCCCCTCCCCTTCTGCAACCCGCGGGCGCGAGCATAAGCGCAAGGCGAACGAGCCGACAGACAGTATATATACGCGAGATAGCATCCGCACCTATAAATATAATAAGCGCCGCTTCTCGAACCCGGTTCGTTATACCAATGCCTCGGATCAGATTCATATAAGTCGTGCGCTCTCCGGCAATGCCATTGTCTTTTTTCAAATCGGTGGATGGTATAACGAACGAGAGCTATATACGATCATGTCGGTTGTTGGATATAACGGGCTTCCCTGCCCCCGACGTTCAGGTGAGCCGACTCGCCTCGGACGCTCATTGGGTTTAGATTGGAATTTGCCACTGCAGTTGATCAATGCATCGCGCAGGAGCTCGTCGAGTGAGGCCAGTTTATGCCATGCAGATTCACGGGCACCCACGAGATTCGCTGCGTTCGACGTGATTTTCACAGAATATTTGTTTTGAAATGATTCAATACACGTTTGTCAATATTTAGCGTCGCTAATGAAAAATCGAGTATCGGCTGGAAAAGAAAAATCAGCTTGACGATAGAACAAGAAGTTTAGCAAAAGAGGGAATCTTCTTATAGCATACGTACACGGATAGCTTTTACAGCAGCTTACAGCCTAATTTTTCAATTTTATCCCCAACGAATGATGAGAGCATTTTCAATTCAAATGGTATGGATTATCGCGTGCAATCGAGTTACGAGTGATTTGGAAAAAATTAATTTTCGGTTTGTATATTACGAAATGAAATTGTTCAAATTTTCCGAGTTCAACTGCTGAAGTTGAACCTCTATCAAAATTACGCCCTTTTTCAACGTAAATTATCAACTGGTTCATCCATTACCCATCTGCACATATTTCTGCACTGTTCCATTATATCTGATTAGTTAAGAAAATTACCAGGAAACACTTATTTCACTTATTTCAAGATTAGGTGCGGAACTGCGGAAATTCAACGTCATAAAAATCTTAATTTTCATATTTCATAAAAATTAATCAAGTGATTTTCTTAGGCCACTTATTATTCGATTGATTATAAATTGCGAATGAATAAGATGTTAGATTGCTCCTGATGTATACATACATCTAACATATTAATATAAACGCAATGACAAACTAGCCATCGACACTTATTTTCAAATTTTCATCTTGTAGATAAATTAAATGATGCATAATCATCAAGAACTCATTTTCATCCTTCGCGTTACATTGCTTTATTGAACATAATTGTAGCGATTGATTAAAAAATGTTATCAAGGTTACGCATGAGCAAGTAAAAATTTCTTTCAGTCCGATCAATTGGATTTTTCCACTTTTTTTTCCGGGCCAAAGTGTAATTGAACTGCCATTTCAAACTGACAAGTGGAAATCTTTCAAAATTCAAAATGTTTGAGATGAATATAAATAAGCTTCGATAGTTTTCGAAATTGTCACTGGTAATTCTCGATAAAACTGTTTGCTTTGTGTACGTACATCATCTGAATACACCAGATAAGCCGTTGGCGAAAAACAAATCAACGTATTTGAATTCAAACGGGGACAAATTATTCCACTCGATGCCAATCTTCTTGAAAAATATTGAGAAAGTCACACGCTGGTCAATGATTGTTGTTTGCCATCGATTGAAGCTAAGCCATTGAGATTTTCAAATCCTAAACAGCCTATACAGTCGCGTTTCAGCTGCCACAGTATTGTAAAACACCAGAGCGGTATACAATCCGACAGCTTTCTTACGCGAAACTCATAGTGGCCGTAAAATTGTAACGGACAATAGGTTTTCCAGCAAACAGATATGTATCAACAATTAACAGACAATGCTCCCGCTTGTATAGAGAGTACGATCGGCTGGCTCGGCGATTTCCGTTACTCAAATTATACGCGGCCTGATTTCAGATAGAAAGCTCATACCGTCCCAATGTTATGTAATATTTGACGCCGTGGGCGCTTTGCGAAACGAAGGAGCCAGTTCCTTTATTCTTTATCGTCGAGGTTCTGCTCCTCTACTCGAATCTCGCGGAATAATCGAGGATCAAGGGTCTTTCGAATGAAAAGAACGATCGGCTGCAAAGTGAGTTTTGAGCTTACAAAGGACTCACGATTACGTGATACCAAGACAATCTAATCCTCGACCTGTTCTCTTATGTCAGCTAATACAAAAAAGACTCATTCTTTGACATTCCAGATTAGAATGTTTTGCATGTTTTTTGTTCAACCAACACGTAGTATGTGAATGAAATTATTCTAAAATGAGCAGACAGAAGGAAAATTTGAAAATGAAGTTACGGATATGGAGAGGTGGTGGAGTTTGTTCTAGTCCGGGAAACTCAATGATATAGTATCAAAGTATGATTTTGTATATGTTATTAAATCCCGCGAATTATGCGAAATTGTTGTTCAAAGTGAACTCTTTCCTTGTCGGTCCTTTTAGTTGTTGAAAATTCCCTCGAATTAGTGAATTACTTCCCCTTGTCGTTTGTAATTTGCATACGTAATTGACAAACGTGCGAGAACAAAGTCCTCTCGAAACAAACATCCTTGTCCGCGCGCGTCTACGCGTTAGTTCGGCGTGCGTATATATACACCAGACGTACGGAAATACTCTTTGCCCTCGTGCCTCGCCCAAAGCGAATTTTCACGTCGTCGACACATTTGGTGATTTATTTTCCATTGTTTCAACGCACGATGGATAATCAGAGATCGAGCAGTTGACTATAATATTCTCTGGTCTGCGATGAACGAGACTCCATAAAGCGCAGCCCGCGTTGAAAAGTGTCCAACACACGGGATTATGGATGCGCGAAGCCTCGGCTACGTGTATACATATGTATATACACTCGCCGCAGAATCTCAATAGGTCCATGTGAGCGCGATACCGTGCGCTACACGAGGGAACGGGAAATAGGCGGTGGCGCAAGAATTAGCATATCAAACCATTATAATGCGCTCGACGAGAGTCGACCGGAAAGTGCATTAATTTTCATACGCCACTCGAGGCACACTCGCGTGCCGACGCCGACGACGACAACGACGACGATGCTCTCGTACGGTCAAGTGCGTTAGGCCCCTGTGTTTATACACGCCCGAGCCAAGGAGCCGTACGAGCTAGGGGGAGACTCGGAACATGCCGACGAGAGGCCGAAGCGAGAGGCGCACGAGGCTGAGTCGGTTGAATCTTGAGCAACACTCGTAACTGCAAATCAGTTGTTTTTGTGTATATATATATGGCGGCGAGCTCTTTGATCGTATCACATCCTTGGCTCGCACCAGTCGTGATGATAATTTTCGAGACTGCTCTATGTACGGTATCATCGTGAATCCGGCTGTCGTTTATTGCGACCAACAAAATATCACTGTCAACCGGATTATTTCGCGAATATTAATTTTAATATTTCGGATGATATTTGTAATTATATGTCATTCAGTTGTAGATGGACGTCACTCGAAAGCGAGTTTGAACCAAAGGAGCTCGAAAAAAGATTGCCCAAGTCAGGCCATATTATTATTCTCACTGGTTCGACACTTTGCTCGGCTCATTTTTTCGCTGCAATAACACACGCACACACGGTCGCATTGGCGAGCTAATGAGAAGTTGGCAAGGCGGAAAAACAATATCTTCAATCGTATATTTGAGAATCATCCGTTTTATGTTATCCGACGGAACGATAAAGTCGTTCATATCCATTCGCGTTGAGATCAAAAAGATCCCATTGAGTCCAGGGAATTAAAAGGAGAGAGATGATCAAAGCGAAGTCAGAATAGCCGTCCGATTAAACTCGACCTTTATCTACTTTCATGCATTTGACATGGGCTGAAATTCAATTGGATTTCCCTGCAGTTTTTACTCCCTCCGAAAGCTCAAATACGCTATTCAAACAAAAATAGAAGTTCCATTTGAATTTCCCCTCGATAAGAAAGCTCGGCTGCATAGGAGATGCACGTGTATTTTGCGCGAGAACTTTCGAATCAGTGCTATTTATCAAAAGCATCTCGAGAATATTCACGTTGTGTCGTTTCCCCCGTAGGGAATGTTCCCTCTTGTTCTCTCGAGTTATTCGAATTAGGAAATGTACCTTTGCCATGGCATCCGACGCCCGTATTGCCGAGGAGAAGTATTTGGTATTTCAATTTTCACGGGGCCGGCTGGTGAGAGGCAATCGCGCGTGGGACATCTCGACCAAAGTCGGAATGACATTTTTCTCTAACGAGCGAAAAGACGTTGATGATCGAGGGGAGAAAGAGAGACGAAAGAAGTCGTCTGACAATGCGCCGACCCGATAGAAGATCTCGATATACGACTTGGTGCGGGTAGACAAAAGCCGTGTGATACACAGCGAGGCTGACGAGTAGAAGGACGAAGTCCGCGGACGGGAGGAGAGAAAAAACGAAGCCCGCGGGCGATTTCGTTTCTCCGCGGCTCCAGAAGCGACTCTTTTCTGCGCACCTCGATGAACCGCGCGCCCAGCGTATGCTAATCGCGCTCGCGTGAGAGCCAAAAAACCACATCGTCTTTGTGCAGGTGTATTTACAGTACGAGGGAGAAACATAGGAATGAAAAGACACGCGCAAAGGGGGTACATGGAAGGAGCGGCCTAGAGTCGAGCTAGCCGTATACACAGGGGGTATACAGGGAGAAGAGACGGGGATATATACACCTCCCCCGTGGCTCGCGGGGCGCGACGACACCCGAGATATGCCGCGCGCGGGCGTTTTACGCGTGCACTCGGCCTGCAGATGTGCGTACTTTCGCTTTTACGTATATACCCGACTCTGCGCGGCGCGCGCGCACGTGTATATAGCTATATGTACACGTCGGGCCAGAGAGACGCTTTGCGAGCTGCCCGGGGGATAAACTTTTACGACGCCCCACCTGGTGTCTTATCCGACGGGACCCGAGGTGCAACGTGGAAAATTGAGTGGAAAATTGCTTTTTTTTCTTACCCGGTCCCTCCACCCCTCCCCTTCCCGAACTCATACACACACACCCGCGGACTGTCCGAGCTGCCTTTCGCTCAGTTGTGCGCAGTTGCGCCGCAAGATTGAATGGCTCGCCGCGAGTCATCCTGGCCATTTGATTTGCGCGACATGGTGAATCACGCGTGGGATAAATTGGAAAAATATTATGAGTCGAGAGAGGAGGATTTGAGTCATGGCAGACGCGCGCGCGCCTGCGTCAGGTGTTTATGTCACAATTTCCATGTGGAGAGATTGGAACAACGAAGATTTATCACGTTGCCCTCGATTTATGCGTTAATTACGTGCGATTTGTTATTATTCTATGCTCTATAAATTTTGAATAGTTGAAAATCACTGTGGATGTCTGAATGGTAAACTGTTGTTTTATTCAATCTCTATAGTGAATGATTGGATATGCGAAATAGTTGTTCTGTTCAAATTTTCTAATGCGCTATGTATTGGTAAAAACAAATTTCTTTATAAAATATAGCGAATATCCTACTGATTCCCAAGTGAATATCCACTACTTTTCATCGGGCATACGATTTTCACAATATTTGTATGGATATATTTTGAATTTCGAGAGTATACGGAGTAAGATCGAGAGGTGTTGTAAAATTGAAAAGCCAATACTACTCGGGATAAATTGTTTTTCATCAATTCACCACGTATTATTGTATTATCGGCATATTCAACGATGCTCTAAAAGAGCCCCAAATTAGAATGAACGTAAAACCTGAATGTTTCAATACATGCTTTTTTCCGTTTTATTTTCATTTTATTTCCGATACTCGATTTTTTATTTCCAAACCAAATCAAATGGATGATGTATGATTTTTATGATTCGTTTGAACAATTCTCCTGAAGATATGTATTTTATGTTTCTCATATTCCATATAGTCTATCGGTAATTTTATTCGGTCGCGCTTTCACTGAGTGTGGAAGATGGCAAGCTCTCGATATTCTCTAGAAAATGTCTTAGGTATGACACAAGCTGGGAGCTCGAAACAAGAGAAAATGAATTTTACCACTCGACGCGTCTTATATTGTCGCATAAAGTTCACGCGAGTATCGAAGCGTCATTCATCATTTTTCGAAAAGCTTCTCTCGAACCGAACAGGCCGCGCCGGCAAACACGCCCGGCGAACTATACGGTCCATTGCTAACAATTAGAGCTCAATCAATCATCCATCAATCAATAAGCCCGTTCGTTCGCTGTCGGTGGATTATCCGCGAGCACGTCGGCGTCGTGCGTGTGCGCCTCTCCAACCAATAATTCATGGGACTGCAGCTGCAGTGACTTGTGCGGGTGTATATATGTGAGCCGTACAGGGAATCTCTCACATATATATGTACACGAATCAGACTATTTGTCAGAGTGGCCGGGCACGAGCGTGCGCGCCGCTGACCGTCGGGTTTTAATAGCTCACCCACTACCCGCCGTTCGGAGGTCGCGGCCAAATCTTATTAGGGCAATTTATCTTGCCGCTTTGTCTTGGGCTGCGGAGCGAGCGAACTCGAGAGTGAGCTACGCCAGAGGAGTGTATAAGGTGTCCTATATGTGTGTGTGTGTATAAATATATGTATTCACATACACACGGGCTTTCTTGACCCACTGCGCGCGGCTTCAGCTCTCAGGCGATTTACGTGTTTACGCAAAGTCGCAAGACGAAAACCAGCGGGACTTTGAGCCAGATGCAATTCGAAACTCATTGGCGAGCTAATGCGCGCTTTTGGGAGAGATTGATATACTATCCTCTTCTCCTATTATTGTTTTCTCACTATTGTTCATTCGCTTTGCACATATTTGTTATAAAAACAAATGAAAAATAGCTCGAGTGTGAATAGTACGAATCCCATTGCGATATTTTATCGGAGAAGCATCGACTTGGTACTGGTAACGAGGAGCCGAGTGGTTGATGATCGTTCCGGCATTCGCCGGACTAAACTCGACCCTCGACTACTCGGGGTGTTCATTGCTTCCCAAATCGCTCGGAACGCCTGGCTCGCCCGCCTCGGTATCTACTGTTATCGTGAGAAATTAACTTACACATCCTCCAAACAGAGGGTGAGAAAATACGCTAGATCCGAATTTTTCAACTCACAACAACTCCTTTGAAATTCAAACATCTATGTTTGTCGAAGCTTCATGAGGAGGTACGCTTCTTATTTTTGACGGGTATTTAAGAAAATTAAGCACAGCGTGCAATTTATGGGCTAAATAGCCTATATAGTAATCGAAATATTGGATACAAGACAAAATAGGACAGGAAACAGTGCAACAGCCTGTTGTAGGGGCCCGGACATTTGGCGAGAGAATCAGTTTACGTCAGGCGCGTAACGCTACATGCCAGTTATAGAGAGAAAAATGCACCCCTTCCTCTAGATTAAAAATAGCAAATAATTACTATTCATTAGTAGAAATTGCATAACTGATAAAAATAGTAAATAATAGACAGCATTTTGATTGAAATTTGTAAAAATTTACTTATGTATTTCCGGTGAAATTGTACCAACCTTCAGTTGAGTACTCACTATTTTCATCCGTTATGTAATTTATATTATTTCAATCTTAGAGTGTATGAATGAAACAATTTCTCGCTTGCTACCAAATTAGTCAGTGTGTATGCTAGTACGAAAAGTCAAGTGCACGACGTTGGAGCGTTGAGAACGCCACGAACAGTATATAATTCGATCGCAGACCCGTAAACAATAAACTCTCCACGCACGTAACGGGATAGGCGTCCCAGGTAGAAAAAGTATGTATGAAAAATTATGCCTAAAAGACTATATTCCAACGAATAGTCCGACATTATAACCAGGTATAATCAAGTCATAGTTCTTGCATCGATTTACAGGAGTTCTCTAACTTTATCTATGCGTAGTAAATGTTCATACTAAGAGTTATTCCTCAGATTAGGACCAGCTGGATCACAACACAATAAGTTGACGCTGACCAGATAAAAACACCGAATCACATACGAACTATGCCTTGATCATATTTCCAACATAAATACTCAATATCAGTGCTATTAATTTGCTATAGGCACAATTTACGCGTAATTCTTTCACTCGGGATCAACGTACATTCGACTTTCGGTGGGCTGGAGGAGTTGGGCGAGGGGGAGGGGTTGGGGGTCGCACAGCCGGGAGTGACGGGTTATAGGGCAGGGCCGAAAGGAAGGAACGGGTTAGTGTTGCGCGCAGGCTCGCGAATACATCATGCGCGAAATGCGAGAGACGCGCTCGTTAGTCTCATTCTCGGTTGCTCGTTAAAGCCCCCGGGAGCTCGGGAGGAGTGTGTCAAGTGTCACCATAACTTATATCCCTCCCCGCGAGCGTGCGGGCTCGCTTTCTTCTTTCGCCGCGCCGCTGCTAAATCGCGCCCGCGCGCTGCTCTCAAACTTTTCCGGTCCTCTCTCTCTCCCTGGGACTATATATGTGAAACACATAAAATTTCATATCGCACTGATATACCCCGGGGAATCCTCACCTCGTAACAGCCGAACCGTAAAATTCCCGGGGGAGACGGTGCTCGCGCGCACGGAGTAGTGTTTCTTACCCTTCCCAGCGTGGCTATACGCTGAAAGCTTTTTTCTGTTTATTCGCGTGTGTACGTATGCGGATATATTCTGTTGCTAATTGAAAGCGTCCGACGTGTCTTATTTTATGTTTGTTTCCCTATGCACCATTGTGTCATCGGTCATATGCAGTTCTAATACATATATACGTTATTGGCAGACGTGAAACAGTTTCTGCTCGGGGATTGAAAAAGAGTATATACATCGTGCTCGGTTGGCGCTAATTTTTCCGTCGCTATCGTGAAAAATCTTGTACCAATTTGATGTTCCGATGCGTCGTGCAATAACCGAGTATCCGAGTGTAAACAAATCGAGTTTTGTTATTAACAGACGAACATATGGATGAAACGGAATCAATGTTCTCTGCTCTCGTGTAAATTCATATTGCGACACGTATATGAACATACCGGATACACTCGTCGAGCTGGTCAATAATAAAAAGCGTGACGTTTTTATAAAAAAAAAAAATTTTATCGAAAAAATGAAATCTGTACAAGTTTTTTCTTTCCTCAATATGATCTTACGATTTCAATAATCCGCATCATCGAGTAGAATGAATTGCGCCAATGAGAATCCGATTCCCAGATAATAACATTAGATTCCGCTCGCCACTCGCTGTATATATCAAACGAAACTGCTAGAAAAAGTAGCCTCCTAATTCAACCCAAACAACTTGGCAACTATGTCAACACATATACACAGGCGCGCGCGGGCGGCCGACACTTCTCTGCCCGGATGGCTTATTTGTTATTTACGACAACGAGGCAGAACCGGCAGAGAGAGATACGAAAGCGTGCGGGAAGGTGTGAAGACGATAACGTTCAAATGGAATCGAGAATCAAATTACGGCCGGTGGAAGAGAGAGAGAGAGAGAGAGAGAGAGATCGGGTTATCAGAGTTGAGTCTCGGCAAGATTACAAGCCATCTAAACGCCCAACAAAGTTACGCGTAGATATGCGGCACATCCGAAGTTGGACCTCCCCAATTCGGATCTGCGCCGCGCAAAATCGACCCGGTCAAGGGCCGAGAGCCGCTAACGAGATTTAAAATTACGACAGTACTGCGGCCATCGGGTTAATCAGCGGGACCCGGGGCTAGCTAATGAACAAAAATTGCCCCCGCTAACGTTTATTAGCCGAGAGCGATGGCCACGGCTTTTTCGTTCTCACATTATATTTTCGCTGCTGCGGGAATTCTTCCGGAATCGTTTCGCGTACGGTCTCACTGGCCGCTGCAGTGTGGTTATTTTTTTGCGACTTGCCAATCACGAAAACACCGCGCGAGAACGAGATACTGTTAATCTATCTCAAATTCATTCGTTCTTCCTGTAAAAGGCACAATTATCCGGGACGGGTCGTGCGGCTGCTTGCATATATTGGAGTGATATATGTGTGTCGTTATTCGAACCAATTGACTAACCTTGATTGGCGATCGTATTTGTTCAGATGAAGCCCCAAAAATTTGGCGATTACGAATCGATATAGATCATAACTTTTCCATCCTATCGCCGCAATGCCGACTCATCACGTTTCTTCGAGCGTTTTCGCACCTGTTGAATGTTTATCCGAGCGAATACCTCTATTTCTCGCGCGCGCGCAATATTCTCGGCTGGAATTCAAATCTATATTCATAAACCGCACCATTCCAGCCCTCGATCGAGCTCATTCGCCGGGTACACATAACAATCAATTTTAAAATTCTCTTTTTAATATTCCATCCAGCCGGGGGTCTCGAGAGCCGCAGCCATATAGATGATCTACGACGGGCGTATATGCCATAGACACGTTGCGTGCGTTACGCGAGCTAGCTATATCACGAGAAATCGCTCACGGTTTCGCAAAATAAAAGCCATACACTGCGGCGAGCCGAGCGTGAAATGTTTAAAGGGTGTCAAGTACGCGCTGTTTTGAAACCGCCCGGCCTCTGTGCGGTGCGGTGGCGACGTTGCGAATGGAAGTATCCAACAGATAGACCCCGAGAGACGTGCGAAAATCCATGCGGGCGATCCCTTGTCCAATTTATCATGTGGTTGCTTTGTCAAAATCGTGCGCGCTAATCAAACTCGTTCTGGTGTATACTGGGATTTCGTGCCTCGAAGCTCGTTGAGAATTACATTTTTTTTTATAATCATTCAACTCTCCGTTTATTTCTATGTATTTCTTACATCGCTTATTTTCCAGATGAAAATTGCTCGAGAGAAATGCGGACATAAGATTTTGCGTGAAATACCACCCGAAAATGTTTTCCGGATTTTCAAGATACAAATAGTCCATAGCCTATATGAATTTAATTACTAGTCGGATCGAATTATAGGCGTCGTGAAATACTTTCGTATGAATTGTATTGATGTAATTCTTTTTACTTCCTCGAAAAATAGCTTTGTAATGGGTGGAAAATCTACCTCTACGTATACGTACGCATGTGGTCAATTTTTGTTTTACGATAAGTCTCGAAGGAATCGTCTGATCTTCCTGAAATTTCGCACACATGTTGGCCAAGGCGAGATGTGGTGCGAGTTCAATTTTTAGTGAAATCCGTTGTTTAGCTCCCCAGCAACCGTTGCCAAGGAGATCTAGATATTATTTTGCACAAGTTTTTTTTTTAATAACAATCTATCGTTTTATCAAAACATTTTAGCATGAAAAGTGAAAGCGAAAATGATTGAACAACTGCCCAACATTTTTTATGTATAATTAAGAGTTTGTAAAATGTATATTTTCTCTAACATTTTTTTCTTCAAATGAAGCCTCTTTGAGAAAGCAAAATGCTAATGCACTCAGTAGCGACTTTTTAAGCTTCATGAATATGAAACATAAGCATTATTTCAAAGGGATTTATCGTTTTTTTTCTACTGAAAATTTTGAGGACGAATTTCGAAATTGTGGTATTTCCAAAATTTTTATTAATTAAAGTATCTATGTTAGACGAGTACGTCTAACATATTACGACTTGGACGATTTGAGTTTGGTTTACCACGGCACCAGAATAGGCTAATCGCATCAGTATTATTCTCGCAATACTCTGGTTATCCCCACAATATCACGATGACCTAGAGTCGGTCGGGTTATTTGGGCCATTTGGATTGCTCCCACTCTACTGGTACTGTACCTAGGCGATTGACGCATCCACGTGAGATTTTTTGGCGTGATCTCGCGCCTTATATTCTCTTGGCAATCACGCGCACACACTGATGATTCCAGAAACATCGTTCCCTTGCACACTGCGAGGAAACCGATGGCCAATCCTTGTCAAAGCTGAAATTAATAGCCGCGTCAATCATATAGGATCTATATGGAAAATCGTCGATTTGTCATTGCCATTGAAAATTCTCGACGCGTCGTAATTGGAACAGATGAGAAATATAATGAGATTCCAAATGCGGATTATGATTGCACCCACTCAACGTCAAAATTAGTTATAGCTACGACGCTAAACAACAACAGTCTATATCCTCCAGTAGTCACATATTCTTCTTTTGGATACCTTCTCATATAGGATTGATAGGCAACGAAATGGCTGATATCAAAGCCAAAGAAGGCACCTTGTTTCCTTGTGACCCAAGTATTTTAATCCCTCCGTCTGACTGTTTCCACTCTTTCAGAGCTTCCTCCAGACGAGAAACAGTTGAGATTTTGAGTACAGAAGGCGAAAAAAAGGGTATTGAATTCTTTCAATATTATTACAAACAAAGTAAAAAACCTTGGTTTCAAGGAAAAAGACTAGAACGAGAAGAAATCGTTTCTATAAATCGCATGAGGAGTAATCATTACAGTTTAGCGGCCTCCCTTGCACGCAAAATCAACAACAAAATATAGAACGATATTTGCCCGCCACGAGAGCATGTGCGTGAGCACACTCGTGTATATCCGGAGATCGGAGAAAAATTCACAAAGCAAAAAATGTCAACCGGGCGTTTTTCCGCAACGAACATCCATTCACCGGCACCAGCCGAGTATTTCACGTGATAGAGGTGACTTTTCGTCTCCCCCACGCGTCTCCATAAACACTCGAGTCTAGAGAGACGCGCTCCCCGACAGAAACTCAGACTGCACAATCGAGTCGTGGCCCCGGCAAAGATACGACGATAGCGAAATAATAAGCAGCTGCAACCCGCGGAGAATACATATATATGCATATATTGCATTATAAGTGCGCTGACAATGTGTGTTCCCACACACCCGTGCGCCCGTGGGTGTGATTCTCCGCTAATCAGTAACAATCGCGTAAGCGACCCGTCAAGTAGGGACGACTCGTTAATTATGTCACGTATGGATGTAACGTCCCGGAAAATGAAGATGCACCGTGTGTGTACCGAGCTTTCGGTTAGAGGCTTTTGACAAACGCTCGCACGTATGTGGTTGTTCGATTATTTTCGTTGCCGTAGACTTGTTGAGAAAGAGACTCGAGTTTAATTGGATCACCCGGCAGTTTCATCTCGTTTTGTGCGCGTGTGTTGAATCGATACACTGAAATTCAAACTGATCATGAAGGCGAAAAATAACCCGTTATTGGGAAAATTTCCGTTTGGAGGTATTCATAGACGCAACTGGCGTGTGATTAGATGAGCATAAACAATGTCAACTACTTGTGAAATTGAAACGAAACACGATTATTCGCGTATGGCAACTGCTCATCAACGCTGATGCTGCCAAATGCTTAAGAATCACGTCTCAGTATAAGATAATTGGGGGATCTTAAAATGAATATCCGGATCACAAGGAAACCTCCAGGAATATCGCCTCCGTATGAGAGAGAGAGACATAGAAAATCAAAGCTTGTGATTGGATGATTCGAGGATAAAGTTTTTATTCACTTCAACCTTGTACTTTTTGAACTTCATTAGTCATTTTTACATACTGCCTCTACGATTTTCACACTAGGTTTTGACCTGGTGTATAGTTACAAAACTCAGTGCCCCTTCACACGTTGCAACTTCATTACGTTATTTAATTTTTCATGCGTGTAGCTCTCGTCTCCGCTGACACGTGCATTTACATTTCAACGAAAACTTCGACTTCGTGGAAAAAAACGAGCTCTTAAAAATTACCACCTTTCGTTAGAATAACTCATTACACAAATGCTCAGGGAGTTTGCGATGTTTAATTTAGCGGGGGCACGAAATGAATTTTGAATATGAAGTACAAATTATTTTTGATCTAACAAACATTATTAAATACCCTCGAATCATAAAGTTCCATCTCGGCAATTCCCCGTTGTGCTATTGTGGGCTGAATTAAAAGCCTGTGGGAGCCATCATTTTCATTTTAAACTTCCCTGTAATCAATTTTGTATCTGCAAAATGCAATGCACCACTGTCGTTAACGTCGCCCCGAATTACAATGGCCAGTTGAATAATGAATTTGAAATTGTCTTCCTGGAAAATATAATTATCTATGAGAACTATATAAAAAAAGAAAATTGAATTATATAGGAAATAGCGCTCAACTTCTTTTGTAACGCGTGAAATGCGAACTTCACGTTTAGTTTTCGGGAACATTTATCACAAGTACACGATTTCCGCGTAATTTTATCGTGAAACGCTCGTCTATGTGTAATAATCTCGCAGTAACACACATTTACGCTTACCGGCACTGGTTAGTATCCTTTGATATATGTGGTTCTCGCACGAGTGTGAGAATCTCGTGTTTCACGTGTCAAATTTTTTTACGAACCATATTTTTCAACAAAAGCAATGATGTTCAATACTCGCGCGTATAGTTTTCTGGTGTGTGCAGCGCACCGGTCACACCGATGTCGGAAAATACGCGTGTGCCATGCGAGATTCATTACGTCTCTCGTATTCGCCAAGCATACCTTGGTGCGTAAAATCGCACTTCACTATTTCATGTCACCAGGATTACTGTTACAGTACTTTATTTTTTTCCCTCATAATTCTGGCACTCAATGCAAATTTAATTAGTTTTCTCAACTGTTGACGTGATTGAATAGCTATTAGAATTAACTTGGTAAAAGTGGCTTAGATCCTTATCCTCTTACAAATATAACAGCGAACGTTCATTACGAGAATGCCACGCTACCGGCTTCCTACCATAATGCTTTTCATTTCCCTGAGTTTAGCCGAAAAATTGTTCCGTATTAACTTGACTGATGACCTAAAGTGCTTAACTTTAATTTTAGCATTGATATATATTTTGTGCAAATAATTGTTCACTGTTTACGATCAACGCGCAAATAAATTCACTTCGTTCAATCGAATGGCCAATGTGATCTCCTCATTAAAAAAGTCTCTCTCGTGCATTGAATGCGAATGAAGTGAAAAGCTGTCTCGGAATCTTCTGAAGTAGAGAGTTACAAAACAATTTACAAGGAAACGCAAACACAAGTCATCTCCTAAGTATGGCACCTCTAGAATCTTCATATTAATATTGAAGATGAGGAAAAGTTCAATATCGTAGAATCAGAAAATAAGTTTTTATTGGAAAAAGTTTTTCTAAGCTAACAAAAAATGCTCCCTGAAGATTAAAAAAATGCAAGTGGTTTGGTCCTTAGAAAACGGATCCTATTTGTAGACTAAACCATTTTACGAATCCACTGGAATGTTTTGCTATTTTGGAATGCACTGCTCAACTTGTTCAATCGTTTGAATTACAATTCATAACAAAGAAAAAACTGATTCTCGGAGTCAAAGTAATTTTTTGTCACTAGGCCAACATTTACTTGTCAGTCAAACTACACTGAGAAAAATATATCGTCAATTCTCCTATAAATAATTATAAATGTATATACATTTTGTTTCATTTTATTCTAGATATTTATTATAACAGATTCAAATAGAACAACGTTGTAATTTCGAATGTATTAAATAGTAGTTCTAACAATAGTACGTGTTAGTAAACACTTTATTTATGCTATGCTATATCTGGAGCCGTCACGACATTTTTTAAATGCCGATTTGGTGTTATGTTGTAGTCGAGGCAGCTTGCATAAAAAAAATGGGCCAGACCTTATATTTTTCTCTTGGAAAAACTTGCTGCCAGATTTTATGCCAGATTTTCATTTTTTATTGAGAAAGTCTGGCAATACTTCCTGACAATCTAGTAAACATATTCCGTATTATTCCTGGAATCAATGTTCTATGTTTTTTGTTCGGTACTCAAGCAAAAATAGATGAAGTTCCTTGTTATTGGTACAAAATGAGATCGAACAAATAAAACTAAAAGTCTAGTTACATATCTATATTGTCTAAAAATATAGTTTAAATGTAAGTATAGTGGAAAAGAATAGTTAATTTTCCTACTACAGTATGTTACTGCTGTAATGAAATTAATCTTGTAATAGAAAAATGTGTCGCCAACTGCTGTATTCCATCATATAACTCGTTATAGTAGATTTGACTTTGACGATTTTTCCCAGGGTAGCGAGTATCCTGCAGTATCCAAAAGTGTTTCGAGTCTACAAGTGCAGTCGATTTCCGAGATAAAAAGACCTAGAAAAGAAAATATATCAATGTGTGATTTGTAAGTGTAAGACGGAGAACTGTGCGCACCAAGAGAGAAAGAGAGCATCGGAATAACTGCTGCGGACGAGTATAGGATGGAGTCAGCGAACCCCAGCTCAACACGAGAAAGAGCAAGCGTTGTACGGTGTATCCCCGAAAGGATATCTCGTGCGCGCGGCGTGGCGCGCGTGGATTGCCGCGGGCGCAATATAACAGGAGCGCCGGGCTGCAGCGGCTAAAACAAAGAGCAAAATGCGGCATAGGTCGAGAAGTCGAGCGGCGACGGGTAAAAAAGACAAGCCGGTCGAGGCAAGGAGCAGAAGGAGGAGGAGGAGACACTGTGCGGCGGGCGCAGGAGAGTCTATTAGAAGAAAGAAGACAAGAAAGTGGATTTGCGCTGCAGAGGAGCGTCCGCCTCGCGGCCAATTACCACATCGTTGTGTGTGCCGCGCGCGGTCCTGTCTATGTATATACATATACATATATCTATAGTGCAGCCGCCCGCGGCTCGCTTGCGCGCGCGACTAAGCAATTACCGGCGCGCCGCTCCTCTTTCGGACTTTGGCGCAAACTCTTAATGAGCAAAGGCGAAATTAACAGCGCTTTATACTGCTCGCGCGCGCCGCAATTTTCCGGCGTCCCATCGGCAGCCACTTTGCCAGCGATAAACTCCGTATAAATACGCCCGCCGGGGAATTTCTTCTTGCCACTGTGTACACGTATACGGTGCCTACATACCCGCGGCCCCGCACGTACGGGCCCGCTCTACACGTGTGTGTGTGTGCGCCTTTCGCCCGCAGCTTTGTTCCCGTTGCGGCGCGGCCACCACCACCGTCGAGGGGCTTTTTTCCCCGCGCGCGCACCGCACCGCACAGAGCAACAGTCACGTACGTGTGTATACAATCGACCGTACCCCACCGAGCGCACAATTTGGCAAGCCGCAGCCGGTGAATTTTGCCAAGGACGCGCGCCTTCTGCTGCCGATCGCAGCCAACCTTCTCCTCGGATTCGCCGCGAACCAATACTTCCGGCGGTGATTAGGTCGAGACTCCGGGACTCGTTTCCCTCAGAGTCTTGAAACACGTAACTTTCGAGTTGTCTTTGGTAACTAGTGGAATCAAAATTATCATCGACAATTTTGCTTTGTTCGCCCCTCATGTTCGGACGTATAGGGTTAATCAAACGCGTATTCTGCATGTGTTCTCCTTTTATTCGAGTTCCTTGAGTAATACGATTGTACAGAAACGTTCCAACGATTGCCCGAGGCTTTGGAATGAAACGAGGATAAATATGGGATTTGAATGTGTGTGTGTGTGTGTGTGTGACAGTAATTCCTTTGGATGAAAACTTCATGACATGCTTCGACTAGCCGAAATTCAATTTCCTTGTTCTTTCAGCTTACCGAAAGCGGCGTTAGTTCCTTCGCCATTGAGCGAAATTGAGTTTTGCCAGTTGAAACACAATATTGGGCTACTTTAAGCTCCGCAGAATACGATTTAATTTGCTTGCAAATTCTCGTCGTTCTGGTAGAGCTGATCTGTGCTCCCTTGCCAACTGTGCCATTTGATCGCCCGGCAAAAGTTCGCCTCAAAGTTTTTCGAAACAGTAATGAAAGGGATAAAGGATATTAAGAATTTTAACTCGCAAAAGTAAAGGATATCTCGTTTCTCAATTAATCCCCTCGAGTAAAAGCTCGGGTCGATATAAGAATATTCGCTCAACTTCAATCTTCAAAGGATTCGCTTTCGGTGAAAGAAGGGGAGTAAAAATATAAATCAAAGTTTTCTATACACAAACTAAACAATTCTTGCCGAGTATTTACACACATCAGTTACATTGAATCGCGATTTCTTCAAATAATCAGGATTCAATTCAATTTTGGTTTTCCAAAAGAATAAACAGTGAGATTGAGTTTGGATTGCTGGAAAGGATCGAGTTAAAATACAATATTGGGCTACTTCAAGCTCGGCAGAATACAGCTCAATTTCACAGTGCGAATTCTCGTTGTTCCGCGAAAGCTGATGCTGTGCTCCCCTGCCAACTGTGCCATTTGATTGTAGAGGGCAAAGCCTTACAAAGTACTTCCTAAAATAGTTACGGAAGGCTTCGAGGAACCCATTTCAACATGGTAATTCGTCGTTTTTTTCCTCCAAATGGCAATTATCGCTACTCAAATAAATGAATCAAATGAGTTTAATCTTATTTTTCCAATTTATAAATTTACTCATTGGCCCTGCGTCATTTCACGTTTCAATCAAAATGTCAACACTCTGTGTTATTTCAACAAAAATAATCAATTGCAAAATGTAGATGAAAACTGCTCGGTTTGGATATTCAACTATGAGCTTCTTAAGTAATATCTTACCTGGTAATTGTTTCCCCGCAATCGTTGCGCTGGAAAAAAAATATAGAGACAAAAATCATCAAGAGTATGTCAGTTGGGAATAACTCGGAACAGCTCAATTTGACAACATCGCTGTATAAACAAACGAAATAAGTGAGAAAAATGAAGAGCGCAGTGCTTATCAATAATCAGCCTATATTTAGTGGCGCCAAGTCTATCAGACGTGTATACATGTACTCGAGATGATTTGCGTCAATTTGATGATTCCAATATAGTTCTTATCTCTCCTGCAGATATTAAGCCGTGCGGTTGTGAAGAAACAGCAACCGCTTGCTGGATGTACTTTTTATTGAACAGTTATCTTTCTATGCACACACACTCAATTTTAATATCTTTATATAGGAGATTTTGTTTGTACATCAGCAAATGCGCGTTGAGTTTATGAGTTTATTTGACGGTGTTGGTACAAAGATTTTCACGTAGCGGTAGTGTCCAAAAAGTTGAAATTCACTCAGCCAGCGGGGGATCCCGAGCTCTTCTCGTATTTCCGTATTTCGCAGACCTCATAATGAAACATTCAAATCGCGGGGAGTAATGTTCCACGCACCCACTGCCCGTCACTGTTCGTTGTCATGGAATATAATAGCCGATGAGACATCGAAGAATCAATGAGGTTTAATTTGAAATTGGTTATTACTGTTTGATGCGCATTATTACACGTTTCGCGTACGGTCATGATGCAATTCGCTGACCGACTGCATTACGACTATACAGTCATCGAAGGCTGTGGGGAACCTCTTCTTTTTTCCTCTCTCAGTTCCAATCGTGTATTGTAATAAGTACATCGTTCGCGTTGCATCATAGATAAAGTGTAATGTCAAAGAACACCCAAGTCACCGATTTGCTTAGATTAGATTACTCTTGAGATTGACTTCTTTTGTAGACGTGCATTCAAAGAAAACAGACGTCATTGCTGCTGTATATATGGACTTATCCGTGCGATGAACGAGAAGCCAAGCACTTTTATTTTGATAAATTGTTTTACCTTAACTCGGTGTTTGCTCAGCGATAAATTACAGGACAATTCGAGTTAAAAAATTTTAAAATCTATGCGCCAAGCATAAAAGTTTTAGCCTTAGATAAGATTTATAATATATACAATAATTTTATCTTCGATCTAGGAGTATATTTTTGAAAATTATTTTGATAAAAGCTCTCGAACGAGCTATCGATTCACTCCTGTGAGAATAATCATCGGGCAATATGTAATATCCTATGCCGGGCGCGTAGGTGTTCTTTCCTTTCAAACTCATGGTTATTTGAAAATGCAGAACCGATGGTATAATACTTGTCTCCAATATTGAATCATCTTCCTCGGCTGTAATAGCTATCTGAATCAGGAAGCCGATAATCAGCGACTAGCTCAAAGTCACAAGCGCAATTTTTATGTATGAACTCAGATGACATTTGCACATGCGATGGATTACACAAAAGCAACGTGTACGCATACACGGGTTTAGAAAAGGAAAAAACAGTGAAAAGTTAATCAGCTACAGAGGAAATCCATTTTTCCGTTGTTTACAATTTGTATAGGTTTGAAAGCATGTCGATTACCAAGTATATTATAAAGCGTTTCAAGATTTATCTTTTTCATGTATACGTGAAATTTATTTTAAAAACTGTTGCGCTTCGTATTGTTTCTGGATGTGATTATATCTCCCGCAACCGGCTTTTAACTGGACTTTTTTTTAAAAAAAAATCAAACTCTCTCATAGGTGTATTTTAACACGATACGACGCATCATATGAGATTCACAGCATGAAACATCGGGAGTAAAGCCAATGTAATTATAAGTCAATGGAATTCAAAAGTTTTAGAAAAAGCAGATAGCTGGAATGAGGAAGAACTGAAGAACGAGTGACAATGCCTTTCACCGTCCGTAAAACGCTCACCGTACTTGTTGATTTTTTTTCCTGTTCAACTTGGACATCTCCTTCTCTAGAAGTGTTTCCTCAAGTTACTCAATCAGAAAAATTGGGAAATTCTTCTGACGCGTTCGAAGTTCAATTGGCTGTTTTCAAGTCGCGCTAGAAAAGAGAGAGAGAAAAACAAAAATGGGGCCGAGCAGTGCAGGTGAATCATTCTATGTCATATAGTGTGTCGTGTGTATGTGTGTGTGTGTGTGTGTGTGTGTGTGTGTGTGTGTGTCTGTCGCAAGGCATTTCTCTCTATGCCAGGCGCTGCAGCTCGTTATATCCGAGCGCAGTGTGAAGTCCCGGCGGAAGCATTCGCGTTATCAATTACCAGTATTGAACGAGCTGGAAATAAATAAATAAATAAATAAATAAATAAATATATATATATATATATATATACGTGCAATATGACGCAGCGGCAGAGTCGGGCCCCCGATCCTAAAACAAATCCGCAATCTATATCCAGGATATATACTCACACACTCACACACTCACGTATATAACATATGTATGTATACACTTGCGGCTGATTGGATACACGCGAGCGCTTACATTCCCGACAGTTGCGGATTTATACGAGCTGCCATGTAAATGTGACGTAACTTTTTGTCCGTATTGAAGCTCGATGACACGGCAGTTTGCACACGCCAAGAACGTCTGCTCTTATACATGCCCGGGCGAATGCAGTATATACGAGCGTTTACAAAGCTCGTCACATTCTTCCCCGGCTGAAGTTTGCTGTGAATGGATCTCGGCAAGAATTCCATATACTCACCGCAGGACTCGGCTGACCGCGGGACTGTCGCCTCCGCGATGGCTCCTCGATCAAGTTGGAACTTCGACGATCGGGTGGTTTTCCAGCTGCCCCCCAAAAATAGCTCGTATGTACTGTGTTCTCTCGTGAAGAATAGCGCGAGACGAAGAAAGTAATCCACACCTGCTGCAGTTACATCTTTCGTTGGATGTTGAAGACGTTTGGAGGAGTGAGCTATACGGGAGACTTGGAAGCTCATTTTCTTTTAGATTCCAGAGTATTGGTATAATTTTCATGATATTCTAAGCCGGTGAGCAGATTCCCGCTACTGTTCCAACGGAACCTTGTGTCAGACAGCTCTATACGGACAAAGAAAGGAAGACGGCAAGAATTTCCGGTTGAATTTCCTTTTTTTCGGTGGCACTTCTGCTAGACGATATTAAAAATTCTTTTTGTTATTTTACTTCCGTACGACTTGTTGCAGATTCTCCGGCTAAAAAGAAAGAGAATGGGCAATTATTGAATCACGGAAAATTCTGAAGGCTCTATACACGGGCTCCGAGTTTATAGTGGCTCGCGTAATCTGTTTTTTTTCTTCTCTTCGGCTTTATATCGGAGAAAAAGCTCTGGAAAATGTACTGTGTGAAGTACGACTTTGATATTCATCCACATGCATGACAATGAAAAGAAATGATCGATACTTTGAACGCTGATGCACTTGATAATTTTGATTATCTACTCATGGTTTTATGTTTATTAATGTTTATGTTTATGTTCTTTACTGTGACGAAGCTAAAAAGAAATATGTCATTTTAACTGCAATACTTTTTACGGATATCAAGAACACTTTCTTGTGATTAGCTATTTCCCAATGAGAATTTTGTGTATTGTCCCGTTGTCGAGACACGTGTACCCACGTGACGCAATTGTATATAAATCCGCGATGATCGTTATAATAATAGTGAACTGGCATCAGCTGGTGATTTTTTTTTGTTCAATGTATCGTGCCAGTGACATACTTATACAGTCGTTGAAAGAGAAAAAGGAATAATGTGGAGTAGTGGACGCCGGATGCAGCAGGAAGATATAAATGCCAGTCATGAGTCTGAAATTAAAAGTTTTCAATATTTAGCTACAGCCGTCCCAATCCCCGATCAATTACAAGTATGTTTGCTCCAATTATCCATCATTTGGAAAAATCTGAAAGGGAGAATGTATTCGACTTTCCATCAGCATGTACACTTCTGCTTCTTTTTTTTTTCGCGTTTCCCGAGGATTGTATATGTTGAATTCCGGGACATTTTTGCATATAAAAGCTCAAGAGCGAAGGAATATCGAGGGAGAGATTTGTATACGTGTATACATTTTTTTCTCCGGGAACTCCGATCTATTGTCTATTGCATTGTTATTTTTTTGCCATTCAATTGCACATTCAAACACTATAGTTTTATGATTATTGATTGCAACATTCAGATAAAAATTAAACATTTTCAATCAGTTTTTGTCGAGCGCGACAAAAACGTGCGTTGCAACGGATGTAAAAAAAATGGTACAAAAGAAAACATGCGGTGAACACGAAATTGAAATCGCACGTAATAATAAACCAGCAAGTTTTCAATTTAAGAAGTTGGCGGAATTTCATTTGCAGTGGAATCTCCTAGCAATGTGGCAGGAATAATGTTAAAAGTACGGTAAAAGAGTATAATGAATGCCTCTGGAAGTGTCCGAATAGAAGTTATTCCTTTGTTTACACTACAAAGACATTTAGCTCGGTACAAAAGTTTAACTCTTAATTCAAAGTGAAACGTGAAATTAATATGATTTACTTTTATTTTGATATGTTGAAGTAGACTTTTGTCAAGTTTTGTAAGGCTCTCTCATGAGTTATCCATGGGACTCATCATATAATCAGATTTAATTTTTCAATAATCCGAAATAGTGGGAAATATTATAGTCTATATAATATACCATAAAACACACGTATATTATGTAAAGCCGCGAGAAGCCAGTACTTTATCATTATTAAAAACAAGGGTTCATTAATAACTCGGTACTATTTGACCATTGAGAATTAATAATGACCACTGGATTTCGGAGGAAATCCTCTGAAAATGGGATCTGTAATGGTTCTGGTCCCCAACAGACTCCCAAAATATGGGACGAATAGACGCTCGTACGAGCCTCCGACGAGTGGAGACTGGACAGGTCCGTTTATTATGCTCGATGCAATTCCTAGACGAGAGTCGAAAGAACCGCACAATCGATCGGACTTGCGGAATTGAATATTCATTACCGAATTGCTGAATTGAGGCACGCTTCGCTCGTTCAAAATTTGGAATCAGCCTCTTTTTTTTGTTGAGCCTAACCCCCCCTTCTCCCAACAGCTATTTTCTCAAACGTGCTGTCGGTGCGGATTTGTCACTCTCCGAGCCAATCAAAACTCTCGAAAGGTTTGTCACGACATTGGCAATCATTTTTGCTTTCTCAAAGAGAAAGCTTTGTAACGGGGTAAAAATCGACCCACCGAATCGGACTTCGGGACCTCGATTTTCGTAATCTACGGGTCGAAAAACATGGAAATCCGAAAATGTCTGTATGTATGTACGTACGTACGTACGTACGTACGTGCACTTTTTTTGTCGTACGATAACTCTCGAAGGAATTGTCCGATCGTCCTGAAATTTTGCACACAGGTTAGTCGCCGCAAAATCTCGGTCGAGTTCAATTTTCAGCCAATTCCGTTGTTTATTTCTCTAGCAACCGTTGCTAACGTGTTTTTGATAAAAGCTCCAAAAATCATCATCAATGCACGATGGGTCTCGAATTCTTTCGACGATCGATGAGAATCGATAAGACATTCATTTTGGAACAACCATTGTTTATTCTCCTAGCAACCGTTGCTATGGAGATACAAAATTCAGCTTCAGACTGACTTTTTTTTTGTCGTACGTTAATTTTCGAAGGAATGGTCCGATCGTCCTGAAATTTTGCACACAGGTCGGTCACCGGCAGATGTGAACCGAGTTCGGTCTTCAGCAACATCCGTTGTTTGATTCCATGGCAACCGTTGCTAGCGTGTTTTCGATAAGTTCCCATATAATTCATGATAAATGATCATTTGGGTTTGTATATTTATGGGATTCTATAACAATCAAAGAGACCTTTCCCGTATAAACCATTGTTGATGTCTCTATAGCAACCGGTGTTTATATCGGTTGCAACCGTAACTAGGGAATGGGAAAAGTCAGTTGGAGGTTCATTTTTGGAACTGTTGATGACTAAGAAGTAAGAACATCGAAGCTCCGACATTTACCATAGCAACCGTTGTTTACGTCCTTAGCAACCGTTACTATGGAGTGTGAAAAGTCAGTTGAAGGTCCATTTTCGGAACTATTGATGACTAAGAAGTAATAACGTCGAAGCTCCGACATTTACCATAGCAGCCGTTGTTTACGTCCTTAGCAACCGTTACTATGGAGTGGGAAAAGTCAGTTTGAAGTCCATTTTTGGAACTATTGGTGACTAAGAAGTAAGAACATCGAAGCTCCGACATTTACCATAGCAACCATTGTTTACGTCCTTAGCAACCGTTACTATGGAGTGGGAAAAGTCAGTTAGAGGTCTATTTTCGGAACTGTTGACGACTAAGAAGTAAGAACACCGAAGCTCGGATATTTCCCATAGCAACCGTTACTATAGAGTGGAGGAAATGAGTTAGAGGTTCATTTTGCTTTCTCAAAGAGTGGTGATTAATGCAAGTTGAGGTTCAATTGCAATACTTTGAGAAAGCATACTGCTGAGGCACTTGGCAGCGGTTTTTAAATAACCAATCAGACGAAACTTTGTGAGATGGTCTTTGGATACCCGTCGCAGGTTCAGCCCGACGTTTCGATTTCTCGGAGGTATGTTTGGTGTGTATATTCCGCAGTGTTCGAAAAAAAATGCCAACGATTCACAGACCGTGTGGTTGGAGTAGGTGTGACCTATTTGGGGTAGCCAAAAACCGACTTTCAAAGTTTCGCCGTGATTGATGGTCGAAAGGTTGTGCCCATCCCTCTGGCTGGATGGACTCCGATGTTTCAACCAAGCGCGACATTTATACTTGGTATGAGAATTGTCCGGTGTCCATAGTCAACGTCTCGATCAAACGACGAAGCTGATGTAGAAAGTGCATTGAAAAAGATAAATATCAAAAAGAAGCGAATGGCTGGTTTTGAATTCGAAGTAAATGCTTCCATCAAAATGTACTTATTTCATTGCTACAACGACGAAGTCAGTTTTCTTATTAAACCTACAGCCAGTCTTTTTCATACGAGCTATTATTTTGTCATTATTGAATTCGAGCTTAAGGGTCGAAAATCAAGGGCAAGCGTGGCGTATACGACGACTTCGAACCCGCGCGGAGTAAACGGGAAGAGGAAGGAAAGAGGCTTGGCGTGCGTATACGCGCGTGAGTAGTATGAGGTGGGTGTGCGGGTGGGTGGGGGCGCGCGTGTCACCACGTGGCCGCTGGCGCGCGCGCGGCGCGGCGGGTGGTGGGGCCGCGCGCGCTCGAGAGAGTTAATGTATATATCACGGGCTGGCGCGCCGCTCGGCTGGCTAGTTGTGCGCCAGAGCTCGCGCAAGCCGCGCGTCTCGTACATATATATACAAGTACTATGTGTGTTGGGTGCGCGACTCACCTGTCCCGGTAGCTATACGCACGAGCACGCCAAAGTACCGCACATACCAAGGTGTGCACGTGCGCGCGTGTATACACACATACACGAGCAGCCGAGGAGGAGGAGGGGGGAGGATCCCCGAATTTTCGCAAACACTGCACAGCCGTAGCGAGCCGCGCGCGGGCGCGACACCAGCGATGATAGCAGTCGCGTGCTCCTGCATCATGGTGCTCTCGCTGCTGCTCGCCTCCGGCCAGGCCTTCCTCACCGCCTCCGTCCCAGGTACGTCTTGTGTCCCTATATATAATGTCCTCCTCGCTTATATCTACCTCGGATCGGCGAGTCGAGTTTAGACGCTCACATATACAAGTACACGAGAAAGCTGAAATTTCGAAATCATAGACGTAGGAATATAAACCCAGGTGCGTTGTTGTTGTTGTTTGGAGCCGCTCTCACTCTCTGCCCGACGCTTCGTCCTGAAAAGTGCAACGAGATTTCTTCGGTGCGAGCTTCGATTGGCCGAAGCGCGACAAATGCACGTCGTCGCCGGCGCTCGTGCATCTATATACGTTTATATATATACCGAGATCGTTACAATAGACAACTTCGTTTCGGTGACGAGATATTTTCGAAAAAAAACA
Organism: Aphelinus atriplicis; assembly: GCA_020882685.1. NCBI lineage: Eukaryota > Metazoa > Arthropoda > Insecta > Hymenoptera > Aphelinidae > Aphelinus > Aphelinus atriplicis. Next base: position 74,489,046 of record CM037073.1, read on the forward strand.
GCCATCGCGACTCGAATTTTCGATTCGTCAACTTTACGGCAAAACACACTCGTCGACGACTTGCTGCTCTGGATTCGACAACCGGTAAAACTTCCCAGCGACGGAGAGAACACCGATCGGGCTTCGTCGCGAGACAGTCGATCGGAGCACTTTTGCGACCGGTAACATATTCTAACTACAAAGCGAACGAAGCGAGTGAAGAAACGCGCCGATCGGTTTCGTAAGGGCTATACATCGAGAGTGAGTCGACGAGGATAGTATTCGAAAAAAATGTGCCCGCAGGATATACCCATCCCGATTATAATCATAGCCGCGCGCGCGCGCGAAACTCGAACGACGGCCCGCTGCGTGTGTGTACGCGCGCTTGCACGTGACGCTCCGAAATCTGCGGACGGAGCTTTTTCGGCTGTGCAGCGCGCGATGTGTATATAGCCGAGCCGCGTGATTGGGGCTGCGGGCGATTTGCCGATGAGTCCCTTTGTCCGCGGGCTCGATCTGCGGTTCGCTACCGTGCATATATATCGCGCGAGCGAGCGATGAGTTATGAGGTCTCGCCGAGGCGGGATTTCGCTGAAATCGCCCACCTGGTCGCGATTTTGTAAATTTGCGCCCTCGGCTCGTGGTTTAGGCACACATCGGAACTTGCGAGACTACACCAGCTGACGCGTCCTGGCGACTATTCGACACTATTGTATATAGACATTTTTGGGTCCCTTAGAGTGGCGACGAGCCGAGACGCAAAAAAAATTACGATCAATCGTGTGTGCAACGTATACTCCGCGACAAATCGAGCCACCCGTCAAATCGAGATAATACAACACGCATATTCCGCGAACGCGTCTAAAAATACCCGGCCATTCATTATCATATGCTGATTAAATTTTCATCGGAAATGTACGACGCCAAGTAAAGCCGCTTAATTAGCGATTAGAATCTCGTCGTCCGCCTTTCCACACTTCGTATACGTTTTCTCAAGCTCGAAATGAATTTGTTCGCTGGAAGGATTCCCCCATGCAAATTACCGTGGCAGCCAGTTTAATCTCGGGCCACTCGACTTTTCGCTCGGGTTGACCCGAATGATCGGATAAAACACACACACAGATTTGCCACGTTTATCTGACATTTACCGCGGCATCCGGTGCAATTTACCGCCGAGCTCTGTGATATTCATCATCTTTCGCATGAATTCAGTTTGATCGTATCAGGATGCTTGATTTGTACTGGCACACCCGTTGATAACTGTCGAGCATGTCTCTGTAAAATCGCCGGCCGGCCGGTAATATTTACCGTTCTTTTCAGGCTTCACTGTTATACAATGTGATTGTGGTTCAAAAGCTAAAAATCGGCTTGGCTCCAGAGCAAGGAGATTCCCTATAGTATCAAGACTTTCTTCTTGATTCCATATACGAATTCGTTTAACAGGAGAAAAAATCTGCTTGTCATAGCGTCGAGCAGATTTTTCTTTATAAACCGAGATTGCAATTTTGTGCAAAATACTTCGCGACCTAAATATTACCGGCAACTTTTCTCAGCGATGGCATCGTTGAAAAACCTGTCCAACTATATAACGAATGTATACATATACGTTCACAACCGCGCGTGACATTCGTCCAATCGGCAATAATCTCAACAAATGATTATTTCACATTACAGTGAAACATTTTTGTTTTATAACAAAAATCACCCTTGGGATAGGGCTGCAGTTATTAACATCATTTATATTGTCTACAATCTCTCGAGCTTTCAAAAAAATAAAGATGATCAGATATTTTTCATGAGCTGAAAAAGCTCATCAGCTGTTTCTGATCAGCTTTTTCAGCTCATGAAAAATATCTGATACACGTGTCTTCCATGGAGTATGAATTAGAGATCCAAGCCAGAAGGCATAGAATTCAGTTTTGTGAAATGGTTTTTCATGTTTACATTATCGTAAAGTCTCCAAAAATGCAAGCATCGGTATGTACGTGAAAATGTATAAAGAACGTCGGGCAGTGACCTCACACTTGAATATATATATGTATATATTTTTCGTACTCAACGTACTTTGTAGTTAACACATTATTCTTGTAGTATTTTTTTCTCTTTTGTTTGATCCGATCGCTTATCTATCTGTCTTTTGTGTTCTTACACATTCCAACAAATCGAACTTTACTTAAATTTAAATTATTTCGACCGAGGGGAAGGTTTCGTTCAATTGAACATGTTTATCGTTGAATAATATATTATGCACCCGAGCGAGATTAAGCAATTTCAGCTAACAAAACGTTGCGTGAACGCTAGCGAGAGTAAGTGGCACTTTTCTCCCTCTGTGCATAATGAAAATGAGCATTTCATTTCATTCTGTTACAGTTACAAACATTGCTTCGCGCTCGTGAATCTTATCATAAAATAATCGTGGCACGCACGCGTTAATCAGGATTTTTACCCTGTCTAATTTAATTTCAATCGATTTTTTCTGGTCAACATGCGGTGGAACAATTGCTACATATAGAGAAACGAATAGAATTGATAAATTTGAGGATTCATTGGGACGAGTATTTACGTAGCCCATATGTTATTCAACATGTACACAAGCAGTACGGGCGAAACGATACGGTTCGCTAACGAACTCGCGCCTCCATCAGTCCAAAATTCGACCAACCGTCCCGCGCTCGCTACTGCACCACAAACACACACACACACACACACACACACACACACACACAGTCGGGGTATCGACCCGCGCGATCGTCGCTTGCTCGCGAAGAAGAAGAAGAAGAAGAAGAAGAAGAATAGCCGGCGCTGCTCTCAATCTGTAGCCCCGGGCGAATATCTAGTTCGTATCGATCGGTGAAGCGGCTAATCGGCCGAGAGTAGTCTCATTGCGACAGCTCGCCCACCCATCGCCCACTTCACCCGCCCGCCCGCCGCTCGCGCTCACTGCACTTACTATCGCACGTGCGTATATTGTGCAGCGCTCGGCGCCTCGTGCGGGCCGGGTGAAGCACCTTAATCCCGACTCCCACTCGCGTGTGGCCGCGTTGGTCTTTGGGATCACGACGATTTATCAGCTGATTCTATCGAGTCCGCCGCGAGATTCGACGGGTTTGTACATCGATGTTTCATTTCATTTTATGAAAAATCCTAATTCCGTCATGTTTGAACATTCGTATCATTGGAAGGATCGGTAATTCAAAGATTAGTACGAGGGCATTTTTTACGCGAAAATTTATTAAACTTTCGTGAAGAAAAGTCACTTGAAAAATGAATTTTTGGCCATCTGCACAAATTTTACGGGAAACATACGGCCTTTGACGAATTTCAACCGACGCGTGTTCGGATTCAACGAGAAGAAATACATAAGAATTAGGTGAGTAGAGTGAATGTGGCCCTGAAGGCAATTTGGCCCCCCCCCCCTGATATTTCGTATTTCCGGAGCTTTCTGAGAACCAGTGGCGCTTTCTTACTTAGAATTACTGTTTTACAACAATTCAAAGTTTTACTGCCAGCTATTTTCTCCCTTTTCTCATTTCACTCTGCTAACCTTCACGTGACTCCTGATAATTCGTGAACTTTCTTTCAAAGTCCGTTTGCAAAATGATAAAATTCAAATTTGATCATAGCCAGATCATTCCCGGGGAATTTTGAGCATCAATTGAATAGAGCGAGCTCGGAAAACCTCCCCGTAAAATGTGCTTTTCTTCGCCGAGAGCTTCTGAGATGGTTTTTAAACTGATAAAACATAACTATATTAAACTTCTCAATACTATAGTTGTGTGATTTGCAGAGAAACGTCAAATCCGATGAGTGTGGTTATTGAAAATGAGGATTCTAAAAGCATTCCGTATGATTGATTGGGTAATTCTTAACCACTATTGATTCCAGCGAGTGAGCGCGAGAACTAAAGTATGATCAGTTGATTTTCTCATTCATTGCAATCAATCGAGCGAGTTGTGGATTGACTTGTAACGACACAGTAAGTGTAATAATTGAGCTACCAAATTTGCCATATTTTGGAAAATTATTAGATGATACTGATCAACGAAGAAACATAAATCGGTTAGTCGGGCCGGTTACTTTACAATGAATAACGTTACCAGCAGTATCTCAAATCCCTCTTGATTCATGAACGGACCGATTTTCCCTCGATAAACGTAACTCACTATCACTGGGGGGCGGTATGTGTATATATACATACAAAATAGAGGCATTTGTTTTGGCTGTCTCGGTAATGTGCAAATGACGGTGTCGAGTCGAGTTGATCGAGGAGTACACTCGCGTGTCGTCGCGCGACTGTCTATGTATATACAAGTTTGAATTTCGAAGCATCCGCGACCCGCGACTTCTTATCTATGTATATCTATATATACATGTTCTTGTGAAACTTTTGCTCGTTATAACGCTCGATAAATTTCCAAGCCAATACGTTACGTACAATTACGGCGCGTCTCTTCTGTATACTTGTGCCTCGTCCCCACACCCTCGTTCCACCTCGACGAAGACGAGACTGATCAAAAAACTTCTCTATATCGCTCAGGGGCGGGGGGACCGACTCATGATCGAGGAGGAGTCGCAGGTGCGGAGCCGCTGATTAAAAGTGTATCGTCGCGCGGGGCCAAGTGCAGTGTTTATATATATATATATATACAAGGGACGGTGATCGAGCACCGTTGAATTATATTCGTTGCATCGTGATGGTCCGCTTCTATTTACTGCGAGCCGGGCAAAACGACCTTTGCGGCTAAGGGCCGCAAAGGTCGTTCTCACTCCGCAGTGCTCCCTCCAAATTTCGAAGGTAATCCCGTCGTTTTCCAGTACTCCGATGGTACTAAATTCGATGGGGTTCGGCGCTTTTATATATCTGGCCAGCAGAAACTTATTGCGTTTCGATCCAGCTCTTATTCCATTCGGAGGAATAGCCCGTGGTTGATATTGGCAAGAATGAAGAGTGCTATATTCTTCCGTAAACCCGTGGTGTACTTCATCTTGGAGTATTCGAATGAGAAGCCCTACGGCTCTTCTGCGGGGATCGGGAATATTTCATATAAAAAGCGTATATATACGCGCGCACACACGTGTGTGTGTATATACGGGTCTGCTCGTTACGGATGGCACGTTCGCGACGGCTGTTTCCTCAAAATCGAGCACGTGACTGGACACTCGGCTCTCGTAAAAATTCAATGTGCCGCGAGAGACCCCATTACACGGGGACGAGCCACGCGCAATGATGGCGGAGAAAAAGAGAGAGAGGGGGACGAGTTCGAGCGAGAGAAGAACTCGTCCCTTGGGCGAAGCACGAGCTGACTTTCCCATCGCCGCCGAGCGCGTTCACGTTTTTGCGCCCCCCCCCCCGGCTCTCCTCGCCCATATTCGCAACGGTGATACCAGATGGATTGTAAATACTGTGCGCCCTGCACGAGGGACGACTACACTGTACCTCTTTTCCCTCAAGATTTTCGCACCCCAAAATGTACGCGTGAAAATGTAACGCTGATCTTTTCGTGTGTATATGTATGCTGATCCGTGCGAGGCTCACAATATCGCTGGCGCTCGATATCTGTCTCGCGCACTCGTTCGACAAAAAGTCAGGTGTGCTCGTCCGTAATATCAAGAACCACAGCCAATTATCATCATTTTATCAGACAACAATGACGTGCGTTAATTGACCTTATAGTAGTAGCGAAATTGAATCTTACGCGTATATTTTATCTTCCCCGCGGCAGCAACGGTCGCTATGTATCAACGGAAAATTCAACTCGGTTCGAATCTGTTCAATATAACATTGCCCGTGAAGTTTCATGAATATTGAACTCTTTCTATGGTGGGGGAGGGGGGATATAATCGGATAAAAATAGCGTTACACACACATATATGTGTATGTAGGGACATACAGGCATTTCTGGGATCCGATATCGCTCGAAACGTACAATATACATGGATTCCGAAACAAGAGGTCGAATTGGAAAGTTGAATTTTGATTGTATTACCTTCTCTTTGAGAAAGCAAAAACGTCCACTCGGTCGGGAGTGGAAATTTCATTTTGTCACGCGCCAATTCGAATCTGCGCGTGCCGCAGGCCACGCAGGAAAACCATATTCGCTCCAAATCTACTGGATCAAAGGGGCTTTCCGCTTGCAGCTGGTGGATATGAAATTGAACACATTCGAATATTATATTCTTTATTGGTATGCATATCAGATCATCCTTGAAAATTTGTACTTGTCGAGCTAGCGAAAATCATTTCGCAGGCTTCTGATTCGAACCGTCGACCATATTCCGCTGGCGCTGCGTGCATTTTCTCGCCGTACGCGTGTAACATCCGAATGAAAAATCTGTTATCGATTTACTCTCCCTATTTTTTTCATACGCGATTCCATTCGATTCGGCGTGCGTACATATATATATTTGCTCGCGCGACCGTCGTCGGTGCAGCGAGTACTGTCGATTTTCGTAATCGAAAATTCAGTTGCTCAATTAAAGGCAAGCCAACAAATCTTCGAATGAATATGCGTCTCAGGTGAGCACTGCCGTATCCGAAAATGCTCACACAACCGCGTTTGGAGTTTCCAGTGCAATTATGTTCGCCCGACAAACCTCGAGCGCTCGAGTACATATGACGAAATCAATTGTTTTCCCGCCAACGTCATTCGTGACAGCTTTTGCCAACGGCAAAGAAGATAAAGACTATTCTTTCGGAGAAACGAAAAAAGAAAAACAACAATGCTCTTTCAAGAACCAAAGCAGGAATAATTATTTCTCCAACACGTCCTCTAGACAATCAGTGGGTATACCCAATAGAAAGGAAACGGGGAAGGAGAGCGTGATAAAAATCGCATCTTTTCACCGTTGGACTTGACAAACGCTGACTCATCAGATCGCAGCAGCCATATCCTTTTATAGTGCCAAAAAACGCAGCGTCGAAATAGTACATTTCGAGACCAAAAGACGAATACTAAAGGCACGTGGGAGGTTTGCCGCCCGAGCGAACTGCGAGGCTGGTAATCACACGAGCCTAGAAATCTTCTGTTGATCTATTATCGAACGGTATTTTTCACCACGAGTGTAGAAAACTATAAAGTTCAATAATCAAATTTTTGATGCAAGTGATGAAAAGGTGTACACCTAGCCATGATCCTTATACTTGACAATCTGGCCGACACGCGCAACAGCCGCATGGCTCACCTATATATTATGTTGTCCGTCGTATATCCTAGACTCAAATCGCCCCCGACTCGAGGATCACACTAGGGCGCGGGGAAAACCGTCCGCAGCGCAATCGCAGCTCGTCGCTCGCTTTATCCTCAGTGTAAAGTGAAACGCGCGCGGCGGGGAAGAAAATAGGAACGAAGAAAAAAACTCGAGATCCACGAGTGAGAGAAAGAAAGAAAGAGAGAGACAGAGGGGGAATAAGAATGAAGATCGAGAGGAGGAGCGCTTTGATCCGCAGCGGATGTAGATCAGCATAAAGAAAACGAGCAATTCGAAAGAGGCCCCCGGGGGATGCGCGCGGGGTCGGTGCGGGAATCTCGCGCTGTTTTCGGATTTCCCAGCGGGCTTTGCGCTTTCGCTTCTGCTGCGCCCACGTCAACGAGAGCTGCGGATCCCGCGCCGCGCGGATCAAATGCTGTTTATCGCGATTATATACAAGTGCGACCGGCGGCGACTGCCAATGTATAATGTAATCATACGCCCTTCCCACCGTCTGTTCCACCAGCCAATCTGCCGAATCCGCCACGCCAATGGCTTTTTGCACGCGCATATTTTACCTCGGAATGTTTATTTACTTGTCGCATCAGAAATCGAATGAATATATATATGTGGGTATGTGTGTGCGTGCGTGTGTTAACGCCGACCTTTTCCGCAGCATCGAGTGCTTCGCCAACTCGAGATATCGAGTTGGCTTGTCTTTCTTCTGATCCTCGCGCGCGTCACTAATTCAACGCTTTCCTATACCGAAATACACGACTCGACTGCAATGTCGCCCGCGGGTCGCGTATCGCGGAAAGCAATAAATATATATACATATATACACACCCATCGACACACGGGAGGGGAAAAAAATTCATCCGTATTCAATTGCCGGCTTGGAAAGTCGAGTTTTGTTTTGCGCGCGGGCCCATATATGAATATGGCAGCAATCGAGTGGCTCCGCGCATTCGGAATCAAAATCGCTGAGCTCTGGGTGGGGGGGGGGAGGGCGAGTTATATATCAAAGCTCGGCCGGGATGGGATTCAATATCAACAGTGCAGGTGCGCTCTGCAGCCACGTCCTGAAATCTCTTATGTATATATATACACATATCCGCCGAGCTGCAGCATCTGCGCGAGTTGCTCATTCCCGAACAAATGAATATATCGGGGAGAGCCGTATACGCGCGCGGCGGGCGACGAGACTCGACTCGCGCGTCCCTCGGCAGCCCCCTGGTTCAAATGATTTAACAGCCGTTCGCCGCTTCCGCGATATATAATATACGCGGTGCGGCGGAGACGAGATTTTCACCATATACATATATATACATATATATATATATATATATATATATATATATATATATATATATATATATATATATATATATATATATATTACCCTCGCGAGAGTATAGCACAGCGCGCGCAAGGGCTGAAAAACAGACGCGCGCGCGCAACAGCTGCGCAACCTGCGCTTGTTCCGTGCGACGGGATTTTATATTTTCCTCCGGATTTTTCATGCCCCGCCATATACCGACTCTCTCGTTCCTATACGCTCACACACACACTTTTCTTTTACCATATCTTCTCGAGCCACCGCCCGAGAGCCGCACGCGCGTTTTCTTCTTTTTCCGCTGCGCTCGTCGACGTTGGAGTGTAAAAACGCCCCCTCCCGCGTGACGTCTCTCTTCTTTCAAAGCCCCTCTTCGATCCGCGCCCGCGATAGGACCTACTTGATCTCGGGTAAATCACGGCAAAGGGGGATGGGAAATGTGAATTAAACCGAGGGGGGGGGGCGACGTTGGATTTCAATAAAACGATACACGTGCGCGCCTCTCGCATCCGGCGCTGCGCAAGACGTACCATATACTGCCGCTCGCGCGCGCGTGGCAAGTTTTTAATTAGAGAGCCCCGTATGTGCGCGCGCGTATATGTTCATATAGACGTATTAAACGCATTATCTACCCGGTGAGTTTTAATGAAATTCAAAACCGCGTGCGGATTCGTATTATCGCGTGCGGGCAGCTCCGAAAACGCGACGGCACGTGTTACGTTTATGTGGGGACTGGCCAGCGAACTTTCTCAATCTACATGGCCGAATGACGATTGGTGCGCTTTGAACTTTCGAGGAGAATCGAGGAGAACCGCGTTATATAGGTATATATATTCACGGGCGAATCAAATACCGGCCGCCGGCGATTTTCCGTTGTTCCGAGCGGTGCAACCGCTGCCGGATGCAATCACTGCAGCAGCGGAGTATCGGCCGCGAGATCTCCCTAAACAGCTACGCCGCGCGTGAGGATTCATCCTCGCGTTCTGCGAAAAAGTCGCGGAAGTTTTTACTCCGCCGCGCCGAAAGTTTTCTCTTGTGTATATATATACGAATGCTAATGGCCGAGACGGCCGGGTACCTTTTGATTATTCACATTGCGCCGTTCGAATTAGTCTAATGGAGGCGATTTTTAATCGAGAGCCAAGTTCGCGCGTGCACTCCCATCATTTTCCTTCATAGACTCTCCATTGTTTTCCTCGCGATGCGGCTCTTTGCCACATTTTCCTATAACGAAGAGTCCTAAATCCTGCGTGAATTCTATACTCATCTAGATAAAGCACGTCGGAACTTACGTACGTAGGCGTGTGTCCGACGGTGCGGAAAAATATTAATTCGAAAGAAAAGTGCCTTATGTAAGAAGCAAACGCTTTTGTTCGACAGAACAATGGGAGAAGGTAATTTTTTTCGAGCGTAAATGCACACGTTGCAGCGAGGCGTAGCCAAAACATATTAACTCGCGCCAATCCCATACGCAGAAATGGTGATTCTATTTCCTACCTCGATTACCCAAATGTTAAATTTCCCATTGAATTTTTATGTCTCGCATCCATAGTCGCGAGTGCGAATTAAAATTGTCGCGCGTTATACGCAAAGTTTATTCTCTACTCGGTTTATCGCGGAAATTCGCGCGCGCCGGCAATAAAAACACGGTGTGCGCGAGCTGTACTGTGTACTATGCTATGTACTTTGGTGGGTCGAGAAAGGTCCGGTTGCAACGCGGATGCTCTCGAACAACATCGCACTGCGATCGGGGAACAAAGCTATGCCAACCGGACTATCAAAGCTTCGGCTCTGACATTCGAGACGTGTCTGTGTGTGTGTTCACGATCGAAGAAATGAACGCACGTCGACAGACTTTGCAATGTAAAGTACAGGTGAATCGGCTCGCGCGAGCTTCTTACATGGGCGAGCGGCTACGGCCGCAAACACATTTAGGGGCCCGATCGATCACGAATAGGTCTCTCGGGCTAATTGTCCGGTATCGCGTTAACGAGGCGGTCGCGTGTGTATGCCCGCGTATGTTATTTAGTCGAATCTGGCTGGCGGCCAGGACTCCGCGCCCACCTACGGCCACACGCAGTTCTTGATGTAGGTCGACTCTACTGTACAACATATATACGCTTCGTTCGCACCATACATATACACGTACCCGTCTTCACGCAGTCACTCGCCGATCGACCAGCCATGAACGCGAGTGGAGATCACACGATTTATGTGGCTGCACACTTTTCACATACACGCGTCGTGTCAATTTTATGGTGCGTCGCTATACCGTCTGGTGAACAATTATTCTCGGCCCTGTAACGTCGAACCTCGTGTATCCCTATGTAACGATCGTAAATATCGAATTTTACGTACCGGCGTGAACGGGCATCGCTTTGGACACTCGCCAGCTTCCAAAGTCTGACGCAAACATTAAAATGCTGCTAATCAGTTGGATCGCGCTACCCAAACTACAAAGCGATACGCTGCAGATAACAATTTTCTCCAACATCGTTGTTCAAAACACCTGTTGCAAGGTACACCCCCACCTCTGCTTAAGAGGTAGATCTTAATATGTTGTTGTCAACAGTATTCAATGAAATAATGAAATTCCTAATGAAAAAAAGGATTTTCATGATTCTAATTTTATCATTGCAATGTTGAGAGAAAAGTGAAATTTATGCAGAGCAATTTTGTAAGATTCGATGCTCTCAGGATGTCAACCTAACGTTATAGTAAGCATGCGGACTACGAATCGGACCAATTCCATCTTTTTCCCGCGGACATAGTGGCCGAAGTTACCCCCCGAGTCCAATGCGCCGCCCGTTTACGGTATGTACAACGTGTATCGTTGTTGAGAAATTCGAACACTATTGATACGCTCGTGGCACGTGTAATGAACAGCCTATTACGTCACGGGTAAATAGCGCTTGCACATTGATACCCATCGCGAGGAAATCGATCGGTGTTGTCCTCGATTCGCTCCTGTATCGGGGAATATTCGTACGCGACATCTCCTAGACTCGAGCTCGAGGGAAAAACCAAAATGCCCCAGGCAAATTGCAAAAATTAGTGCGAGCCGAGAATTGCGAGCTTGCAAGTACCGTAACTCGAAAAGTTCGGTGTACATACATCTCGAAGAAAGCGTCATTCGTAAGAATAATTCCGAGAGAAAAGTCTGGAAAGACCCATTGGAAGTTTCGCTGGAGCCCTTTGGCGCGCGGCAGGTGTTAAAACACGAAACTTCCAAGCTGACTATCTCGTAATTTTGTCCCATACCGCTCCCGCGCGTGCGCTGCTCATACCGAACGACCCAAAAACCTGTGCTCGCACGAGACCATTTTTCATACTCCCACTGGATCTTCCTTCCCGCGCGTATATGCGGAGAAAACACGACACATCGGGAGGATCGAGACTTTGTCTGATCCAAGATGCGCTGCTCGCCGCGTCGTCCGTTGTATCGTTGAACACTCCGTTCGACGCGGCGTCTGTGTCGGGCTCATCAAACATACACGTTAAATCTTCTCCGGGAGCTGTTGCTGAACAATTCACTCGGCCCCGGGATTTTCCATTCGCTTTGCTTGCGACGCGGCCCCCCCGGGCTCGTTGTACTTGTAAATCAAATCATCTCCGTCTCCCTATATCGAGAGAGAGCGAGAGAGGGAAGAAATTCACAGGGGAATTATTCGGAGACTGCTTATGAACCAGTCCGGTGCGCTACGGTCCTCCGAGCTCGCGCCCATAAATTTCGCAACAGATGTCGTCGCCCGGATCGCTGATGCTGACACTGGCTCTCAGAATTTCGAATCGCAAAAAGCCCACGCGGCGCGCTCTTGAACAATATCGAACGAGTGTGTGTGTGTGCGCGCCCGCGCCGGATGGAGCGCTAATGAATTTACGATCAGCCCATCCCCCGATCCCCGTATGTGCAACACTGGTATATAAGACGCGGCGGCTGTCCTTTTGTACCCCAGAGAACAATGCGATGCATATTACACGGGCCCTACTATATACATATATATGTGTGGGTGTGTGTAAGCGTCGAGCCGTGTTTGCCCTGTCGAACAGCAGTATATTACAGGGCCACAGGCGAAGACGCGACAGAGCAGGCGAAATTTGTCGCGTGCAGAGGCTGCCGACCGAGGCATCCTCTTCCTTTTTACTGCGAGCAGAGTGCGGCAGGCGTGTTCGGCTCGATTGCTCCCCCCGATATAAGGTACAAGTACCCAATATACGCCACCTAAGCGAGAAAGATCACTAGACCTCGTCGAGTGTGATTTTCAAAGGTGGTTCGCGGCAAAGGGAGGTCTACTCGATACCTACGAAATGAGCCAAGCCATATTCAATTTGGACTTTTTTACGTTGAGAAAAAAAAATATTTTTAAGAAAATAATCTGAGCGTATCGAGTCTAAGAGTATCAAGAAGCGAGCGAAATTAGATCGAGAATCGAAATTGGTAATAAAAAAATGGAAAAAATGAGGTGTAACAAGTTGGTGGTGGTCAAAATGTTTACTCTCTTTATTATTTTGTATTGCCGACAAGATTCTGTGCCTTTTTCTTTCTCTCCTCTGTGCACCGTACGCCAGCTGATCCTCGCAGCGGCCGATCGATCCGCTGTAGATGGGGGCTTTTTTTGACCAAGAGTGACGGGGGCTCGAGTTGGAGTATACGTATTATTGAATCACTCGCATAATGTTATCGGGTCAGCTAGCGAGCTGAATGGCCAAAATTACACACGTGTGCTGTCGGCCAATTATTGACAGGAGGAGCGAGGCGACGGCCCATCAAACGTCTGGATTGCTTCGCGAGTCACTGACTCTGAATCAATATACGATGTGCTATCGGTTTCGAATGGAACACACTTCTCGCGGCAAGGTCAAAGCTGCTCGGTTCGTTTGTACCGAAAATCTTGAAATTTCCATCCGAGCGTGGAGCCTTTGGATTCGTATAAAGACGAAACGACACGAGATGCGAATACGGGGACGATTCGCACGAAGAGTGATGTACGGGCGTGAGGCAAACAAGCAAGACAAGCGCATCGGGATTCATATCGACACACGTAATACACGTTGACACCGACTAGAAGATAGATGGAGCGGCGAATTTTGGTTGGCGCGCCCACCTTCGTATATACAGGGAACTCGAAAGAAAGCTACCGTTTCGTTCTGGTCAATTTCCGGATAATTTATCTGCATCCGCGCGGTTGAGAGATCAACAGCAGGAATCGAGCGAGCGAAGTAGAGCGAGAAAATTGATGAACGATGTAACGGAAAGTTGCGGAGGAATTTTTTTTTTCTTTCACTCCTTCATTTCAACCATATCGTGCGTAGCTGCAGCAAACTTGAGCAATTGACAGAATTCGACTTTTTCAGCGTGTCTGCGTGTAGAATGATTTTCACGTATACGAGATAAGCCCGTCACATGTGAATGTTTGCATATGTTTCGTCGCAGGTTGATTTTTCAGTTCAAACGACTATTACAAAGTGGTTTCGTGTCGAAATTTACATTTTGAAATGTATCTTATCTCTTTTATTATTTTTAGATAGGCATTATTACTTTCAATAAGTGTCGATTTTTCTTATGTAAACACTATATTTTTGCGTACAACACATTAGTATGTATACTCATACTCAATATTCAGTTCGTAATATATCGTTCGTACGTATATGTATGTTCTTTGTGTACCCATTATGGCCTATTTTCGGGTAGGCCAATTCAATATGTTCTAAACACTTTATATAATAATGATTGATATAGTAGTGTGCGATTTCTTGAAACTGTCGTCTCCCGAATTTTCGGGATGCTTGAATTTGGTGGTGACATGGTAAAAGTTATCAGCAACGGAATAATAGTCAAAATTTGTCATTGCTTGTATTTTTCAATAATAACTCTCGGAACGATAAAAAAATATTCTTTGATTTAGAATTTTGATATGGGTACAATTAGGTATCTTTTTTTCATCAACGTATACCGCTGAGACATACGGCGAATTGTGCTGTCTCTGATGTTCTCTCTATTCACGACGGAAAAAAATACTAATTTTGAGGGAAAAAATATCTGCTGCTTCCCGACATTTCCCGAGAGACTCTTGGGTGCCCGGACCCAAACCCAAACTCGACCCAAGCCCACGTTGGGTCGGATTGTCAAATCTACATTCCCGGAGTTGCTCGTGCCTTTGAACTGTATCCCGAATCCCGATGGTCCTCCCGCAGGATTATGATGATTCTCCGTGTTTATTACTTCGGGAGATATTTGCCAATATGGCTTTCGAATCCCGCTGGTGTAACGAAAAGAATACACAAGCGCAACTGACTAATTCAGGCAATACTTGCCTTCGTCCCGCCGAAATCACCCAACTTTGCTCAGCTGCGTGATATATTATCGTATAGGTGAAGAGAGACAGTCAGAGTATAGATTTATATATACACGGGAACAAACTTGCAATGGGTATAATATGTAAGCGAGGTGGGGAAACAACGCGGGGCGACAAAGGGCACACAAGTTATATCGTTGCATGCGATATATCCAAAGTTGAACCAGCGGGGTATGTGCGTGTTTACGAGTTTTTGCGCTGGAGCGCGCTCGGCCTTAACTCGAGCCACTTTACTCGGTCAATTGACGGTCCGGCGGAGCGGCTCGTTGTACACATTGTTCCTCGAGCCGAGCTCGTCGCGCGATGCACTTGCTCGCTCGCGCATATTTCAGTTCACGCGATCGACACTGCTCATCACTGCAGCGATCGTCAATTGATTTTATTTTCCTCTCTCTCACTCACTCTCTGTCTCCTTCGCGAGCGAATCTGCCACACTTATATAATTACTCGGAGCGTCGACTTGATGGCTGTTGTAAGATAGCCGATCAGCCCGAGGAATCGCGAGTTAAATCATCGTTGGGGGCCGCGATTAAGTGGCGTTACGCGAACGTCGTCGCCTCGAGTCGAGTGGGGAGTTTGATCGAGCTTTACGACTCGCGCGCGCGCTTATTATTCGTTTACAGAACAAGACGAGAGACTCTATCAGCTGTTTACCCACATTTACGATCGATGCGTCCTTCAATTTAGCCCGAGCAATCGTTGATAACGCCGCATCGTTTCATACATACTCACACGTACGTATATTTATTCCACTCGCTCGAGTCTTCGTGGAGCGAGAAGCGTATACTTACTTACGAGCAATTTCAAAAAACGAAATTCATCCCCGCGTGGATCCCATGTAACGCACGCGCTTCCAATCGAATCCGGAGCAAGTGGAGCCGTATCAATTAGCTTGCGTGTATAATGAAAGGGAAAAAGAAAGAAGCGAGAGATACATACATATATGAAAAAATCCAACAATCGAGAGAGGGTAGTAACGTTACGGCCACGCACGTGGCTATATCCCATGAAAATTGCGCCGGCAACCTACAGCCGCTCCGCGTATTAAATGCATAAATTTCGATTGCGTTCGAGCAGCTCCTGTGTGTGTGGAGCAGCGGGCACGATTCTGTCCTTTACGGTTTGTTAGGGGAAAGGAGAAAGAATTGGTTCGCCGTCAGAGGATAATAATCTTATATCGGCCGTCAAGGAGGCAGTGAAAACTCGGGGCATTAGGTTGTACGCGAGACGCCGGGCTGCCTAAGCGGCTCGATCGCGTTTAATATCGCGCGCGCGCGACCCACTGTTTTATGTCTCCTTCGCCCATTATCCTTCCTTTTCATTTGCCCCCAAGCCCGTGCGGACGCGCGAGCGTATATCCATACGGGAGGGTATAAGCACCTCGCGTATATGTACCGTGTCGTTTTTTCCTCATTTCCGCGTGGAGCCGTATGCACGTATATACAGGGACACATAAGTGGCGCTGTATACATACGCGTCCACCTGATGTGCAGCGAGGGAAGCCTCTTGTCTCGTTTGCCTCGCGTTTCCGATGCGCGCGAAGCTCTCCGAGATATCACGGGCTCGAGCATACGTTATTGCGTTACGGGAGCCGCCTCTTTGCGAGATTGGCTAATATCCCGAGCGCGCGCCACGTGATGCCCTGGATAATTATATATAAGGTGGGTATATACCCAATATGCGCCAATTCCCAATGTGCGCGCCACCCCTTATATTTCATGTATACGTGATTCTAGAGCTACGCCGGGCCATACAATCTCGTCGGTGCAATACAGAGTAATGGGAAAAGAAAAAATTGAAAGAAAAATTTTGACCGGTCGCGAACGGTTACACCAACTTTTTAAATCTCATTCTCACTAATTCTGACTCTTGATCTAATTTCGCTCAAATATAAGAGCCAACTTTTTTGATTCCTTGGCATTCCATTTACATCATTTCGTTTTTATTGTCATCATACGTCCTTTCTATCAACCGTATTGATAGGTAGTCGTTATTTTTGTCAAGAGCACCCAATATGCGCCACCCTCCACCCAAAATTATAGATTATTGATTTTTCTCTCGATCTTACGCGTCTAATGACCGAAAAAGAACATTTTTTGAAAATCAATAACAAATCGGAGCCAGATACGGCTTGTCTCATTTTGAAAGTATTTTATAGACCTTTTTAGTTTATACCAACTAATCAGATTCTTACTACAGAACTACGAAAAGAGACTGGATGAAAAAAAGTATTCTCTGGGTGAAAATAACTCAAGCCAGTCGATTTTCGACAAGAACGAGTAGTCTAGAAATATGCGTCTCGGTGCGCAAGAGTTTGCGATACGAGTACATTTTTGCCTTCTGCTTCGAGAAAATTTGCACTCTACATCTAAAATAGTGAAAAAACTAATATTTATTAGTTATATAGAAATTGAGTAATCAATAAAGTTTGCGAATATTCAATTCAAAAATAATTTTACCAACTTTTCAGTTGAATATTGACTATTTTCATCAGTTATGCAATTTCTACTAATTCAATTTTCGAGGGTGTGCTCTACGTCCGAAAGACAGTCTGTGAGATTGGCGTTCCGCGCACACTTCTCCAACAATCCCATCCGATTATCCCGAGACAATCGGAATTTTCCTCGCGGCTATGAAAGAAAATTTATTTATTCTCAAACTCACTTGAAGATGCTTGCCACTTGCGGCGAGTTGATTTTAAATTCAACGAGAAGTTGTTTTTTTTCTCAATTACCCAACATTATCTCATCCACGAGTAGTACACAATGAATATTAGGCCGCGATCGAAGCGGTATATAAGTCGACTAGGTCGAGTTCAACTGAGCTGCGACGTGATTTTCCGAATACACGTGCCAGCAATACACACTGCACTTGAAACTGTATAATAGCAATCGACTCGCTGCTAGCTGGACTTGATCCAAGCTAATTATTCTATTTGGTGTGTGTGTTTGTGTCGGTACGAACTGCTCGAAGGATTTCTCGTTGCACCGAAACACCGGCCAAGGATAAGACGAGTTACACAATGCATTTCGAGTTGAATTGAGCCTCTGCGGCATACACTCGGTCTCTCGAAGCACCTCGCGTTCAAGTGTTTTTCGTGTGGGCAAAAAAACAACTGTGTCCGCGTATATATACTGTCGACGTTTTCCCGATAGCTTGTGTGCCCGTGTGTGTGTTTCGGCACCGTAAGCCAGGTCGAATAATGCGCAGCGAGCGCGCGATATCTCGACAAAAACGTCTGTGTCGTGGGCCGTCGGCGTCGAG
The DNA here is from genome assembly GCA_020882685.1 of Aphelinus atriplicis. NCBI lineage: Eukaryota > Metazoa > Arthropoda > Insecta > Hymenoptera > Aphelinidae > Aphelinus > Aphelinus atriplicis. Next base: position 74,507,169 of record CM037073.1, read on the forward strand.
CAGTACATTTATACGGACAGGTATACGAAAGAGCATAATTCAGCCGCGCTGGCTGGGAGAGGTGGCGATGGGTGCAGAGGGGGAGTAGGTTGAAAATCGAATATCCGTCGTATATGCATATAGCGAGTGAAGCAGTCTCCTTGTCCATCAGCGGCTCGTGTCTCCCAGTGTGTGTGTGTGCACACGCGTCGTAATGGAAAAAGAGGCCGCTCTCTCGCGTCTATGCGTGTGTACGTGCATGGCACGAGTATATGCGCGCGCGTCACGGGCGAGCGGCACGGCAAAAAGTATATCCGCGCGCAATACTTACTTTTGCTTTACGAGCTCCAAGACGACGTACGAGCCCCCGTTGATTAAAGCCTCCCAGCTGTAAAATGTTTATTAGCGAGGGAGGCAGCGAGGGAGGGAGGGAGAACGTGCCGCCCTTGTTGCAAAATTAGCGCGACGATAAAAGGATTTAGCGCCCGCCTGCCCGCTTCCTCCCCCCCCGTACCGGCGTTAACGTCCTTATTTATGTACGAAAAACAACGATCAGCTCGCCGCGATTCGCACGCGTGTGTGTACACTGGTGTTAGGGCCTGGGGAGGGGGGCACGCCGCAAGCCAAAGGGGGTACGTGGATATTTATAGAAGTTTTTTTTAGAATCTCGCGGCGTAAGTGTATGTTGCGAACGCACTCGATTATGTGCGCGGTGCAATCTTGTAAGGACTAGCCGTCACGCACACTTGGACCTGTTGATTTTGATCAATCGCGCGATGAATTTTGGCCGCATTGCAGGAGGGAAAGATTCTTTTTTGAAGATGTGAAAATTGCTTTTTCTTCTTGGACAAACGATATCCACGACAAATATGTATCGTGTTAATGATACACAAATTGCAATATGCGTCATCTTTGCGGGTCGCGTGAATCAGGAGATATATTCATACTTTGCCAACTAACAACTGAACTGCCCACAACTGACAGCCTGACCCTCTCTTCCCTATATCGGTACTCGAGACAAACGCTGCGGTATTCGGACTAACATGTAACAGTATTTTTCGATACAGTAGGAAAAAACGAATTCTATAGGCCTGTATGGAGAATCAGCTTTTGCTACTGTACCGGACAGTATTTTTCATCACTTCGGCTGATTTTTAAGGAAAAATGCAGTAGCTAAAGTTCGAAAGTTTAAAATCGATTTGCAAAACCGTGTACGATTGTTTTATTCAATGAAAGAGATGCGGAAATTACGTAACCGATGACTGAGGAACAAATCATATGCTCAATAATATTTTCACACTTGTCACTATACCAGTCGGGAATACACCCGAGCGAAGAGCAAGATGAACGAATAAAGTTTCTCTCCGACATCGGATCCACCGCACTCCAATCTTCTCTCCAAACAACGATCGATTATATACACCTATACACACCTGTACAAGAATAATTCGAAACGATCTCACGTGCGCCATTTAAACGTGGCGCTCTACAAATCGCACGAGTCCAACGAGCCGCTTCAACGCGAGGCGAAGAGTCGATATCGTTTAATTATATAAATATAAAAATAAATATAGACGCAGGCATCATACGTGGCTTGTTAACCTTAAAAAAAAAGAAGGCGAGATATATAAAGCGGCGTCGAGGACAAAGAGTCTCATATGCGCAGCGAGAGCGAGAGGGAGAGAGATCTAGCCAATAATGCGCGCACGCCTGCCTCGGCTCGAAGCTCAAAGTTTTTTCTCCAACAAAGCCGCGAGCTTTTTACGAGAGCCAGAGAGCGCAACGGGGCGCCTCGCCAGCATGTATATATCCCGGGCAAATTCACAAGAGGCAGGTATTAATGGCAATGGTGGAAATGCGATTCAACTTGGACCCCGCGTAATTAAAAGCCCCCGAGCCGATTACACCGAACTTACTAATTCCACCAAATTACGCGAGTTGCCCAACTCGCGCTCGCCCCGCGAGCCTCTGCAAATGTGCGAGCGCTCGCTCGCTTATTGATGCAGCGGCAGCCCGAAAAAACAATGACAAGACAGATGCACGTGTATGATTCGGGGGCGCGTTACACGATACACGCTCGCCCCGCTAGTCCGCGCTATATGGTTTTCGCGTTATCGTTGCGCGGATCGCTCGAGATCATTTTTTCGGCCGGTGATTACCCGATGCCCGCTGTTGACCTCGTTCGCGATAGCGAAGATATTTACGAAGTTGCGGGGTAAAAAAGAAAATCCGATCGGAGCGCGAACGTCGAGTGGAGTCGACTTTTCGTTTCGACTACTGATTCAGAGACGATATAATATTCATTTGGAGAAACGTGCGCGCCCGATCAAAGTTCAATATTGGCTTGGCTTTGGCCGTGTCCGTCTCCGCGATATTCGATGCGCTCGGCCGAGGGGCAAAGGGCGGGGGGAAGCAGAAATCAGTTCGGCGAGGACAAGAAGCAAACAAGGGGGAGGGAAAAAGTCTCATTAACGCATATAAGTACATATATATATATTTAACGGGGGCAGAATGCGAAAAGCACTAGCGCATCGAGGCTCTTTATTGAAGCCGCGGCTCGAAATCGATATGCTATTTACGTTATCAATATATACCGTTGCCGAGAGAGAGAGAGAGAGAGAGAGAGAGAGAGAGAGAGCCGAGAAGAGACTTTTCAATGATATTTCTCATGCGATGTAATAATCGATACCCGGCAGAAGCTACCGCACCCGTGCACGTCGTCTTGAAACACATCAGTCGTCAGAGTCAAGCGAGCCTAAATTATTCGAACGACCTTTGTATTTGCAGTTCTTGCTGGCTCTGTTTCACACGATTTTATAGCCAGGAGAGAATTTTGTCTCGTGTTATTGATTTTATTGCTATTTTCGTGGGATTCCGATGAAACACTCGTCGTGTGTCTTTCGCAACCAGATCTCAACTTATTAATTTCGAAAGTGCATCAATTAAGGGGCGGGGGCGGGGGGGGTGTACCAGGCTCGAATGACATATGCAACGAACCACTCGTGTAAATTGATATTAATTTTAGGAATACCTATAATACACAATACCACGTCGGTCCACGTCGGTATACACCGTTCGCATGCGTACAATCGATAAACGTTAACCAATATTCTTATGAGCATTCGAGTTTCTATCTATTCGTTGAAAATTGGACTCGAGCGAGGCGCAGCTCATCATTCATGCGATGTTTCAGTTCATAATCAGTCGGCAGTATAGTCGCTTGCTTATTATATGCTCAAACTCGGAAATTAGTGCGCTTATACGAGTTTATTCTCCGAAACTATATAGATGCGAGAGAAAAAAGAATGTGAAAGACGAAAAAGTGTCACCTCTCGGCCGGTTCGCCACCGCTACCATGTATATAATATACACGCGAGGAGCTTTACTGTGATGCGCGTCGGGCGTCCATATACGTAGCGCAACCGGTTTTGCAATTCGAGCGCGTGTATGTACATGTGTAGGTGCGCGTACACTGCATACACAAGGTCTGCTCGCGCGAGCTCATATACTGATATAAAAGTACCGGCTCCAGCTCTTCCTCTAAAAATAATACGCGCAATGACGACGGCTGTTCGCGCGCGAGCTTTGTCGTTTCGTTAAAGCACATTTATACATATATATGTATGACTAGAGCTTCTTCGAAGGTGTACGTGTGAACGAACGGCTATCGCGAGTAGCGCCGAGGGGCAGTAGCGTTCTCAGATCAGTCTCGCGATTGTCTTGCTCTCCACGTGTGATTTGTCATTTGACGACAGGATCTTCGGGATATGTACGTGCAGTGTACGAGAGTCGCGGTGAGCGTTTCGGGATGAACGGTCGCGACGTATACCCGAAGGCGGCGCGCGCTTGGAAACTCGCGGGGATCGTCGTTGCGGCGCTTCGTTCCGAGATAAGCAAATTGCGATCGAATGACGTCGCCAAAGTTTTCGCCACGCCAACTTTCTTCTTCAAATTTACTTTTCCCGATACTTCTTAACCCCCCCCCCCCCCAACCCCCTCGGGCCCGTCCGTACGCGGGCAAACTCATGTACTCGTATAGATGGGCCGTCGAGTGGAAAATCAAGCGCGTTGTACTTGGGCATGAAATCATCTTTCGACGGCCGGTTGCATACACGCGCGCGCACACACTCGCACCGGGAGAAAAGTAGAGGGACGATTCAGGTGCGGGGGAGACGAGTTGGTCTTGCGCGCTCAACGGTTATATCGCTCGCGGATCATCCGCGCGGCGCAATCTCACCTGTATATATTAACACACACACACACGCACACACAAACACACACATATTAGTATATATTATGCAGCCGAGAGAGTCTAGGCAATTTCGATGCGAGGTGCATATGTACTATTCTTCGTACCCCGTGGGAGAAAAGTGCCATTCTTTGCAAACGCCACGACGCAAAGTTGGCACTTTGCTACCGCTGGGACGAAAATCGCCAAACCTCGCTCGGCTGCATAATATACTAAGGTAACTGTACCCAATTTGGCACTGTACCCAATTTGGCACAATCGTCAGATTTCGTATTTCCGGCGCTCTCTGAGCATCAGTCGCTCTTGGGTTATGTTGGGGGAATTAAAAGAAAATTTTCGGTATCTTCCCCGCCCATTTAGCCCTTAAAACCACTCTCCTACAACACTTTGAACTTTCACTTACTGATTTTTTCACCATTTTCTTATTTCACTTTTCACACTCAACCTCAAAAATCAGGTGTCAATAATTTTTATCTCTCAAAGTGTCATTACTCTTTTTTGTGTAAAAACATCTCAGCTTTCGATTGGTCTCATCAGTTTTTCCTAAAATTATTTTTTATCCTACTCAAATTGCTGTTTTTCGCATCAAAAAAAAGTGAACCCAATGTGCCCCTCTACGCGTTTTTAGATGGGAAGAATGAGTGAAATCATTGAATATTTGTATAGACATATTACGATGATTTAGACGCGTATTTTTGAGTTGTATGTTAAAAATTTTGTATAAATATCACTGGGAACATAATTGAGAGTTTATTTCAATGCCAATTGGATCGTCCCTGTAGGCCTATATAGGCTGTAGCTAATGATTAAAAAATTGTGCCAAATTGAGTACACGTTTTGTGCATTTAGCCTTTTTGCGTTTTTTTTTAAATTGCGATTTTCGATAGGTTAAAGTAGTCGAATGATGATTATGAAGATGGTTTCTAATAGGTATTGAGCTAAGCTTTGAGATGCCGTTCACAGAATTTTAAAATTCGAAGTCTATCATAGTCAAATTCGCGAAAAACCCTTAGGGGGGGGCACATTGGGTACAGTTACCTTAGTAGTAATATAGACGGACGCTCGGAGCCTTCCCTGCAATATCCTGCGACCCGGGCTGGTTATAGAGCGAGAAAGCAAAGGTGAGCGCACAAAGCCCGAATGAAGATGATCATTTTTTTGCAACTTCTTTCGTCTCGCGTCTTTTCTCCCGTCGAACTGTACGGCGGGAGCTCGGCTGCAGTGTTGAATAACCTGGAACGTGGGCTCGATCGAGTTTTGTTACGTTTTGATTATTTGACGGTTGGATGATTGTCGGGGGGCGGTGATGCGCGAATTCGTCGTTGCGACTCGGTGTCCGGTTGTTTAGCGCGGATTAATTAAATATGCATTGGGCAACTTTTTTTTATTTTTTTTCTCAACGGACAAGTTGATGATTCGTGCTTTGGAGGCTGCGGGAAAAAACTGTATCCGTATTCCTTCATTACGTACAGCTCGATATCGAAGTAAAAGCCCAGATTTGTTTATTTTTGAATTTACGTATGTAACTCGCGATCGGAATATTTTATTGGCCGCAAATCGGCAAATAAAAATCCGCCGAAAACAGGGATGTAATGTTTGCCGAACTGATTGACCTATAAAACAAGCAATTATGCATTCTGATGAACATACACATATGCAACAATTAACGAACATTGACATTTTATAAAATTATAAAATTTGCGTGTTCATCACAAGGAGCGCACGCTACTCGGGCTAATCAGATGGTGATATAATAATCATTCCACCGAGAATCTATACGTATACGCGCGGAAGTCATTAGGGCATCAGGTGTATACGCGTATTGGGTAGTGTGCCGTGCGCATTAGACGGTGGAACGAGCCCATTCACGCCTGTCACACACGAGCCCTCAATTGTCTGTAGCTATATACAACATACATATACCCTCCTCCCCATCTCCTCTCGCACACACCCACACCCACACACACACACACACACACCACATATACGCACGTAGGGCGATCGTGAGCTAATTGTCGTAATACCGCACGCCGCGGCCTCAGGGCGGCGATATGCCCGCGCGGCCACCCGATACAATATCGGTCGCGCAGTCAGGTGGGGCGAGCCTTGAGCCAATTAGGAAATTACGGCTCGACTCGAAGAACACACTTGTGTATATGTATGTTCACTAATTTTCGCTCGCGAGTGCGAGATTTCGCCGTGAATCCTAAAAAACCCGAGCCACCGCCAGATGTCGGAAACACGCGTTGTCGCATCTTTTCACTTTCCGGGGCCAGAAAGTGCGCGGGTTGAAGAAGGAAGACACGTTGGACGTCGGGCCACGTTGGGGGGCTGAATTTAATTTGGATCGGGGCTTACGTAGGGCGTCGCTACCCGATGGAACACGGCTTAATGAGCGTCGCGCTCGCAGGCGCGCCAACGACGAGCTTTGATTAAGCGCGCGCGTGATTTCCGGGACGAGCGCGAAATGCAAACCGCGGCTCGCCCTACCCGATGAGTATATATGCTACAATATATATATATAAATACGCGCGAAGACGTCGCTTCGCGTGTCGGAGGGCCTTTTTACGCTTTTTCACGCTCCCATCAAGTGCACATCTTGGATTGAGGCGATTAAATGGCTTTAATGTTCTTAGCGAAACGTTCGGGCAATGTATACATGCAATATATACTGCACGCGTCAACAACGAACGGTTCTACTTTCTTCGGTACTTATAGCGCGCGAGCGCGCAGGTATTTCATTGCGAGCGAGTATTGGAGTGATCACTCTCGAGCGTCTGATACACCGGCAAGGCAGTTTTTTTTAGAAAGTATATAATCGTTCTCTCTCACTCTCTTTCTCTCTCGCCCTTCTACTCACTCACTCTCTCGAACTCGTCAGTTATATCGACTGTGTAAACCTATTTTTGCGCATTTTATACAATGAAATAGATCATCTATCTGTCTATCTATCTAATAGTATGATTCATGATAAGCCGTCAAATCTTACGCAGTCATGAGTGATTTCGCCAAATCGGTTATATCAGCGCATTTACATGCGAGAAGTTTATGAGCCATTCTCATAAAAACGATACTTCTCATTGGTGCAATTAGAAATATTCAGTTTTTCATCTTGAATTTTTATTTCCTCGTGTTTATCAGTACAAACAAAGGCTAAAACAACTTGTGGCTAAAACCACTTTTGACATCGCCATAATTTTTTTTAATGATTTTCTGTTTTTATATAGTTACCACGGTAGTGACACATTTTATAGATATAACACTGGATCAAAAATTCAAAATACATTTTTTTTTTCTAAACTTGATGAATTCATGCGGCTCTAATAGAGAGTATATCTTAATTGAAGAAAAACAATTCCCTTGTAATTTTTTAAAAATAGATGATATCGTGGATGCTAGTATGGTGAAAATTTGGGTTTGGACGAAAATTTTTGGACCTGTTTTGGCCCTCTTCAACATCCGAAATAACAAATTTTGCAACTTTTCACTGTTAAGCCTTCAAGAACATAGCTAATTCGAACTACCTGCATCGTTATCCGGGATATGGCAAACAGTTGTTCTCAATGCTTAAATTGTCGAGGACAGGGAAAAAACACCATTTTCATGATAATGACCCATGTACACCCGATGCGAGAAATAATCTTTGAGTTAGTACACGAGACGCGTGACACGTGATATGTCGGCCGTTAATCGAGAGATCTGTGCAGCGCGTCTGCGGTGCGCTCATGAAAAATACGCTCTTTTCACCGTATTCCTCGCCAAATGTTATGTCACAACGCACGCGCTCGGTGAGTTTGAAGGTTCGCGGTATGACTGTTGGCACGTTGGTCAAACGCGCGCGAGTTCACATCCCACGGCTCGCTTATATTGCACACTCTCACATACACTCGCACACACACACGTTACATACAAAAGAATCGAGTGTGCAAGTCACGTAAAGCGCGCAGGTGACACACTCGCCGCGGTATTATACGGGCATCACTAGAAATTCTTACTCTCGCCAAGAATACCTCTCTGCTGATCATCTCGAAAAATATCTCGTTCGTATTCTCGCTCTCTTAATTGGTTGCAAGAAAAATTCGATGCGTAGTCCAGCGATCGTCATACTTTGTCGACGCTTTGCACTGAATATTCACCGTGTGAGTATCAGTCGAATATCGCTTATTCCACCGGTACACGTGGCAGAGCGCTATTCCGTGTTGTGAGAAATTCAGAGAGTGTATACCCCTTCGGCTCGACGCGAGAACAATCAAGTCGCCAAGTGATCGGAGACTCGTACAGCCACAATGTTCCAAAACTGGCGGGTAGCGGCGCGGGGAGAATTGAGGAGAAATTCTCCCGGAAGCCGAGGGGGGGTGGGTTGTGAAATGGCGACGAAGCCGCGGAGCGGGAGGAAGATAGGAGAAAATCGTGCGGTTTGTGTGGAGCGTTGAGTCGCCTGGCTCTCGACACCGACGCGTGCCAAATTTGTCGGGTATTATATTTCCACGACCCAATTTTTCACCCGCAATATCGATTTCTCGATCGAGTCGCAGAGCCGACTCTCGCTGCACCGCGCCCGAGGGCTATGTACTCGAGAGGAGAGAAAACGTCTCTTCGGCTACCCGAGCAGGGTAGGTATACGTGTACACAATGAACGTCTTGAGTTTTCGACGAGGTTTCGCACGCGGAACCGATCTTAAATACAATTGGATTGTTGCTCGCGCGATTGGAACTGGTAATCATCGTCACCGCGCGACATCGCGGCTTTGGCTGCGCGCGAGGAGTAATAACGCTCGGGCTTCGTTGAGCTTGATATCGGGTTACGGATCGCGATGAGAATGAACGGCTGAAAAAAAAATCCTCCCGAGGCGGGGGTGGGGGATACATAAAGGCTCTCTATCAATAAGACGCTAACAAGCAAACGACACTCTCGGCGCGACGCGTCCGATAATGTCGCGGACGCTTTAAATCGCGCTGAACGAGAAGTGGCAATGGGGCAAATCGTTATTTATACCCGAGCCATGATAATATCACCAGACGTGTCTTTCGTTACTGCCGAAACATCGGGGGATTACCCGCGCGGGACGTGAGGGCAGCAGCGGTTGTATAGCCAGCACGATACGCTACAATGAATCGGGCCGATTAATTTTTGTATGCGAACAGTAAAATTGACGATGATCGTCGTTAAAAAATGTGTTTGCTCGTCCGGGTAACAATTCAGTGTCACGGAAAAATCACGATCGAAAGGATCCCTCGAGAGCCCAACACACGTCGTCGACCTATAGCAGTGGTAGATTAGCCAGGATGGTCAGGTGCATTCATATCAATCCCAGCGTATTTCCCAACTATACATCGTTCGTCGCCGTGACTGGGGCTTGAGCGTGCAGCGCAGGAGTATTGTATAATTTACAAAAATAAGCACAGCCCCATCGTCATACCAATCAACCGACACTGTCGAAAAGCGCAACCCAACCGTTCAGTCGCTGTAACTTTCACAGCCGTCTCTAAAGACGATTCGGCAAACGTGATTCGCAAAACTGACAAATTCCCGAGCACACACACACACACACGTGGGGAGGTTATCGGGCGGAAAACGTATAGGAGGAGGGAAAAAAAGCCAGCCAACAGTTGGGCGCAAAGAGCCTATTCAGCCGTAGGAGGAAGAAAAAAAGGAACGAGCGTGTCGGGCTTTGAAAGCCGAGGCAGCTAAATCACGGTTCGCCGCGACTTAACGAGGGGCAAAGAGAGCTGCCACGCGCCGCCGGTGAAATCCTGGCGCGCCGCAGCCGAAAGCCGTCGGTACGGCGGCGGCGGCGGCATTCGTCAGCGATAAAAGCTCGAGTCGCTCCCAATTTATCGGGTCGCAATTAACGGGGGCCCCGCGCGTAAACGAATCGTGCGCGCCAATTCGTCCGATCCCGCGCTAACTCGATATTAAACACAATCGTCCCGATTGATCCGGGACTCCCGCCCGTTATATATACATATACATCTATATTTACACGTATACTGAATTTTTGCCGTGACAAGCGTACCGCCTCAGGTCGTTTCATCTCCGACTAGACGTTTATATCCAATTTTTTTTGTTGCCCCCATAATGATCCTATCGATGGAAATTACGAAAGTCAGAAATCTTATCAACTTGTCCCCAAGTATCTTTCATGCATCAAACCCAGCGGGTATATCGAACCTCGGTGAAATTCATCGTGAGATCCACGTTCTTTTACAACATCCAATTTTTCCCGAAGCTTTGATTTTTACCGTCCGACCGTAGGTATAAAAAATCTATCTCGAGTGTAGACTGCGCGATCAACGATTTTAACATCCAACCTGTAACCTCCCCCCCCCCCACTCCAAGTTTCACTCGAAACTCGCTCCTGCGTTATAAATTTTCCTCGCAACCGCTGTTCTTCCGAGCTCTTCCATTTTTAACTCGGGCAATGGTCTGCACTGGCCGCGGATGGAGTGGTAATGTTATTCCAAGTGCAGTATACTCGCTAATCGGATCCATTATCTGATTTCGAGTGGTTCGCGGCCCTCATACCGCGCGCAATTCTCATCGGGGTGGCGCTGAATTTTTCATACGACCAGCCGAGCTTCAACGTCAAAGTACGCGGGCCCCGTGTAATTTCGTAGCTTCATCTGATCCATTTAGCTTTAGACTCGAGACGTCTGATGCTCTTTGAATTATTAACTCGACTCGGCTCGAGAGAGAGAGAGGCCTGGGCGGAGTGTTATTTTTAGGCAAATGATATTGGCCCTCATGAAACCATTATTCAATTTCCTCGCGAGCCGGGAAATTCGCGTCAGAAATCTTATCATCTACAGCGCGCCACTGAATATTTCAGCCATGATTGGAACGTGGCCTTTATATTCGCCATATATACATACCATACCTTCCTTTCGCATACACACACACTCGCTTCGCGTTCTCCAAATTAGATATCCCCGAATAATACGACCCACGCGAGTTTATCCTCGGGGGAGGAGGAGCGTTTATTTTTATATACACCGTGCACGCGGCGGCGGCCACGCGATTGCTCGGCGTCGAAGGGAAAACGTCGAGCGATCCCCGGTCGAGGATATATTGTGTATCTCGCGCCGGCCGCATAGAGCGCCCAGCGCTTTTCTCACCTTCGCAAAAATGGCTCGGCTCGCTGAAAATTGCCGCGCGCCGGTTTCGGGCTGGCGTGTAGTAACTTCGCTGATATGCCATCGTGGCAAGCGCGCGGCTCGAGCGATAGCCCCGGCCGAATCCTTCCAAGCTCGGCCGAACAATGAAAGAAGCCCCGCTGCGCCTCGGGCGAAAACGAAACAATAGATGGGCTATATACTGCGTGCGTCGCTGTATGTGTATATATGTATATACGTATATGTCGAAAGACAAATCAGCTGGTTGACCGCGGTCAATCGAGACCAATCAAGTTCATCGGCCTCCGACAATTGGCCGTTAGTTGCGCTGATCGCAGAAGCTCGGCAGCCCCGAAGGCCTGCACGAGAGATCGCGAAAATAAAGTCGGGTAAAAAAGCGAGGGGATATATAAAGGGGCAATGCGCGCGCGAGAGGCTGTGTGTATATACGATCGAATTAGGACCGCTGGTATGTAGCTCGGCTCGCGCGGGAACAATGGAAAAGTTATATCCCCGGGCAGTATTCGCTGGCAGTCGCCCTTCGTACGTAGTTTCACGAAGGACCGGTAGATTTTACTTTCATCTTATAGTTTTCCCGGATCGCCAGAGGAAAGCCGAAACGAGCGTGCGTGAATTGCTGGGAAAGGGTCGCGTAGAATGCACGAGCAAGCCGGACGGCTGATCATCGGGAACGCATTATATATTCGCAAAGGGGTATTTTTCAGAAACGCGCGTGGGTGTGCGACTCGAATCCATCGGAATGTACTTGATATAACACGTCGCTGTACGGTCCAAGGTATTTTGGCGAACTGTCGCGTGATTGTCTCTTTTTAGTATGCACCCCGAAACAAAACTTTTTCACTGCGTGTACGTAAAAAACTTCGGGCACAGTTTATCAGAGTTTAGTGTTTATATATAGGAAAACTTTTCAGTCATAAAAACCCAAAAGGTTTTTATCTCCATTAGAAAAATTACGGATTACGGAAACGTAATCCAACACATTGAGAAAAGTGTCTTTACGCTAATCGACTCGATAATGTCTCTAAGCATTGTCTTAGCGTTACTAAGCATTGAATAGTGCGACGATAGATGATGGAGCGGGGGTGGGGGCGCTCGAGAACTAGATCACGAGTATGGATATAAATTTGACAAAGTCACGTGCACACACCCACACATATATATATTTTCGCTCTGGCTGAAATCTCTGGTATACGCGTGGGAGTCGTGTAAAAAGTGCAGCGCCTCCCTGCTGTACATATATATGTGCAGCGCCGCGCGCGAGTACATCATTCATCAGCCGGCACGTCCCAGACGCGAAATGGCTCGATAACTCACAATTAAGTGAAATCCCCGTGGCCGCAATAAACAGCGGTGCGGTCACGGAAAATGCCCGTCGATATATACATGTAGCGCATTACACGGCCGCGCGCTGGTAAATAATCCACCGGCTAATAAGCACGCCCAAAGTTTGTCCAAATTCGCCTCTTTTTTTCGGCCTCTCACGCGCGGCTGTATCGGCAGAGTTTATTCAAATTTCGAGTTTAGGACCGAGAATGAGTTGTGCCGAATCATTGCGCTTGTGAATTAGTCGCGAGGTGATTTTTCGGCCGAGGAAAATCGTCGCGTCCAACCGATACGTGGAGCTTTTAGCGCTAAATGACAAGACGGGAGTATAGTAGGACATTACTATTCGGCGCGCATATATACGAATGGGGAACGTCGAGCGAGCCGGTCCGGCGAATCGTGTCGAGCTAATGAACTAATTCAAATAATATCTCTCGGTGGATCGGGCGATACAACGGCAAAGGCTACATGCGCGTCCCTTCACTTACTGCAGCACATACATACATGTATACAGGAACGAGTTCGCAAACCTGCATATATATACAAACGCGCGGTTGCCGCGAGCCGGCAAATATAGCCGCGCGAATTACCATTCGCTCTTGTCCAATTACGTCGCCCGCGCTCGCGCGGCTGATTTAAAAAGCAAATTGCACATATTTCAAATTGATTATCTCGCGTGCGTACCGGTGCGCGCGCGCGCGTATAATCCTCGGGTTGCAGCATACAGCAGCGGCCGGTAAATATTTACTCGGCCCCGCGCGTCGTTTACCTAATATAGGCGCAGGCGCGCTGCCGCGACCGGATCACCTGTTTACCTCACCGCGCAAAACACTCGTCGCGATTTGTTTTCGAAAACATATATATACACCGAATATATATGTGTATACCACTCGAGATGCGGACTGCAAGTGATGCAGCATGCAGTATTCCGTTCGAGAGAAGACGCGCCGTGGCGGCGTTCGACGTTCGCGTTGTAAAATCTCGCCTACTCCTCGAGCTGTTCGGATGGAGCGCGCACCTGTTCAAACGGTTATATATAGCTCAGCCGCGATAAGCAGCTCTGACGCGCGCGCGAACCACAGCTAAAAAGCTCCCGACTATATGTGTGTGTGTGTGTGAGCCGGCGCGCGAGCCACGCGAATAATCGACTACGAGTTGACGGAGACTGGAGCAAAGGAGCAAACGCGAGCGATCGAGCGATTAGTGCAGTTTTGTAGAACTCTATCTGACCCTGGTTGCAGATACAGTGAGGTTACAGTTAGATTTTTGTATGTACTTTGAGATTAATGATGTTTACATTTTTAATACTATACTGATTGCAGGAAATACAAAAATTTACAGTTTGTAATGATGTGATAAGTGGTGTTGCACGGCAACCACATGTAACACGCGTTGTGCTCTTTTTTGTCCTTGAAATTTAGAAATTCACGATAGAAGCGTCACAGTGTAAGAATTTTCGTTAATGAGTCGGGGATGGCGAGTACGGAGTGGATATATGCTTTCGGCTTCCATTCTACCTTGTCTTCGAGCATTAGTTCATTGAAGAGCATATTTATAAGTACGAAACGAGAGAGCGAACTTTTCCAGGGTGGATGTTTGCGGCGCGAACGGACAAACGAACAACCGACGAGCGGTGCGCGCGGCATTGAATTAATGAAATCTCACGGACGCGTTCGTATAGATAAGTCTTTTTTTCCATTCTGTTTGCTCGGTCGCGTGTGTATTACACTCGAGAGTCTGCTCCGCTATAGCGAGAGGCCCGACTCTGTTATACATCGGCAAGTATACGCGAGTTATTTACACGGCCGGCGTATATTCGAAAGTTGGGTGGGTGTCTTTATGCAACTCGGGGTGGGAAGAGGAATCGATTTCTTTTTCCACAGTCAGAGACACTCTGTCGAGTGTCGCGAACCGCGAGGGACTCGAGCGAGCGTACTCATCGTGACATCGATGATTTTTAATGCACTCGTCAACGAGCGAATCGGTTGGCTTACAGGATTTGTCGTGACCGTGTTTCCCACGTGGCTTCGCGCGCGCACATCGACCTGTATACCGTTTGACGCGAGCGCGGCGGGCTCAATCCGCGCGGCGCACAATACGAGCTTGATTACGCGATACAAAAAGACGGAAACGGTGATCCAGATTCTCGCTGATTAAGTTTCGGTAACGGGCGATAATACATCATGTATACGAGCCGAGTCGAACGAGTATTATATAGCAGTATACATATATACAGGAATAATTCTCGACGATTCTTTCGGGCCGCCGCGCGTGTGACGCTGCGATTGTTTGACGTTTTAATTATACGATCGCTAAATTAGTACAGTTGCACTGTCGAAGCTTCGCTCGGCTACGAATGTGCGCTAACGCGTCTGCGACTGATGACACCTGTACACACGTCGCCGCGTCACGAGCTAACAAAGATACACGCTGTTAGGTGGCTCACGTAATCTTGGAGACGTGAGCCGCTCGGCCGAAAATATACGTGGAATTATTCGAGCCAAAACCATTTGTTATTTAGTTTACAACGGGTAATAATTTATGTCGGAAGAAAACTCAAAAAAAAAATGCGATCTTAGTTCAAGGGGACAAGTCGGCTCGGCACACGCTGTATACAACAAGATTTCCTCCAAGAATAAAGCCTCTCTCCTCTATCCACGGAGGAATCCGTTTATCAA
This sequence comes from Aphelinus atriplicis, assembly GCA_020882685.1. Taxonomy (NCBI): domain Eukaryota; kingdom Metazoa; phylum Arthropoda; class Insecta; order Hymenoptera; family Aphelinidae; genus Aphelinus; species Aphelinus atriplicis. The sequence continues at coordinate 74,522,532 of CM037073.1, forward strand.
GAGGAGAAATCTTGTTGTAGCGCGAAGCAGATTTCATTCTTTTTCAACTAAAATTACATTTTTTCCGAGTGAAAAAACATCGAATTTATTTTTCATTCGTCGACGCGTTCGCTACGAATTCTCGTGTCACATCTACAGATGTGACATGTTCGGCCAGCGGTTCTTCCCTAAGCCGTTAGTATATACGAAACTGCTCGTCGAATGTAGTCTCTTCCAAATCGTAAGAGTATATTTCCGCGTCGATAAATTAGCCGAAGCGAAATGTGGTTGCCAGAACCGCAGGCATCACGCTACAACATACCTGAAGCGAAATTCTTCAATATATACATCTATGTAAAAAGCTACTGCAGCCAATGTGGCACTGTAGCCAATGTGGCACGTTTCTCAGATTTCGTATTTGCGGTGCTCTTAGAGCACCAGTGGCGGTTGGCCGTTATTTGACAGTATTAGGAGAAAATTTTCGGTCGCTTCGACGCTCGTTTAGCGCTTGAAACAACTCTCTTACAATAGTTTCAACTTTTACTACCTGGTTATACCTCCTCTTTTTTTCACTCTGCTAACTAAACTACAATAATTAAGTGTAATCACTGTGACTACACGTCTCTTTCTCCAAAACTATTTTCTATCTCACTCAAAATACTCTTAGTTTGATTTTTATTTTGGAAGGGTTGGATTGGGCGAATCATGACGATATCGTCTTGAATCACCCTGTAAGATGCCGTTTGCCGAATCATCAAATTCCTTCTTTATCATAGCTAAATTTGCGAAGAATCATTAGTTTATATGTATGTATGTATGTATGTATGTATGTTGTACGGGTGTATATGTATCGACGGCCAAAGCCGGTGTACGTGACTGGACGGACGTCGGCGAGCGCCGATGCCGATATTAGGAAAAGAGGCTCGGCGCTGAATCAATGTCGCGCGGCGGCGGCGGCGGCGAAAGGGAAGCCCTCGTTCGCTCGCGTCCCAGTGGCACGTTTTTTCACTCTCGCGCTCGCGCTCCTACTTTTTTTTTTTCTTCTCATTTTGTGCTTCTTTCTGCACTCGCGCGCGCTCGCGCGACCGAGCGATCGGCCTTCGTAGCGCATATACCTCGCTGTACGGCCGGAATTTCCTCGTTTCTCTCCCTCTCTCTCTCTCTCATCTATAATTAGATCCGACCGGTTCATCCTCTTACGCGAGGAAAAAGGGCGGAAAAAAGTGGAAAGCAGTGGTTGCTTTCTATGCTGGCTATATAGGCGTGCGCGCGCGACAGCCTGGCCAGCCAGGCCACGGCTATATAATTCCGAATCGAGCGAATCGTCATTAGCTTATAAATATATCTTGGGCAGCATTGATTTTTACCGCAGCCACTCACGCTGGTGAAATATCCGCGAACAAGTTATATTCCCAATAAAATAGCTTAATCGGTGATCGGCCCGCGGTATATTAGTCGATCGCATACATATATATGCGCAACAGTATTCCGTGGAGATTATTCAAGAATTACCATCGACGCGTCAAATTCGAGCGCGCAAGTACCGCTATTTATCCTCTCTGTCCAAATAGCAGACAGCAGGCTTGAATCTGATCGGCAAACATCCGCGGCTCGACTAAGAGCCGATACAACATGTTTCGCGCACGTACATCGCGGGGAAAATGTTGAAGCTCTGGCCGCGGCGTACACGGCTCATACGTGTATACGACAATTTAACGAGTCGGTTCGAATCGGCGCCAAAGTCGGGGCTCTACCGCGAATTTCACTCGTGTATACAGCGCGCTCGTTGCAATAGAGCCGTTCGCTCGCGGCTGCGAGTCTATAAACACACGCGTCGGATCAAAAATACTCCTGCGAGAGACGCTCTTTCCTCCGCGTTTCGTTCGCCACCACCGCCGCGGCACTGCTGCAGCGGCGTGTATATACGACAACCGGTTTGGTGAACTTGCGCGACGACCGCAGCATATTACACTTTGTGGTATAATACAGAGTGGGCTCGTCTTTCCCGAGTAGGTGTGTATATACGTATACGCAGCGGTGCGAGCGCGTACGACGGAGGAATTTTAACGATTTATTGTAAATGCTCGTCTATATACGGACCCCTTATCGCTCTATTGTCTGATGGTTCAGTGGAAAAATTCTACTGCTGCTGCGTGTGCGGCGTGGCTCGAATGACGATTAACTTTACATTCGACAGAGCGCCCGAGTGTGCTCGGCTGAATTGGACGATCACCATGTGTGTGTATATACGTATTTGCGGTGCAAGAACCTTTTGCGAGATCGATGCACTGGGCAATACGATCTACTTAAGTTTGACGTGTGAGAAAATTAATAAATTCTGCGTGAATAAATCATGTTTGATATAGTGAGCCACGTCGCGCGGTACATCGTCGTCGTCGTATTTTGGAAGTTGCCACGGTTGAGTAGACCATATCTCGGTGCAGGTATATCATCGTCGCGATTCAATTGAAAAGGAAAGATCGGCCAAGTTGCGGGGCGATAGTAAGATCAGATTGATAATCAAACTGGTAAACCCGTGTATATAAAAGCCAGCGTAATCAGAACTTCTCATTCGGACGGGGATTAAAACGATAAGAAGAATATCGTACATTTTTTCTTCTCTCGCCCGTCGAATCAAGCCCAATTCTTCCCTCTCGCTCCTTCCGCAGACTAGGAAAATCCAATTCCTTCATTAATCCTGCGAGATACAAAAATGTTTCACCCAAGAAAAAAAGTGTAAACAGTGAGAAATTCGAAAAGCGCGCGAGTGAATGAAAATTTAAGCCCATAAATCATCCGTAAATATACTCACGTCATCAGCATAATCCACGACATTACAATCAGATCATCGGGGGCACAACACTCGTTACGCTCGGCGCTATAGTGGCTGATAGAAATCCGATAGACTATTTACATACATCAGGATCGTTCGTCGTTCTTTTTCCCTCTCCCTCCCCGTTTCGCTCGCATAATGATTTTCAATACAAGTATAGGTATATAACTGCGAGCTGTAGCAGGGCGCATTAGCCGCGGCATTAATCCGTCGCGAGTGATTGATATGTCTCTCCATTTGCTCTTTTTGTACGACTTGTACACACACACACACATATACAACGCGCGCCTCCTCCACCCCGTGAGTATAAAATGTACCGATCGGCGCGTACAACCGAGCTCCTCGACTTTCTATAACATAGGTATACCTGGGAGGTGGGGGCGGCGGCGGCGTTGGAGTGACGAGCTGCTTCCGTCGTCTATGCATACAAATTAGCGGCCGGGTCCACTGTTGGCTCGTTACGTCAAAGCGCGACGATGGCCAAATCGGCTCGCCATTAGACTCGCAATTGTACACAGCGCCGCGCCAGCTCATGAATAATAGAACGCGCGGGCGCACCGCCGCGAGTCTCTTAACCGGGCCGGCTCGCGTCGTTACACTATATACATACGTAGGTGCAGTATATACGCACGTACCCGCGTACAGACTGTTGGAGCGATTGGGCGCGCCAATCGAATGAGCCGCGAATTCAGTCGCTCGCACGGAATCGCTTTCATTTCGAATGGAAATATGATACCACCTCGTTGTCATCCAAATGGATTCGATTCAGTTTACAGCCGCCGCGACTTTATATATATACGCGTGCGTGTACGATCGGAATTTAAAACCACATACGTCCCGCGAGCCGCGCGATGAATCTCGCGAGGCGACCAGCTCGCCTGCGCTGAATTGGATTTGAATCAGATCTCGCGCGCGCGACCTGACGTTTGCTCTTTTTTTTTCTTCTCCCTCCTCCTCCCCACACACTCATATACGCGAACACGCGATTCGAATCGCGAAGATCGTCGGGCGGTTTTCCTCGTGCGGCGCGTCATCGGCAAAGTAAAGCCAATCTAACGCGACCGAGCTGCAGCCTCGATAAATCTCAATCGGCCGAGTCGTCGTCGTCGACGTCGTGTGATTACGTGCCGAGAGCCGTTTTTTCGGAGGAGCTCGCGTATAGCTACGCGCCTTCGCGATCGTTAACCGGGATACACGCTTTGTGTCATTACGACGTTGTGTTTTTTTCTGGCGCTGTTGTGTACGGTACACACGTGCCTTGCGTTTTAGCGTTTGCAATAAATGCGCAGCCTCGTGCAATCGGCCGAGTACTTTGGCGCGTGCAAAACACCAAAGTCACGCGTGCAACTCGCGCGAGAAAATTCACCCACGACGGACGAACCGTGTAACGCTTGTTACGCCGTGACGTTGTACGGTCAGTCGTGTTTTGATACGTGCCTTTACCAAATATATCATATATAAAACTTTTGGTTCCGATTCCTTCCACTCGAAACGATGTTTCTGATGCTGAAATTGGGGGAAAAAAACGAACAAATTTGCAGGCAGACGTGCAGTCGTGTCAACCATGAAATCCCAACTCGACAGCTGCACTCATCGTGGAAATTGAGTCGGGGAGAATAAAACAATCCGTGAATCGATGATTATTATACGTTATCCATATATGAATGACTCTGCTGCAGCTCGTGTGTTTCGCGACACACTTCATTGGGACACTCAAACGTGAGAATGAAGTACACCTCGATGGTCATAACAGATTTGTCGACCAGCTGCAGTATATCTAGCTTAAGCATGCATGAAAGGACCAGCCGATGTCACTTTGATGAATGCTTTACTGCATCAATTTTTTACTGTACAGTATGAGAATAATTTTGTTCCCTGATTCAATGCTTGGTTAATTATTGTCATCAACGATTTATGTTGACAAGAATTTTTTTTTCATTTTGTTTCTCTTGAATCTCTTCTGGAACCAAGTATTTTTTCTCAAGTAATTGCGCGAACGTCTCTCGAACATGCGATCTGATATTTCATTTTTGGACATCAGTCGCGACTACACCTTTAACCCGAAGAAAAAAAATGCTTGCGAAACTTCAGTGCTACTTTTCGGGCTACAAAAATATACGATCATAATGTACATACGCATATAAGTCTCAGTTATAGATGAAAATAAACGAAATAACGAGGCGTATAATTACAAACCCCACACTGTCCTGGAGTGTCCCCGTATACACTGTCACCGTATCAAATGGACTCGTACGTAAACATCGTAAGCAGTCGGAATTCACATTCGCCCCATTATACATAAGTATTGCGCCGCAAAAAATTTGGTTTTTTCCGAGGTCGAAAATATGTAAATCCACTCGATGTTATATATACAGGGCACACTAAAGTCGCGGCTGTCGTTTGGTTTGTTGCAGGCTACGAGCACAGCCTGATGGGGCGAGCCAGTACGCTGAGCCCGTCGACGCCGACGGCGGGGACGGACAAGAGCGAGGCCGGGCCGGGCGGCCGGCCGAGCGCCCAGCTCGTGCCTCTCGACGACGACAGCCGGGGCAGCTCGGCAAGGGACAGCGAGGACGAGGAGGAGGACGACGACGAGCCCGAGGACGACGAGTCTTTGGAGGATTACGCGATGCCGGCCGCGGTGCCCGTGCCCAAGAGACACGACGAGCAGACCGTGTACGTGATCGAATTCGAGACGGAGGCCGACGCAAAGGGCGACGGACACAGGAACCGCGCTGGAAAGGGACTCGCAGATGGTACGTTCTTTCTTCTTTTCCTCTCCGTATATCTTCCACGTGTATGTGTGTACCCTTTGTACGCGCGTCTCGCGCTCGCAGGGGACGGCCCGTTGACGCTTGTTAAAATTCATACGTGCTCGGAACTCTGTGACAGAAATTCAGCCGGTCTTGGACTGGACGAGTAAACGCTAAGCTGGCGATGTCCTATCCCCGGCTAAGGCAAGGCACACTCAAAGTCGACTTATTGAAAGAAACATTCGCTATTCAATGCTAATGCTGTATGATCCCTGGATAATATTGCTCTTTTTTGCTTTCTCGTATTTCAATTTTCTTTGCACAGATTCAATAGACGCTTCTTGAACGTCGTTCGGTATAACTCGATTTTTCTCGTGCGCTGCTACAGTCGCGTCGCGTTAAATATAATGTGTCTGTAAAGGGTAAGCTAGTAGTTTATGAATTTCAAGTACAAAAGAAAAAATTTTCCAATTGATTTATCCCAACGTTCCAAGTAATTATTGGGATAAATGGATTCATAACAATTACCTTGAGGACGCATGTCGAGGGCCGTCACTGAAATACCATGGACAAATGAAAAAAATACTCGACTAGCTCGCAGCCAGTGGAATCGCCGCTGGTACGAACGCTTGTGCCCAGAAAATGAACTAATGTTTATCGATGAAACGAGTGGATTCCGTGCAAAACAAAGGTGCGGCGCGCGAGCACGAATTTGAGGCGGGGTCGAAATCGATTCGACCCTGCCCTAAGCTTAACTATTTACGGACGCCACCGAGGCATCTGTCTCTCTCTCTTTTCCATACAGTACAAACTTGGGCAATTGATTTTTTTCTTCTTTCAATAAAATACGCGACAGAGGCAATAAAAGAATTTATGCGCGCCTTCAGTAGAACAATCCGAACGTGGTGGGACACTACATTTCGCATATATTCTCAGATTCATATACGCCTCTTTCACATGATTGAATTTCCCAAACTTTTTCATCGCTCGCGAATCCACATAGTGGCTCCGTATTAAGAAACATTATTTCACTTTTTCAATCTGGAATGATAAAAGCTGGCGAAAAGTGCAGTAAAAATCTCGTACCCGTAAAAGAATTTCGTGCAGATCCATAACTAGTCACTCGTGGAGTTCAGGTTACAATGATGCGCCAGTAAAGGGAAAAAGTTTCGTGCGTGTCGTAATATTTTAGTTACGAGCAATTCAATGAGATCCAGTCCGCGCCAACGCTCGCTCCCGTTACTTTTTGTAATTCAAGATGTTGTTGAGATTATCATGCGTAGGGGGCACGAGAGCGGCTTATATTAGCCAGATGCTTATATCAAACTTCCTATGTAGGTGTATCGATTTCCGTAACAGAATATTTAAACTAGGAAGCATACGTCACGTGTATGTGTATGTGTTTGTTCGATATAATGTAACACATGCACGAGTCTAAAACAAACAATGAAACTGGTTGAACAGGTAGTTTGCATTTTGTAATATCTATTAATCTCTCACCTCATCCAGGTTCGGCAGTTCTTCGAATTAATAATGTTTGATATTGTAGAGAACACCCTTCATTGTTCAAATATTGAACGGTAGATTTTTGGGGGCCAATCCGGTGTGAAGTGGATGAAGAAAATCACAAAATCCACCACATAATTAATTGTTGCAACGTTTCGCCAGCAAGGTTCATTTGTTGCTAAGGTTATGAGAAATTTATAGTTAGATCCACCTTTGGTGAACTTGATGGTAAAAGAGACAAAATTAAGAATTTAGTGTAAACAGGCGGGCTACACATTCAATACGAAGATTAATATTTAATATAATTTCCGTATAATGAATGGTGATATGTTCACAAAGTCACTTTTAACAAGCATACTGCTAATTCAGTTGGCAGAGATTTTTTGCTTTCAAAATAATCCCGAAGAAGAATTTCACAGATAAAAAGGATCTCACGTACGTGGATTAGCCGTGGAAAAAGAGCTCGCAGCGGTCGGTAGAGTCTGCAGATCTTGATTTTTGTCTTCGACGGGCAACGGAATCATTGTTATACCCGGTATAAAGGAGCTGCAGAGAGCCAATGCGCGGGGGCTACGACGAAAAATCCCCGGGGAAGCCGCGCGCGGCGCGAGAAACGAGGAGAAAATTCGGAAAAATGAAAAGGAAATGGGTATACGCGAAAACAGAGGACCATTCGGGCAGGAGGGTATACAGCCCCGACAATCCGGCTACACGACAAGTATCAAGAAGAGGCACGGTCGGAGCGTGAAAACGCCATAACCGTGAGTGCGCTCTCGCTCGCCCCCAACAGATCGCAATAAAATCGGATTAGCCGCCGCGGGAGGATATGTCGCAGTGCGAGGTGTCGTTGCAGCTGCCGAAGGATAACTCGCCCCGGCTTAATCCCCGGCTTCGCTCGTTTGCCATTTGGCAAGTGTGCTCTCCTCTCGCGCGCGCTCGCGACCATCGTCGCGTGTGTTCAGCGCGGCCGGTATAATGGCTCCCCCGCGCGCCCCCGCACTTCTTGCGAATTAGCCCCGAGCAGCGTAATTGGCCCGAGGAGCAGCTCGTTCCGGCCACGGAGCATTGGCAGAGGACAGATTTTTCCCGCCTGACGCGGCACCACCGAGATCAATTTAGCCCGGGCGTACGTGTATATACGTACGAGGCGATCCCCGAGCTTTTTATTCGACCTGTCCAGCCCGACGTCCTCATGCAGTGTACCTAAGCTTCCTCGTACTTATCCCCCCCCTCCTCCTGGGACACGAGCTTCTTACCTCAGCTCCGAATGGAAATTCAGCCCAATCGCGTTTTTCCAAATGATACAGTCTTGGATGTAAGTGACGTCGGGGGAGAAGACGGTATACGCGTATAGTGTAGTGGTTTATCTGGCTCGCGGGCTTTTCTCGATCGTTTCAACGTCCACGTGGACCTTTATCGTTTATTACCTCGCTGATAACGCGGGGCACGACTCGCTGCTTGCTATATTCGTCATCAACCACGCGGGCCCGTGCCAAACGATATTACATGCGTGTACGCCGCCGGTTTAATTCCGCGTCTCGGAAATATTCCTCTCGTAAGCGAGCGCAAGGCTGCAGTGCAAGAAGAGCGAAGGCGCATGTATAATATGCGGAAACGCGCATGAATATGCAAAATGAAAATTGCGCTCGACTCCCATAGGTGGATGCGGGATGCTAATTTTACTCGAAATTTTCTTAAATAAATCATCCGATTTTTCACTCGTGATTCGCCCGAGATATGTAAGAGATTCGAAACGTGGAATTTAGATTGTGTATACGAATTCGCTTCTCGAATGTTGCGTCACTCTCGAAAATCTGACGTAACATATTCATAAAATCCACACGAGCTTTTATCTATCCTTATTGAACTTTCATGATCATAAAACGCTGACTGCGCATTGATAGATTTATTATTTACGAGAGGTCAGACTGCAGTTCAATTTTCGCTAGTCCATTGTCCTCATTCACAGTTGTGTAATCGGTTAACATTTGTCTTCGTGCTCCGACGTTCGTAAATGGCATTATGGGACTTGAATATGCTTTAACAAGCGCTGAATTGAATCTTTCAAATCGGTCATTTTTTTTAGTTGACGGTACGCAACGAGAGTAGTAATATTATCTTGTTTCGAGTTCACTCCGCGCTCCAAGGAATTCATCATTGCATCAAAATTTGACTTATAGATTTGTCGATTGAAAAAAGCTGTAACATATGTATCAATTAATCAGTTGAGTCATACACATTTTCACTGGTTAGCCTGGAAATGGGATGTGTCCCAATTGTGAGGACACAAATGCAAAGGGACGAAAATACTCGATAAATCAATATTCACGCAAAAGTTAAAACAGTTCGAGCAAATGCAACATGCGTTATTCTACAAGCGGTATTCTAAGTAAAATTTACACAAAATCAATTAGCGAAACCATGATTGCGAAACCTCGATTTGCAATCCCAATGCATGGTTCTTTGATTGCATGATTTTGAAACATTTCGAAATCTTGCAATCAAAACGAATACTTTACTTTTAAAATCTATAAAATCAAATTATGACGCTTTGTCGATCGATTGGCTGTCTCAATTTGAAGAAAATAAAAGTTTGCTGTTTACCTTTTGAATGTTTTGATGTATGTTTTGATATATAATGTTATGGTACTATAAATTTTGTACATAGAGACAATAGAAGAGAAACAAATATATGAACGTTATAAGCTTATAAAGTTATCCAAATCTTACGAAATGAATACAACGACCGATTTTGCATTCTCAAAAGTTCAAGCCATAGCTCAATCACACGAGATGATGAATTGAAATTAAGATGTTTTGAAAAATCTTACTTCTCCGAAGTGGAAGCTTTGTAATGGCGTCAAACAAGACAATTTGTAATTTTCTTTCTTTTGCTGAATTCTCAAGTACCCGTACAATGAGAATAACTAAAATGCCTGTATATATATATTTATGCGGATGTATCTCACGTTTTCCTTCATCACACGACACTTGCAAAAGTAATTGTCAGATTCTGATGAAATTTGGCAGAGTGTCTCAAATTAATGCAATTCGAATCCGATTCAATCCTGAGCCAAATTGGATCGGTCGAGATACGTTACAAAAAAAAATGTTCATCGTTTCGGAAAATCGACAATTTTTTCGTACTCCTTTCAACTGAACTTTTACTGCAGAACCAAAAAGTCCGCTAAACCTCAAAGGGAAAGATACTATCCTTATTTGACTGGGAAAAACTTCCATCAAGTGGATCAGCAGTATTCTTCCTCAAAGACGCTTTGTAACTACAGTATACTGAATTTTCTTGATTAGGTATTTCACTATGTTAAACGAAAAGATCTCGCAAAGAATCTTACAAATGTCTAATTCATAAAGACTTTTTGAGAAATCATTCTACTAATTCACCTTGTTGTGTGGTTTCTTTCTGTAATCAAGATTATTCGCAGTGTCAAGTTCAATGTGAGAATCTAAATAAACATGTACTTCAACAACTCCCATCACGAAGCCGGTAAATATATATATATATATATATAAAATTCGTTGTTTCACCAAAGCTTTTTTCGAATTCTCTCACTGAACTCGCGCTCAATTGTACTCTCTCATTGTACTTACCTCATTGTACTCTCCAAAATAAAACGAAATTTCTTCCCCTAATAAAGTCAAATAGAGGCGCGGGGGATCTAAAGTAGAGCAGTACGCTTTAGTTTTATTGTACGAGTATACGCAATGAGATTGCGATGAGTCTGCCGAGTTGCTTTTATTACTCCAATTCAGGACGGAGACGCACACATGTGCACTTCTAAACAATGACTTTCGCACGCGTCCCTTTTTTGTTTATTTCTCCCGAAATACAATGAGAATTTTCGCACGATTTCGAACGCGAATCACGGATAAACTGCTATTTACAGGCTTTTTCCGTTCGGCACGAGTGAAAGTTAGTTTTGATAGCGGCGCAACGTGAGTTTGGGATATAATTCATTTAACTCGTCGACGCGTTGCAACTGCTTCAGCTGGAAATTGATATACGGAATTATCCTATAACACAGATATCAGTTGTGTAGGAAGTACTTCTGTTCGTAGTCTCGTATATTTCGACATATTGTTCTAATAGTTTTAATGGGCCTTAAGCTTTGAGATATAGTCAACACGGTCGTTAAAGTGCAAACTACTGCAACATCGCTAACATTTCCAAACAAGGCCTCGCAGTCACCTAGTCACACATATCAAAAATGAACAAACGCGTGTTCTCGTTCTTGCACCCGATAAAGCAAGTTTCTTTTACGATGCTCGATTGATGATCATGTCACTAATACAATATTTGCCGGGACGGATTTTTCTCTCTTCTCTACCCTCCCTTTGTTCCAGAAAAAAAAAGTTCTTTTCAATCTTCTCTCAAGAAGCTATATATTCGAAAGAATTCCATAAAACTTTCAAGGAGGCGCCTGTTGAAGGATGTCAATTTTTCCCTCTATCTCGTGAGTCTCGAATGAATATTCAGAGATACATAAGGCGAAGGTATTATCATTTCGAAGATTGAAGCGTGCATAATTCAATCTATGCAAATTCTTTGTCGGAGTCTTAAAGTTCTTCCCCTATATTGAATCCGCGCTAGCATTAGACCCCCGATCCGGAATATACGTACGGCAAATATCAATAACAACAACTCTATTTGAGCGAAGTTTTAAATTCGAAAAAAAAAACTGACAATATAAAATAATCTAACCAGGAAACCACTTGGAGCTTGGGTCTTGGATCTTGCCGAATTTTCGGAGATATAATAGCAGGTGCAGTTTGCCAAATCGATAATATATTATAGTCAATAATCATCTAACGTTTTGATTTCTCCACGATATTGTCATCTTCTTCTGCGAACTATGTATATAAATAGAATCAGCAATGGTTATATGTCAGGCAATTCAAATAATTTCATAATATCAAAACACACACCTATAAGATATTTAGTAGAATTGTAGGTCCAAGTATAAGGTGGCCAACTGGTAAATATGTACTAATTACGACACTGACTAGGAGGGCCCATTAATTGTCCAGTTTTTAGATTGGCAAGTTGAAGTCACGATTCGTGAATCCCGAGGTTTACGGTTTTGCCCATCACTCGACCTTTTGGGTGCGGCAGCTAGGCCAGTAAGAAACTCGCCGGTGCCCCACGATGTAATCGCATGAATAATCAAACTGGGGCTTGATGGTATTGATTGAATAATTAACCCGAAGTTTCTTACACAAGTATACATACATATAGCTGGTTACATAACGTTTTTATTCCCTCGCGAAGCCCTTGCCGACGTTCATCGAACATACCCAATAATGAATTGGACTAACGCGACGCTTTGCTTGTGTCTGTTTCAGAGATGGGCGAGGGCCAGAGCCCGCTGGACCCGTGGTCGATAGTGTGGTACATCGGCTCGTTCGGGGGCCTGGTGGCGTTCTTCCTGATCGTGAGCTGCTCGGAGTGGTGCTGCCGGCGGGGCGCCCGGCCGCTCTCGGTGCCCTACACCCAGCGCGGCGAGGTGATCAACGCGGCGCCCCAGACGGAGTCGCCGCCGCCGCCGTACCACCTGTTCGCCCCGCCGCCCTACGACTCGGTCAACTACGCCGAGCTCGCCGGGGACAAGCTGTCGGGGGTCGGGGGCGGGGGCGAGAAGCTCGACATCTACGTGATCACGGTGCCGATCCACCACGGGGTCGGGCCCCTCGGCCAGCAGCAGCAGCAGCCGCCCGCCTAGAAGCACGTGCTCCTGGTGGCCAAGTCCCGGCTGCTGGGCACCAGGCTCCTGCTGCTGCCGCTGCGCCCGCGCAAGCGCACATGACGAAGGCCCCACCAGCGGGGCCCGATCGCCAGGCCGGCCCTGCCCCCCGTCGACGCCGCCCTGCCCGGCCCCGCCGCGCCGCAGCTGCCCCACTGCTGGACCATGTGAGCGTTGGGCGCCATTGTCCCCGGCCCCCGGAACTGCACTCGCTGCGATGCTGACCAACGCGGGCGTCGTGACGCGGGTACGCTGCTCGCGCGGGACATCCGGGTACGGTAGCGCGTGACGCGCGCACTCCCGCCTCGCGCACGAGGAAGCGAGAGTCATTTTCGCTGCTCCAGCCAGGGATGCAGCGTGTATTCCGGCCCTCGAGCTCGCCACCCGACTCGACAAGTCGATTTCGCCCCGTCGAAATCGACGCATCTCCCGACCTATATGTATATAGGCGGACAATCGAGCGCAGGAAAGCACGAAGTCCCTTGGAGCGCGCGCGGCAGCGAGTATATACACACACACAAACAACCGGCGCGTTTATCGGTCACGGCCCAGTCGCGAAAGGGGGACAAGCGCCGAGTCGGACGCACCAGCCGCGGGACTATATATACATTAATTTGCGCCCGAAGCAACGAAGACGTGTATGTATATATATATATATATATATATATATATATATATATATATATATATATGTGTATACATATATCCAGCGGAGGACGCGAGGCTCGCGTGGAAAATCAAAATAACGAGCGAACTCGCGCTCGCGCCGACCTCAATGTATATCGCGCGGCGGCGGCGGCACGAGCTGCAGCAGCTCCGATCGCCCAGCCAAGGCTGCGCGGCGCTTTTACTGCACACACACATTTTCCAAAGCCAAGCGCGTCACCCGCGTGTAAATATATACGTGCGCGCGCGCGCGTGTCTGCACGTTTGCGCACGGGCGAGCGACGATCTCGAATCGGTTCGGCATTACGTGTATAGGACGGAGGTGAAGCTGTGCGTGCGCGCGCCAGTGCTATATACGAGTAACAGCGCGTGTATATATGTATGTAATGTATGAAAAGAGGCTGCTGGCGGCCGTGAAGGCGAATGCTAACCGATCGGAAGCTGCGCGCCGCTGTTTGTTGCGGCTCGATCCGATTATATGCACTCTCGTATGTATATTTAAGTTTGTACCCGTCGATGCGCGCGCGCGCGTGGCTTCCCAATCGTCCCGTCTTCGTCGGTCGACTCGACTTTCGTCCGATAATCGAGAGAAGCGAGACCCGCGGGGCGGCCGGGGGGAGGAAAGGGAAACGAGACCGAAACCGCACGCGCGCGCGATTCGCGATTTCGCCTCTCGCGCGCCGCTATTAATAAAACGTTAGCGTGCGCACGCGGCGTCAAAAATAAACCGAGCCGCAGCGAGAAAAGCGCTCGGCAGCAACCCGCGACGCCGCAAAAATGCCCCGCGGACGGACCGAAAGAACTTCCCAGCGCTTTTTAACGTGTGTATACGTGTGCGCGATCAGAGTGAATATACGTATATACACACGTACGTATGTATGCACGCTGCAGCCGGCGGAGAAGCGCGCGCGTCGAGTGCCGCCGTAGGAAAAAGAAGAAAGGGGGAAAAAAGGAGACCCGAGGCTCGCGATAAAAGTCGTTCCGCCGATATTGCGCACGGCCGCGACGGCCGACAATTGGCGGACTGCCCGCTCGCCCGAAAGCTCGTGTCATTGTAATCGGGCGCGCGGGCTAACGAAGTCGCGCCCTCGCGCAAAAAGTTTATTCCCGAGCTCGACGCGCTGGATCGTCGATGCCATTTTACCTCCTTGACAATTTTGGCTCGCGCGCGCGCGTTGCCGACGCGTATATACACGAACATATATGTATACACATGCGATGTATCTTAACCGAAGAAAAATGTTATTGTTATACAGCTTGGATGGAAATCTCAATTTTCTCTTTTCCTTTTTTTTCTTGTTTCGCCACTCCGTCGGAGTTGTACATACCGTTTAGTATTAAACGAACGCAGTTGATTGCTATTCAAGTTTTTACCTGTTGATTCTGGTTGCGGCGAGTCTTATCTAGAATGCTATTAAGAATCGAGAAAGCGCCTTTGGACAGATCGAGGAGAAAAACCGAGAGACTTTTGATCGCGTTTGTCAAGTCGTCGCTCGAGTCGACGAAATTTTCTAACCGCGCGCGCGAGTTCCCGAGACATTTCGACTGGTCGTTACGGGATAATCAACGATCCGTCGTGACGCGCGTCGAATTAGGATTCAGCTCGTACGATGAATCTTCGATGAATTTACTATTCTGACTGTACGCCACGTGCCCGTATAGAATTAGGCTCGACGTGAGACGATAGCGGGAGAAATTTAATGTCAACGACCCCCAAACGCACTCGCGATTGGACACACGAATTAGACTGATTTCCTCAAAGATTGTTGACCTACGTGTCGTACTCTTGTGAAGCAAACAGCTGACGCAAACCCATATAGCGTAAACTCGAATCGGTATTTAAGCGAGGCGCGAATCGACAAGACTCGAGAGGAGAGGATAAAAAAAAGACCCTCGATTAGGCGTGGCTCTCGTTCAATTCCGCGTCTTCTCTCTCGTCTCTCCTTTGATAATGAGTGATTTATCGTCGAAACTTCGCCCGACAAGCGTTCGACCGTTTTAACTCGGAGCGCCGCGAATGATCTCAACTAGTCGTTCACAAAGTGTACATATGTAAATTGTCACATGTATCTATATATGAATAAACATATAGATATGTATGCATACTATACGAGGCAAAAAATGTAGCACCCGCGAAAATCATACGGTTATCATGTAATGCGCCATGTATCGTGTGAATGAGAAGAAAAATCACGTTAGTTTGTAAGAGCGTGTGAATGTGCGCAAGTGTGCAGGAGAGAGCGATGCTACGAGCGTGTACAGCGTCGCTAAATTATTTTTTATACTTTTATACACACACAGGACACAGACCGAGGCCGTTGTGTAGATTGTGCATCGGCGACGATCGAAACGACTCTATTACCAATTGTACATGTAAACAAGTGATTGATTGTCAATGAGAGATTAAAATTCCATTTGATTCCATACATTAAATATCGAATTTGTCTTGTTATTTATACCTGGCATTACTCAATCCCTATATATACATATATTTGTGATTACCCAAGACGTCCGAGTATAATTGAGCAATCGTCGATTCTAACGTCTGTCTCAATTGTCGATTGTAATTCACGAAAAGATATAAACACGAACGGTACTGATTTCTGCTGCACATACTCGATAAGATTACTAATTTCTCATTTCGTCTGACAAGCCAGACGTTCCTTGTCGAGATAAAAGAAAAACAAAATCTCGTCAAACTCTACGATACGCCGTTGAAAATTCACGACTGAAATGGTCGTCTTTTGTGTATGGATGAATCGGCAGACGATCATCCGATGCGTTGGCTAATCCAAGCAGAAACATATCCTTGAGACCTCCTCCTCCAAATGAATCACGCACTATGGTCTCGAACCTCATGTATATTTACACTATTATCCAATTGAATCCGATCTCGCGCATCTCCGTATCCCTCGCGTTACCTCAATCGCGATCTAAGCAGCGAATACTTGTATGTATCGCAAGCTGAAAACATCAACAGCACAATTGAGGCTCGCGCGCGAACCTTCTCGAATCAATATCTATATATATGCATATGACACTGCAAAAAAAAGCCCCGAGCGCGTAAACAAATGTAGGCGCGAGAATAACGACGAAAACAACAACAGCAACGCGTGCCAGCTCGCCGGGGGACAAGGTATATCGCGGCTGGATCACCGCCAGCCAAGTATACATATTGTATGTGTGTGTGCGCGCGCGACGAAAGCCGGACCAATGCCATTGTCAATCGCGCGCGCGCACGAGCCGATGGAGGAGCGAGTTATGTCAGCTGGTGCAACGAGTTCGTCGACTCTTTGAGCCGAGCGATTTTCGCGGGCAACCGCGAGATATGCCGAGCACGTCACCTGTATATAATACCGCGACACGTATGTATATAGCTGGGCATTTCCTCGTCATCGATGCCGTCGCTTCGCCTTTATCACGCGGCTGGATTGAAGTTTTTGAGTAACACCATATTTATGGTATACGTGATCATAAACGCTCATTTTACGCATCGATTACCATGCATTAAATGCGATTTTACGCACCAGTGCTTTTGCCCAATTATTATAGTACTAGTGCCTAGAATGCGATTTTACGCACTCAAATCGATGCGTAAAATCGCATTTAACGCACTAGTTTCATAATATACTATTACGTATACCGTCAAATTTGGCTACTGCGAAAGCTCGTGTTTTTATATGTCCGCTTTCCAGGAGTGACAGGTGGGACGAGGTTTTTTCGCGGGGGATTCAGTGAAAAGTTGAAAAATTCACGCGTTCTCGGGAGTGAACGCTTTTTCAGCCCACTGTTCGTCGTGAATATATCCGCGCGTTCCCGTGAAAACATTGATTTTCCGCTTTGAACGCACGGAAGGGAGGATTCTTTTTTTCTGACGATTCCTTTTCTCCTGTGCGATTTCAAACGCATTTCGAGACGATTCAAACCCGGCTCAGGCGGATTTATCGGGCCTCGTGGCTACGCGCGTGTATACGAAGCAACGAAATTCAGACATGCAACATTTTCTCATTTTCCACTCGGAATACGCAAATTAATGGTTTTGTCCAACGAATCCAGCGTTGGCGAATGAAAAAAAAAAGGATCTCAAGGTTTTCTCGTATACAGAGCTGCAGCGCAGCTCTTCACAAACATATTCCCCAGCCGCGCCGGCGTCGCTGCTGTTTCGTGGTGGAAAAACTGTTTGAAAAGCGTTGAGTCGTGCGAGAAATGCAAATTTTCGGGAAATCGCGGCTCATACTTTTTTCAAGATCCGCGAAAAAGAAGAATGAGAATGCTCAATTTAAATTGCGCTTGGTCGGCCGGGAGCCATAATGTATATTTGTATATAATTCACTTCAACCGGGGCTTTTGTTATTTCACTTTCTTTCTTTCGGCGAAAAAAATTCCAGGCTGCGCAGGTATATCCTCGAAACGCAGGGGCAGTCGCACACGGCGATATTTCAAACATACTTCCCTCGTCTAGCGTGCGACATAATTAACCAGGAGTGAAGCTCACTGCGCGCAGGTAGGGGTGGAAACTCCGTCTAATTACGTATGCACACATGCGCGCTCGCGAGTTTCCTTTGACGCGCATTTGCACATGCATATGTATATTTATTTATATAAAGAAGCGCTTACAGCCGAGAGATAAGTTTGAAAGAGAAGATGGCAAGCAAATATACTTATCCCGGGCCGCGTCGTCGCGGGATAGCTTTGCACCGTACTCCGAGAGGAATTAACTTATCAACGCCGATTATATACGCGAGCCGGCTTGGGAGTGAACGGGAAGCTGCACCGGGCGAGAAGAAGAGAGAGAGAAAAAAGAGTAGATATATATATACACATTTTAAATAGTCACGAGTGCATTCGAGGTGGCAGCGAAGAAAATCACTCGTGCCACCGGTGTCCGCGCGCGCGCGTGTCGCTTGGCGCATAAACAGCTGAATAAAAAGGAGAGTGAATATAAATTGGTCGGGTTCGCGGGGGAGATGAATTATTTTTTTTCCTTCCCCCGCGTGCGCGCGCGGCTCATGAAAAATACTCTGTGTGGATTTTCAATTTGGTTTATGCGCTATAGTTTTGACGAGGAGAGGATGGAAGCGTGTTTTATACGAGCGCCGAGCCTGAAACGAGCGACTCCCCCTGCCATCCGCGCGCAAGACGTCCCCCGTCGCTCGTATAATAAAACTGAGAAAATTTGGAAACTTTATACTGGCGCGCGTCGTTTCGCAGGAGTGCGGGCGTTCCGTCGAGCAGCCGGCGGCGGACAGGGGACGTATGTATCTACGCGATCCTGGTGCTCTCTAAATTCCTTACAGTAAAACCTCGCTGTGCTATAGTGGAAATATTAGAACTAAATGATATAATGAATACACTACTGTAAGTACAGTAAGACTCGTTTCACTGCAGCTTGCCATGAGATTTTCACTGGAAAAAATTTAGAAAGTGGAGAGCGTATACATCGGATTTCGAAATTTAACGAAGAATTTTTATACTTACGATACGTTCGATCATCACGGCCTATACATGGGCCTCGTGTTTTCGATCTCGTCAAGCGCAAAACCTGCCTGCAGTGCAAACGAGGTTGTATCTTGAGCAAAAACCTAACAAAGTTACTCCACTAGGCAACTTGTGAGATACTAACCAGGCGAGGGGTGGCGATGAACATGTGTATGTATAACCGAGAGCTGTTTTTGCGCTGCTTCATCAAAGTACATATACATGTATATGCGCGCTCGCGCAAATTCCCGCGCAAAGTCCGAACAATTCGGGGGTCATGCCGATGAGTTGATAAAAGCCTCAACGTCGCTGAAGTTTGCTAGACGCCGGCCGACAGTTTGCCTATAATGTATGCGCAAGTTTATGTGAACTCCGAGCTCGGTGTCGGACAGCTACACGTCTGATTATAATGTATATGTATGTGTGTGTATTCGGTGAACGTATAAGTGTATGCGCGAGTACGAGAGATATTTAGACGCCGTGTCTCAATGTTGTACGGTGAGACGCGGTAAATCATACACGGACCCGTATCGCGAAGCGAATCGGCGATCGGATCGCTATATCGACGAGACAGTTAATTCTTTAAATACAGTTAATTCATTAAAGTCGATTTTTTTCGGAATTCATAATTTCCGTTCAGCCTTTCGAAGTTGTGACTCTTACAAGCACTCGACAGTATTGTATATGAAAAAAATACCGAAAATTGGTTTAGCTCTTCAAAATTTCATAAAAACCGCTCAAAACCTTCAAATGTGATTATCTCGCTAAATAATGGGTTTTTGAGCGAAAATAAGCGAAATTCGGGATCAGTCGATTTTTTTCGGAATTCACAATTTCCGTTCAGCCTTTCGAATTTGTGATCCTCACAAGCTCTCGACAGTATTCTATATGAAAACAAAATACCGAAAATTGATTTAGCTCTTCAAAATTTCATAAAAACCGCTCGAAACCTTTAAATGCGATTATCTCGCTAAATAATGGGTTTAGAGCAAAAATAAGCGAAATTCGGGATCC
This sequence comes from Aphelinus atriplicis, assembly GCA_020882685.1. Classification (NCBI taxonomy): domain Eukaryota; kingdom Metazoa; phylum Arthropoda; class Insecta; order Hymenoptera; family Aphelinidae; genus Aphelinus; species Aphelinus atriplicis. Next base: position 74,542,520 of record CM037073.1, read on the forward strand.
CGAATTAGATTGACTATCGCGAGTATCAAAGATGCTGGCGACTTCGGGCTCGCGGATTTTGCAGGAATATTTTGAAATAGCTATATACATAACGTACTGATTCTTTTGATATACTCAAAGGGTATATATACGAATGATATGTCTATAAATCGATAAATAAATAAATCGATGAATCGATGAGTTTTCTTTTCATTCGCGAAGAATTAGAGAGCGCGAGCCTGCTTAACTTGCTTGGGAGGAGCAACGACAAAGAGTTTTATAAACGACTCTATTGAATAGAGAAGATATGGGCGAAAGAAGGAACGACGCTGTTTTATATATCTATATATATATATATAGCGGTCGTTTGTGTATTATGAAATTGAATGCTGGCAATTTGAAGGGAAAAAAGGCAATCGATCGATGCAACCAAGTGAAAGAAATCCGTCCCACCGGGGCCGGCTCTGTGGAGTATAAATGGAATTAAACCGGGCAGGTGCTAGTGCGCGCTTTTATTGCGGATTAAGGATGAGCCGATTCCACCGTATACACATACATACATATATATATATTTACTCGTATGTCCCTGCGCCAACTTCCGATGACCATTTGAAATGGATGTGTATACATACATACATATGTATACAGAAATACGCGCGCGCGCGCGGCAAATGCAGCGAATATTTCAGACTCGCGATCCTCATCTATATATATTTTTATAGCACTATCCCGTTTATAAAAATCCGAACGGAAGCCCCCATCAGCCGTAAGATTGAGTTTACGCTAATAATATTCAGATCAAAGATATATCCATCCGCATGTGTATATACATATATACATACGAGCGGTCGGATCGAAAACCGTCGATTCTTGTGCCCGCATAATAAATCCAGCCACTGAAACTTTCTTCATCCGGAAAGTACAATTGTTGCATATAGATACACTTGGTATAGTTCGCTTGGACTCGACTGACGCGGGGATGATGGAGTTTTCAGCAACGCTCGGGCTCATAAATATACATTCGCCTCGTCGCGCGAATCTCTACGAGAGATGCAGAGTCGAGCCAGAAGGACACGGGACCACGAGAGAAAAGAGAGACGACGATTGATTGATTGATTGATTGATTGATTGGCTCTGATTGATTGATTGATTAACTGGGGGCATATCAGGATCGAGAAATGCAAATCTCCACCTGATTTTGTTTGAAGATATATACATATATAGTATTACAAAATTATGTTTACATCGTGTTACAAGTGAGATATTTTACTATGTATCCCCATACGAGTGTGGCTAATTATTGCAAATATACAAGCTTATACTTCAACACTCAAGAGGAGAAAATCTGCAGTTTTTCCGGAGTTACACATGAATGTATTTTCAGAGAACAATTTCCATTGTTTTTTCCTGCGAGGCTAAAAAATAATGAGCAAACCTAAATATACCCAAGATAAGCCTAAATATACATTGAGAGCAGGTCGAAGCAATTTGGTATAAATACACTTGGTAATGAACAAGTGGCATTTTTCTCGATCAACTTCCTCCAGAAAAAAAAACAATAGTTTTACGGGATCTAATCAGAATTTCCGGATTTCTCGAGTAGATAATATTCTTGAAATTTCGCAATCAGACGCAGTTAGTGAGTTGAATACGTGATCGAAATTTCTAGTGCAGGTTCGCTCTCGGGCGTGGTTTACATACATGTATACAACGGGTAAATAATGAGAGAAGGCGCGCGCGCGGGCCCGATCGACCTTCACACTGTATGTATATACATATATACTACGTTTACAAATGCGAGAGTAGTTTTTTCGAGTGCTGTAATAACGCGCACTCGTATAATGTGCACTTGATGCATTACACGATTGCAGGACGGATCTCGATGTGGAGAGGTGTGATTATGATCGATGACTCATTCGTTCGGGAGGATTTTGAAATTAATGGATTGCCGCGACGAGTTGCGCACTGAAAATGAGTGCGCGATCGGCGTCGTTAGATTGCGTATACCGTTTCCTTACGACAAACCGATAGTCCAGCAATTAAAATGTGAAAACAATTTTAATTTTATTCATCGAGTACTATGTATGTGGCTTCTTCGATCGCTCGAACAATCTCCTCGTTGCGACTGAATCCATTGGCTTCGATCAAAAATTATCTTAATATTCTTAATTATCAAAGTTCAATTGACGTCATACGTCTTTTTTTTGCATTTGAAAGTCGAAGTTTCGAAGTTCTCATTCTGTTTTCATCCATTTAACTCCCAAAAATATTGACATTGGAAAAATACGTTTTATTTTTAATTTTCAACGGGGATGCCTGGGCAATCGCTCGCTTGTGTATTAGCCGAGAATGTGCATGTAGTACCGTGTATACGGTGGTTCTTTCAGCGAGATATATTTTTCACGAGTTGAGATTACCCAGGTGTGAATAATATTCATGCGATAAGCACATACGAGCGCGATAAAACCCCCCCAAAAACGAATCAGCCGTAGCGTCGAGAGGGGCATAGAAAACGAGGGATGAAACGCTAATGAAAAAGAACAAGACACGATTCTCGCTATTTATTCATGAAAAACCTGTTTGCTACTCTCGCGAGAGTCTTGTGCGTATCTTTTTTTTGTTGCCTCTCACAAACTACATACGATTTTTCATCCACAACTTGATTGCGCTCGGATATATCGGAATCGAATCTCAAATGCCCGAAACGTTCTCGGATATATATATATTGAGAAAAATTATTACCATATGACTACTTAAATAGAATTCGTTCGATTCCAGTAGATATTCCTCTTCCTAACAGATCCACTACTCGTTGCAAGTTGATTTGAATAAATTTCTTTCTCACCAGTGGGGTTGTGGAAGATAAAAGGTTTCCTGAAAAAACAAGCCATACATTCTTTGAATACATTCTTTTCTCCTTTAAATTTCTCATTTATACACGTGAATCTCATTTTAAAATCTCTGCCAACCACCGGGTAATCTATACTCCCACTGTACGTGGTCCGTAACTTACGCGAGAGTCCACATGGCGCACCATTATTCGTTTGATTCCAAGCGACTGAATACATTTTCAATCAAATCTTACTTAGCTTCTATGCATGACTCGTTGAGATCAAACATTGAACATTGATCACTACCGAGCCATAAACTTTTTGCAACTGTTAGTAAATGCATTTGCACCTACGTGCAATTTTTTTCTTATCGATTCGTAAACTTGTGGGATTTTCCTTATTTAAATTATTCTCGAAGAAAATTAAAGAGAGAAAACTAATTACTGGAAACTCTTTGAAAAACAAATTTTCCTCGAAAACGATTTGAACACGGGAAATCGCGTGAGTTGGCGAATCTATATGAAAAATTGCAACATTATTGCTCGTTAAAAGAGTTCGAGTAGCTCGTACAAGTGAAGTCAGCTTCTCGAAATTATTAATCGCATGATTCACTTTGAGCTGAGATGAACTTGCGTTGTTCGAAAGGATTTTACATCACGAACAACAACAATCGCAGTTATTATACATTGGAAAGAGTGTGAAGAAATGGGTTTCCCTTGAGATTAGAAACAATTTTTCTGATAAAATCCATCAGAGAAGGCATTCCGGAGTTTTTCATTAGCGTACAGGTCGTTTGTAATGAGTATTTGTCTCGGCGAGGAATGGACCCGACCCGAGGAGGAGGAGAAGGAGGTTGGAGGCCTCGATATTGCCGTTTGTCTGCGGTCTCCGAGGTCGGGAACCTCAACGCTCTCGCATTGTTTCGTATGGGGTACAGACCTCGGCACACTGCTGATGAGATAGACTGATAGATAGCCGAATAGGGGGCACGTTCATTTTTTACAAATTACACGTGGCTTGTGGAATCATATATGTATACGTGCGACGTGACTGTAGATATACTGGGTAAATGATATACTTATATATACGCCGAGACATTTCTTATTAAACTCATTGAAATTTTGTCGGCTCTTTCGTATTTTATCTCGCCAAGTTGTCAAGTTTTATCGTGAAGCTTGATATTCCAAGTAACGTATTAAATTTTATTCTGGAGCCACTTGGAAGAAGGGTGGCTTAGTTTTCGTGGCTGCTGTACAGTAGATTAATGTGATCATGAGTGACATCGCGGAAAATTGAGACATAAATTTTGATTTCACGAAATCATGAAATAATATCTCCAGACCCAAGCAATATGAATTATTGGGCCGTTCGCTTAGATGAAGAGCGCTAACGTATGAAGAGTAATATACATCGTAGATGCTCTTTTAATTCGAACTTATTGTTGTTCAGTAAATTGAGACAGTCTATAAATGGATATATAGACGGCTGCATCTGATCGATATAGCTCAATCATTCAAAATGATTATCCTTTAAACTGAGGAACAAAGACCAACCTTTTATAGCATTAAAGATAAATGAGATTTCGTTCCGGGCATTGAGTGACTTGATTACATGACGAGGATTCAATTTGACATGATCTGCTTAATTATAAATAAAATACTGGAACAATTTAATTCTGGAATTAGGTACGGATTGTTCTATTTATTGATCCAACTTTCGCACTGATGCTTCTCTTCAATCGCTTACCACCTACCGAGTTATCGATAGATTGCATGTTTAACTATAGAAGTTTTTTTCCTACCAGAGCAAATGACGATATCTTATAAAAGGACAATATCATATTCTTAGAAAGTTGTTGATATTTCTATAGTTACGGATGAAAAACGTTATCTTGTAACACATCCTGTTATAAATTTAATTGTGATCTAAATTCCTCTATCGATTCTTGATAACTAATTTCCAACTGAGCTGACGATTTGATTTTAATCAAATTTTCGAATCATTTTGTTACTAAAATTCTCATCTGTATAATTTCAAGTTACCATCGCGGAGTACAAATGAATTTATAACTTATTCCAATGCGATGACTAATGAAATTCCTTCCACTTTATCGCCATGAATATAAATTGATGAAATAAAAACACCAGTAAATAACACCATCACTGTTTTCAATTTCGAAAATTAGGATGTTCGAAGGAATCCATTAAAATAATACATAAATTACGGGTATATAGCTGTTCGAATTAACGGGGATAAATCCGTATCCCGTACCCCGCGCAATTAAATCGTCGATTTAGGATGTAAATATGATGCACATTCGATTGTCGGAGGAAAAACGACGCGGCTGCACCGACAATGAAATTTATCATTGTGTTTTTCTTTTTTTTTCCAACTCGAACGGGAAATTCAATTAATCGACCAATCAACTTTTTCCCGAAAAGAAAAAAAACGTGCGGGCTACGAGTCTCTTCAATCCACGTTGAATCTTATCGAAATAATCTCCTTAGGCTGGGAATCTCCGCGGCTCGGATTGCCAATCGGAACCGTCTACGAAAGAAAAGGACGCGTTCGCTGCGAAACTCACACGTCGCAGTAACTTCCGGCCGAGGTAATTTGTCTGCGAGGCGCGTATATATATCATTTTAGGCACAGCTAAAGTCGATGTGGAGGGACACGTATGCAATGCAATACTGAAAGAGTAGCGCCGCTCATGCTGTATACTTGTTATTTCCTCCTATATTTATGTGTGTGTTACAGCGACGAGATAGAAGCGATTCGCTGTGGAAACTTTGGCATATAATACACAGAAGTGTACACGTAGAAGAATACGAGGAGCGCCCGTCTCTATATCCCTGTCCCTTATTTTCGCCGCGGGCGCGGCTGCCGAGCTCCGGCATACTTTTTATAAGCGCCTCGGAAGAGGCAAATGTATGCACAATAAGACATCTCATCCCGGCGGGCCGAGCTCGCGCCGCCGCCGACACTGCCAAGGATTTGGCATTATGAGACTCGGTTATATTCCCCCGGGGCCGCGCCGTCTCTTTCTTATGCAACTGGTCGCTTGGCAGCGAACTGAGCAACCCTATATAGAGCCGCTGCCGCCCAAGAGAGCGAGTGCGAGGTACCCGAGTCGTAAAAGTGTGTGCCTCAACTTTTGGATTGCTTAAATTACCCCTAGATTTGGGCGGATTTTTGATTTATCGACTCGGCGCAGCTCCGCGAAATCGCCTCCTCGGCTTCGCATTCATATATTTACATTTATGAGCGCTGAATTATTGTTGCCGTAATGGCTCATCCGATATATGCGGCAGCGGAAATATGTGTCACTTGGATCGTGTCTGTCACGTGGCGCAGTAGTCGATTTAGTGACACGCGTGAAAAATCACGATGTAACCCACGTGTGATAATCCCAAAGCGAATTGTCGGAGCGCGACTATTATAGATAGAGATATTGGAGAACCCAGCCAATAAGATCGTTCATCGTCGAATGTTCGAAGTTGTCGGATCGGGCCGAACGTTGATGAGAAATTGAATATCCGATTGGGCACATCAAAATTTCAATTATCAATATGCGGAAGCCAATTCGAGCGTTGCAGCTCGAATATGCATATATATAATATATATATATATATACGTATGCATAAATACATGTATTCGGTCGTTCACTGCAGAGCAGCACGCGGACACTATTCTATCTAATCTTGAAATATACTTCAAGGTTACAAGAGCCATTCAAACTTTTCGTGGGTCGTTATTCGAGTTTCGAAAAGCATCTCTCCAACCAGCATGACGAGGACAAGTTTTTTTTTCAATTTAACTAGACGTAAAAGGGTACTTTATGGACTTTTACTGTCCAAACTTTTACGGGCACTGTTATTTTTACCTCAAGATCTATTCTGTATGTACCCGTTCTCTTGTTTCGGAAAGAAAAGTTACGTGGGGGGGGGGGGGAGCGAATCGCGTTTCATTAGAAAGTCTCGGGAACAAAGCAGTTTCCCGGTAGTTAATGTATTTTGAAATCTAAAATTTAAGAGATGATTCAGTGAATTTGAAATGCCGCGGTTTCAATGATTGTCTGGGAAAGCGACGAGTTCGAGAATACTGTTATGCCGCATTCGTTGGATTAAACCGCATCCATCATAGAGCTGTAAAGTATTTTACCATTATGCTCATACTTGTGTTAGTTTTGGCATGCTGTTCACTTTGTCAAACTGACGCGAACAGTTAATAATTGTCGACTATGTAATAAAGTCATTGCCGGGCAATAGAATCATTTGAAATAAATATATAATAAAGTATCCATATCAAACACACGGCTTACCGCAGTACGAATCGAGGGAAATCTATCAAAAACCGTTAAACTGATAGTTACAGAGTGTAATGATAACTCAATAAATAATTGAAGGAGAAATGAAAAATCGGAGTACTTGAACGACTGTATATAGTTGTTGCATTATAATCTTGATCCATAGCGACAAAAGTTGATTGTTCTTTTTTGAAAGAAGTACATTGATATAGTTGACGGCCTTTCTTTGCCTCCCCCCAGCCCCACCCCGTCCCTCCTCCAGCCAAAGATTACAACTTGATCGAAAAATTTACGACCAGCAATTCAGAACTTTTCCCGATACCAAGTGAATCAGTCGTTCAAACAGGAAATGACGAATTTGCTTGATTAGAATCTTTAGGGATATTTCTTGTCCTAACTGCTTATGTCTTGAACTTGTCCGGACTTTTGAAATTGAGAGCAAATTGGCTATTAGAGTCCGCCAGTGAATCTGGATAGAAGTATATGATGTAATACAGGGCGACACAAGTATGAAAATTTCATTCATACTTCTCGATAAATATCACATGGGACATAAAAAAATATCAAAATGTTTATTCAACAATATATCATATTATTATACACGTATATATTACAGAAGTCATCATACGTAACTATTGCACGTGATTAAATTAATAAGAAAATAGCCTCTGAATGAGAGATGGTTTATGCATCGATGGATGTCTCAAAGAAACGTTTTGTGCATGATAATGATCTATATCTCCCTACATATTCTCTTATACTAATCCGCTAGTGCGCAATTAATTATTGTAATTTCCTACGTACACACACGCACACACACACACCTGCAGCGTGATCCATTATTAATCAACATGATTGTATGTAAATGCATACGTATATACACACGAAGCCATGCAAACAAATTTACTTACCCCTCAAAAATGTATGTTGGTGTTTCTACTTGTTAATCGTTTATTGTCAATCTATGAGCGCAATGAACTTTATGAATGAAGATACAGATCGAGTTGCTGCAGAGCAAATATGCACCGTACGAGCAGTCAGAATTTTTTACAGGTTAAAAAGTCGTTGGATTAACGCAGCGCGGCTGCATTATTGTCATGCACGAGAGATGAGACACGCGACCCGCATACGCACCTGTACATTTTTCATAAAAGTTGTTGGCACACTTTTTATATCATAAGTCATCATCAGAGAAGTGCTGTTTATAGTATGTAACTATATGTTATGTGTCATTAATTAATGTTACCTCTGTATACATGATTCTCTTAGAATATATGATGGCAATTAAATATAGAATGTGCGGATCGAACAGAAAAATGATACTATCAGATTTACATCATAGCTTCGATTCTCGCGGAATTTGTGCTTGTTATTATAGATAGCTTTTTTACCGACATCAATGAGATTTGAAGCATGTAGCGCTCTCTAATGGTAAACGTTACAACGAAGCTGTACGATCTGAAGATAGCAGAAGCTTATCGATATACAGACGTCAAAATTTACCGAAATATTCACAGTGAAGTTTTGTCTTGTTGACAAAAAATAAATATTACGAAGTATCAACATTTTTATCAAGATGGCCTGAGAAAATAAATTAACGAGTTCATTTATAAAAAGCAAAAAATCCAAAGACAAAGCTCAAGATGCGTGATTTGAAGATAAAATTCAGACTATTAACAAAATGAAAACTATTTGCAAATCATTATTAGAAATCTTAACCTAATCATGGATTATCTTGGCGAATTCATTGCCTTGGGCATTGACAGTATTATATTTGGGATTTGCTTGAAACAATATTTTTACTGTAAAAATTCTATTTGCGCTGTGAAGGTGAGTTTTTCAGCCTTACCTCAATGCTTCTCTATGACGCTCAAGTATTTTTGAAAATCTCTGATGTTTAATTTTCATTCAGAATGCAGACTTTTTTGAAGTTGGCGATAATCTCCAAGAACTTATACGAAAAAGTTCGCACAACAAAATTGACTATGTAGCAATCAGAGGAGCTGTCAAGCCCATTGGCGAACCAATTCGCAGCATAAATAATCCAGATATCACTGGTGTGATTCAAAAACTTAGTGTAAAAGAACATGTTGTTGTTAGAACAACGTCAGGTTACTGGTATGTTCACATAACAACTTTCACTTGTTATAGGTTTCAGATACTAATCTGTTAATAAATAATTTTACACAAATGAATTGTACTCTAGGTCTGACCAAGAACATACTATGCAAGAAGTGTATAACTCAGTTCCATTTGTTCTTAAGAAGGGTTCAAACCAAATTGAAGTTGTAGATGCAATGGCTGCTGAAGTCTTAGATATGGAGACAATTTCTGACTTCTTTGAACCAAGTGCACCAACTATTGTTGATTACTTGTGGGGATTTTTCTCAGGTATCAAAGATCTTTCAATTTTTTTTTAAAAATTCTATTATCAATATCGACAAAATATTCAAAACTGTTCATCTCTCAGGACACAGACAAAGAGGTCTACAATCAACTGAAGAAATGCTGAGGGAAGGGTCAATTATTACCGGAATTGGTGAATTAACAAAGTCACCATCAAAGCCTGATGCATTGATTCTGCAGCCACCAATGAATGGTACACCATATTACCTCACAACTATGTCTCTTAGTTCACTTCTTCGTAAACTTGATGATAGAAGAAAAGTTTACAAGTAAGCAACTTCTTTACATTATAATGAAGATATAAGAATTAAAAATTCACAATAACATTACTAATCATATATATTTTCATAGATGGTTATGTTTAATGTTTGGAGCAATTGGATTATTTATTGGAGGAATGGTATTAAGGCGATACTTAAAAGACAAAGAAGAACAGAGATTAGCAAATGAGTTACGGAAATCTTTAGAAGCATCTCGGAAAGAGAGGAGGCAAAGGGTACGAGATACGGATCTACGGGAAGATCAATTATGCACTATTTGTCGCACAAATCCTCGAGAAATTATTTTATTACCATGTGGACATGTATGTTTATGTGAAGATTGTTCAATTGACATAATGAAAAATTGTCCAATTTGCCGCAAGGGTATCAAAGCAAAGAACGCTGCGTATATTCCGTGAAATTGAACAGATTTTATAAAATTTAGGGGATATTTTTGTGATTTGAATGAAAAATAATGAAAGCAATGAAAGGACCTATGGTTTTGAAAAAAATATAAATATCTTCATCATTTCTGCCTGTATTAAAAAGTTTATTTTAAAAATCTAAATTATTTGTTGCCTTATGCATCATTTCTGGTAACATTAGAGAAGGCCGTATCCTTTTTGGCGTCGCTTTAACTATTGTTGCCTCTCCAGATGGTTGTTCATCTGAATCATTATGTGATTGTGATTCTAAATCTGGTGTCTCTTTGAATGATTCTATCGTACTTTTTCCATCTGAACTCTCCAAAAGCTTTTGTGAGCTCATTGTTGATTTTTCCGTTTTTGGCTGAGACACCGATTTTTTTTCTGAGCTCTTCTGAGAATCTTCTGATGTAGATAGTGTTTCTGAAGGACTAACTTTAGATGTAGACGGTTGCACATCTACTGTTGTATTATCTGATTGCTCAGTTTTTACCAAATCAGGATCTTCCCATCTTTTAACAAAAGTAGTAAATAACCACTTATTAACCATTTTGCAATACAATGACCCTGGATCATCTTCATCTTCTAAAACCCAAGTTTTTGGGTCTTCCCAGCATTTTGTTGTTGATGGAGGAATTATATCCTTTATTTTCAAATCTTTCAATGCCTCTGCTGCTGTTTTTGGCTCATTCACATCTTCTGTCATACTTGTATCATCAACAGAATGGCTTTCTTTCTTCTTCTTCTGCATTGTTTTCCATGTTTCATCTAAGAATGAGAAATCAATTTTACTTTCTGGATTGGAATTATCCATTCGCATTAAGGCAAAAAGAAGTTCAAAATTATAAGTTGCTTCTTTGAAAGAGCGAGGCTTCTGTTCCTCCTTTGCTTTTTGTGAGTGCCTTGGCTTGGGAGGGGCTCTTTTTCTTGTTGAACATTTGCAAACTACTTCTTCATCTTCTTCAGTTTTGGTAACAGGTGATTTCATGTCTTCAGGTACAGGAGAATTTTCAACTTCAGGCAAAAGTGATTTTTGGTCTTCTGATATAGACTTTTTTTCATCATCAGCCGAAATATTTAAACTTGAGAATTCTGAACAATCAATGGATAAGCCACAAGCACCTTCCTCTTCATATATATTTGAATCTTCTAGTAAAAGCAAATCATCTTCATCCTCTGCTTCTTTAGATTTTGCTTTATCTGACTTACAGCCTGATGAGCAGCCTCCTGCACAGTAATATGACGATTTCTTCTTTTCTCTTCTTATTTTCCTTTTACTTTCATCAATAGGTTTTTCCCTTTTGGATTTGTTTTCTGATCCATCAAGAACTTTGATACCCATTGCTCTTTTAGCTTTATTAGATTTCCCAACTCCTAGTTTTGGATTACCCGTGTTTAAACCTTCAAGCAATACACAAGCTTTGCATATTTCTTGACTTGCTACAAACCCACATCGAGTACAAGTTCGTCTTGCAGGAAGATTTAATTTTTCAGTTGCCTTTATCTGTTCACCTGTAAATTGTTCAGGGAAATTTCAATGGAGATTGAACTAGCTTTCAAGACTTTTGTTTCAATTATTTACCTGATCGAATAATGTCCATTATGCAAGATGGTCTAACTCTTTCCAATTCCTTAATATATTCTCGGGTGACACCTCTGTATGCTTCAGGGGAATATATACATTCTGTAGAAAAATAGACTAATTTTTTGTAATGAGCATACATAACAATTTCCTTCTCATAGGCATACATAAGAGGCTTGCATCGAGGAATAGTACCTTCACCTTGCTGCAATGAGTATTCAATTCATTGATAATAAACATAAATTATGCCATAGTCAAAATTAATTAAATCACTGGTAGTACTCACAGTAACAATATTGGTACATCGTGTCAATCTAGCAAGATCTCCTCTGAGAATATTCATTATCACAGTTTCAGCTACATCATCAGCATTGTGCCCAGTAACAATCATATCTGCTCCTATCAATGCAGCTCCTCTGTCCAATGCTTGTCTTCGAAAAACACCGCAAAAAGTACAATTATTTTTTTTGCCTATTGCTGATACAATTTCATCCATAGTCCAACCATATAAATCTTTGTAGGATAAAATTTTCAAAGGTAGCTGATAATCATCTCTATTTTGTTTTACTGTTTCAAGACTATCATCCCTGTAGCCAGTGATTCCTTCATCAATAGAAAGCAAAACTAAATCCAATCCATAGTCATAACGTTCATTCAAAAGTTTCAAAATGTAGGCCAACACTGTAGAATCTTTTCCTCCTGAGGCGCCTATCGCAACTTTATCACCTCTTTTGAATAATTTTCCTCTTACTATTGTAAAATGTACTTCTATTTCAAAACAAAAGAAAAAACACTCTTTGCACATAGGAGCTCCATTTTTTGGTCGCTGTAAACAGAGTAGAAAATTTGATTATAGTCCAAGTCTAATGATGAAAAAAATAGATAATATTGTTCAAAACTAATGATGTTTGGAACACACTTGAAAATTTTATTTACCTTTAGAACCGCGGGCTCATTACAAGTTCTAACATTACATTTAACTGGTGGCATTTTGACTCAATTTTGTCAACAAAATTGAATAGACTTATAAAATGTAAACACCAATAATAACTACTTCATTCCAACGTAGAGTTTCTCAAGAAGCACTAATAAGTCATTGAACATAATTTTGAAACAACTATATTTATAAAAATTTTATAGGAAATGTTATCTTCCATTGAGATGTATGTTTTCAACCAATAATATATAACCCATTTTATCTTCTTCAATTACTCAGCCCACGTTGGGTTGCGCACACACAAATTGAACAACGGACATAACCTTTGACAGCAGAAGCTACACGACCGTGTACACGACGCGTGCATGTGGCGCACACACGTCACACGTGCACACACGTGTGGCGTGGAATCTGACACATACATCAGCAACATGTGATGGAAAGAAAATAAACCATTAGATGGTACGTCAGGTACATACCCCGGAGGTGATAGTAAGGAAGAAAAAAAAAATCATACCTGACGGCTGACGGCACTGGTTCGGATTACATGAAAACTAAGATTTTTCTAAACTATATATGTCATGAGATTGATGAATTTTTTCAATTATAGAAAAAACTATTTAGGATATTATTTCCGACAAGGAAATGTTATTCTTATGCCGCATATTGGGAAAATGTGGACGTGAGTAACCGAAAAAATCAGCTGATCCGGTCTTTGCGCGCGGAAAATGCCTTCCCCCATAAGGAGTCCAAACTGGTGCGAATTGTGAACTGCGAAGAGCTCAAGTTCGTCAGTTATAAATTGGCAGCGAGGTAGCTGATTAACATTTAATATGCCGTCAAAATTAAGGTGTGCATATGAAGGTTGTATGAATATGAAGGAAATAAGGCCTGATTTGACGTTTCATCGATTCCCGGGCAACATGAACAGGTTATTTTTCTATACACTGCTAATGATCCAAATAATAATATTATTTATAAGATTCGAAGAGATGTCTGGCAAGCTTTTTAAAAACACTCATGATTTTCACAATTATTTCTTGATAATAATATTCAATATGGTAAAAGTTTTTAAATTGAGGCTCTTTCTATTAGAGATAAGTTTATAATCACTTGTAAACTCATATGCATTTGAAATATTTGTATATATTCATCATTTATTTACCTACACAATCTCATTTTACATGTTCAATTATAGACGTTCAGATTGGATTTCACGTACCGGTAATCTCAAGCTTCAAAATAGTACTAAAACAAAAATTGACAACATGCGAGTTTGTTCCGAGCATTTTGCTGATGACCAGATACTGTCCAGAGAACAAGGTAGAATAAGATTAATATACGATGCAGTCCCCAAAGACAATTCAGCAATAAATGACTTGAAAAGGTGTAATGATCACAAGACTGATGTAGGTACTGATTTTCCTATCACAAATAATGATCTACAAGAAACAGATTCTTCTATGGAATCCACAGTTGTCAACTTGAATCTACCATCCGTCTCCAATTTGCAAAAGCCATTCAGTTATAAGGATGTGATAAGTAACAATATCAAACTCCCTGGAAGTTCTGATGTATCTTCTAGAGATTCCTTATTACAAAAAGAATGTGCAAAATTGATAGAAGAATGTGGAAGATTGAAGAAAGAGAATGAAAGGAAAGATAAACTTATAAAGATGCAACATAAAAATTATAAACTTCAATTGAGTAAATTCAAAACTGAGTACATGAAATTGAAAAGAGTATTGAAAAGTCAAGAGCAACTAATCAAGAGTTTAACAGAAGAATATGAAAAACGTAAGGCAGAACGTAATTTGATGAAAACGGTTTTGAAACTGGATGAGAACTTATTGAAATTGCTTTGAACAAGTAAAAAGAAGCAATCCGCAATTTTTTCTATAAGTTCTTGGAGGGAGAAATGAGAAGATTAATTATTTGTTGACCGTAATAACATCATTAATGTCATACTTAATACATAATTATAATTTACAATCATTTTCTTTTTGTATAAATATTTCATTTCAAAATCGAATATATAAACTAGGATCATTAGAATAGGAAAGACCATAAAGTAAGAGAGAGGAAAGACATGAAAGGTATGGTAATAATTTGTATCTTAGAAAGAATTATTATACCATATATTTTACATTGATGTTTCAATGGTACTATATTTAATAGTATGTATTAAGGCGTTATCTTAGATGTAAGACATTTTATATATTATACAAAATATAGAAGCATTCAACTTTTATAGATACTCTGCAATATTTTCTGCAACAATTTATTAGCCAATGTGAGGAAACTTGAATAAATCAATGTTGAACCTCATTATCAAATCACCAAATTTGAAGATTTCTATGTGGGAGGATTATCAAAATGTGATATATTCACATTAATGTACAGACTTTGTAAAAAACATCGAAACACTTGTTAATGATTAATGATTAAAACCACAGAGAAATTTTTATCCGTTAAGAATAGTTTCAACAACTTTGTCCGTCTGATCTATCTGAAATTCATTTGCAAGCGACACATGCTCGGGGGACTATGCCAGCGATCAGCGTGCGATCCATACATGAAATCGACTTCTCTGAGCATTTTTCTAGACCACTAAATTAGTTTGGGAATACATTCCGTGAATTTTCCCCTGGGAAGTTTCCTAATTTTACTGTTATCAGCCATGCGGGCTGAAGTTTTGCCGACATCTCCTGCTCTTTGCGAGCTATACAGCGAGAATCCGAGGAATTCGGAGCTTTCGCCGTTCGAACAGTGACCGAGCTTCCACCTCGCGGTCAAGCTCGAGTGAGTATATACTCACACGTATATAATATACAATATAAATGCACTGATCAGTATGACTACCTAGTATCTGTTTGAAAAAGCGCATTTAGTTTTGCATAATTTTACTGTTTGTTCTTTATACCACATTTTATTTCCAAATTGTTACAAATACTCATTCAGAGACCTATACTCACGTATATTTCCAATATATTTCCTTTGATAGTTAGAAATTTTAACATGAGGATGTTACTCCAATTCATCATGTATCGTATTGAAACAAAAAATTGATTACTGGAACTAAATTCCGATAACAACTCGGTAACTTCCAATTTTCTTATTACAATACATTACAATAAGATGGGTCCCTATATTTTCCTGATTCACCTATTTCGCTCTCGGAAAAAATGATATGACTGAAATTTTGAAAATCTAATTTATCAGATCTTTAAAGGAGCATAAACATTTTCATAATTCAAGTCGAAACATTTGAAAATGGTGCGTGGACGTGTGTTTGCGGGAATATCGTCGATTAAAAAGCCTTTGAAGGGGTCATTTATTTCAAATCTTGTTAAGCAATTCGATAAAAGAGCACAAGCTTTCTCATAATTCAATTAGAAAAATCTGAAAATATTGATGCACGAGCGCAATGAACGTCGAAGAAGATCGTTGGTTCGAAGAAAATTGTTTGATTCTATTTTTGAAGTGATAGAAAACTAAAATTATAGTTCACAGGAATTCGTGGTATGACAAATGAAACAAGAGATCAAAGCTACAATTGCATGTGGTTGAAAAAGATGTTTGGGGAAGGAGGATGTCTAAATTGAAGATATATATATAAATTATATACAAATGAATTTCTCCTGATTCTCATTCTACGTCAGTACAGTGAATTCATCCATGAATCAGTGAATTCCCACGAAATGTGAAAGAGCAAATCGAAAGAGGAAACTGAGCATATTCAGATTCTAAGGTCAAAGATTCAAAGGTATGAAAACATGAAAGTGAGGGTCTGAGATAAATGCGCGAGAGGGGTATTTGTGTTCCTCATAAATGACGTCAGAATGTCAAAATGTCAGAAAAACTATAATAATTTGAATTTGTGAATCTAGTGAAACAATGATGAGACAAAATGTTACTTATATGGCTACTATGAAAATGATTTGGGGTAGGAAAGTTAAATGAAATGTTTATATGCGAAAATGTCCTGCAAATATTTTAATAAAGAACTCGAGCGAGCGTTAGCGATTTAGCGAGTGAGAGATCATGTCTCGTCGTTTAAATATATGTATATTAATCGGTTAATTTCACGTGTGTACTTTCCGCTCAAATGTTGATCAAAGTCATGCTAGATCAACATGAGCATGAATAAGTGAAATCTTATCGAGAATGTATTTTTTTACTCATTGAAAAATATCAATTGGTATTTTTAATCGTTTACATTAATTATCCTCAAAATTATTCGAACAATCACAATAACAATTTGAGAAAAGACGTCAAATGGCAGATGTTCTTTATATGTAGGCGTGTAACGACTTCCTTCAATAAGTATTACGTATCTGTTTGAAATCTATCGAAAATATATTTCAATAATCACTCGAAATATATTTCAACACTCACATCACATCACATTGCAATATCGATCAATTGAGATAAATTACCACCACCTGGCTATCTTTCTCACTCTACAATTGCGATATTAATCTATATCCAAAAGCCTAAATATCGTGTCATATCTATTCGTATGTGCGCGAGTTTTTAGATCAGTTGTGTGTACCAATTTCGCTCGTGTGAATACGTATACACCATGTACATTATGTATATACACGTACATTGGCAGCTGGCGCGGAGCTTTTTCCCCTGCAACAAGTTGTCGCCGGGCGGATCGATACCCCGGCCGTGGCTTATCGGCGCGCGCACCCCGGCCTCTTCTGCGTCACAGCTCACCTACAGCTCCTCTTTCGTTTTTTCCATGGCCACAACGAGCTTAATCTCGCGGGGGTGTGCTCGCTCACCCTGCGCGTATACGTATACGTGGATATGTGGGTATCCGTGCCGAACGATCCATCTTCCGGCTGACACGCCTATGGCTTGTACATATATGTATCTATATACCTATATGTTCAAGCCGAGCCTACGATGGTTGAGGGCTCTCAGGCGTCGATGTATGCACATATATAATTTAGAGGACTCCAGGGCTTGATCGATTCGGTATTCTCACAACTGTGCACACATGGCCATCAGTTTCGAAATCCGAGATAGTATGACACAGCTACATAGAGGATTCACGTTTACACAAGTCGTATAAGCGTACATAATGTTGAATTTTTCGATTTAGATGATTATACAGGGCGTGTACGAATCATCAATTACTCGAGCATTCAGATTTTTGCTTTCATCGTCGAGTCAACTTTGCAATTGTTTAAATACTCTATGTTGTTTGCGGAAGGGACGATCGCGAGCCGGCGATTTGATTTAAGGTAATTGTACCCAATGTGCCCCCCCCCTAAGGGTTTTTCGCGAATTTGACTATGATAGACTTCGAATTTTAAAATTCTGTGAACGGCATCTCAAAGCTTAGCTCAATACCTATTAGAAACCATCTTCATAATCATCATTCGACTACTTTAACCTATCGAAAATCGCAATTTAAAAAAAAACGCTTAAAGGCTAAATGCACAAAACGTGTACACAATTTGGCACAATTTTTTAATCATTAGCTACAGCCTATATAGGCCTACAGGGACGATCCAATTGGCATTGAAATAAACTCTCAATTATGTTCCCAGTGATATTTATACAAAATTTTTAACATACAACTCAAAAATACGCGTCTAAATCATCGTAATATGTCTATACAACTATTCAATGATTTCACTCAGACTTCCCATTTAAAAACGCGTAGAGGGGCACATTGGGTTCACTTTTTTTTGATGCGAAAAACAGCAATTTGAGTAGGATAAAAAATAATTTTAGGAAAACTGATGAGACCAATCGAAAGCTAAGATGTTTTTACACAAAAAAGAGTAATGACACTTTGAGAGATAAAAATTATTGACACCTGATTTTTGAGGTTGAGTGTGAAAAGTGAAATAAGAAAATGGTGAAAACATCAGTAAGTGAAACTTCAAAGTGTTGTAGGAGAGTGGTTTTAAGGGCTAAATGGGCGGGGAAGATACCGAAAATTTTCTTTTAATTCCCCCAACATAACCCAAGAGCGACTGATGCTCAGAGAGCACCGGAAATACGAAATCTGACGATTGTGCCAAATTGGGTACAGTGCCAAATTGGGTACAGTTACCTTACCTGATTTTCGTCGTGCGGTCTTTTTACAATCCATAAAAAACTCTATATTTCTCGCCACTGTGTACAACTGTGAGCATTGGGGTTTTTCAACATCTACATCTGTACGCGCGACTCCCATAAGCCGCGAACGCGCGGTTTATTGCGTAGTACGTACATGTACCTGTTGCGCGCTTTTTGCCAAAAGTTTTCTTTGGCGCGTACACGAGAGTTCTTTGATGGTTGTATATATGCGCGCTACATGACCCGATGTGAGTTTGCACAACTAGAAGCCTCGAGTCTCTCGAGGAGTTTCTCGTGGATCAATCCCGCGGATGTATTTGCGCGACGTCAGAGATTGCATCAGCCGATTTGTAATGACGACTCCTACACGCAATTCGATCATGTAAGATTTAGCAGATTATCATTTGAATTATCTACATCAATAGTTTGCGAGTAAGATATAATCTTGGGCGTGTCGGCTGCGAAATGCCCAAGATCAATCACGGTATAACTCGATAAATTGTGAAACTGATGGAGGCGACATCCAATAGCCCTGGAGAAGCGAGTTGCCGCTGTATTAAAAGGAAAAATCACTGTAAGAAGGGGGATGAATTATCTACTGGATTGCAGTGAATTTTTCATGTAATAAAATTGAATTTTCACTCTTTGGTCGCATGAATTTTAAAAGCAATAATTTCTATACATAAAATTAGTAATGAACTTTTGGTTTTAAAAGAGATACGTATTTCAAAGTCTTACATTTCAAGTCTATCGGTTTGCAAACACGATTACGATGCGCTCGAGAATTCCCGAATGAGATACGATGCGGGCAATCCTTTGCAGTAGTAAAATAAAGCTCTGATGTCTTTTGCTTTTTTAACATTCAGCTCGAACGTCGATGATTCGAATACGCTCGGATCGAACAAGAAGTTCGCATTCGAGTATACCCTTGAACCTTGAGCAATGCCGTCTTTCCCGTGAATTTCCTCGGCAATAATTCAAGAGAAATGCCCTCGAGTTAGCGGTGCACGTCGTTCCTCACTCAATTTTCGAAAAAAAAACCTTAGTGTGCAGCGGTGAGAAAATCCAATATCAGCCGGGACGCCCTGTAAACATTGGGAATATAAACAGTACGTATATATTATTTGAGAAAATACGAGTTATGAGAGGGAGAGGAAAGAAAACACTTGGGGCAGGATATGAAGACGTCGGCTGTGTACAGCTGCTACTCCTCTCTCGCATCTCTCATTTCCTGCCTCAAGAATGAGAGATAGAGAGAGAGAGAGAGAGAGAGAGAGAGAGGAGGGGGTGGGATTGTCGCGCAGGAGTGAATTTGCAGGTACGCGTGGGAGGCTTTGCCGGAAATTCAATGTAGTCGAGCTTCTTACCGTGCGATGAGAAAGATGTCGAAAAGCGAGCAGTTTGACAGGCTGATTCGCGAGAAGGGAAGAATGCCTGCTGCAAGAATTCGAGATGATCGGCAGCTCTACTCTTTGAAGGCGTGATGGATTTATTTATCTATCATTCGTAGTACACATACCACACTTCCATCGCACAGTATTGTCTGATTGCGATTTCTTTTAACGTCATTTTCTCATTTTCAGTCTAATAATAGCGCACGCGTGAGAATTTTTTACTCTATTTCTGGATAAAACTGCAGATAAAACGTTGAGCGAAGGTCAACTCGCGCGGCCATATATTTGCGTATGTATATATTTTTTTCGAGTATAAAATATCAATTTTCGGAATGACGATTTTACGTCGTAACAAGGCACTGAAAAAGTATCAGATGAAAAAACGATTCACACTTAATTCGCTCGATTGGTTAGAACTGATATGATTGCATAAAAATTCTGTATCTTTTGTCGCCAACAAATGGACCAAAAGTGAGTTTCCAAACTACGCCGCAACGGTTACTGGGAATATCAACAACAGTCGATACGGGAAATATCTCGTTGATCCTTGTGTGTACTCGACCTCCAAAGTGCATTATATGTAAACTATATCAATTAAATGTAAACTTCTAAAACAACCTTACACCTAAGCAATGGTTGCTAGGAAAGTAAACAACGGATGTTGCTCTCTCTCGGAGTTCTTCGCAATCTATCGGACGCCAACAATGAAGCGTGCACACACCGTACGTATAACAGACATTATCGGAATTCAATGTTTATGTTACGAAAATCGAGGTCCCGCAGTCTTCGGAAGTTCGATTTTTGACCCGTCACGAGTCTTTTTCTTTGAGAAAGCAAAAAAATTATGTGTACACAGGGGCGAAGAAAACATCAGCCTCATCCAGTATATGACATTCTAACGGGGGCGTCAATCTCGTGCTCGTTATCCGACGGTCAACGTATCGACGTTCATTACAGCGTCGTCGTCTGAATTTGCATACCCTTTCTATTCGCGTGCGTCGAGGGCTGTTTCGCTCCGCGGAATAACGCTCGATATGAAGCGTTGCCTCGAGCGAGCTTTTGTCGAAGGATATATCCAAGCCGTTGCATAATCCGCTCGGTCACATACACACACTTATCCACATACACATACTTTTATATATGTGTGTGTGTGTGTGTGTGTGTGTGTGTGTGTGTGTAGAGTAAGAGTGGAAGTTTGCGTGACGTGCCGGCCGTCCCGCATGAATGGCGCGGGTTATCCGCAGTTAAAACGCTCTAGGGCTAGCGCGGGAAAGAAGCTCGCAGGGGAGGAAGAAAGTTTTTCCGCTGGCGGTATACGGCGCGCAGACGCAGCCCCGCGACCTCGTCCCGGACCGTCTCTCGTCGGCCCTAACTTCCCGAGGTCCACGAGCTTCGCCTTAACCCCCCTTTTATTTTGTCAGCGTCATCGGCCCCGCGCTCCGATGCCGCGTACACACACGCACGCGCGCGCGCCTAAATATATGCACAAGCGCCACGCGCGTATCGAGCGTTTTCATTCACGAATTCCGGCCCCGAGAGAGAGAACGCGTTTGCGCCACGACTGCGATCGTCGTGTCCTTCGATTCGTCCGTTTGCCAGCCTCTATATTTTCGCGATTACATTTCGTTATCGCGCTACGTATGTTTGCCACTGTAAACCGGCCTTCTATGGATTTCCAAGCTCCACGTGTTTGCCTCTCGCGCGGTAATATACGCGCGGGCGGCTCTGCCAATTTCGTTTATTGATTCTCGTGGATTCGCTCCTCTTCTCGTTTGTGTATACGATGAGATTTGTTCTGCCCACGAGCGCGAAAGAACAATATTCAACGTAGATGCGTTTGATGCAGCTAGAGTTTGCATATTATCCACCTAATTGCAGAGAATCGCGTCAAAAAACGCTGAAGTATCATTATACAGACACTCGAGTTAGTTTCGAACGTAGTATTGCTATCACATGACGTCGTAATTTTTACCACACCAAACCTGATTGTTTGCAAAAGCGTAGCGAATGCATCTTTCATATAAACACTCGTGAATCGCTCGTAAACATGTACATGCTGTATTCATTTCCCGTTTCTCGTTTAACCGTATATATACATGTGTCGTTATTTCCTTGCGTCCTGCGAAGTCTCGGAGTTTTTGCGCATCACACGCGAAGGGAAAGTCGCATCATGCGAGCAGATAGAATTCGTGTGATAAGCAATTTTTACTCGTGCTTCTTCTCTCTGTCTGTCTGTCTGTCTCTCTCTAGTGCCGTCCCTGTCTAGTTTTAAGCGATCTGTTGAGTTTTATTTTTTAGAACAGAATGACCTATACATTTCTCTTTTAATAATAGACACGTTATCTGTGATAACAAGATTGTATAAATCAATGATGACTCGTATATTGACACTTTATCTGTGATAATTCGCTGTATATTCATTTTTATGAAGTTGGATGATATGTGAAACAATTTTATGTGAATGACTGATATTTTAGAGAAACGACTGATATTATGTAAAATGCTAATTTTTGTATTCGAATACAATAAAACATCCATCTATCTCTCTTTTCTCGGAGAACATATCAAGTGGAACGAGTACAGTACAGTCAGACGGTGGATTGTGCAGCTTTAGCCAGGGCCGACGGAGTTCTCTCGCACGATTGCATCACCATCGTCTTGCCGAGCCGGCGATTGTGGATCATCGTCGCGGTAATCCAATCGCTCGGCTGTTCTCGCCATGCTATATATACCAGGAATTTACCGCCTGGCAGGGTGTCGCGTGAACTTTATATCGCGCGTACCAAACTGATGGGGCTGTTTGTCACTCATACATATATATATGCATGTGTGTATGGTGTCCTGCCGACGCGCGGCTCTTCGTTCCTTCGCTCCACCGAAATCCTATATGATAAACAATGCGAAATGAGACGAATAAAAAATCATCAAAGATACGTCGCGCTTAGATACTGTCCCCAAGTGGAATCAGAAGTGGAGATGTGCTGCTTCACTTTGACTTCCGTAGAATCCTATTTATTCAAGGAGAGGGGGGGAAGAGACACACAAACGTGCTATACAATTCAATTGTATGTCGAGGCAAGTGGAGGAAAGCAATTGCGGACGGATTTCGTACGCGTGTGTTGACTTGCAAACTTTGGGCGAATCATTGCCCGTGAACGCGTTCAGGGCCATATCGTCGGAAGGGCTCGCGAGCATGACGACGAGTGCACCGGGCTGGCTACTCGCGCGGGCAGTCGGGGATGATCGCGCATAGCTCGGTGCAGGAGCTGCGACGTGGCCGCACGAGCTGTGTTTACGGGCGCGCTCGCGCGGGAGGATAAATCGAGACGAGGGATCGTGGCGCGCGCGCGTCCATATACCTGCGCGAGCTCGGCGCGAGAAGGGCTGCGGGGGAGGAGGAGGAGGAGGAGGAGAGGGGGTCGGTCGGGGAGTTGGCGTGAGGACGCGCGCGACCGAGGCTCCCCGCGGGCGGGAGGAGGTGGGGGGGGGTGTGGGTCTGGTTGCGCGTGCGGCGGATCGATCGTCGGCGGTATGTATGCACGCACACAGGCGCGCGCGCGCACGGGCACACGGGCACACGGATACGAGGCGGCGCTCGGCGAGCGATCGGCGGCCCCGCCAGTCGGTGGCAGCGCTCCGCCGAGGCTGGAGCTGTGGCGCTGGCAGCCACGAGAACGCCGGAGCCGTGCGACGACTGGACATGAGCAGCACCCGCTGAGCGTCACGCCCAGGTAAGCCGGCCGCAGCCTCCCTCCGAGCCGCCAGCCGTGTGGGCGTATACGCGCGTGGGTCTGCTCGACGGTGCACCGCAGCCTACGTGCCACGGCCATATGTCGCGCCTCTCCCAGCCTGCTCTACCCAGCGTCTTCCCCCGGGGGGGGGGGGCTGTTGACTCGAGCACGAGGTCACGACGCGGCTCGCTGCATCGTGGACGTCGTCGCCGCGAACGCACTCTTTGTCGCAGTTCGGTGCGCGCGTGCGGCTCTAAGCTCGTGTGTACGCGTATTCATATAATATGCGAATATATAGCTGTTGCTCGCCGGCAAATCGTTCTCGTGCCCTGTGTGAATCATCTTCTACGCTGTGTACTCGACGGTTACTCGGTGCACGTCGGTGAATCGATCGACAACTCGTCGAGGTGTCCAATCGCCACCCCCTCACGTGCATCCGGGTAATTTCACTCGTGCATTGACGACGCCGTGCGATTATCACCGTTATACGACTGACGTCGTCGTTGCCTGTACGTTACTCTCTTCCGACACCAGGGCCACGAGTCGAAATTGCAACTACCGTATCCCGACTTTTGCCAAACATCTGTTTGTCACGGCTTCGCGCGTCTGGTCGCAGCGCGACTGTTTCTACTTCGCCCCGACCGCTGTGAAGTGAATGAGAGACGGTGCGGGCATCGCATTCTATTTACGCTTCGGACAGACCGCGACTTAGGCTCGAAACAACCTGATGCGCCTCTCTTGGGTCGTGGCGCAGCGACTGCGCCCCTCCCAATCTCGCGCCCCCATCGCGCCCGAGGGAATACACCCTTCGGCTTTTCACGGGTCGCTTGTGCGCTCATCTTGGTGAACTCATGCTGGAGATAAGGGACCGCGCGGTGATGTACGGGCCAGCGAAGAGGATAATTCAAAGGTGCGGTATAATTAATCACTGCGCGTGACAAGCCTCGGGGAAAAAGTCATTGCATATATAATGCATCGTTTCCCCGTGAAAGTGTATAGTTATCGCGGGTAGATATCCTGCGGTCGATTGAAGAACAATTCGAACCGTATGATTTTTGCTCTGATAGCTTTATTGGAAACTGTTGAGTCGAATAGGAGGTTTGGAAAGCACGTTAATTATAGAGCACGGCGAATCGTGAGAGGAAAGGAAGCCAATGTAATTCTGACGAGATATTGATTTTCGAGATCCGTCCGTTGATATTAATGATTCTAGAGAATATTGAAAATGGAGAAATAGAAAAAGCTCGAATTGATCAATTAGTTTCCAATCTTCAAAGTTTTTCAAACCCAAAACTCGCAATACGTAAGGAAGTGACTACTACTGCTGAAAAGTGTGCCCTTGGTAGTGAAAAAGTAGAATCGTGTACTGACAAAAGTTTCATCACGCAAGAACAACATTTCTTCAACGAGCTACTTTTTACATACAACGGTCTGAGGAATCGTCATTAGAGTTACTCCAATTTACTTAAGGGTTCGTTAGAGCAATATTGTCATTCTTCGTTCTTAATAAACCGAACGAATACTGTAAAAGTATTTTATTATTGAAATCAAGAAGGTCAAACTTCTAAGTATAAGTTACTCGCAGGACTGAGTGTCGAGAAATGCACCGAGGAATTTTTCTATTGACATACTTTTGCTCAGACTGACATCTTTCATTTGTATATTTGAATTCGAACGATATTTAGAAAATTTTTTAGTTCAAACGACGAAAGAATAATTAAGTGATAAATATTTGGAGAGTAAAACAACTATTTTTCATCATTTGTATCAAGAAGTTGATCATTAAACCTTAGTTTTCTACACTCGTGATGATAAATACTATTCGATACTAGATAAAAAGAAAATTTCTAAGCTCGTGTGATTACCAGCTTCGCAGTTCGCTCGGGCGGCAAACCTCACACGTGCCTAGAATTCGTCTTTTGGTCTAGTATCGAAATGTACTGTTTTGATAAATACTATGATTTAGAAGTGCTTCTGAATACAGATAGTTTTATATACTTTTGTAAGGATAGAATAGTAAATACTGATAAGTAGAGGACACTACCTCCGGGTGTTCAATTACGATGAAACTTTGTGAGACGGTTCGCAGGTAGCCTAATTGTTTATATCCGCAGCCACGCAGTCCAATGTTTCGTTTTCCTGCTTAGATATTCGTAAACTATTATCCACCGTATACATATGAAGTACATCTACATTGCGAAGTATCCATAGATATAGATATACTGCGCGTGCCTAAATCTATAATGATTCGTGAATATCTTCAGGGAAACAAAGCGATGATCTGCATGGCTGTAGATATGAGCTATGAGACTACTCATGGACCATCTCAAAGTTTCATTGTGATTGGACACCCGGACGTAGCGTCCTCTCCTTGTGTGTTATTCATGTAAGAGCACTTCAGAAACGAAATTATAACTTCAAGTAAAGTTGAGCCAACTATTTTGTTTTGCACATTGTCGCGAGTTTTTCAAGCAGATAATAAATAGTGCAAGATGCTGCATCCAAAATTACTCTGTTTACTAACTTATGAGAAAAAACGTACTTTGGAAATTCACCATCGCCTTGACTTCTATAACTTTGAATTTAATATTTCACTGTTCCCGAAAAATTTTACTAATTCCGTTCGTCAGACGAATATAAACTTATTTGGTATCAATGAAATGGAAAAAGTATTCATATACCTCGCAGAATTCACAGTCTTACTTAAATGTAGATAGATTATATAGATATTAGAATACTATATTTATTTTTGTTGAAAGAATAAAAATAATTAAAAGGTGGGTTTTTAATAACTATATAAAAATATAATGAGGAAAACAGAAAAGGAATAATGAAATCTGCCGTCAAAGTAGTTGCTATAAATATAGACATTGTCGGCTAGTATTCACCATCAGTGTAACGTGACAATCCTGGGGAGTACTTGAGAAGCTTGTATTTTACAAAAATAGAATTGCATCGTGACTTCACATTCGATATTGTGTTCAATTCTCATACGTCTCTTCGGAAGCTTTTATCATATCGAATATAAAATTACATATTGTATTTTTTTCGTCTCTATGAACAAAGATTTTTATAAAAATAGCAAGGATGATTTAGAATTGTCCGTGACGAAGATTAACGTGTCATTTTGATTTTCCCCGCAGAAGAAACTTTTCATGAGTTTTTCATTCAGTGTGAGAAAATCTCGATGAAGCAACTACAATCAGCGCGTGATTTTATAAAAGCTCACTTCAAGGCTTTCACACGACAAATGATAAGCGACGAGAGATTCGTTCGATCCGCTGTGACGTGATAAAAGTTTCTTCGAGTGTACAAAGTGAAATAATAAATTAGCTATACGTGGACGAGAGAAAGTCGCGCGGTGGACACGAGAAAAACCAATCCATTACGACGAAGAAGGCGAGAGAATGACCCTTATCGATTTTGACGCCAACTCATGTGGTGTCTTCGTTTTCTCGTCGCCGCACAATTTTTCCTAGCGTACCCGAGAAACGTGTTGACAAGCTTGCGCGCTAGCGGTGCTTGCGGCGACATGGCTCATCGTCAATTCATCATGGGCAAGAAAATAATTATTTACGCTTTGAATCTCGAGTTTTTCGCTGTTATACGTTTGTTGGCAAAAAGTTGCAAAGTTACCGTGTTAATTACTCGTGGGAATGTCCTGTTCAAAATGCATGCGCCAACAAATTGATATATATTGCTCAGCAAGCTTACAGATTGCGAGGGAAAATTGATAGAAATGGTGCAGTGGTACAGCGGATTTTTAAACCAAGTGATTCGGGCTTGATTTCGCGCGAGTCGCAGTGACGAGCTTGGGAACTAGTTTGAATTAGAAGTGCTTGTAAAAAAAGATAAGATTGTACAGTAACTTATCAAATCTGGGTCAAGCCGTTTTAGAAAGTCTTCCAGGAAATCAAGATACTACTTTAGTTTATTCACTTTTTTCCATGACTCTTAATGCAAATTAGAAAAGTACCGCGATCTCTCCAGCGCGTATAAAAGCACATTATAACGTGTCGTAATAATGCGACGATCGTTAACTGAATCTCTCGTGATGTAGGTTTGATGCATGTTGGATTAACATGAAGTGTTGGGTAGGGGTAAATTAACGCTCGTATTTTAATTAATCTATTGGTCGCAAATACGTATCTTGCATCATGTGATAACATGTTTAAAAATAGTTGATAACCCTGCAGGGAATAGATAAGCGATTCTTCGTAAAGTGAATCACCAGAATCTTCGAGATAACATCAAATTAAACTACATGAAAAAGTTTCCTTCTCAATACTTGCTCACGTTAAATATTGTTCGAGCTCCAATCGCGTGCTTGTAATAATTAAGGAACCGAATATTAAACTAGCCGGTGCAGGGGAAAATGTTTCTGGAAATAATCGCACGGAAAAAGCGGGAAGGTATTGAAGATCGATCATTTCTCACAATTTACGGAAACACTGCGAATGAAAGTTTGAATAACGTGAATTCTTCGTGATATCGTTGTATAACGCGGAAGGGGAATAAATATGAATAGAAAATGTAAAATTTGAATTACGAGATAAAGTGTCTGAGTGCAGTGACACTATATCATGTAGAATGTATGAAAGCACCTCTTTTAAAGTAGAAAAGTATGACAAATTCTGGTTGCCGTGGCACTGCAATGTACCTGCTACTTTTCTTTATTATTCCTCTCGTTATTCCTCCTAGTTATTCTCTAGTTTAGACGTTTTTTTGAATTGAAATCTAATACTTAGACCCTCTTGAAACTCTTTTCCCCCTTCCTAATATTAAAATTCAAACCTCATATGAATTTAAAAACTGCCTGTTGAGGCTAGTAAACCTTGCTAGCGAAACGCAAAATTAATATGTAGAATTTGCATTTCAGTCATATTCTAATATGAAAGTAGTCTCCAAATATCGTTGTTCCTTTCCGAGGGGTCTTTCTAACTCTCAGAGACGAGACCTTTGACCTTCGAAGATTGAAATATGAAAATATTCCCATCAAAAGTTTTGAAATTCAAACGAGTAACCACATGACTTTTCAATACAACGAAAACAAAATTGTATAGAAACCAAAACAAATAAATATAATAATTTTACTGGAGTGTCTGATGCGTGTATCCGGAGAAACCAATGATAATTAATATATAATGATTGACATAACGTTCATGCCACTGAAACAGAAACTACTCAAGGCTTCTCACGCAAAACACGTAATGCTCCGTGGGCGAAGAGATATTTCCAAGGGTTTAATCAAGGTGGTAGAATTAAATCACACGAGATTAGCGTCGTACGTGGGGAGTGTCGGAAAAACAGTAGTCGGTAAAAATAGAAGTGCTCAGCTGGAAAAAGGAACAGTGTATATGAAACAACTGTAACTATTTTATAACCTATTCGAAATCGTGACGTCAATATCTCGATAGGTTAGTGGGTATAAGAGGAGTTCAAGTAGTAGCGCCCAGTGTGTCGTCAGACGCTACGTTCTCCCATACATGTATACACACATACCGGGTCGCGTGAAATCTTCAATGCAACAATAAAATCTAAATCGCTTCTTTGCTCGTTCACAAAGTCGAGAGTCTCGTCTACTTCGTGACTTTGTATGTGTGCACAAGCGGCATTCATCTATATAACTTTCTTTTGGCTTTGTATTTCTTATATATGTAGATGTGACTCGAGAGCCAACAGGCAACATTGTGTGCGCGTGCGAGTGTGCTCGAGGCGAGCGATTAGCCGCGGGACAAAAGCTTGGCGCCAAGTCTAATGAAAGTCATTGTTTCTCGTCCCCAGCCACTCATCCATGGGCCGTAAAAGACGGGGCGAGGCGCCGGCGCTGCTGTTGCTGCTGCTGGGTGCCCTCCTCGCCAGCGCTAGCGGCGACCACGAAGTCGGTGAGTTCTTAGATGTACCTATATATGCATCAAGCTCGTGCGCAAGCACACAACCTCACGTGCGTGTTCGGAATTCAGACACTTGTAGCGGGTCTTTTGGAGATCGATTCCCTCGTGGCTGTTTGAAATGTTTCGTGGAAGGTTCATGCGCGCACTCATCTGATAAGCCGAAGATACCCAGGGTCCGATGTATTACTGCGATCGAGCTCCGAAGACTCATCTTTTAACATGAGATCTCAAGACTGAGTATCGGCATGTAGGGATTTTTAATTATTCGTGAAAACGTTTCCTCACGATTTTTCAGAAGAGACAGACGTTATTCCTAGATACGAGTGATTTTGTGGATATATTGTCACTTCGTTAATGTTAAATTATGCAAGATTGATTCTCAAGATAAATCCAGCGTTGTCCTCTTGAACCACTACACAGCACAATGCCTGTTTCAGGAAAGATCTCGAGATAGTTTTGTGGAAAATGATTACTCACTCGGTGTTCAAGACTTCGATAGAAACTTTATTTTTTGTCACGTTGCGAGGTAATTGATATATTAAACTTTTCGTTTACAGAGATTTCAAATTTTGCAATCCCGCGGAGCCTGAAAAATATGTTATTCAAGGACTTTGAACATTCGGACTGATTTTTTCAATTCTTTGAACGAAAATATATAAATATGTAAAACCTTTCTAAAGTCCATTTTCATCGAAAGCATTACATTTTAAAAATAAAGGAAATTGCACGCTTCTCATGCAAGAATATTGTCAAAAAGTTTTATTTATTCATTTACTTCTTGAACTGCCCCTACGCTTTTGGGATAGTTCCACGGGTTTTGTGTTCTCTGTACTATGTATTGATTTTTCCTTCATCGGCCCACGCACTTTTTTGATGCTCAAGAAGTGCCTCTTTACATTATTCGGGATGATATGTGGTTTTGCGCTTTGATGGGTCCATTGATGCTTGCATTATTCATTTATATGACTCTTTTATTTATCCAAAATTTGTTGGGGAAACTCTCAATTAATGAGCATGATGCGTTATACCAACGAAATAATTCTCAAAAAATTATTACTTGTCGGGTTATTTGTTTTAAAAATAATTTTATACCCGAAGTGTTATTCCCTTCTTCCGCAGTATTCACATGAAATCCATGGGATAATATGCTCGCCTTCATTATATAAACGATGCATCAAAATATATATATCGTTGCGTGAACATTTTTTGAGTTTCAATAGATTTTGCTTGATTCAAAATAACAAAAACGGACGATCAGGAAGAATACGCTTCTGTATTAGAATCTACAAGGATAACTGGCCGTCAGCGGGCGCAACCAAATATAGCCAACGATTCCCAAACTCGATCGATCACCCACTCGTTTGAACGCGGAATGTATATATATACACAGCACCGCCCAAAACTTCTATTGGCCGCGGAAAAATTCCAGTGGTTTTGTTTTTCGCGTGTAATTTTCCCCCGCATTCACATTGTCTCACACGTTGTCGGGCGGTTGCGGCGGGAATCTGGCCGGGCCGTTATTTAGAGCTGTCGAGCATTGTAATGTCGTTCCAAATTAATAATCCACCGCCCACGTATCTCGCTGGCCTCGACGTATTATATGCGAGTTAAACAGCTCCGGAATACCGGTGTATACAATTTATCGGGATCGGCTTGTCCACGAAAGTTGCGATTCGTATATATATATACATATATATACATGCTCGACCGTAGCAGCTTTATCGCAACGCGCCCGCGCGTGATTTATGCCTCGAAACGGCACGAGAAATGCTCTTTGCGCACTTTTCGTGTGTGTGCACACGTGAGTTGCCCCGCGCGGACGTGGGGTAGGGCTGTGCGATTTATTCATGGATATTCCGTGGGATATGAGTTGCGTGTGCAAATCTTCGGGGAATGGGGACATCCGTAATTTCAGTTGGAAACTCACGGGAAATTTGAGTGGGCAGTGATGCTGTCGGTGAATAGTCATTGGCTCTTGCATTGGCAGGAGTGCACCACTTTTAGCAAGTGCGTAGTCACTGGTTTCACGACAAGTATCATTGATTGGACAATGTTTGTTATTAAGATAGTACAGCATGCGACAAGTGCGGTTTTACACACGAGTTCAGTACAATATCATAATCTAAGAGCTAGTCAATCGTTGTACGCACGCGTTGAATAAAAATTATAATTCTCATCGGCTATTATATTCTACGATTTAATTTCTGCAAATTTGTACTCTTCCATCTCAATCGACCACATACTTGTTATAATATTGAGTTGATCTGTAAAGTGAGTCTTATATCAGTACACTACCAGAAAATTTGGCTATCGCGCTATAACTATGCGAGTTATGCAGGCAATTTGAGAATGAATGACTGTAATACATACATGTAATGAATAAAAAAAGTTGCCAGATAACTGAAGAGGATAGAGGATATCGTGTCAAAACATTGCCTTATGATCTTTGCGCTGTCATAAATTAACTCAAATTATACTCTGAACTAATAAGAAATACTCGTAAAGCTTGATGGCATTTGAAAGATATTATATAAATACTTAACGACAGAACGGAGAAGAATTCACGGGCTTGCTATTAGTTATTGCATGTCACGAGCGAATGAAAAATACGGCAAGTTCAATTAGTCGATGGAGCCTGATTGCCAGGTATCCTCCAGAGCGACACCCGTACCGGGTCATGAATATTAAACGACCGGCAATGCAATAAGCCTCGCTGCTATAACATGTCTATTGTAAATACTAATCTAATTCGTGTTGCTCATGGAGTTCTGATATACGCTTGAAAATCCGAGTTAAAAAAAATAGTGAAATTCGTGCAATGAACGAAAGTTTACAAACTTTCGAGCATATATACATTTCACCCCGTTCAAAATTGGACGCAGCACGTGTTTTTAGCAGCAGTGATTTGTTAGTTACTTTTCAAACTGGATAAAATTAATTTCTTTTTACGCGATCGTCATTTGATATTGGTATCTCTGCCACGGTAAATAAATCTCTCATGACAGTAAAAATTTTGATGTGATTTGTTCCAAGGAACAAACGTTCTTTGCATTATGTATGAATAATTTTGAGGATTTTGGATGATTTATGTTGTAGTAGAGTTTTCCCTAATTCAAGTCACGTAATTTACTCGTGAATGATGAGATTATAGTTGTCCAGATTGTTTGTTCCTCGGGAATTCACGTCTCCGTTGCCTTTTATAATCCCCTTAAATTATTTCAACTCTAAACGAGTTGTCTGATAACTTTGCAACCTTGCTGTGGTAAATTAGATCCTTAAGTCCCGCCCTTAACAAATGTGAACTGCGAATACGTCGCTTTGCGTTCTCTCGTTGTCCACGGAGATCACAAACTAATTCATGCATCTTCGTCCAAGCCAAACAAACGTACACTCTATCGAAATGAGTGTAACTACAATATCATCTCGCGAATGGAGGAGTATACTTCGTCCCCTCCCATGAGTTGTGTTTTCATTGTGCCGTTCAATCAAATCATCCGCAATACGTCATATCGCCAAATATTCATGTAATCCACACGTAATTGTCTCGTTCCACCACGCGTAATAGTCACAGTTCGGCGAATACTTTTTGTTTTTCCAGCAGATTAAATCGACCATCGATGTTGTTTCGGCGCAGTACTGTTCATTTCTCACATAGATAACATTACGTCATGCGCGTCGGGTAAGGCCCTCCCGTTGTTCCCTCTGAATCGCGCAGGATCAAAGCCTCAACTCCAAGCTCATATATACCACACGTAAAAAGTGGCCGACAATGAACTTTCCAAAGCCAATTATCACGGTGCTATAATCCAGTTCAAACAATGAGTGCGGCACAGACGACGGCTCGAGGCCAAGGTACAGGGTGTTAGGGGGGAAGGGCTGGCGCGTATATATGTATATATACACACACACACAGACGAGCCACCAATCCGTCGTGTGCTGCGATGTTACACGCCGAGGAGTCGACAGCGCGGAGGCGCCCACGCGCTCCCGGCCACCAGTTATCGAGCTGTGCGTCCCACGCATCCGCCGCCGCCTTCGCAAACTTTATACCCCAGCCCCGGGCCTCGCCCCTACAGATATACTCTTGGTTTCGTCCCTCGTGTATGTATATATACATCTACGGCTCGATTCGACGCTCTGATGGCTACTTGTTTTTTTGTCGTTGAGATTGTGTCGTTCAGGTACACACGTCTGGGCCTTTTATGTTCCCCACATTGTTTCTGTTCTCTGTCGTGGGGTCTGTTGAACTTTTGATCTTGTTTGTTGGGTCTTTGTTCGCTCGAGCCTCTCACTCGGAGAGCAATCTTTCACTGGCGCTTCGTAAATGTGAGATGTACCCCCGAGTTTCCTATTCGTGCTCATTAAAGTTTGAATTGTTACGCTTGTGGGTTGCCGGGGTAGTAGGGTTTCGTCGGTGGTCGTTCTTCCAATCTACCGTTTGCTCATTCGTATACCGTTTCCAATTATTTCCCCGCGAGACTATTTTTACTCTTCATCATCCTTTGTTTTGAATCGATCCGAGATCAGCGCACAACCTCTTCCATACAACTCATCGTGGTTCAAAGTGATAATAAAATAAAACAGGAAAAGTTTCGAACAAAGATTCTCCGGCGCACAGAAAGACATCAATCTCTTGTCCTTTGTGACGTAAGATGCAGCAAAACAAATATTTGCCGTATGCCTTGCGGGAAGAAAAAGTTAACCTACTTATTCTTTCTATCGTCCATGATAAATTGCTTCTGCCGTTTCTCCTGCGCTTTCTATTCCGCTAGTCTTTCTAATCATTCTTTCCTCGAGTCTTCTTCCGACTTCTCCTCCTCCTTCCCCCTCCCCTGCGGGATTCAACGTTAGCCCGCGAGAAATGCTATATTTACTTTTCATTCGAAAATACTGCTTATGGGCTCTTATTCTATTTACAAGGATGAAATCTCATCTGAACTGGAATGAGCGGAGAATTTGCTTTTCATCATTATTCTTACGCTCATATTGAAGCGCACGGAAATTCTCGAGTTATAATACCCAGCAGTTGCGAGAGATTTTATTTAATGAAGAAGAATAAATTTTGAGGCGGAAAAATTGTTCGAATTTAAGCTAATCTCGAGAAACAACTTTCTTCTGTAAATATATATCCATAAAAGATATTTTGTCGTAGATAAAAATGCACTATAATTCGGAGAACTTCATTCAAACTTTTATAAAGAAAATAAAAAAATCTCTTAACGTTGTGTGCGTACTTGAGAAAAATGTTTGACTTCTTAGCGAGTTAGCCTGCGGGTAATGGATCAGCTGTCTCTATGTACTTTAACCGAGGAAATCACACGCGGTGAAATTAGGTATCGCGTTTGATGCTTCAAAAATGCTCGTTATAATTTATCGTTGAAACACTTTGTCGATGAACATTTCTTCTTTTGCATAGATGCCTCCTTCCAGTCCTCGTGTTTTCGGCATTAGCGCACGTGATATACCTTTCACGATTCTCGTCGCGAAAATGCGTGGGCTCCCCTGTAATGGATCCCATTGATTAGCAATATCATTATTCCCGTCCGTATATCCATTATGTAAACGCCGCGTGTCGTTGTCAGTGATTTTCCGTAGCTGCGAGGATTCCTATACATTAATTGAAATTCGTAGAGCAGACTCGCACAGGAATCGAGTTACCTCGTTGTGTCCGATTCCCCGGAATTGGAAACGTAACGAAGCAATTTGCAGTTCGATCTTATCTTTTCGAGCGGGCACACGCAAATCTCGGATTAGAATGGAGAACTTCCAAAGCTAGCATCAAATTTGAAATTCGAGAAAGACCAAATTGGAAAGCCAACGCCTCTGGTAAAAATTGGCGAGCGCGGCAAAGCCTGTTATCAGTCGATCGTCGACTCGAGTGGGTGTGCGTATACGTGCGATAAGAGCGTGTCCCGCGTTCCCTAGAAAGGCACTGCGCGCACGTGCGCCAATACGTTGCCCATTTGTTTCCTGGGGAACTATGTGCCGGGATCCCGATATCATCGAACGCATGCGATTCTCCTAAATTATTTCGAGACCCGATAAATCGTGGTTATACTTTGTTAAAGGAGCAACCTGTGAGACTAAGAATTTCCAAATGGTATACCGGGTGAATTAATGGGTGCTTATGGGACAGAGCGTGATTTTTCTCATTCTCAAACTGTGCTAAAAGCTCATTGATATTGAAAAATTTCAAATTTGTAGCTTGGATTGTCGAGGTCATGTGAATCATTCCATCTTCACACGATAATTCCACCAAATTCTACTCGAGATTTTTTAAACGTGGCAAGCTAGTTTGGAAACAATGCTCTGTCCACACGAAATGTTTCAATTAGAGTAAAATGAATGTTTTTTGGTTAGATGCATGTTGCTGCTTTTGTGTGCGGGGATGGAGGGAGAGGGTGAATTTAATAAGGTTATTGTGATAATGTGTGTAAAAGTAGCTACTGAGGGAAGGCATATAGCTGGAATTAACAAATGAAAGTAAATTTAGCCGTATTTGTTCATCGCAAACAAGCAAAAACTCAATTTCATCCTATTTATTTTTATTTTCCAAAACATCATGAAAACTTTTTTTTTAGTTAATTATACTTCACTTAATTAATTATTCCAAGAAAAAACCTCGTCATGAAATATCCTGCGGAATTCTTCTACTAATTATCGTCCCATCAAGCTGTCCGGATTTCACTTTGAGAACGTGTACTCAAGAAGACAATTTTCCAATTAACACTACATTTTTAAGCATTCGTGGTGTTTAGAAAAATTGAATAATAGACATCGGTCATTTGTAGTAAGATTTTATACAGACAATTTTTTTTCATTGTTCAATCGGGAATTTCCTCGAGATCCTTAAGATGGGATCGTAGTATAGGTTGGTCCCTGAAATCTGTGAAGTGAATATGTAATTCTTGCCTGTAGAGAATTTCTCTCAAGCTTATACAAACACTTCATAACTTCCAGACTTTACATGTGTAATCACTCGCATTATATGCCGGTTAAAATAATAATATAATAGGATTGCGCAAACTGCGCTTCTAAATTAAGCTTAATTAACGTTATATACTCATTGCGTTACTCAATCATCCGAGGAGCACGACATTTTCCAGCGATCGCATTTGCAGCTTCCATTGGGAGTCGTCAGGATACATAAATAGTAATCAAACTCGAGCTACATTCATGAGCAGTCTGTTGAACTGGAATATTGGTTTTGCAACATATACGCACGAATCATTACGCCCAACTCCAATGAAAATTCGTAACATGAGCAGTTTTGTCCTATGGCTTGGGCTACATCCGCTTGTATATGCATAAGATTAATTAGTCCAGAATAGAATATCTGTATGTGTCGTCCTACTCTACTGGAAACAGTGACGACAATTTGCTACGTGCGACTCGCTCCTAACGTTATATATATATTTATATATAAATTTATATATTCTCATATTGAATGGAGGTTCAAAAAGGTGGTATCGGTCGGAATGTCTGTATTATAGGCCAAATATTCCAGGCAGCTGCTCAGCGCACGGGCGACTTGAAAACGGGGTATATATTACAAAGAGAAAACGAGCAAGCGATACGCAGAGGCGAAGTCGGATATGGTGAGAACTGATATGGGTGAAGTTTCCGTCCGAGTTCGGATATGTATATTACGGTATATGAGTTTGGTGATTTTACGAGACTTTCGAACTTCCTTCTGTGTTATAAATTGCTCCGGATGAATCACTTCGAACTAGAGTTGAATTGCATAGCGACGGAGGTGCCACCCGCTCCGAGGGATTTGAATCCTGAAATGGATGAGATTCAGTTAATATAGTTTGCGAACTCTCATTTTTCTCTGTTCGTTCGTATTGAAGTGATTGAAATCTCCCAACTATTTTGTTTCCGATAATTGCATCTGAACTTGATTGGCCGGGTCTCTAATTTCATTCGTCAACGAATACCGTATGTATATATAAGAAGTATTGACGATTCCAATAATCGAGAATCGATATTTGTATTCTACGTAAAATTCACCACCTCATCCCCTAAAATTTAATTCACTTTTATGGTCTGAGTCCATTGGCGTGGGGGTGATACATTTTAAATTTGCCAAAACCATATGCTTGTTTACGTGTTTTTCAATTAGCATTTGCCAAAAACATCAAATTTTTCTGCATCATATGTTCCAAAATTAAGAATTCACATGTTCTAAAGAAGAATTCATCACAATTATCTTTTGAATCATCATTTAACATTCAGCAGAACAGTTTATTTTCCCAAAATAATTCTCTCATAAATCTGCTTGACCATGAACCGTATATAGTTAGACCAATTGATCGGGATTCTCTTGAAAGAGCACTTCATAACCGTAGGCTCAATTCAGAGATAAAGAGACAGCTTTATAAAGATGAAACAAGGGAAGGAGGCTGCATTCCTAACATTGTTTCCACGTTTCATTCTCTTTCTCGTGGGGCAAACACTGAATCTCACTTAAAGCACACAATACGACTTTGCTCAGGTCACGGCACCGCTCGTTCAACATCTATATGTATACACATCATGTTCGACCTCGCGAGTCCCATTAATTTAGCTTCAAGCTCAAAATTTCAGATCGATATCCAATGTTCCAGTTTTTCATGTGCCAATCTATTGAGAGGCGGTGCCTGTACTGTTTGGTTTTTCAAACGGTATACAGGATGATCCGCTCGTTCGAATAACTGAAAGCTTGAAAAGTTTTTCTAGGCTCGGCGAGTCACTTTCACGTCTTTTTACATTTTTTCTATCTCCTTTTTCTATTTCCCAGCTCCTGTACAGGTTGAAATCATAACTTGAGGACTTTCAAAAAGCACTGCGCTCGCTTCGTCGATTGAATACTGTTTCAGCATTGAAATATCACGCCTTCATTAAATAGATGGCTTCAAGAAATTAACAAAAAATAATTATGTCATTAAACTTTGCTAACGACTTGCACCGTTGGTAAAGTGACTTTATTTGTCAATTTAAATGTCTTATTCGTCTAACAAAGCGTTATTTTTCTGTATTGTATTAAGTACATTTAGTTAAACTTAATATACTGACGCTTCAAAATCAAGCCCAAAAATAATCTCGGTTATGAGCTGCCAGAAGCGTAGAAATCTAGGAAACAACATGTATAATTGTCAGAATACTCCTGCGCAGCTCGTGCGTTACAATTTGTTGCCTAATCAAATTAGAATGCGCATGCTGTGTGAAAATCATGAACTCGCGTATTCAACGATATTTACAGGCTCGCACTATTCTTTTAATTAATGAACATGAAATACATAATATACCGTAGCAAAATTCGCATTAATTTGATCACACAATTTCAACATTGCAGGATGTATATTCAGCAGGAATTTATGCAACCCGGAAGTTGAAAGCTGTTACAATGGTAAAATATAACAATAAGATCGACGCAGCGTAGTTGGATTATTTATCTTAATGATTATTTCTCACTTTTAGACATGGCTTTCGGGCGGTGTGTCCCGACGGACGGGAGCCTGTCCGACAAAGACCTGTACCAGTTAGTATTGAATTTATCAATTAATTGATATTTTTTACGTATTAAAATATAAGGGCATAAGATCATATTCAATCATAAGATTCTTTCTTTTTTCTTTATTCATTTAATATGTGCATGGGTAATAAAAATTATAATCGATAAGTTTGACCATTTATTGAATATCAGACTTTAAATTGCTAGTAACTTCTATAACAAGATTTGAATATCATCGATAAATATTCCTGATTCAGCTTCTTCCAATAAAGTTCTACTGCGCCGTAAATACAGTAATGAGACATTTTTTCTTTGAATTTGAGTATTCCGATCGCATTATCTTCTCATCAAATAAGTTGGCTTTGTACCTTATAGATTGCAGTTATAAAGCAGTCCTATATCATATTACAGATGAGTAGTGTTCGTAGAAAAATTGAAGATTCACTTCTATTTATAATTCTCATTTTATTTTTTCGAGGGAATTACTCTTTAATAGTAGTGTGATTCTGTTTTTTTATTACAAGGAAAATAAAATTAAGTAGGAAACGATATTCAAGAAAAATCGACCATTGTTAAAACCTCGAAAAGTGGAGAATGTATATGGGACTATTCCACCGCAACTTCGATATTCTAGGAAACTATATTCTAGGAAAACTCTTACAAGCAGAGTATAAGGCGAATCACGATGAAAATGTTATAATATAGATTTTGACACCTTAATAGATTATATCTGCAGCCTTTAACCCTAACACCTCCATTTCTTGAGATGTTCATCAATCATCATTGATTTTATACCCTGTATCTATGCAGAATCATTGTGTGCAGAAGTATTGTAAATTCATGAAATAAATTATAAATCATGGATATCTCAGTGAAATGAAGTCGTTGGGCTAAACGGGTGCAAATGTAACCTACTGGCCGATACCCAAAGAGTATCTCATAAAGTTTTATCCTGATCGATCACTTGATTGCCTTATACTCTCCTTGTTAATGTTTCCCTGCAATATTTTAAATCGAGGTACGTGAAAAAACCTTCACTAGGAAAAGCTGTCATCTTTGGGTGTCCAATCTCGGCCGAACAGCCAGGACTTGATCACGGAACGCGGTAGTGGTCCATGCGTCAAGCAGAAGACACCGCAACTATATAATGTTTGAGATCGCACACTCGATTTTTACATTGGCATTAATTTAGTCAAAACAACTTTTGTTGGATGCGAAACAGGATTAAATGCTCATCTACCATCCCAATTGAGCGATCGACAAAAAGAAATACTCAAAAACTCGTTCGCAATAATAAGTTTGGAGTATCGTGTCAAGCGATCTACTACTTTTTTTTTCGACCAGAAATTTTTCTTCATGTTACGACCCTGAAGTTAGCCGCGGTAGCCTGATAAAGCAGCTATATTCACGCATAATATACATAACACGTTTACATAATCTTGCTTCCCGCGTAGATTTGAAACCATGGGATTGAAAGTAAATTGTTAATGTATTAGAAAGAATATGGCAAAACTATTGACCGTGTCCCATAGATTCAACGAAAAGTACTGCAGATTTTGTCAAACTTACAGAAGATAAGACTAAACATATCAAAATTCATTCCATGTTTTTTTTTTTATAATTGATTTCACACGGGCGAATGGTAGTTTAGGATGCCGATGTCGGCGTGTCGACTTGAGTTTTATTTGAATAAACATATACCCTAATACCCGATAATGTCCAGGTAGCTAGTGTCGCCGATGGCAGCGTCCCGAGGGTGCGCTCCTCGTATTTTGACTTGGAAAAGCTGACCCTGGACCCGAACGATGTCCAGGTAGTCAGGGTACCCGATGACGGTGTTCCAAGGGTGCGCTCCTGGTATTTTTGGTTGGAGTGCCTGACCCTGGACCCGAACGAAGTCCAGATAGTCAGGGTTCCCGATGACGGTGTTCCAAGGGTGCGCTCCGGGAATTATCGAATTTGAAGCATCTGACCCTGGACACGAACGATGTCCAGGTAGTCAGGGTACCCGATGACGGTGTTCCAAGGGTGCGCTCCTGGTATTTTTGGTTGGATCGCCTGACCCTGGACCCAAACGATGTCCAGGTAGTCAGGGTACCCGATGACGGTGTTCCAAGGGTGCGCTCCTGGAATTTTCGCTTGAAACAGCTGACCCCGGACCCGAACGATGTCCAGGTAGCCAGGGTACCCGATGACGGATTTCCAAGGGTGCGCTCCTGGTATTATTGGTTGGATCCCCTGACTCTGGACCCGAACAATGTCCAGGTAGTCAGGGTACCCGATGACGGTGTTCCAAGTGTGCGCTCGTGGAATTTTCGTTTGAAGCAGCTGACGCTGGACCCGAACGATGTCCAGGTAGTCAGGGTACCCGATGACGGTGTTCCAAGGGGTGCGATCCTGGTATTTTTGGTTGGAGTGCCTGACCCTGGACCCGAACGAAGTCCAGATAGTCAGGGTTCCCGATGACGGTGTTCCAAGGGTGCGCTCCGGGAATTATCGAATTTGAAGCATCTGACCCTGGACCCGAACGATGTCCAGGTAGTCAGGGTACCCGATGACGGTGTTCCAAGGGTGCGCTCCTGGTATTTTTGGTTGGATCGCCTGACCCTGGACCCAAACGATGTCCAGGTAGTCAGGGTTCCCGATGACGGTGTTCCAAGGGTGCGCTCCGGGAATTTTCGCTTGAAACAGCTGACCCCGGACCCGAACGATGTCCAGGTAGCCAGGGTACCCGATGACGGATTTCCAAGGGTGCGCTCCTGGTATTATTGGTTGGATCCCCTGACCCTGCACCCGAACGAAGTCCAGATAGTCAGTGTTCCCGATGACGGTGTTCCAAGGGTGCGTTCCTGGAATTATCGAATTTGAAGCATCTGACCCTGGACCCGAACGATGTCCAGGTAGTCAGGGTACCCGATGACGGTGTTCCAAGAGTGCGCTCCTGGAATTTTCGCTTGAAGCAGCTGACCCCGGACCCGAACGATGTCCAGGTAGCCAGGGTACCCGATGACGGTGTTCCAAGGGTGCGCTCATGGTATTATTGGTTGGAGTGCCTGACCCAGGACCCGAACGGAGTCCAGATAGTCAGGGTTCCCGATGACGGTATTCCCAGGGTGCGCTCCTGGAAATTTCGCTTGAAGCAGCTGACCCTGGAACAAACGATGTCCAGGTATTCAGGGTACCCGATGACCGTGTTCCAAGGGTGCGCTCCTGGTATTTTTGGTTGGATCGCCTGACCCTGGACCCGAACGATGTCCAGGTAGTCAGGGTACCCGATGACGGTGTTCCAAGGGTGCGCTCCTGGAATTTTCGCTTGAAGCAGCTGACCCCGGACCCGAACGATGTCCAGGTAGTCAGGGTACCCGATGACGGTGTTCCAAGGTGCGCTCCTGGTATTTTTGGTTGGATCGCCTGACCCTGGACCCGAACGATGTCCAGGTAGTCAGGGTACCCGATGACGGTATTCCAAGGGTGCGCTTCTGGAAT
Organism: Aphelinus atriplicis; assembly: GCA_020882685.1. NCBI lineage: Eukaryota > Metazoa > Arthropoda > Insecta > Hymenoptera > Aphelinidae > Aphelinus > Aphelinus atriplicis. The sequence goes on from CM037073.1 coordinate 74,585,331, forward strand.
TTTCGCTTGAAGCAGCTGACCCTGGACCCGAACGATGTCCAGGTAGTCAGGGTACCCGATGACGGTGTTCCAAGGGTGCGCTCCTGGAATTTTCGTTTGAAGCAGCTGACCCTGGACCCGAACGATGTCCAGGTAGCCAGGGTACCCGATGACGGTGTTCCAAGGGAGCGCTCCTGGTATTATTGGTTGGATCGCCTGACCCTGGACCCGAACGATGTCCAGGTAGTCAGGGCACCCGATGACGGTGTTCCAGGGTGCGCTCCTGGAAATTTCACTTGAAGCAGCTGACCCTGGACCCTAACGATGTCCAGGTAGCCAGGGTACCTGATGACGGTGTTCCCAGGCAGCGCTCCTGGTATTTTTTGGTTGGAGTGGCTGACTCTGGACCCGAACGAAGTCCAGATAGCCAGGGTTCCCGATGACGGTGTTCCAAGCGTGCGCTCCTGGAATTATCGAATTTGAAGCAGCTGACCCTGGACCTGAACGATGTCCAGGTAGTCAGGGTACCCGATGACGGTGTTCCAAGGGTGCGCTCCTGGAATTTTCGTTTGAAGCAGCTGACCCTGGACCCGAACGATGTCCAGGTAGCCAGGGTACCCGATGACGGTGTTCCAAGAGAGCGCTCCTGGTATTATTGGTTGGATCGCCTGACCCTGGACCCGAACGATGTCCAGGTAGTCAGGGCACCCGATGACGGTGTTCCAGGGTGCGCTCCTGGAAATTTCACTTGAAGCAGCTGACCCTGGACCCTAACGATGTCCAGGTAGCCAGGGTACCTGATGACGGTGTTCCAAGGCAGCGCTCCTGGTATTTTTGGTTGGAGTGGCTGACTCTGGACCCGAACGAAGTCCAGATAGCCAGGGTTCCCGATGACGGTGTTCCAAGCGTGCGCTCCTGGAATTATCGAATTTGAAGCAGCTGACCCTGGACCTGAACGATGTCCAGGTAGTCAGGGTACCCGATGACGGTGTTCCAAGGGTGCGCTCCTGGAATTTTCGCTTGAAGCAGCTGACCCTGGACCCGAACGATGTCCAGGTAGCCAGGGTACCCGATGACGGTGTTCCAAGGGAGCGCTCCTTGTATTTTTGGTTGGATCGCCTGACCCTGGACCCGAACGATGTCCAGGTAGTCAGGGTACCCGATGACGGTGTTCCAAGGGTGCGCTCCTGGAATTTTCGCTTGAAGCAGCTGACCCTGGACCCGAACGATGTCCAAGTAGCTAGGGTACCCAATGGCGGTGTTCCAAGAAGCTGACTCTGGACCTTAATGATGTCCAGGTAGTCAAAGTAGTCAGCTTCCTCAAACAAAAATACCAGAAGCGCATCCTCAGGACACTGTCATCAGCGACCCTAGCCACCTGGACATTATCGGGTATCAGGTTATATCCTTATTCAAATATTCAGTCGACTCGCCGACATCGTCAACCTAAACCACCATTTGCCTATGTAAAAATAGTTATAAAAAACATGTGATAAATTTTGATGTCTTGTCTTAAATTCAGATAATAGATTAATTATTTTCTACTGATTACATACATTTTTTTGTGTATCGCTCATCCATATAAATATTTGCATTTTGGAAAAATATCTTTTTGATTTTATTACTGACGATAATGCATATACATTTTATTGATTATCATTTTTATAGTATTTTATACTCCGCAAAAAAAATTGAAATCCTCAAAAAAACCTTTTTCAGAAAAAGTAAAAATGTTGCGTCAAGCATGTGGCAGAACTAGTTTATCTCTTATATTGCTTAAAAAAAAATGAAATCCATAATAGACACATGAGTCAATTTATTATTTCATCAGTATTCATTCAGATTAATTCTCATATAGTTGGAGTATCACGTATTCTTATTACAGTTTACATACCATAGGAGACGTTGTCAACTTTAACTAACCAATTACGAAAAAACTTACCAGAATGCTCTTAGGTACCTCATCAATTATTTGAAGAACTAATGACGAACCAAATTGACGCCACTTGGTAGGATCGAATATATTTGAATGCCTTATTAAACTGACATATAATATTCTTCATTACCTATTTTTTTCATTACCTATTTATTTCTAGTTAAACGGTTTCACAACCTCTCCTCAATCGTTTGATTTATTTCAAATATATCTTTGTATCGTAATTGCAATGCAGTCAATCCTATAATTCAGATAAACTTTATATATTCTTCTATTATCAATACTTTCATTGTCTTTCAAAGAGACAAATATTAATAATTCAAACTATTGATGATATGTCTCAGTAAATTATAAATATTTCTATGATATTTCTATGATAATTTTTACATCCATTGATTTAGTGAAATATTATTATTTTCAAGACGTTAAAAATGCCTACCAAGTGGCGTCAATTTGGTTCGTCATTAGTTCTTCAAATAATTGATGAGGTACCTAAGAGCATTCTGGTAAGTTTTTTCGTAATTGGTTAGTTAAAGTTGACAACGTCTCCTATGGTATGTAAACTGTAATAAGAATACGTGATACTCCAACTATATGAGAATTAATCTGAATGAATACTGATGAAATAATAAATTGACTCATGTGTCTATTATGGATTTCATTTTTTTTTAAGCAATATAAGAGATAAACTAGTTCTGCCACATGCTTGACGCAACATTTTTACTTTTTCTGAAAAAGGTTTTTTTGATTCATATATTGTGAGATCTAGGTGGAGCCATTTGGTCTAATGCTCCGAATAACTGGAGTTATTCCTGTATGCGGGCCTGGCTACTCTTTATAACTCATAGTAGCTTGGATCAATCATATGTGTCATGTTGTTTTCAGTGTTTACCGTGTATATGGAAGAATGCGTCAAGATTGGCTTGCTGTGGAAGCAGTGAATAATAAAAATAGCTCGTATGTGCCAATAATGTGAAAAATAGTGATTCAGCCAGGCTCGCATAAAAGCATAATTCAAGTTATTGGGAGCGTTAGACCAAATGGCTGCACCAGGTATCTCGTAATACACCCACGTCATGGAAACAAGTCGGGGCAGTTCGGTTGAGATTGAACGATTGAAGGTGACAACCTCTCCTAGTCAGTCTTCGATTAACGCCATACCACGGAACGACATTCCGGATCTAATTTTTCTTTAATTATTACTTTTACTTCAATAAACGATTGGATTAGCGTTGTAATAGCCCATATATACATATATAGGGGACATTCTGAATCGCTTCACGCAGCAATCGCTCTGACCTTCTCCGATTTACTTCAAAATTTGTTTGTAGGCGTTGGCTCTAATTTGAAGCCAAAATTCTTTCGGAATCTTTGGCTCTCATTTTAATCAATAAAATTTCTATCTATAATTGATATCTTTATTTTCTAGAATCGCGGACTCAAATGTATGATGAAGAGTTTCTGGTTATACGAAAAAAAAAATTCTTCAAAATGAAGGTGAAAAAATTGTTTTTTTTACAACGTAAAGCTCAATCTTATAGATTAATTTGAGAATGAAGAATTTCGAAAAAGTGTCGGCTTTGAATCAGAAGCTGCCTGGCAAGCGAATCGGAGGAAGTTAGGCCCATCACTGCGCGAAGTGACTCGGTATGTCCCATAGACTTGTGGTAAGTCAGGGCGAGGGGCTTGTTATTGCGGTGTTACGATGACAATGCGCCTGAGCCGCGCGAAATTTTCGCTCGGGGCACGCGCGCAGGCAATATTGAGGCGAGAGCAGCAATTGAGCAACTCGCGTACGCAAATTGCAGGTACAGCCTCGAGCCGGAGGAGCTGGAGCTGCTGCGCCTGCAGCTCGAGCGGCTCGAGTTCGAGGGCTACAAGTGGCCGCACTACTACACCCAGTGCGTCATGCAAATACTGCTAGACGATCTGCGCTACAGGCGAGTATACTTGAGAGTAAATTGATTCATGGTCGCGGCTGACTTGATTTGATTGTACGATTTGCTTGCGGCGCGTGACTGAATCCGACGCTTCTCGATCGATTTTAGGACGAACAACGATGTGGAAGACTTGTGCAATCACCTCAAACGCCTCGACGACGATAATCTGGACGAGGGAATCATCGATAGGGAAGTCATCGAGAATTTGGCGGTGAGATTGCTTGATTTCGTATGTGATTGGTACTGGTGCGTGAAATGGATTGTGACAACTGTTTGATTGTTTATTCGAATGATATGGGTGGACGTTTAGAAAAAGAGGACCGTTTTATTCTCTCGACTAGAGCATCCAATCTGATTTTGGTTGGAATGAATGAAACACACAGCGTTACGAGAACTCATAGTTGATAATAGAATTTTCTTTCACTGATTAAAGATTGTGACGATGCTAAGAGAAATAAAATAAGTTTATTTCATTATGATTATCTCATTCTATATATTTAAAGCTGTATATCAGCTTTCAGGAAGAACCTTTTATTCTTTCGTTTCACGTTACAAAAATTTGAAGAAGAAAATAAAACCTTTAAAATGTTTCATTGAAACTCAATCCCACAGTTACAGTTTCATTATCCGTGTGACAATCGTAAAATAAAATCAAATTCACGCGAATAAATATTTTATTTTGGTTTCCATACGCACTTTCGCATCATTATTTTTCAATATTGAATCAACGATGTTGAAATGGTTTCCCATGGAATCCATGTGGATTTAATTATACTGATTTAATGTGAAATCAATATTGAGATTTGAAACAGTGATGGAAATACCGGCTTTCGAGTTTAAAGTCAAGGCGCATATTATGAGATACGCTGAATTTCTATTTTAGAATGAAGAAAATCCAATGGCCATAGTGAGATTCACGCCCAGTCAAGTGAATCCTCACGGGGAATTTGCGGATGAGTTTTACTATCCACCTAACATGAGGCAGGGGACCGCCGACGAGCAACGAAACGTGGCGAGTTTCGCCAATTACGGCGACGGCTTCCGCGATGAATTGGACTCCATCGGTGATCCTGACAAAGGTAAATCACTCTAATCAAAATATACGAGTCTAAGCTACTTTCGGAAAAAGTTCCTACTCATTACAGTAATTAACAAAGTTCGACGTGCGCACAAACGATTATTAGCTCCGGTTTCCTCTAAACATACTTTGCTTTCAGCTGATCATCTTTCTGGAATGAAAAGTATTATGTTTCCATTAATTATTATATATCTCTTCATGTTCTTTCACCGAGGATTCAAATTAAACACTCAAGAATAGCCACACGTAAAAGTATTCTATGAAAACAATATACATGATTTCGTGAGATATAATACGACAATGGTTCTGTTTGGTTTCTATCTCTATTCTCTGGAGAACCTTTCAAAATCGTCATGAAATCTTGGAGTTCTTTCAAATACTTGAACTTCTCGTTAGATTGAAAATCCAATTTATGAGAAGTGAGACTTATCCCGTCTATATGGCACTTGTCTAAAGTTCTGAATATACTCCTCGGTCTTAGAGGAGATAATCGGATAACGCAAGTCTTTAATGTTCCCTGGATATCCGTAATTCACCGTTTCCCAGTATTATGAAGTAAAAGTTCTTGCACTGATTTCCTCAAGGGTTCAATAGAACTATTTCTGAAAAAAATCTTATCAGAGTTTATGAAATATTCCACACGGGAATACGACAAAACGGTGTCATGCTGCACGCTTTATGTGGAAGCGTAAAATAAATGAAAGTTGAGTCGCGTTAAATTATCGATTTGAGATCTTCCATAATTCAAACGATCTATCTACATAAATTGGAATAATTTGATAATGAACCACCCTCTGCTATTGCATCGAAGGATGGTACTGCGAAGGAAATGTTAAATCCATGATAAGCCAGCCGTTATTCGATTGCTCGCGAGTTTTTAATTGGATCGTAAAGTCTCATTTCCCCGTCGCCGTTAACAGGGCCTTTCGCGCGGTCTCTTGACCATCGTTGCCAAGCAATATTGAATTATTTTGGAAACTCCTCAAAATTCCGATGTCCGCATTTTAGCAGTTTATCGACGTGGCTCTCGGTCGTTGGGCAAAAATTCCATGGGTCCGGTGCTGTCTTCAAACTACCCGAAGGAGAGCTACCCAATACCCCCGGAATATTTGGAGTCACTTCAGGGCAGTTTGGACGGCATGGGACGCTTGTACGAACCCACCGACGATCTCGAGTTCTTGAGCTTCAAGAAGCCCGTCACGATAGACCAGGCACTCGAGGACTACATGAAAGCATTCTCCGGCAAGTACAAGTATCCTAAAACACTCGACAGTGCTGACTTCTTGGACGAGGATGTCGATGACGACAAGGACGATGATAGCGACGGGATCATCGGCAAAGCTATCCCCGAGTCTGTTCTCGATACTCTGGGACAGCAAACTGGAATTTATAGCGAGGCTGGGCACATCCTACCCCTGCGGCGAGACTCTATCAGACCTGGCAAGTATAGACGCAAAAAGTATATACAAGACTTGCTATCGTTGCTCGAAACTGTGCGCACAAGGATCTTTCGATAAAACGACAGGATATAAAATTACTATATAGCTGCTATAAAAACAATGGACACATTACGCCACTGAAACTCATTGGTAAAAAATATTTGTGATGAAACATTTATAGGATCGTGTTATCTGGTTGGCACTGGTATTCGAAATTGGAATATGATATTATTCATGTGCGGTAGAATTATAACGTTGGTTAAAACGAAGTCTTCGAGGTATTGGAAATATTACTTTTTCCTTGTGAAATTGATTACATCGACGGATGATTTATGAATCCGCTACATCGATCAGTACTCCATGACCTCGCGTGAAGGACGAGAAATGCTTGTTAGGGAATGGCACATGTGTCCTCCAATGTATCTGTTCACATTAATTAAGAGAAGTACAATTGAATAACAATTTGATTTAAATGGCGTTATTATCATTAATAATAAAGATAATTAATGGATTCATTACATTGGACACTGAATACGTATTTTGAAATATCTCATAAAGGTTATCCTTATGATATTCTCTGACGGTTGATGACAACGTGATAGCTGCATGGAACTTTATAAAATGGTCTTTTTTTTAATGGATACTGTTCAGCATTATATTTACTAGCTTACTTTTTAAGGATTAGATCCAAGTCTTTTATTAATCATTCAAACATTCCGGGGAATGATGAATAAGAGATTCACATCGATTAGAAGTCGTATTATTAATTCCAACATCATAATACAATCTTGTAAAGCACGACGGTTTATTACCCTGATGTCATAGTTTTCATCTACCTTTCTGATTCAACTTTTTCATTTTCCTAAAGTCTGTTGAGAGTGAAAATTACTGCAAATTGTATTACTTCTTTGATCAGTTTTTTACCCAATCGTGATATGCAACATTTTTAAGATCCGCAAAATTCATAATTGGAAATGTCATTGTAGGATTGAATTTTAACTTTCATTAATATAGTTATTATTAATTTGAATTTTAGAGGAATATGATGATTTATCTATGGACCCTGAAATGTTCTGGAGCAGAGAATTGGCAGGTTTTAAGAGGAGAGAGCGCCTGGACGTCAAAAAGCCAGGACCTCCGTTTTCAACGAATAATTATGCATTCAAAACTCAATCCCCACCACGTAAGTTTATTGCAGATATTAGTTGAGGTATTACAACAAGACTAATTTTTCATATTCGATAATCTTATAGCAAACGAAGAAGGTATCAGTGGTGAGGAAGTTGATGAGGTTAGCTCTTATAAAATCTCATTTTAATATAAGAATCGAATAAAATTTCATCTATTTATTGTCATGGATTTTTCTTTAATAGGATCAAGTATTATATTTGCCTCAACAGGTCAAAAAAGAAATATACAATTCTAAATTGAATAACTCGCCGAGAACTCTTGAAAATGTCGATTTAGATCATGTCTACATCATATTTAATCAAAGATTCAACTCTTGGCCTGAGGGAGAACGAGTTGTAAACATGGTTAGTACTTGATCAATTCTAGATACATTTGTAGAGGCTATATTATAGTCTCTTATTACTTTTGAAACTTGAGTTTTGTTTGAATGAAGCTAATCGTATATTTTTATTCTCAAATGGATTATCTTATAGGTGGAATCTTTGATTGGACTACAAAGAGGAGAACTGCGAGAAATACGTGTCGGTATGGCCGAAGTTACTTTCAAAGTGGGGGAAAACAGTAAAAAGTACAATGCTACAGATATTGTTGATAGAATTCGTAAGTACTCAACGATATTCACAGAGAAACTTGATTTTTATGGAATTTTCATCTTTCCTTCAATTTTTATCTAATCTGTTCGAAATAGGCGAAGTAAAAGACGAATTGCGCAAGCAACTCAATATCGAGGTAGTACGCGCTGGGATTGGCGACAAGGTAAATACCCTATTCTCGATAATTCTCTCCTCTCAATTTTACTAACCAAATTCCTCTCATCTTTCAAAGAGACGAGAATATTCTGATAAAAGCGATCTCAGTTGGTTATAGTTATATTTAAAAAAGAGTAAATTACTTTCGTAGATACACGGAAACGTTAAAGAAAATCTTATCTCAGGGAATTGCGAATATCGGAAAGTATAGTTGCAGTTTGAGCTCTGTAAGAAGTAAGTGGAAAAATCCGAGTTCGGTCAGACTCGCGATTTTTGTATGAACCGACTTGAATTTTCTCTCTAGAACGCTACGTTGACTTTGATACTTTTTTACTAAAAAAAAGCTAAAACTTGAGGAAAAATTGCTTTCGAATTCGTTCGAGCTCATTCGTGATCTGAAAATTGCCCTGACTTTTGCAACACGAAAGCACCATGAGCAACGAGAGTAGGATTCGAGGCTGATTGTGATGTGGGTCAAAGGTGAAGCTGCCGGCGATCCTGGAGGTGAAGACGAACGCGATGGAAATGAGCTCGAGCATGTTCGGGGCGCTGGTGGCCGGGGGAGTGGCAGCGGTGAGCGCGGCGGCGATCGTCATCCTGGTGGTCGCCCGGAGGCACGCCAAGTCGCGGGCGAAGCTCGCCGGGCTGAGGACCCCCGACCCCGAGGCCAGCAAGGACTACCAGGAGCTGTGCCGGGCGCGCATGCACGCCAAGCAGGCAGACAAGCTGTCCGACTCGCCCAGGCCCTTCGACTTCGGCAGGCTCATCGAGTCGGGCAGGAGCGAGTCCAACAGGTCCAGCACCTCGTCGTGGGGCGACGAGCCCGCCGTCACCAACATGGACATTGCCACCGGCCACGTCGTTCTCGTGAGTTGGACAATCCACCTCTCGCACATTTTCATTCCCTTCCGGCTCGTTTATTCTTCGCGTGGATAGACCCTTGCCAAACTTCCGCTGACAAGCTGCTCCACAAAGTTTCTTGTTCGCCAACTTTTGTCCGCAGTCCTCTCGCTCTCTTCTAGACGAGCTTATCCGATAGACACGTGTCTTCTATAATTGGGGCTCCTTAATAAAATTCACACGATCCAGGGCTCAGATAGATTTATGACATTTTCATCGCGACTGTAATTGTACCGGGAAAATTGACAATCCGAAAAATATTTTTCCGGACTGGGTGAATTGGCTTCAAGATCCGAAATACACAAAGCATTTATCGGAATTGCACGCGTCACAGGTGAATTACCATCAAGTTCCGAAATGTACATACAGTTCTGGGGTGACGTTTAGTCGATAATGCACGGGCAGGTTTAGGGACAGCATGTAGCCCTCGGGCTTGCATTCACTCGCAAGTTGGATGACTAATCGTTCGCTACGGTAATTCGCACGTCAAGACCGATTTCGACACGTGTACGGTGAGTTAAAGCTAATGAGCAACTTCACGCGGCGATATAGATATAACGTTGCGAGTTGATTATTTCGTATACCCATGTGAATTCACTCAATACAGTAATAAACGTCCTTCATATATTAAACCGTATTGATTGATTTTACAAAAAGTAAAAAAGTTTTACGCTATTGATGGAGGTGATGCCGTACTTTGGACACTTTAATTCCCGTCAACTTTGAAACCGCTCAACTGAGGACCGTAGACGTGCCGTTGTGACATACACGCACTTATCAATTTCCAGTCGTACATGGAGGAGCACCTGAAGAACACGGAAAAACTGGATCAGGAATGGGCAGCGCTGTGCGTGTACGAAGCCGAGCCATGCTCGACTGCTATAGCCGAAGCTGAAGGGAACGCCGAGTGCAATCGGCCTGGAGCTGCGCTTCCTTACGATCATTCCAGGGTGGTTCTCAACGACTTGGCCAATCTCAACAATACCGACTACATCAATGCTTCAACTATCGTGAGTTTTCAAATCTATAGTGTATTTCCCAAGCGAGTAATCTAATGTTGTTGTATCTCCAATCTTCATCGAAATCACTTCGAGATCGAAGAAAATAGTATATTATGCAACTAGTGCGTGACATTTTGAAGACGTGTGTTGACGGGTCCACACGTTCACACAAGTGATCGAAAATAAACGCACCAGTTGGATACGATATTTTATGTTACGAGTGCTCGTTTGTAGAGCATTTGAAAAAAGAACAAGTGCGTGAAATGCGACTTCACGCACTAGTAACATAAAATAGATGCAATAATACATCACGGTATCAAAAGAACATCCGTGAGGAACTGCGTATAATTTCGATTGATTTTTGTGGATGCTGCATTGCGAAATCAGTGCCCGGTAAGCTTGTTGAAAGTTTAATAGGCTTGCGGGTGTTGAGGGAAGTTGTTCAGATGAGTGAAAAATCACTCGTAGAAAAAAAAAGCAATTCTGGGGGCTAGACAAGCTAATCGCATCAATCCAACTGCCATTTTTCTTTTTAAAAGTTTTTCAAGCGAATCCATTGCAGCGTACGATAATTTTAGCATGACAATGTAATGAAGTTTGCTATGTTAAAACCGTTCATAGAAGCTAAAGCCTTGCATAAGCTTGAATTTACATGAATAAACGCAGTAAGCTGTAGGTTTCCTGAAAAATCTGAAAACTTTTCACGCGATGAGAATACATTATTCTCGACGATTCTCTGCAGAAAACCAGGCCCACATCAGTTCTTTCAAGCTCTTCCCAGAAGAGATCAGAGCATTACAGTACTATCAGTTGGTATGATAAACGGACGAGTTTTCAGATTTTCTTTCAGCGTAGCTATGCATACCATATATATATATTTTTTATCCTCAATTTCGTAACGTGATTCGCAATTCCGTAAAGATCGTCTCGACAATACTTCTATCTCGCTAACGAAAGAATCACGAGCTAGAAGTAAGCTGTGCATCTGTCTGTAGAAGAATCACACCTCAGCCATATGCGTTAAATACATGCATAGCATCAAATTTCCGCATCCATTGGTAGATCGTTCTAGTTATATTCGTGTATGAAAATAGAGCGCGAGTGTGTGCACGTCGCGCGGCGAATCGAGGGCGGTTTGTGACAGTTTGTAAAAAAACCCACCAGACGGACCACGACCCGCGGAACCCGGCGTACATAGCGACGCAGGGCCCGCTGCCGGCGACGGCTGCCGACTTCTGGCAGCTCGTGTGGGAGCAGGGCAGCGTGGTGATAGTGATGCTGACCAGGCTGACGGAGGAGGGCCACGCGATGTGCCACCGCTACTGGCCGGACGAGGGCTCCGAGTGCTACCACATCTACGAGGTGCACCTCGTCTCCGAGCACATCTGGTGCGACGACTACCTCGTGCGCTCGTTCTACCTCAAGAACCTGCGCACCGGCGAGACCCGCACCGTCACCCAGTTCCACTTCCTCACCTGGCCCAACAGCGGCGTGCCCCACTCCACCAAGGCCCTGCTCGAGTTTCGCAGGAAGGTGAACAAGTCGTACCGCGGCAGGTCCTGCCCCATCATCGTCCACTGCAGGTATGCGCATATTATATACTCCGTATCGCGCGGCTAATGAATCATCGTGGTATTGCTGTTCGAACCAACCGTAGCTTCGTCGTGGATCGATTACCGAGATAGTTGAGATATATTATTTGCACGGAGAATCGTATATTTTTTCATATACGCGAAGATCGCCGAGTTCTACTTTTTTGAAGGCAGGTTTTTGGCTTCCTTGTGAAGCTAAAACGTCTAATAACTCTGCAAAGTGACACTTGATGCAAGATATTTTTCCGAAACTAAAACATTAACCCACTTGCGAGTACGGGAAGAAACTAGAGTGTCTTTCAGTGCGATTGGCACGATCCCCAAAGTTGTAGAAATTGGAAAGAAACGAAAAAAATAAAAGAAAACTCGCACTCACTTGTGCAGTGACGGAGCGGGACGCACCGGCACGTACTGCTTGATAGACATGGTGCTGAACCGGATGTCGAAAGGGGCGAAGGAGATCGACATAGCGGCGACGCTGGAGCACATCAGGGACCAGCGCTCGGGTATGGTGTCGAGCAAGCAGCAGTACGAGTTCGTGCTGATGGCCGTGGCCGAAGAGGTGCACGCGATCCTCAAGTCCTTGCCAATCGTTGCGGAGAAACAAACCCCGGCAGCCGCCGCCGCCGCCACCACCGACAAGCCGACCACCTCAAAGTCCGATAAATGAAATTGTACCCATTAATTTATGATTAAAGAAGGAAATAAGAGAATGAAAGAGAGAGAAAGAGAGAGCCTTCGGGTATAAAGTTTTTTCCCAAACTACATAACGACGCGCCTGCGTTATTATTTTTTTTCCCTTCCACTTCAACGCGCGGGTGTCTTTGTTTTCTCTGGTATGACTCGAGTGCTCGTGATTGGGCGCAGTTACATAGACCAACATCAGTATAGACTACTCCGGTTCGATTGGATTCTCGACGAGCCGCGCAAATGTACACGCAGATCTTGCGCGGCCGGCCCGCGTTAACTCGAACGAATTTACGCGAAAAATTTATCCGGTGCCGCGGGTGTACGTTTTTCTGGAACCTGCGCGTTGTCATGACGCGTGACATTCAGCGCACGAGGAAATTACACGCGGCTGTTTCGTGTATATCGGTGAATCGAGTACACGTGAATTGTCTCTTCGTGCTAATATCCGACCTAATTCATTTTCATCAAATCTCATGTCTGCCGGCCTATGGAGAGGTATTTGGAAAAACACGCGTAAATCTCACGACCAGTTCTTTCTCGTCAATCCTCGTTTCGTTCGACGTTAAAACACACGTACTCTGTATCCCCATGTTTACGATACTTTGAGTAAGAGAGCAGTAGACTCATAATGCGCAACTGTTTGGTGCGCTTGATTCATGAAGCGAGATTGAATCGCCGCTACATCGACGGTTTCGAGAGGGTATATTGACATATGTATTCATGTATACCCCGAGCAACGGGTATAATGATCGAGCTGCACAATTTCTAGGCTGAACGTTATGTACTACTCTGTGCAATTACTAAAAATGTAAGGATTCGATGAATATATACTGTTTTCTCAAAACACTATTTACTTTTACGAGGGAAAACTGAGGAATATTAAACTATATGTATCATGTGCTATCATATGAAAGTATATACTAAAATCTATGATGAATATTTTACTATGTGGTACAAATAAAGATATAAAAGGTATATGAAATGATTAATATGTCCATGAGTAAATGTATATACATATATATATTCTATAAGCAAGGGCCATGACATTAGAGCATTATTCGAATCTTTACAGAATTTCTTTGAGGATTTATCCGATAATTAAACTATAAGCTAGCACGCAGTTTGGAATGATTTATTCGGAAAATTCATATTTTTTCCTACCGAGTAGAAGAAAATACTAATTTTTGCGTATTTGAAAGAGCCATATTTTGATAATGGAGTGAAGGATTTATTAGTCACAAGTCAACGTTCATGGTCCTTGATCCTAAAAAAAATTATTGACAAAAATGTCTGACTGATACATAATTCATTTTTAAGAGATTAGAAAAGGATGAAGAACGAAGAGTTGTTAGCTAAAGACTTAATTGAACCGGGCTGTCGATACAAAATTGAAAGCCAATGTCAGCCTTGTGGTACCAGCCTTCCATTTGGCTGGCTTATGCTTTATATGTGGTATTTTATGTGGTGCATTGTACGGAGTATTCCATTGACTATTGTGCAGAATGATCAAACGTGACTTTGGAAATACGAACAAATTAATTTATAATTCATTATACTATTTACGGAATCTTTTCATCGAAAATCGCACCACAATACTACTTTTCTTACGGCATGAATATGAAGTTGTTGAATGATTGTGAAATAATATTGAAAGCATTTTTCATTGTTTTAAGCTAGAACCGACGATTGCAAGAATAATTGGATACCAGTGCTTTAGAAGATAGTTTATGTTTTCCCGGAAAAAAATCGTGATGAAAAAATCCAATAGATTACTTTTAGTCCAGAAAGTAGTAGATCAGTATGGATGGTGGATCTCGATCATATGAGCAAAAAGAATGACTTGCCCAAACTAAATAATTTTGCTTAGCCTCTTTTGACATCGACTTGCGAAATAAATTCTATATTTTTGTGTAAACCAGAGTAATGTATCTATACAAAAAGAAAACTATATGCTATGTTATTGGAGAGTATAATATATGTTGTAAAAGAATAAATCAATCTATGTTCAAAATTATATTTTTTTTATTGATATGAATTGACATTACCTTTGCCTGCATAGAAAATTCTGTACTTTATATACATATAACTTAATCTATCAACTTTTATCAAAATTTTAATATTTACAAAGTTCTTTGTCTAGGAACATTTACTCCAAAAACATCTGTTCTCTTCATTTATTTATTTAAATGTAACCACAATCAATGATCATCCAATGATGAATCAAGTGTATCATCATCAATCATAGGGTTCCAGAAACCTGTGAAGTAAAGCAAATATTTAATATATTAAAGTACATGAACAACTGAAAAATGAATAGACAAAACAAACATTACTTTCTGGTGTACATCTATCAGCTTTATATTTTCCCCGGTGCTTAGAACATTGATTTTTTCTCTTCTGCCTTTCTTCTTCAGGCAAGTGACTATACCACTGAAAAATAAATTTATTGTATCAGTTTTAATCTAACTAACTTATTTCTAAGTCGTGTTGAGATTGACCCAAAACATTTTCTGTTGAACTGTAATTTCAATAGAATACTTTTACCTTTTCACATTCTCTGCACCCCCATCCGGGCAATTGAGCCTTTTCGATTTTATTCCTCACAGCTGCTTCTTTATACGCAAAGTCAGGACTTATGCTTTCACGACCAGGTATTCTGTAAAATAAATCGGTATCAATCACAATCCAAGTAATCCAAGTAATATGTGAAATACGCTACAGAGCCAGTTTAGTTGCACTGTCTCAACCAAAATTGAAAAATAATTGTTACAATCAATTATAAAATATCAATTGTGGAAACAAAACACTAACTAATAATTAAATATAAAACAGAAAATTCCAACAATTAAACTTGGCTGTCAACAGAAATAAATTGATTAGTTCACTTACTTATCATAACTACACATCAACATCTTCTTGGCAGGTGGAGTATCACATTTCATTTCATCCTCAAAATCAATTACATCCACAACATTATCTCTTCTATTGAATTCAGCTGGAGTGAAATATGTATCATCATTGAAAGTTCTGCAAGGTTCAAATGATTTTGATTTTTCTAACTCGGAACTTTCCTTTGTCTCGTTTTCATCATCAATGATTATTTCTGGAATGTCATCAGTGTCTAACAAATTCAATTGGTGCTTTCTTCTGTGAGCTATGCCATTAGATTTATTTTCAGTCTTATTTGATTCATTGTTTGGAGTCTCTTTCAAATTCACAGAACAATTATTTATAACATTTACTGGTCTTACTTTTATTATATTTATTTCAGGTTTATTATTAAGATTTAGTTTGTGTCTCAACTTGGAGTTTTCATTAGTTGCTGGACTGGTTTCTATCAGTTCGTCATCTGTCATTGATATATTTTTTCCTGCATTTTCATTCGTTTTATTAATCGTATCATTTTCAACTCTAGCAGTCTTTTCTTGATTATACGTTATTTCTGAAATTTTATTTACATTAGCAAATTGACTTGGTTCAATCATGGATTTACAAGAGAAACTTTCACTCCATGTACTATCCATATCAAGTTTGCTATTAGACCTAGTCATACATTCATCAAGTTCGACATCTATAATGTTTATTGGATTAACAACTTTTTTCAAAGCTAATTTACTTTGTCTCAGTCTTTTATTTCCTTCATAACAACTCTTGCCGCTAGCAAATTTTGAAATACCTAATTCCTTAGAATCGTGATTTTTTATCTGACTGCATGGTGTTCTGGACTGTAAAGTATTTTCCACAGGTGAAAGAGGCTTGTTCGTTATTAGATCTTTTACAAGTACATCAGTACATTTAGATTTATCCTGAATTTCACTAATCCTTCCAAGTACAGTTTTAGAATTTGGAGAACTGATATTAGTGTCATTGCTGGAAACTAGAGATTGCAGCGATGTATTTGAAAGAGATGAACTGTTTTTCTTAGAACCATTTCTTTTACGTTTATTATTACTAAGAACTGGACTACTGTTAATTTTTTCTGGAGTGTGTGCAATCGATGTAGATGATTTACGTTGCTTAATTTTTTCAGGAGTTCTAGTAGCTGATGGCAACGATAATTCATGCGTCTTAAATTCATCATCTTCAAGGTCAGGAAAATCTTCTGTGAATATTTGATCAATGTTCTCCTTATCTTCTATCAAACCTTTGTTCATAATTTCCTGATCAATTTGGTCATCATTAAAGTTTTCAGATGACACACTGACGTTCAAATTCTTCCCAGCATCAGATGGTGATGAATTGTCAATGTCTGCTGAACTATAATAATAAATGTAAGAGATGAAAAAATTGAGATATTAAGAGAATATCAATTGCAGCATTTTATTGTACCATACTTTTTTCAATCATTACTATTTATTTTAATTTTATTGTATGCTATCTTATTTGATTTGAATTGGAAAATCTTATTTGATATGGATAATTGAAATTCAATGTATTTAATAATGTGTTGCATATAGACTTACACTTGATGCCCAGTACCATGTCCAGCAATGATACGCTTGAGTTTTTCGTTCGTTATAGATAACTCAACATTTTCAGCTAATAATTCTGCAAATATGATTCTGATTAGAAAACAATGAATTAATCTGCTCCTGATCATAGAAATAACATATATTACAAATTTATTCAAGAAAGATAGTTTTATTTTATAAATATGCAATACAAAATGACATTTGTTGTCTTTTTGACAATGAGTTGTATTTACATTTACATATATCTAAATTTCGTGATTATTTACTTTTATTTTTCAAGAAAACTTTATAGTTGTGTGTAGCAATAGCTACATGAATATATAGGTATAATGCACGTTAAATGCACTCACTCTGATGTTGGCAGAAAACTTCCAACAAATTTTCCCAAGTCCGTTTAGCTTTTTCATGATGTTCAAAATACTTCGTTTTCAAGTCTTCAGTCAAATCCAATGTGAAATTGAGGTTGGGTTCAAATAGGAACGAAATCTGATCCATTACAATAATTTCTCATTGAATCGCATTAAATGAGGCTAACACTTTTACTCTGCACATGAAAATAATTTTTGCCATAGTAAGATTGCATAGGATTATTTTGATAAGTTATTTCTGTAACAATATAAAAACTCTGGAATACATGTCAAGTATAATGCTTGGAATCACTTATGACAAAGAAGATAGACCAGGGTAGAAGAACAGAGTCCCATCCCAAAGTGTCACACGCTTAAGTAGTTCGGTACCCCCACAATGTGGCGCGGCGATCGGATTCTAGTTTGTTTTCTAGTGAGATCGGAGCTGGGGTATCTGCTGCAGGCAGCGTATGCGGAGCGATATATATACATATAATAACTGCATTATCACACGCACAAAGAGTAGCGAATGATAAATGTATGTTTGTATGTAATGCTCGTTTATGAATCCAATTTTTTTTACAGCTGAATAATCTTGTGTATAATATTATTCATCTAACGTGGGTACACCTTAAATACATCTTATATGATATCGAGAGGTATATATCATGGAACGGTCAGATGGCAACGTTCATGCTTGATCGTAACCGCGAGGTTGCAGGTTCGCGCCTTGTCGCGAGCCAATTTTTTTGTCATTTTTAAATCATCCTTGCATTATAAAAGCTATATTAAATTTATAAATTTTTATTTTTTTCAATAATTTACATTTTTGATTTATTTTTTAAGCGTGTTTACATAGGCAATTATATATTCCAGGGAACATTCTAATTATATTATAATATAATAAATTTCACACCCACACTACATATTTTTGTTTTTTCGGCGCGTAAAACGCCATTTTACTTACTAGTGCAATTTTCAAACGTTCTTTTAACGAGCACTCATAACATAAAATATCGAATATTGGATCAAAGTATCGGATCCAACTGGTGTTCGCACGCATCTTAACGATTTTACGCACTAATTGCATAATATACTATTTCAAATAGTTCTAACATGTTCTACCTTTAGCTGAATTCAGTTATAAATGTAAACAATGATATTAATCACTTAAAACTTGTGAATCAAATGAATAAAAATGTAATGAATATGATGATTAGGTTACAATGAATAAAAATGGCGCGGGCGCAGATTTCCCGCTCATTGAGTTGCAACATTATTTGTTTCATATTATTCAAATAATAGTTGTGAATACATCATAGAGTGTGAAATTTATTATATTGTAATATAATTAGAATGTTCCCTGGGACATATAATTAACACGCTTAAAAAATAAATCAAAGATGTAAATTAATGAAAAAAATTAAAATTTATAAATTTAATATAGCTTTTATAATGCAAGGATGATTTAAAAATGACAAAAAAAATTTGCTCGCGACAAGGCGCGAACCTGCAACCTCGCGGTTACGAAGCATGAACGTTGCCATCTGACCGTTCCATGATATATACCTCTCGATATCATATAAGATGTATTTAAGGTGTACCCACGTTAGATGAATAATCAGGGGGCGCGTCAGCGCCCCCGACGACAAGTATGCGCAGCAAGCGAGGGGACGCGACAAGCTATATATACATCTCGTTGTCGGTTTAACCTGACATCTAGAAATTATTTTCGTTTTAACCCTGCCCTGCCATTTTACAATGGTTATCAGCGAAAACTACAGTTCATTACGACTGATTACGTAAGAAAAGTTTTATTGAAAAAGTCTTTGTTATTCGAGACTAAGAGGTATAAATGGGTTAGCAGACGACAGATACTTTTTCCTCTTGGAAAATTCTCCAAGAAAAATTCTCCAAGATGACGTATATTACGTCCGAGTGATTCGAGGCATAGTTCGTGTGGTTCTCATCTCGCGTTTACTATCGAGTCTTGGACGAGTCTTGGAACATGTGTTCTCGGATATAATAATAACATCCTAAACAACGTTCAATGGTTTGCTTCTATAGTCATCAGCAAGGTTATTTGCAGACGGAAACATATTCTCATTGTGAGGTTAGTTACATTAAGTTTTTCTATCTTTCAAAATATTAAAATTATATTTGATTTGATTTTTTTTTCAGTAGGGATCAACTTATTGTAAAATACACCAGTGGTTCCCTCGAAACAGGCTCCAAGCCAAAGCTTTGGGCACATTAATACGAAATACACCAGGCACATTGACCAAAAGCCAAATCATCATTTCTGGTAAGTTGAAATTGAAACTTACTAACTTGATTAATTAAAACATAAGATATAAGTAATTTTTTTTGGAGAATTATAAAAAAGAATAATTATTTCTCATTTCTATAATTAGCTTGAACTGCTGCAGATATTTCATAATGAAAGTCTTATGGTGCAGGAACCATATAATTTTATTCAATTTAATATAATTTAATGTTCTTTTGCAGATTTACATATACTTTCGAATAATTAACATTATCACACATACAGTATATGAGTATATGAAAGAGCTAAAAAATATTACAGTCGAAGTTTCATTTTTGGTTTCGATTAATCAACTCCAGGTACCATGCCAATTGTAGTAATCGGAGCTATTATAACTGATGAAAGTCAAGTACGTTGCCTCTACCGCATTTTCACTCTAAAATAAGCCAACGAGGTTCCTTTTCCTCTCAAAAGTACTTTTACTTCATTCGAAACTGTATAGCCGTATAGTCATGGGCCATATAAACAGGTCACCAGAATCCATACCGAGACAATTCACCACATACCCCAAAGTAATCATTAATTTTGATTAGTAATTTGTCGTCAGTAGTAACAGTCGAATCCCGTCAGATATGTCGATATCAATATGGATGATCAAATCACGTTCCCTCGTATATTCTGTAAATTCCACCCCCGACTTCGGGGGAGAAAAATTCTTCTCGATTCCAATAGATTTAATACGTTGCCATTTAATTGCGTGCAGATTTAATTGCGCGCCGACAGGCACTCCGGGAGTATATATAATTATTCAATTTAATATAATTTAATGTTCTTTTGCAGACTCTTTCCGAAAGTTTGACTATGGAACGACGAAAAATTTGAAGCTTTATGGAAGGACACAGCCTCCAAAATATTGATTGGAGAGAGTAAAAGTTCCTGTAGCAGTGTTTTACAGTGAGAATGACTTCCTCACCCACCCAGTGGACATTACAAGACTTATCGAAAAACTTCCAAACGTCGTTGTACAGCACAAAATCGAATATTCAAAATTTAATCATATAGACTACCTCTGGGGTAAAGAAGCTAAACCGCTTCTATACGACTATATTGTTTATTTTATAAAAAACTATAACTAAAACGCTCTCCCATGACGAACTTATTCAAGCGTACAGTGAAGTTTCTCATGTAAGTTTATTATACATAAATGAGAAGATCATCGTTGAAACGAAGTATTTAACATAGCAACGGTTTTTTAATCTACAGAAAAATACTTGATTTGAAATATCTCAAATGTTGATCTGATCTTTGGTCTAGATACAACACTGATCTGCCAAGATTTTAGTCACTACCTGTATTTATGAGATCGATATTTTTTTTATTTACATTTGATAAATTTCTTTCATACAATTATGATTAGTAGGATCGTTATCATTATTATTCAAAAAAGACTTATTGTGTTTTATTTACTTGAGTAATGAATAGTGCTTTTAGTTGAATTTTCCCTTGTGACGAAAGATTTCATAAAGAAATACTAATGTCAATAGCAAACACATAGATAAAATTCATACTTCACGTGTCAATTAATCATCTTCAGTATTATAAGAAAATTTTCTAATGGATAACAATGGAAATTGAGAACGGATGCGTGATCGCAAAAAAAGCGCAAGATTGGTTTAAATCTCTCAGTACTCGATTGGCGAAGAAAATCGAGGTAAAAACTGGCTTCTGTTGAAAAATCAGTTAAATATCGTCTGAAGCTGGAACGTTTGTTTCTACTACAGAAAATAGTGATATATAAATAATCTTGACTAATTATTTTCTATGAATAAATGGATGAAGAAAAGTTATTGATTGACCTTTTCATTTGAAAAATTAAAACTACGATATATATATATATATATATATATATATATTGAGTTATTATTAATTAAAAAAAATATCTATTCTCGGGACTTTTGCCCCGGGTACAGAACACTGAGCATAGCAGTTCAATACCGGATATATATTATATATATACCATCAATGTTGAAAAAATTGCTGTGAATGAGATGCCCAGGGATAATGTGGAATTAGGATAATGGTTGCAGGAGCTTTGGAAGCAAAAATAAGAAAAGTTGAAAGATTTTTATGAGAATATAAGATTTCCAGGAAAAATCTTACCTATATCTGGGAAAGTAACGAAATCTTAAAAAAACTTACCTTTGAAAAAGGTATACATTGACGACAAGTATGTTCCTACCTATCCATTGATCCGATGTTTGATTTCAGTTTTAATTCTTTTTTTTTAATTGAAAGTATTAAAAAAATGTCTCTCTAATCACAGTCAATTAAAATATGTATTCATGGGTATATTTTTCATATACTAACACGATGATTCATTAAAACTCATATTGACAATAACGCCACGAGAAAGTACTGAAATCTAACATTCAATGACAAGTATTATTCGAATGTATTCCATGGGCTTTTCAATTAAACTAACAATAGCTTATTTTATCATTAATGGCACAAGAAAGTACTGAAATCTATAACATTGAATGCCAAGTATCTAACTATTATGATTATTCTACTGCAAAATGAATTCTTATTTAATTGCTGTAGCTGTTATCAAATGTCAAAACACTCCCGATCAATTCACTAACGTTAAGATTGGAAAGTAGTGAAATCACAAATCTATGACAAGTGTAATTAATTATAGTACTATAGTACAAAAATTATAAATGGTTGAAATGAATTGAAATACTCGACGTAATCAATTTCATTTTTTATAGTATGATTGTATATATTATGGAACTAGTGCACAAACGTGTAATATAAAATACTAGTAAAATGATAAACATTATTTTACTAGGATCTCAAATTACAATGTGAAAACTACATTAATGTTCGATGCATACTTGCCACGGGCCCATTGTTTTGCAGTTTATAATGAGATACATTTAACATACAGGATTTTTAGATACAAATTTGCTCTACATCCACTTCATTTGCCACTTTGATTTCGATGTCCAGAATTATGCTGTTCAAATAACAAAATTATTAGAAAAAAACGCGTAGAAAATATTTTCCGGTAATTTATTTTCATGTGAGGATAACAAAAAAAAAAATAATTTTCATTACTTGAATGTGTCCTCGATTCACATTGAGATACAACGCTTCTATGATAAAACGTCCAGGGTCTATTCGAGTGTAAGCTTTACATATTTTTTTTGTCATTTGCAAATAAATATATAAATTTAAAAAATGATAAAAAATGATTTCTTATGATTATTTTTGTTGGACTAGAAAAATACAATATTTACGAGCTAGATAAATTAGATTTTTGACAGGCTTATTTGATGTAGATAAATGTTTGAAATTGTATATATTCCAAGACCCATCTCGCCACAATCAGAAAACCGAGAGTGGAGTTCTGAAAAAAGAGTTGATGAAAATCAAACTGAAACTGCTATTGTTTCAAGACATGACAAATCTAAATATGATTCAATAGAGAATTTTGAGTCAGAAATAATACCAACTATTTCTTATCTCTTCTTATTTTCAATATATACACCGAGAGATAGATCTAGTTTATATGTGAAGAATCAATTTCTGTTAAAAAGTGAGATTAGAAGAAAACAAGTGTATTGCCCATTGATAAACTACAAAACAATGGGCCCGTGGCAAGTATGCATCGAACATTAATGTAGTTTTCACATTGTAATTTGAGATCCTAGTAAAATAATGTTTATCATTTTACTAGTATTTTATATTACACGTTTGTGCACTAGTTCCATAATATATACAATCATACTATAAAAAATGAAATTGATTACGTCGAGTATTTCAATTCATTTCAACCATTTATAATTTTTGTACTATAGTACTATAATTAATTACACTTGTCATAGATTTGTGATTTCACTACTTTCCAATCTTAACGTTAGTGAATTGATCGGGAGTGTTTTGACATTTGATAACAGCTACAGCAATTAAATAAGAATTCATTTTGCAGTAGAATAATCATAATAGTTAGATACTTGGCATTCAATGTTATAGATTTCAGTACTTTCTTGTGCCATTAATGATAAAATAAGCTATTGTTAGTTTAATTGAAAAGCCCATGGAATACATTCGAATAATACTTGTCATTGAATGTTAGATTTCAGTACTTTCTCGTGGCGTTATTGTCAATATGAGTTTTAATGAATCATCGTGTTAGTATATGAAAAATATACCCATGAATACATATTTTAATTGACTGTGATTAGAGAGACATTTTTTTAATACTTTCAATTAAAAAAAAAGAATTAAAACTGAAATCAAACATCGGATCAATGGATAGGTAGGAACATACTTGTCGTCAATGTATACCTTTTTCAAAGGTAAGTTTTTTTAAGATATTATACACAAGATTATTCAGCTGTAAAAAAAATTGGATTCATAAACGAGCATTACATACAAACATACATTTATCATTCGCTACTCTTTGTGCGTGTGATAATGCAGTTATTATATGTATATATATCGCTCCGCATACGCTGCCTGCAGCAGTACCCCAGCTCCGATCTCACTAGAAAACAAACTAGAATCCGATCGCCGCGCCACATTGTGGGGGTACCGAACTACTTAAGCGTGTGACACTTTGGGATGGGACTCTGTTCTTCTACCCTGGTCTATCTTCTTTGCTTATGATAATACTGCGCATCAATGAACCAATCCTTGATGTTTTTTCGTCTTATTACAGTTGAAGTCACGTGACGTTTCCTTAGTATGTTGATTGGTCGTTTGGAGTTATTGTTCAGTGCTACCAGTTGCAAGCATTGCTTTGGCTGTTTATGGTTCTATGTTTTGGGTGTTGGCATCATGATTACACGTGGGTTCGTTGCTCTCTAACTATAACCTCCTTTGTCTGCAATTTTCCTAGGAAGAAGGAATGTAGTGCAGTCTTTTCAATCTGAAAGTATTTATTATACATTAAAATCAAACGCATATGTGAATTAAGTATTTTTTTCAGTGAGAATTATTAATGACTGAAGGGTGCACTGATTGTCATGTTGCATTATTCAATCAATCATCAGATCCAAATCATTTTAGAATGTTTCTACTGAAATTCAACATCATCATATGTGTGTGTAGGTCTCTCAATCAATTGTAATATTGTGATATATTAATTAAAAAATACGTGTCATCAAAGAAAAGTTAAATAAATTGTAATACAACCTCATTATCATAAAATATAACACTTGAGTGAATAAAAATTTGAGCACTTGTACTTTAATTTAGTAACCTCAGGTATTTCATTATATTATAATTAAAATCTGTCAATAATTCTAAGGCCTTCAAAATATTATTCAATGATTAAATTGGAAATTTTAAGAATTTCCTAGCTAACCTATATTGAGTGAAATTGATGTGTATCAACTATCAATGTGAGAAAGACCTAATTGAGAAATGCTTATGGATTTCGGTCTGTATCTTTATTAACACAGGTATCATAAGATATTTACATTACATTCTATAAATACACTTACAGCAAGTATGCTGTAAAACTTATCAGACACCTTAAATAGATGATTAAACACGCAAAGTGCATCAAACTTATTTTTAATACAAATTGGCCAGTTTGACTAAAGACAGCAACTTTTTGTGCATATCTATGCCACAAATCTCTTTGATAGCAAATTTAACAAATAGGATACTCTCATGTTCATTATTCAAGATTCTCCTTAAGCAATTGAATTCATGATATAAAAAAAAAAATCAAAATAAAAGATAAGTGCAAGAGGGAAGTATATTTATCAAATAAAAAATTGTACCTTGTTATGAAAGAGATTAAACATGGCATTGTTATTACCTAAACGTTCTATTTTAAAATAGTCACTCATTGTATTAAATATTTTTACAACATGGATCGCAACTAGAGTTGTACATATACATTATGTACAAAAGAATGTTTAGGAGCTATATGCAGATTGAGAGGACGTTGAGGGCAGGAAAATGTTATTCGGCAGGCTAGCAACCAGTTTACCTGGCGGGCGGTTGACAGTAGTGGGTGGAGGATTGTATGGCTCCAAGCCATAGCGGGACATTAGTGCGGAAAATGCCGTCTTCACTCCGACTGTCGCAAGCTGAGACCATCTGCTGGAACTGACAGCATCATCACCTGCATATACAGCATGGGCATCAAAAGTACTCTTTTGAGCTGAACTTGGCACTGAAAAGGGAGCATCTACCAAATGATTATTTTGTAATTATTTTGTATTATAAAATTTTCATACCAACCTAGCATTGGTGGATTTAGAACTGCTTGATGAGGATCCAGAAGGCCACTTTGTCGTATATTAGTAGCCAAACGAAGTTCTGTATGCAATTCCGCTAATAATGCAGCAGCTTTCGGATCCGTCTAATACAAGAAACCAGTTATTCAATACTGAATAATAATTTAGTATTGTATTGATCAAAACGAAAAATTAAATTGACAAAGCTATACGACTGAGCAATGTTAATTAAACTATGTTCAAACGAAAATAATAAAATACTAATTATTTTATTGACTTTTGTGCAATTCGAAAAACATTTACCTCATTATCTGTTCTTAGAGACATTAGATCATCAACGCTGATTGGCTTGCCTTGGTTCAAAGCATTGGTTAGGATACTCAGCTTGCGAGCAAGAGTATCATCATTTATATATTCTGAAAAATGGGATCCATCTCTTGGGTTTGTTCTAGGCTTCACCATAGGAGGACTGTGGTAACCATAAGGTGAAGAATTGAATGAACCAACTTGACCAAAGACTCCATCTCCACCCATGTGTGGTTCTGAAGAGTAACGAATAGAGTTGTAGCCTGCCTCCATTTTCAGTCTCTTCGATGATCTTAATAACATAAAAGATATAATCATGATTAACAAACAAAATTTACAGTATAGTTATGTTTTTAATTATCATTATTTGTGGAAAAAATCATAATATGCAGAGGTTAATTTCATCATTTTCTTTTCCACGTTATTCTATATGTATAATGGTATGATACACACAAATATTCCAGAAAATGGGATCAATAATATATAAATTTGATGAATCATTTTGAAAACCCTTCTAACCATTTCCAATTAATAAGAATATACAATTCTAATTTGTAAATTATTCATTGTTTTTTGCTGATTGAAAAAATCTGTGTAGGAGCTCATGATTTTTTCTACCATTTGTTATTAAAATGTTGTTACACTAGTTTTATGATGAGTCTAATATTCAATGACTAGGATATAGTTATAGATTTGATTAACACACAGGGAACCATAATGACATAGCATGATAATGGAAGATTCAATAAACAGTCAATGGATGATTTAAGCTAAAAAAGCATGTTATTTTGGTTTAGTAGGAAAGCTTGAATGAGTTGTTGAATTAGTTTTGAAGTAGAAATATGATCACCCCTCGTTACAGGCACGTTTGAAAAGAGATGTTTGCAAAAATATATTACCTACAATCACTCTTAAAAGCGCTATAAAATAAGTTCCTCAATCACATTTGTCCGTTATATTTTATTTCCTGAAACACAATCATTTTTTTTTGCTTTGTTAGTTGTATCAGATACTTTGACATATTTATTTTTTTTATATTTTTACATTTTAACGATTTTTAATTCCACAAGAATACTTATTTGCTGATAAAATAGAATATCGTTCATCACTTAGATATTTTGGGAAAACTTCTGTAGAAAAAAATGATGAAAAGTTCAACAATTGTTCTCGAAATAAATGTCTCAAAATTAAATAGTTCCTTCTTCTTTAGGCATTAAGCTCTTTCTATATTAATCCAGTTCACTTTAAATTTATACATATCAGTTATTAGAATATCTTTCAATTTTTCTTGTGTTAACCCATAGTATTCAATATTTCTCATCATTTTTCGAGTTTTGAAAGAAAAATAAACGAAAAAGAATTTAAACTAAATTGATTGTTTATTGGTAAAATCATTTTTTGAAATGTACATTAATTATGATTAACTAAACTGCTCAATCGCACGTATGACTGAAAAAAATTAACAGCATTGATGTGGAATTATTCAATCGCGAATCGAGAATATTCTAGAATTTTTTCATTTTCAAATAAGCCTTGGAAATTTACGTCAGAAAATAAAAAAAATTTTTCATCATAAAAATACGATTTCCAATTCTTTATTCAAAGGTTCCCAGTGTGTACTCAATACTGTTATTTTCTCTAATCCTCTGAAAACTCATGAAAAGTATTCTTTGTTCCCTTTCTAACAGGGCTGCTTGTTACATATTGTATATTATTACTTCATCGATTTTATAGTAGGAAAATATTCATTGGTCACATAATAGAAAAAAAGAGTTGATCTGAGGCAGCCAATTTATATTATTATAAGATCATCATTATCATAGTATATAATTTTATGTGACAACGAGTATATTAGAATTCGCTTTTTAAATTTCGTTTATCCCACAAACGTTCTTCTTAAAATATCTACGGCTCTGATTTATTTATATAAACGAAATTCAAAAAGATAATAATATACCAAATAACAATCTGGAATAGCCAGTTGATAGAAGGAAAATGATTAAGGTAGTGCCTAATGCATTGAAGCACAAACAGTCGAAAAACTATGGTTAACATAAACAGGTATATAAGTCATTAGCGCATATAGCGATGCTTTTGTACATCTAAAAATCTTCTCCAATTCCATATTGTCTGGGTTCCTTGTAGTATGCTTGTTGTTGATGTTTTACAGCTACAACTCCAAATCCATACGCTTTATTTACAGTTAATGTTTCCCTTACATATTCTTGTAGACCTGTACGTTGGTATCATCATTATTCTTAATATTCCTTAGAATTCTTTGATGTTGTTTACAAGATGTGAATCTTTAAATTATCTAAATTAAACTATAACTGAATCACCTTGGAAATTATTAATCAATTGTACATTGATATGAGATATTTATTCTAAAATTTTCAATTTTAGAAGAGCGAAATTGTTTATATAATAAAGGGTTTGTGATATCTATTTTCTCTTTTTTTTTACAATTCACGATTATATAAAATATAAATTTTATCAACTTAAAGCAGTTTTTCCTGCATTAAATCCACATCAAAGGGGAAGAGAAACCACAGTCCTGTTGCTTTTTATAGAGGATAAACGTAATTATAACAGTTGCTGTGATTAATTGACAGCTACAAGTACACGTGGATGTATAGTCCTTAGTGTCCTGCTGGAATTTTTACTGATTATTCAATCAGCCATCTACAATTACTCACCCCCCAACGTCGGATAGATCCTCAATAACTCTTTGCATGCCACCTCTATTTGGTACAGATACGAGAGGAATTCTGCCTTGCGAACTTTCTTGTTCTCGTAATAGTTTTCTTCTTCTTTTACTCCACAACTCATGACAGTCTTGCCATGTTGGCAACTGTGGAGATACCATCCTGAAACATAAATAATCGATTAAGAATTACGTTCAAATTTAAATAACAAAATATCAAATGGATAGAGAATAGTTTTGTTTCTAAGTTATCATTCATCACGTACAGTTCTGGATTCACATTTTTCAGCCAAGGACTTTTCAGAGCATCAGCAGCTGTAATACGTTTCTCTGGATCCAATTCCAGCATCTTATCTAACAAATCAAGCGCTGAACTTGGCATAAATGAAAAGTCTTCTCGAAGTCGTCGCCTGTACGTTTTCTTCGGTTTTAATGTATGCCAAAGAGGCAACTTTATCACAGTAGGCCACACCGCTGGCGTCGGAGTTCCACAAACTTTAGAAATCGTATCCAACTGCATTATTTCAACATTAGCCTAGACAGAGAATTTCACGTGAGTAAAGTTTTATGACTCGGGAATACAAATAATATATAGACGAATAATATATACTTGGAATAGTGGTTTTTTGAGGAATAACTCTCCCAAAATACAGCCACAGCTCCATACGTCAATAGCTGGGCCATAACGTTCCTCTCCCAACAATAACTCTGGGGGTCTGTACCACAAAGTGATGACTTTGTTTGTATAAGGACGTTGCCTGTCCTCGGCATTGTATAGCCTGGCCAAACCAAAGTCTGCCAGTTTTACTTCACCTCTGAAAAAAAGAAATAGCTTAGAACTGTGCAGCATGTATGAAAGTTCATAAGTGTAACTTTCATTAAGTCATGTGCATACCTATTATTCATGAGTATATTGGAACACTTGATATCACGATGCAAGAAATTTTTTCCATGACAGTAGTTTAAACCATCTAACAATTGTCTCATTATGCTTGCATTATGCTGCTCATTGAAATTGACCATTCCAGATTCAAGTAAACCCATTAAATCGTGATCCATATATTCAAATACCAAATAAAAAGATCCTTTATCCTGTAAGAAAATACATCGATAGATTAATTCCTATATAAACAATAAAAACCTTTATGATCGTCTTTATTTAAAACCAACTTTTCTAAAATCTAGGGCATCTTGTTTATCCGTAACAATTTCCCTCAAATTGACAATGTTCTTGTGATTGAGTTGTCGCAAGATTTTGATTTCTCGTACAGCAGTGATTGGGAAACCATCCTTCTCGTTCTCTAATCTAACTTTTTTCAGAGCAACAATGACGCCCGCGCTCTTGTCTTGAGCCTTGTATACTTGACCGTAAGTACCTTCACCAATTTGATCGATAAACTCGAATACTTCGACGCACCGCTCTCCCCAGTCTTTACCACCTGATGCTGACATCGGCAAGAGATTATTGCGAGACTTATTTCTCTTTATTATTTTAGGTCTCTTAGTCTTTGGTTTAGGAACAACTCTTTCACTGACGCGCGATCTCGGTGGAGTGCCCGTCATCTCGTCTTCGCCACTCAAGTCTTCAGAACCAGGAACAACTAAAACAATGAGAAAAATATTAATACAACGGAAGAAACATTTTTCATGGAATTTTCAATGGTAATCTATGGGACAACTAACCTGGCGGCATCGGCAAATCTTTGATACTCTTTTTTCCACTGGCGGATTTGGGAGTGGGAGGTCCCGCTGTGCTGGCGGGCGGAGTTGGTGGAGGTGGCTTCATTGGTTTTGTGGCAACTTGCACGGGTGGTGGACTTGGAGAGCGACTGGGAGGCGAGTCGATGCTCTCGAGGTCATTCTGATTTATGCCAGGAGGAAGCGGCAGCTTTGAAAGGCTCTTGGTCTTGAAGTTGACGAGCGGTGGCTTGGGTGGCTCCGCAGACTTTACGGTCACGAGGTTGTTGGGTGTGCTGTATTTGGCGATTGCCGAAGACATGGGAGGCGCATTTGAAGGCGGAGGAACGTGTGTAGGGGCTGCCGGAGGTGGCGCTGGTACTGGAAGAGGCACAAGGACAGGCACTTGGGAGACCGGCTTGACATCCGGGTGATGCTGCTGTTGTTGCTGCTGCTGCTGTGGAGGTGGAGGTTGTTGTTGCTGTTGCTGTTGCTGCAGCTGTTGGTGTATTTGTTGCTCTCGCAAGAGTTGTTCGCGCTGGATTTGCTGTTCGAGTTGGAGCTGTTGTTCGCGCTGGATCTGTTGCTCCAGATGGATCTGTTGCTCTCTCTGAATTTGTTGTTCAAGTTGAAGCTGTTGTTCAAGCTGAAGCTGCTGCTCGAGTTGGAGCTGCTGCTCGAGCTGCAGCTGCTGTTCGAGTTGTATCTGTTGCTCGAGTTGGATTTGTTGCTCGCGCTGCAGCTGCTGCTGCTGCTGGATCTGCTGCAGTTGCTGCTGAGGAATTTGTTGTAGGGGTTGGCCACCTGCTTGGATCATCAAATTTTCCGTCAGTCTCATATTTATTTTGAAATATCGATCGCTACTATAGTTCAACCCACCCGTAACCAAGATTGTTGAAGGATTGGCAACAGCGCCATCGGGGGGCGCGTCATTGCCCTGGACGGGCGAATTATATACATGTACAGTCTGAGGGGGCGCGGTAGACGCGGTCTGCTGCATAGTGGCCGCGGTCGCTGGCTCAGTTGCTTGTTGCGGCAGAACGATCATAGCGCCGGGCAGGGGCGGCGTCGTAGCGGAAACCTCGTCGGTGGGTGGCTGCAGACTTGCCGGGCTAGGTACCGCATTGAACGACGGCTGGGGTATCGCGCTCACTACGGGAGGCATCCCCGGCTGCGTCTGGGTTTGGACCTGGCTCTGAGCTTGGGACAGAGTCTGCAAAAGATTCGATGCATATTTTTGAGCGGGGAAAAGGAAATCAATTTTTCTAAGGTAATGTTAAAAGTTTATTCGAATGGATGAATTTATTGTCTTGGAGGCTGTACAGCCAATTTGAAATACCGATAATCTGCGAGGTCATGAATGATATCATCAGATGCTCTCTCGTCGAATCAAAAACTTGCAGACACCAACTCAATACAAAACGCGTGAACTTTTCAAATGAAAAAAACTACGAGTGGCGTATTGCAAAACCAAAACAATGATAAATCGATGCAACGTACCGCAGCCATAACGGGAGGCGCGATAGACATCGTTGGCACGGGTATGTCGACAACGTCGACTGTGAGATCCATACTGGCGCAGGGTGTCGTCGCAGCGGTGGACGACTTGTCGTTTAGTCTGTCGGAGGACGAGCCGTTGCTATTGTCCTTCTCGTCGGAGCCCTCGATTATCTGCACCTCGTCCTGGCTGGCCTTCTCCTTGGCGGCCTGTAGCTTCTTAAGGGCTAGCTCCCTCATGTTCCGGTCCTTGACCAGCTCGGCGAACAGACTCGTCTCGCTGATCTTGGCCTGAACTTTGAGGTTGCGCTCGAAGATGCTCGTGGGCGACCGCCGTGACGAGCGGTGCACCGGCGAGGGGATGCGCGACATGCGCGGACTTTTCGAGCGGTGCTTGCGCGACGACTTGTGAGACTTGCTTGGCGAACGGGACTTCTTGTGGGGAGTGCGACTTCGGCGCCTGGGCGAGCGCGAGCGTGATTTGCGCCAGCGGTGAGGGCTGCGCGAGCGAGACCGCGACAGGTGACTCATCCTGTGAACATTCGTGTAGATTGATCTTAGCGATTGATTGATTGCTCAAATTTTGCTGTTTTCCAATTTTAGATTCATTTTAAGAACATTCTTACTTCTTTCAATTTTGTTAATACACAGCTGAGCAGGATAGGCCATCGATCATACGTATCTTAAGTATATGAGCAGTGATATGTGAATCGTTAAATCGACCGTATTAGTCAGTGAAGTTAATAACTCACTTTGAAAAGTCTCTTGATCTATTACAAATATAATATTAACCCAAAATAATGGCAATTAGTATCGACCAAACATAATTTTCACATGATTGTTATTCGTCCGAATATTTACACATGAGCATATTGATGTTGGAATAATATTTTTGAGGAGGAAGTGGAATGATTTTGGCAAGATGCTCGGAGGAATGAGTAGAGTACGATACGCACCTGGAGTCTCTCCTCTTGTCCCTTCGGTCCTTCTCGTGCCTGTGCCTCCTGTCGGAGTCGTCTCGTCTCCTGCGCTTGCTGGAACTGGGCGACCTCAGCAGCAAGTCGTCGGCTCTGCTCCTACGGTGGGAGCTGGGGCTCGGACTGTGGTAGTCGCGCCTGCTGCGCATGGGCGGCGGGCTGGGACTGTGCCTGCCACCGCCGAGCCTGTGCATGCTCGAATGATTGGGCGGACTGTAGTCCCTCCTGCGCGGTGGGCTGTGCTCCCTCCGCCTGCTGCTGGGCGGCGGGCTGGGGCTGTGAGGCCTCCGCCTGTGGTTGGGGCTGCCGCCGAGG
The DNA here is from genome assembly GCA_020882685.1 of Aphelinus atriplicis. Lineage (NCBI taxonomy): Eukaryota > Metazoa > Arthropoda > Insecta > Hymenoptera > Aphelinidae > Aphelinus > Aphelinus atriplicis. The sequence continues at coordinate 74,618,647 of CM037073.1, forward strand.
CCCTTGTGTCTCGAGTCGGGGCTGCGGTGGCCCTTGGACTTGGACGAAGAGGCGTGGTGGCCGTCGGGCGTGTGGGCGCGCGGCGGCAGCAGGGGCGTGTGGGGCGACTCTGCGTGGCGGCCCAGCTGGTGCGACTGCAGCTGGGGCGGGGTGAGCGGCCGGGGCGGCGACTCGAGGTCCATGTCGCTCGGGGAGTGGCGCTCCGGAGGCGTCGCCGGCGATATCGGCGAGGTGCTGTCCTTGAGGGCCATCATGGGGGGCGAGGGGCCCGGGTGCTTGAGCCGCCAGTTGGCCATGCTCTGGCTGTGCATCAGCTCGTTGCCCGCGTGGATGACATTCGGGCTGAGGCTGCGCGAGGCCCGCTTGTTCTTGCGCTTCTTCTTCTTGGAGGAGCCGGAGGTCGCGGGGCTGAGGCTTGGCCGGCTGCTCTTCTTCTTCTTGTCGCGCTTGTGCTTCTTCTCCTTGCGCCGGGAGGAGGCCATCCTGCTCGGGTCTAGTGGATGACCGGGAGGCGGCTCGGGCGGCGAGTACAGTGAGCCTTTGGACGGGCGGCTGCGCGGCTCGGGCGAGAGACTGATAGGCGAGGCGTCGGCGAGGGGCTCGCCACTCGCATAATACCGCGAGCGCTGCAAAACAGAGTCGGGCAGTTCACCGTCGGTGTACGAGTTGTTGCCCCGGCTGTCCTCTGATTGGATCTCGCCGGCCTCGGGCTCGGAAAGGTCCTCGCTACTAACGTCCGAGTACTCGACTAGGGGCTTCTTGGCGAGCTCGGCGCTCGGGGCTGCTCGCTCGCGGCCTTCTCTCGACGACTTCTTCCGCTTTTTGCGCTTGGAGCTGGAGCTGCCCTTGGCATGCCTCCGATGCCGCTTGCTCGAGGACGGCTCGCTGCTCGCCAGCGACAGCTCGTCGACGGCGGCCGCCGCGGCCGCGGCCGCTACCTCGTACCCGTGCTTGCTACTGCTGCCCGGCACCAGGCTCAGCTGTTCCGAGGCGAGGCCGCCGCTGCCGCTGCTCCCGCCGCTGTCCTTGCGCCGTCCGCTCTTGCTGCTGTACCGACCGTTGCGTTCCTCTCTGTCCTGATCACGGCTGCTAGGCATGTCACCTACTTTACAACAACACACGCAACGAATCGATTAATCGCACGCTTATTCCAACCCCCATCAAGACTACATGTCACAAGTTAATCATGCAAGGTCTGATTGAAATAATATTCGATTTGAATGACGTTTCGTAATGGTTCTACTATTCTTGAAAAATTAATCACAAAGATGAGAGTAAATACATTTTAAGTATTCATGCAACAATCTAACTTCTCATATTGAAGGATATTACTCCTCAAAAGAAAAAACAAAACAAAACTATTCTTTATCCAAACTCTGATGCTTGTGTTCTGGAGACTGGAAGCTGTCTAGTTTGATAAGACCTAAACTAAAAGAAAATCTCACCAGGAAAGAATTGTAAGCCAACTCTGTAATCTGGCATCAAAATAATTACATTACTCAGTTAAACGTACATCATCAGTAATTATATAACAAGCAATTTGGAGATGTTTACCATCATCAGGGATATTGTAGAATCATATGCAATGTACTACTGTTATCCACTAAGTTTCAAAATAATATCCTTGAAAAATTTACAGGCGCAACTCTTCTTGTCTGTAAATTAAGTATTTCGTAGTTATAATAGTGTACTTAGATAAGAATATCTCTTCTGGAGAAAAGAGCAGAATGCATTCATTTTTAATAACAAGCAATAGTTAATCTCTAGATACAAACAATGGACTAACAATAACATCAAGATGACTGTATAGAGTTATCTTTCAATTCATCTATTTGGAACAGCGTTTTAATGCAAATATCTGCGTATCAGAAACATCAAAATCTGAAGCGATGATAAATTTGATTAGTGTGTAAACCTTTACCAAAGAAAACTTGTGAATGGAATAATTGTCCAAAACATTGCATGCACCACCACCAAGTTAACGGAATTGTTTATCTATGATGCAAGATACAGTATCTAGGAATGAATCATACATTTGCCAAACGATACTATTACTACAGAATTGACAAGGTGAGTAGAAAACCAGTGCTGCAACGAAGACTCTAGTCGCATCGCCAGTGGCAAAAATTGATAAACGCATTGGGCTAGATTCTGTACACCGGATTGACACACAGTTTTTTTGTGCTCTCCGCAGATTCACAAGCATTGCGAATGTGTTGAAAGTCGAATGAGATAGTGGAGGTAGGAGGCGGCGAGGAAAGGAATCGCACAAGCGAGACCGAGCGAGCTGCAGGAGGAGGGAAAAGCAAACTAGCCGGAGCAGGGCTGCACCGGGAGTCGCGAGGACCGTGTGCAGCTCGCCCCGGGGGAGAAGGCTTGCGCGCGCGCGCACCCGCTCCGTTCGGCTTCAGCACCAGGCGGTGCGGAGCGCGCACGCCGCCGAGCCATCGGCTCGACTCGCGGACAGGCTCGGCCACGTATACACACAAGGTTGGGAGGCGAGTGGGCGCAGGAGGTGGAGAGTCGGAGTGGCAGAGCACGCGGAGCTGGGCTGCGCTGGCGGTGCGCGGCGGCCATTGCTGCTGCGTTACACGCGCGCCTTGTGCTCAGCCCGCCGCTAAGGTCGGGTTACGTATGTGGTACGATAAGTATATATACACGGGCAGGATTGCTGGACTTACGTGCGACGCTCGCTCGGAGGATTCGCGGCGCTGCTCGGCTGCTTACTGGGCATCGAGGAGGGCTGGGCTCGCTGAGAGCGGCGTGCAACACACTCCTAGACCGCTCACACAACCGCACTGCACTACGATCAACGCTGGATTGAACACCAGCTTGACCAGCAGCAGAGGAGTTGCGAGTTCTCGCTCGGCTCGGCTCGGGCGGCTCGGCCAGGCAAGGCAGCTATACCGGGCTCTGGCCACCTATCGCAACGCCGCTCGCTCCCGAGCCTGCGCACTGCTGCGCAGTATAGGCCGAACGGGGCTAGCGCGCGACGCGGGCAGACGGGCTCTCGGGGGCCGCCACGCGATGTTACTTATATGCCTATTGCCTGATGTATAGCTCGCGGGGTCACTCGGCACCACGGTCGGACGTACACATACGAACGTGCTTGGCACGCGCCCTCGTAACTATATACGCAAGTATTAACAATTTTTACTTGTTTGCTCGTTATTCGTCATCGTCGTCTGCGATATGATTCTACACTGGACTGGCAAAATATCATCATGATTATGCGCTCTTGAGAGAAAGTGCAACTGAAGAAACAGCATCATCGACAGGGGGCGTTTCTTTGTCGCGGTTAACAGTTGCGAGTAATTTTTTATTTACCATTCGATAGAGTTGAGGCATACGGACATGGTACAGCTGTCAATCTCACGTTCTGCATTCTATTTCAATACTTTCATCTGGATAAACTTGACAGAATACTTCAAACTTTCATCATTTTCAACAAAATATACATGTTTATAAATATAAGATGAGAATGTGAAAATCTTAAACATTCAGGAAATCAGTATAGAATATCAGAGCAGATTCTCATTTCGGCAAACTTTAATACCTTAAATATCTTTGTATCAAATGGCTTTAAAATGTTTATATATATAACTATAACTGCAGGACTTTCCAGCTTATACTCGGCAAATATTAATATAGTCAGTAATTATCAAATGTATGAAAGTTAATTTATTTATAGGCTTGATATAGGTAGATATTATTACCGTAAATGATCTGATCCACATGTACTCAACCAATCAATAGAAACTTTGATTTTGCCGCGTTTTTCCTGGTTACTTTAACATTGCGATACGGGGCTTTAAGGCCGGTAGGCATATTTTTTTTTCCTATTGGCATTTAAACGCTTTTCCCAGCTTTTCCCATACAGTTTTCTGCTCCACTCGGGAGAGATTTAAATTTTCGCGTCACTTTTGATTTTTCTTCTGGCACGCGTGAAATTGTATCGCATGTCACTGATTATTACATTTCGGATTGACGTATTTTCGGAGTGAAGTCGGAAAATCTCTTGCGATTTTCCAAAATTCAACTTGCTACTCTTAAACATACTTTTTTAATGATGAGGAATCTGTAAAAATATATTTGCAAGTGCATAAGTTCAGTTCATTGTTCACGTGGCAAAGGACGATGGCGCGACTTATGAACCCATTATTCCATCATAGTTGTCCATTGACTAAAAATAGGACTTGAGATAGTAATAATATTGTAATGGTTCAAAGCCTGCAGCATCGTTTTGCAGTTTAGGATTGTGAGAAATTCATTCCAGAAATTACCTTCTCATTCCGATTTGTTGCCTTTGCAACCGTTGAATAATACTATTTTGCGAATTTAAAAAAATATTTCATTTGAAATTTCTAATATTCTCGAAGATTAATACATTTAATCATCATTACATCGATATAATTACGATAAGCCACGTGAATTTTGTTATTTAATTAGCTCTTTTCCACAAATAATCTTCAATCTAAATTGGAAATAAAGGAAAGAAAAATATACCATCGTCACACTTGTTACACTCTGGAAAATCGTATTTTAAATAGTAGCCCGTTTTGTAATACTGATGGTGTTGAGATAATTATTTTTGGTTTGTGATAATTGTGTAGAACAATTCGTGTAGAACAATGTCAAACTTTTTTCTTTATTAACTCGGATTCCTATGAGTATGCACAAGATTCGAATGCAATTTTCAAGTTTAGGCATACAGTCGTTTCTACCAATGATATGGAAATAGTAAGTATTACTTGGGTTCTTCTCTGGGGTTGAAAGTCTCGTCTGATGTATGGTTCTTTTACAATATTAGTAATAAAAACTGAATACTCACCACCATACTCGCGCGCGCGTGCTTGCATATAAAGTTTTACATGTATATATACCCAATATGTACCACCTAAGTGGGAAAGATACCACATCACCACGTTAAGTGTGAATTTTTCAGGGTGGCTTACGGTAAATGAAAGGTTTACTCAATACTTTCAATATGAGCCGAGCTGTATCGAATTTTTACTTTTCTACGCTGAGATATAGAACTTGAAAAAAAAAATACATTTAGGAAAAAAATCCGAGAATACCCAATATGCGTTACCTGGTCATCCGGTCTCTTTGTGTATACACAAAAAACTATAGTTTTTTAGTAGGAATCCGATTAGATAGTATGATATACCTTCAAAATGAGCCAAGCCAGATCTGACTGAGACTTTTCTACGCTGAATAATAATAATAATTTTCGAAAAATGTCCTTTTACGGTCATTAGACGCGTAAAATCGAGAGGAAAATGAATAATCCATGGTTTGGGGGAGAGGGCAGATGGCAAAAAAATTAGATGAATTAGATGGACTGCCAAGGAATCGAATGGTATGTCGCTCGATTTTTTTGGTCCAGTGTAACAGTATAAAAAAAAGTCGCACTTACCCAAGCGAATTTAGATCAAGAATTAGAATTGCGAAAAAATGAAGAAAATAAGCTCTCACAATTTGGTGTAAGCGTTCGAGACCGGCCGAAAGGTTTTTTTTCGTCATTATTTCAAGTACAGTCTAAAAAATATATTTATATCGGAAAAACATTTTTGAAATACATGTATATATATATTGCATGGTATTCATGATGTATTGCAGTTTTGCACTTCCGAGAGCTTGTGGAGTTTACCACCAGAGAGCAGCTTGGAGACAAAGAAATTCGTGAATTCGCGTGTTATTATGTTTCAATTCCAATAACTTGTAGTCATGATTTTACATACGCGAAGTTTAGTCAATCTCAATAGCAAATCTTTCGCTGTTTAGGCTGTATGTTCAAGTTGAGACACTCAGTACATACGTATATACCCCGGGAGTTTAAATAAGCCGTAAGGAGGAAAAATAAACAGGGAAAGTGATAAACTTGTGAAAATTTTCATTTCTGCTCCAAAACAGATCGATAAAATTCGTATTTCACTGTAGAAAAGAATGTTCAATTCATCGATCAACATACATTTTTTAACCAGGAAATTCTTTACGAATTTTTACGAGCAGAATAAATTTGAGCACTCCAAATATTCAGTCTCATTAAGGTTATAGAACGTCAACAGAAGAATACTACGTAATAGAGCACGTGTCGTTCCCTGGCGGCTTTTTTTAGGGTCTCTTTTGTTTATTTACCATTAATATTTTAAAGGATTCAAGTATCCTTAATAAATCTAGTATTAGGACAATCAGTAAATATGTCCAAGATATTTACTCCAACTAATCAAATAAGGCTCACCAATGTTGCAGTTGTTCGCATGAAAAAAGGAGGCAAGCGATATGAAATTGCTTGTTACAGGAATAAAGTTGTTTCTTGGAGAAATAAACTGTAAGTGTTCTCTGATTAATGAACTGTATTCATAGTTATAAAATTCATAAAAAAAATTTAATGTTAAAATATGAAGTCTTTTCAATTATTGATGCAACATTTTGCAAAGTAAAATTCTCAAATTGTCTAGTTTTTTTATCTTGAAAAAGAATTGCACTTCTATATAAAATTTCAATTTGTGAAATTAGTAATTTTGAGAGTGCTAATACTAATTGAAAAATTCCTATTTAGGGAAAAAGACATTGATGAAGTACTCCAAACGCACACAGTTTTCACAAATGTTTCAAAAGGACAAGTTGCAAAGAAAGAAGATCTCATCAAAGCATTTGGGAAAGATGACCAAACAGAGATTTGTAAAGAAATTTTAGCAAAGGGTGAATTACAAGTCTCTGATAAGGAGCGTCACTCAGCTTTAGACTCTATGTTAAAAGATATAGCTACGACTGTTGCAGATAAGTGTGTTAACCCAGAAAGTAAGCGACCTTATTCTGTGTCGCTCATAGAAAAAGCAATGAAAGACATTCATTTCTCCGTAAAACCAAATCGTAATGCTAAACAACAAGCCTTAGATGTTATTCCGCAGTTAAAAACAGTTATGCCATTGGAAAGAGCTCAAATGAGATTGAGAGTTACGATTTCTGGTAAAGAAGCTAGAAAATTGAGAGACAAATTGGTAAAATTAGCAGCGAAATCAGAATCTGAAGACTGGAATGATGGCACATTGAATTTAGTATGTTTGATAGATCCAGGACACTATCGTGATATTGATGAGTTAGTGAGGGCTGAAACGAAAGGAGCTGGAGTTCTAGAACTATTAAATTTGAAAGAAGTTACTGAAGGAGAAGAAGTGTTGGAATAGTTTTGAATTCTTTATTTATTGACTTGAACATTTTTTATTGTAAATTAGTCCATTAATAAATAAGTGAATCTGAACTTATGTCATAATATGAAGGTTTGAAAAATAACTATTATCTTGTATTTTAAACTTAATATATTTTTAAAAATGCTATTTACATTAATGAAGTATCTGTTCACGGATAAAATATACATTTGTTAACCCTTACGTTTTGATTTAATTAATAAATATAGTGTACAATTGTACATATTTATACATAACAAGGTAAGCTGGAGAAAGTTTTTGCTTCTATATACAAACAACTTAGACATTTAACCCAATAAAAAGGCAATGTCTAATCAACATCTCTGATGACTGCACTATCATTGTATGCATCTGTTTCTGATCAGTGAACCTCAGTATATAGAACCAGAAAAATTATTCTTTGATATACAATGATATGTTAAAAAAATAGTGTATCAAGAACTTTACTTTTCTTCTGTGACTTCTGCTCGAGGTATGTAAATATTTTCTGTGCGCTTGTCACATTTGGCAGCAATACGAGATATGGTTAGCAGAAAATCTGACAGTCGATTCAAGTATAATTGTGCTTCTTTGTCTAAAGTTCCGTTGTTTACTAATCTTGATATATTGTGTTCAGTTCTTTTGCATATTGTTCGTGCAACGTGCAAAGATGCACACGCTTTGCCTCCACCCTATAAGATAAATTTATTAGCTTAATATATTAATTATATTAGTTAGACTAAAAGTATAAAATTTCATTAAGAAATAAATTTCAATAGGTAAATAGACGATTCAATTTTTTTGCTTTAACGTTACTAGAAAGTACACTTTGATAATTGTGAGAGGGAGTGTTGAAAAAGATATTCTTTTATTGTGATTTCTTAAAAATTGACTATTAATTGCCATTCCAACATCACCATAACCTTAATATTTTAAGCAGAAAAATGTTCATTTTATACAAATTAGTTTACGTATCAAATGAAAATGATGAGTGAAAACTGTCTAGTCTTGCAATTTTCTAAAATATTTTCTATATTCTGGATTTGTTTCTGACATATAATTCACATAAATTTTTCATAATGAGATTTGGCTAATGCCAAACCCTACCTCTTGGAACTCGAAGATAAAAGGTAAAGACTTTCATCATTGAAATCATTCATCATGTATCTTTTTTCTTGTGAAGAATCTTTATCTATTGCAAAAATGCACAAAGACAAAACAGTTAGTGTTGAAAAATGAGTAAAAAATACACAGTATGACATTGTTAGGACATTCTGATCCAAGTCTTTTCATAGTTGCATCCCTAACAACCACAGAATATCAAAGTTACGGTGGAATAGCCCATGTATATTTGTTGGATACAGGTTAAAGATTTGGAACTTGAAAATCTGTGTCCAATAGTAGTTGAATTGAAGATTAATCAATATGCTCAAATTAAAATGGTGCCTGAGAGCTTAGTCTTATAATCTGAATTAATGTTCAGTCAAATCACTAATACCATATTTATCAAGGGAATATATTTACCGGAATAATATAATCTTCTGGAGGTGGTAATTGCTTTGAATATTTAGTGATCCACTCGTCAAGATCTTTGGTATGACGTCCTTCAAATGACTTTTTGTCACCGGGGGATGCTCTCAGTATAGCATGATGCAAATCAAAGAGGATCATTTGGACTCTCTTCAACTTGTCCACATAAGGATGTTCTTCTTTGCTTTCGTTTGCAAATTCTCTGGCTAATCCTATGTAAGACGAGAGCTCCTCGGTAGCGCCCAATGCCGTGTGAACTTTTTCATCCGTGACTTTGGCCTCTAGATCCGATAATCTAGGCGCTGGAGAAGTATTGGGTGTACAGCACGAATCCCCCGAGCTAGAAAAATGAATGAAAAGTATCATGGATCGAGCTCTCGAACGCAAAAATGAGCGCGAGTCATTGCGGGAATTGGAAAAGGCGCGTCGAAATCGGGGGCGAACCGACGAGAGGAAAAAAATGCAATGTGCACGTAAGCTAGTGCAACGAGGTTAAGTGTGAAGCACGTGCGTTGTAAATGCCACTCGCCTGGTTCGGAGCGAGGCGTGCAGGCTTGCTTTGTACGTGAACAGCGATCTTCTCCAAGCATTTCTTGCCAGTTCCATATCTCTGGTTATATGGGAGCCAAGTTGCACCGATTGTTTTCGCAGAACAGCCCGTCGTGTTCTCACGGCGCGCTCACCCTCTCATCCCTCCTGCAGCACTCACGCGACTCGCTCTTCCGCCAAGCGCACCACAAGCACTGGCCGACGATCGTGCGCCAGCGTAACCGAGGGTGTGATCCAGTGTGATCGCGCGCGCGAGCGGCGGCGAGGGGCCCCCCGGGGGGGAACTTGCCTATATAGATTTTCTCTCACGACTGACGCACTCTTCCGTCGCGAGGAAGTGTGTTGATTCTCGAATACGTCCACATCTATATGTATCCAAGCGCGCGATAGTGTTAGTTGCACTGTTATCGGGCCGTTTCGCGCTCGGCCAGCGCCTTGAGCTTGATAATAGAGTCGTTCTCACTTCTGATGAATACGCTCTTTATCGCGCGGTGTATACATCAAGTGCAGGGGGGAGGATTGTTAGATTTCGGGCGCGCCGCGCACTCGAGCTACCATGTATATATATAATCTCGCGCTTCCGCGGCGTTCATTCAACGCCACCCGCATGTGCAACTTCAGAAAATATTATGAAATCCTCCATGACTATGATGTTTTTCATCATCATATTGTCATTCAGCGGGGTTGTAGCAGAAAATTGATTCCACAATTTTATAATCTTTCCGTAAATCTTCGATTTCCGTAAGCTTTATTTCCCAAAGATGAGTAAATTTCACGTGGTGTATAATAATATCTTTCGTATATATATGGAAAAATTATATATACTCGCAAAACTTGGCACGTATCGTTCAATATATTTCTGTAAACATCATTGCACAATAAATTCTCTCGGTTTTTATTTAAGTATTTTGATTCACTCGTTTTTCAAACGATACTCAAATATTTTTCCAAATGGTTTCAAATTGATTCATATCTAGCATTTACTAAGTAATGATCGATACTGATATGCGTGTACAAATATATTCGTGTTGCACTTACCGGAAATTTTCTCAAGCCGCGTTGATTATAAAAGCAAATAAGACTGATGAAAACGTTAATCAAAATCTCTCTCATAATAAATACTAGAAGAAAGAAGCACACACAAGGAAGTACGTGTGGAATCAAATGAGTCAAAAATCAAACAAATATTTTGATTGGCAAGCTGCGTAATACCACGGTGAATCAACGTTTGCGGTGCGTGTGCACATCGAATGATAGCAGAATCGTTTCTACTGCCAATCTCGAATCCGAATTCCCCGAATAGTAAAATTTACCACAAATTAACATATACCTGTATAATGGCATAAAATATTTTTAAAGGGGATGACTTGCTTTCAGTTTTTTAATAGAGAAGCATCGAGCGTCATTGAAAAGTCTCCAAGAATCTGTATATAGGATGCGATGGTTACTGGGGAAAAACTCGGGGAAAAGCAATCCGCAGCAGCTGCAGCAGTGTGTCCCGGCGTGCGCGAGTACCTTACATGATATATACAGGAATACAGGGTGAGCGGAGAGAGAGAGAGAGAGAGAGAGATGGGAATAGAAGGAGCTAACCGCGAGATGTCGCGAGCAGGTCTGGTCGCGGGCGCGCGCACGGCAGCAGCTCTCGGCTGAGCGAGGCAGCTTGCGGGGGCAGCTGCACCGCGATCGCGCGTCCGTTCCGTCAGCAGCTCGAGCGCGCTGCAGCAGTGCAGTGTGTGCGTGAGTCGCGCTCGCTCGCGACAAAGGCGCGGCGTGTTGGTCGTGTCGTGCGGGCCGCATACATACATATATATCTATACCTACATATACACAAGCCGAACACAAGAGCCGAGGAGCTGGCTGGCGCTTTGCGCGCGACAGATGTACAGCGGCGGCGGCGACAGCGTCTTCGACACGACGAACAGCGGCAGCGGCGTCGGCCCCATCATCCACCTCCGCCAGCAGCAGCCCTCGTCGCCCTATGTGCGACTCGTCGCGAGCTTCGTGCTTTCATGGGCTCGGTGAGATCCTGTGCAGCAGTAGCCGCGGCAGCAACGCCTAGCACTCGGCCAACATGAGGTGAGAGTCCCGCGCGAGAGGGGACAGCTCTTTCTGGCCCGCTCGCTCGCGCGCGCGCGCATCGATCGCTTTACGGCCGCGCCGCCCCGCGCGCGCGGCCCGCCGCGCACCAGCTACACGTCGGAGCTGCTCCGGCCCTCCGGGGTAACCTACAGCCGCTTTGAGGTTATGGGGGGAGCCGCCGCCGCCCGCTTCACTTTCTCTCTCGCTCGCTGCACACACACTGCACCTAGCATACTTACATACGGGGGTATACCTATATATACCGTCGTGTATACTTACGCGGCGCGCGCGCCAGCGAGCCAGCGACCCTGTCTCTCCCTTTATATGCATCAGCCATTGTTCCCAGCCAGCCTCTGCGACGACCACCTCGCTCTCCGCGCACGGCTGTATATCTCTCTCCGCAGTCCGCACACGCACTCGCTTCTTCGGCTATTCTCGGCTCGCTGAGCGCTCGCTATGTGCACACCTACCCCTGCCGCCTCCTGAAACCGTCCGTCGACTCCTTCTTCATATTATATGTATATATATACGCTAACGCGATGCCTCGCAACAGCTCCGCCTCGTTCCCACATAGCACGAGCGTGTGCACGTATATAGCTCCGAACGAACGCATCTCTCAGTTTCGGAGTTACGCGCATTGATTATTTATTTGCCCGTGCAGCGGGCGCTCGAGGGAGCGTCGACCGCTTCATTATTTTATTTTTAGAATATATAAACACACGGCGTTCTCTCGCGTGCGCGCGCGCCCGCTCTCTGCCTCGTTCTCTTTCGGATTCCGTGAATCACCCCTAAAGGGCTGCTCTCCTTCTCTCTCGCTCTCGACATTTTGTGTGTGTGTATGTATATACGCGATCCGTTCCGTGTCGTTCTTGCAGTGTAGCAACTCCGACGTATACCAGTCCAAATTACGCGAGATTTACCATTCGTAGTCTTGTATATGTAGGTACGCGTCGACGTTGTTGTCAAACACCCACGTGACTGTGGTGTCACTTAGATTCAGAAGGGGCAAATCGACCGGAACCCGCATTCCAAATCATTCATCAGGCTCGCCAGTTTAGTCTAACTCTTGATTCGCCGGCAGAGTGTCACTTGCATTATCACATGAATCATCCCGAGCATGAATTATGAATCTCTCGCCCAGCGCGAATTACTTGCAATGGCGAATTTTAAACTCCGCATAATCATCTTGCCACACGATCGCGAATCATATTGAAATGATAATAATAATAATATACGCGATTATGAGTTCTTATGAATATGCACTGCGCGCGCGCGCACATTGCTATGCGCATTTTTTAGTCACGCGGAGTCACTGAAGTCCACGCCAAAAACTTTTCGCACTCGCCTACATATACATAAAAGTTTCCCCCCCATTCGTTCCATTCTGCCGGTCTCGAGGAGCAAACTAAACATAGCCGAAACGCGCATGTAGCACGATGTGTGATGAATTTACCGGGCGATCCTCGAAATTACTCCGTCCAAAATGACTAACGAGCGAAAAACCACGTAATCCAATTAAAACACAACTTCATTCGCATCAAGAGCCTCTCCCCGGCCAAGCATATACAATTTTCAATCCACTCCCGACAGGGTGGCGGCGACGGCGGCGGCGGCGGCGGCGGCTGCAATTTCTCCTCCCGAGCACATCGTTGCCCACAGCGAATAATAATGCCGCGCGCCGTTCAGAAACACTGACCGAGCTCTTCAAAAAAGCAAAAAACTCTCATTACTCCCACGGCCATTCTCCCATCTGTATAGATATGTATATGTATGTATGTATGTATACACACACACACACACACACACACACACAAACACGTAAATATGCACTTCACTCGAGCCGTGCTCTCTTCCTCTTTTCCTCGACTGTGAAAATTCGCCGGCTTTTTTCTCTGCGGCGACAGAGAGAGGGCGAAAGGAAAAAAAGTTTCCCTTTTGTTCGCGAGATATCTTGCGGGGGTGGTGTGCAGGCGGAGGATAAACAGAGCGAGCGCGCAGCCGCGGAGCTGGAGAGGAGAGCGAGAGAGAAAGAGAGAGCCCGCGATTGACTGGCGACCCGAATTACGTGCGTTAATAAGCCGGCCGCGCTCGGGGTAACATGCGGAGGCTTATCAATTCGGCCTAGTTGGGTTGCGCTCACTTTTTTTATTCCTCCTCTCCGCGCATTCGTCCCGCGGAGTACTCGGTGACTGTGACTCTCGGAATGTGTCGCCCCCAAGCGCGCGCACGTGCGCGCACGCGTTCACGGATGAGATGTAACGCAATCGCGCGGTTCACCTGACGTTGCACCGCAAGCTTCCGACGTCCCGATATCCGCGCGTGACTAATGCGGATATCGATACGACGCTCTCGCGCTCTTATCCGCGCTCTGTGCCGCGGGTTTTTACGCACTTGTTCTCAGAAGAATTTCGACGCGATTATGTGCCAACGAGTTCCTGCTTTTCTGACGTGTGCACAGCGCTTCGTTTCCCCAAGCCGAATTTAATCATTCCGCGCGATTGCGACTTCGATCGTGCCGTCGCGAATAAACAACTGCTCGTCCTGAGCGTTTTTTTTCTCTCGAAATTATTCTGTATTATGAAAAATTTCTTCTGTTCTCGCTACTCGATGTTATTTTTACTTCGAAATCTAAATTCATACTGGTTGACGAATCCTCTTTCCTGATCAAGCACGGACGAGAAGGTTTTCGTTATCTTTGTATATTACTCATAAAATATAGAGTGTGGATTATTTTTAGTATTACTTATTGTGCAATTCGTGTCTATGGTTCGATCACCTGGAAAATCTTACTGAAGAGTCTTATCAGTATCTAAGACGAAATGTTAGTAGTTCTCCCTATCTACTACATCTCTCAGAATATTACTACACATGCACTCTTGAGCAAGTTATAGTTTGATAACTGAAAATCAACTAAAAGTTGGAACTCTCTGGAAACGCCGATAGAATCAGTTGTACGCATTTGTGGAAAATTTTCTCAACGTTTCAAAATTTCACCTCATCGATTTGGCGTATCCATCGCAGGAGTAGAGTGATGAACGCAAAGGAATTTCTCGTCGAAATACTATATAATCACGACTGCAGTCATGTAGAAATTCCGTGACTAGAGTTGCGTAGTGAAATGTGACAAGGTAGCCGCATGAGCAAAGAATTTCAAGTATCCATCGACAATCATACTCCTATATATACATACAATATCGCATGATATTAATAGATTCTCTGCAATGATCATGTATCCTCCATTTCGTCGTGCGTTGGTTTTTTCATATGGGAGGGAAAAAAAAGTCGTTGTTTTGGGTATTTGAATTTCGCGAGAAGCTTTGTTATCCACGTGTAAAGCATATACATCTCTCGAGAAAGATTTCCTTGACAGGAGATAAAAAAAAAGATGAACAAGAAAAAAAGCAACTCGTGCTCTATTCCCCCGTGAGATCTCGGTAACTTTTTTTCCAACGATTAAACAATGAAAGAGCTACCGAGCCGGTGCGCATCCGCGATCAATAGGCTTCGAAAGGCATTCGAAGAATAGCGCACACCAGAGAGTCATTAAGCAGGAAGCGGCTGAAGGGTCGAACGACGTATCGTCGCGACCCAAAACGGGGCACGTCACCCGCGCGCGCGCTTGCGGCACTGCACTCCGCATGCACTCGAGCGCACGTATACATATATAGCCGAGAGGGAGAGAGAAAGAAAGAGAGTAGTCGGCGCATATAGAAAAGGCGCGGACGTCCGCGCTAAATAAGAGCGAAATCCGTCGTCGGGCGTGGGTAGCTGTGAGAATCGAGGCCGAGAATCACGTCGCGCTCGTGTGTGTGTATCGGGGCATATTCGCGAAGCTCCGGAGGGAGGATAAGTGTCGAGGGAGAGTCAGTAGGGCTCTGGTGGATATTACGTGTTATAACGAGGGCTCGACACACTACACTACGCGGTCTCTCATCTGAATTCGATTACGCGCGCGGCGTTTTTTGAATGATTGCAAGGCTTCGCGCTATTGGGGAGATGGGGAGCAGCAGCTCGTATGGGGTGCAGTGCGCTCACGCGTCGGCGATTGCCTCTCGCGGAGAGAGAATATAATTACTTGCGGGCTCCGCGATTTTTCGGGGAGTCGCTTCGACACCGCGTTAATATCACGCAAGGATCAAGCTTCTATAACGAGCTCGCGAATGTTCGATTCCGTTTGGCGCGTATACTTATTTTTCTTTTTAATTAGCGAAGATCCCGTTGAAAAACATTTCCGCGCGCACGACCGTTCCCGTTTGCCAGCTTCTCCCATACGCGATGACTTATTCCAAGATCGCGCACAGGCGGGCGCGTTGCGTCTGGCGCGATGAAATTTTCGTTACGCCGGAGAGGGAAGAGACGATCGAAGCTAAATTCACCATTCCAGGCTCGCGCTCGCGCGCGTGACCTTTCGAGGTCTGAAATATTTAATGCCCAATCCCATTATGTAGCTACGCTGATAACGCGAGACATTTTCCAGTCGAAAATTCTTGCGACATTGCGGAGAAAGAGAGAGGCCATTGCAAGCTTAATTGCTATTCTCAACTCGTATAACCTTTTCCTTCGTGGGCTGGAATATTTAATAACGAATCTGGAACTGATACGGGTGCGCAGGATAATACACGATGCTGCACGTGGTGTATGCGACGAAATATATATCTTGATATCGTTCTGTCGTGCTGTCTTCTCTCGAATATTCGTTAGAATGTATCAAAGCAATTCGGAGGATTATGTGTTCTGTCAACTTATATGTAGCCTTTATCTCAGTGGGAGAGCGGGAACTTTTAGGACACCAATCACAGTGGAACTTAGTGAGATGATTATCGGATTCCCAAATATGTTTGTACATAGCCATTCCACCCCCTGTCTTCGATTTCCCCGGAGGTATTCTGTCAATCAACATATTGATTCTATACGCCATCACAGTATATGATTATTTTTGAGAAACCGCGACTTTGGTCTGTATAAGATGCAACATATGACGTAATCGATGAAAACTACGGGGTGTAAAAGTTTCACTGCTCGCGGTGTAATTCGTTGCAATGTGGACGAAGAGTCGTGTCCGGAAAGAGATTGCCATAAACGCGCGCAGAAGAGGCGAAAAGTGCGGGGCGTGTAACATACATAGACGTGCGCGGGGCGCAGGACGAAAGTCAATCCGAGGGGCACACACACCGGAGAGAGAGAGAGAGAGAGAACAGAGGGGCACACAGTATACGCGCACGCGACGCGCCGGGCAATTCGAGCCCGCTCCCTCGCTCACCTATTTAATTAGTGTGCGCGGCAGCTCGCACGCGGTGTCCATCTGTTCGCCGCCGCCGCGCAGCCGAGCTCTCATAGCCGCGCGCGTGAGCCGTGCCGATATATCGGGTGACTCAGGGCTAAAACCTTACTCGTCACCTTATAGCCGTGCCACTGCTGGCGCACCGCCGCCGCCGGGCTCTCCTTCCCCCCCATCGTACCGCTGCGCCCCAAGGACACTAATTTCGCTCGAGCCCGTCTTCCGCGTGCTCGTTTGCCCGCCAAGCTTCCTTGGGCCGTATACTGGGCCGTCCGTACGTCCGATTTTAAACCGAGTGTGTGCCTCGTGTTTTCGCGGGAAAATATATAGGTGCTCGCTTGAACGTACGGCTTTGATTGGTTTATGTGCCGGGGATAGCTCGTACGTGTCGGCTGCTATATCTGATCGTTGATACGGATTTATTGCGGTCGGAGATGCAGAATGACTTTGGTCAAATCGATAGTTACGCGCTGATGTTATTTCGGTGGTAGATTCTTTTTTTCCATCGAGGTGATAACACTTTGGAATCGGCGGAGAGTAGTCTCTACGTCGTTTTAGTCAATTGGCACTCGAACGCTTAACAATCGATTCCGACGCACGGGTACAAAACGTGTTTACTAGAGCACGCGTAGTATCTGGATCGATGCAGTTACTAATGGATTATGAAGGTTACATTTGATATCCGTTGTTGCTGCGGCTTTACGTCATACCGACGCAATTAGATTGATGAACATTCAAAGGAAATTTTCAAACAAAGTCATAGACAATCAATTACTTCCGATGAAAAAAAAAAAATTATACGGATATGAAAATTTTCTTTATCGAAAAAGTGTACACAGAATCGGTGAGGAAAGAAGTAGAGTTTGTGAAAAAGTTTCCGCTTCGCCAAAAGGACTTGAGTTTCAGCGCCGTGCGCGCACCAGTTACGGCCAATGAACTCGGCGTACCATTGAAAGTTTTCTCACTCGAGTCTGTAACTGGGTTTCGAATTGAAAAAAAATTTCCCTCGCCATTTTTCCTCTTCCCGTGAAAAAAATGTAACCTTTGAGCGCTGCAGAACCTCGCCTTCCCGACGGTATATAAAAAGCCGAGAGAGGAAAAAAAACGTATATGTTTCGCAATCCGTTCAATTAATTATCTGTAAGGATCAAGCAAGGAACGTTTAACTTGGTCGGCTATAATTTTCGGCATATCATCCTGTCTCGGCAATTTGACAATAAATAAATGAAGTAAGTTGATTGAGATACGGCAGGTCGAAAGTGCAGTATCACGGGGTAGCGTGTGTCACGCAAGGACACTCGCGCGTATACATACAGTTTTGCGAAAAGTACAATATGTCAGCGAGTTTACGACCGCGAGTATAAAGTATAAAGAAGAAAAAATTCGTCGGACCTGCATCCGTTGTTCTATCTGAATTCGGCCAATGCGACAATCCCAAATCAAACGAGCCGTTCAAGGATCCAGCAAGTTCCGATGATACGAAATTGATATATTTTATCATTTCATTCGAGCAAAGGGCAAAATGATATTTTCGAGAGAAGCGCGGCGGCGGCAGAGCGAGATGTTGCGCGAGGGCAATGTTACGTCTTCTTTAAGGCCCGAGTACGTGTATGTAATGCAAGCGAGATGTAATGCTCTTAATGCGTTCGTTTTCGCTCGTTCACACAAATTACTTTTGATGAGCGCGGCGCATTAACTCGGATCTAGATCCAGATGGATTAGCAATTCAGATTCGCGAGCGCGAGAGTTCCACTGCTTTTCTTCAGAACCTCTCGGCTATCCCCCCCTGAACACCAGAGCCTGAGAGAGAATAGTCATGAATATTCACCATCGGCGCACTGTATCAATCAAATCTCGCCTCGTTGGCAATCAAAAAACCATAACGTCCAATTTGACGCGCGCGCCTCGCGCGACAATCGAATCCGCGCGCGACGTTCGTACAGGTATGCCCTCTCAGGTGTATGTGTGTGTGCATACATGTATTACTCGGTGAACGAGTGTGCTTGTGCAGTCAGCCGCCATTAAGTTTCTCGTTCCATTAATCAGTAATATACTCGCGCGGACGGACGGGCCGGAAGGAAAATTTTGCGCGCAGGTGCTCGCGCGAGCCGCTTTTCAGAGCGTGCTCCGTATATAGTGAATTACGCGCGAGCGCACTGTGCTTTTGTTATAATTACATTGCGCGTTATGCAAGCCGAGCGTGCGCGCAAGCGGCCGAGTTTCGACTCATATATATACAGCGCGCAGTTCGTCGACGTGGGCCGCACTGCACTTTATAACGGCCCCGATCTTTCGCCGGCTCCTCCGCGCGCGAGTGCAAACCATCATATACGCGAACGAGCCCAACCGAGAGCGACGCGATCTGCACTTGGCTTGTTTGCCGAGGTGAGCACGATTTTTCCGCCGGTTTGTTGGATCCGATGGCTCGTTGGGCACTTTCTTGTTTTGACATCACGCGCGAGAAGCGACTTTGTTGTTTTTTTTTGGAGACACGCGTTGTTTTCGATGCGCCCAGAGGTGATATACCCCGACGCGGCCGTCGTCGCGGGGAAGTAAAACTGGAGATTAGGTGGAAAATCGACGTGGAGCATTTTTATGACGATCTTATCGGATCCTCGAGGGACATCTCGCGCACGAGAAACTCATTACTCCGGAGTAATAAACTTTTCCGTCTGCGTAATGCATTAGGAGCGGGATGGTAATGAGCATAGCTGCACGAGCAGCTGAGATGCTTATATCGACCCGCGAACAGTTCCGTGCCAAATAAAAATCTTAATTACCGAATCGTTAAGTGTTACGGAGAGTCACCTATATATTCTCGTGTAATGCACCGACAGTGGTATAGTAGCTCACGTGGTTTGAAGCTGTATTGTCTATATAGCTCGGTGTCAGATCTCGTATATATATACACTTGAAATACACCTCGCATCAATGAGGATTTACTCGCCCGGATAAATATCTGTCTTGTGTATGCGCGTTCCCGCATGAGCGCAAGGATACAGCATCCAACTCTCGGGTGGAACAGGCGCTGTCGCTCGGAGTTCGGGAGATGAAAAGGCACGATAAGTAAGCTTTTGAAATATTAATCTGCGCAGAGCAGCGGCAGCAGCACAAAAAGATACTTGCGAGATATATATGTCTGTCTTTATGCCTCACGGTAACGTCGGCCAAAGCGCAACCACAAAAATTCGTCCTATCGAGAGCTCTTTCATGCCGCAGTCGTTTTTCTTCTCCCTGACTCCCTCTCTTTCTCTCTCTTGCTCCTTGCTCACTTGAATAAAATGACCGAACGAACGCCTTCTTTCATGTGAAGCAGAGCCGCGGCGGTTGAATTTCGCTGGAAACGCGCGGCGCTCATTGAATCGAGCTAAATAAGAGAGGCGGGCTCGCGCGCGCGCTCCAAAGAAAACTAGGTTGATCCGCGGGCACTCGCGTGTGTATTGCTTTAATTTTTCGCGAGAGAGACGCGCGCGTCAAAGTGGGTCAGCCATTCTTCTTCGTATTTTTTTTTTCGGGACACTGCGTCTTAGCCGCATGCGCATATCGATTTGAAGAAACGTAAATGTCTCGAGGCTCGTGCACACATATATATCGCGCCACGTTTGAGATCTTTGGGGCGTTCGGTTATGCGCGCGCGAGATTTTACGGCTCTCGCCGAAGTGTTTTGGCCTTTTTCGTATGGGACTCGGACTAATGGACGCGTATAAGTACCCGCACGAGGTGGGCGGATTTTACACTTCCTCGGCGATTCCCCTAAAAGCGGAGTCGCGTATGTGTGTATGTACGTGTGGTTGGATGAAGTCGTTTGTGAGCCGTCGCGGAGGAATAGCGAAGAGCCGAGGCCCGCGATCCCGTTATATGTATGCCATGAGAATATCAGGATCTTACGCGGGCTCCTTACGTCGTGCTGTGCAAACAAACGCGAGCTCGCCGATATGAATGAATTGCGCAAGCGCCGTAAACAGTTTGGGAAGTTTTAATGAATTCAGTGAAAGCCTATATGGTTCTATAAGGAGTGGATGACGTTATTAGAAAAACGCCGTGTGTATTCCCAGCAGTTTATATAATTATACCATTGTTGGATTATCGTGCATTGTCGCTCTAATTCGACGCATAATTTAGATATTGTATATATTTGCGTATAAGTGGGTAGAAGTATACGACGATGATATAGGAACGAATAATCGATCAAAGATGAGAACCTTCAAAATTCTTCCTGGCCGATGGTTTTTCAGATGTTCAACGCCCAGTTGGAAGATCAAAGCATTGTATCTTACTACAGATATAGCAAGCGAATGAATTTTAAAATCTAATTTCTGTATCCGAACAGTTCAGGAAAACTTCTAAAACAATAACTCACCAGACCCATATACCGTTAATGCCGTTGTAATGTTATACTTTTCGGTGTATCGTTTATAATCCAAGGTTCTCACTTACCCCTGAGGCGTATATAACATTAGATTTATCTGGGAAACGTTATTGATAGGCCTCACCGGCAGAATCGAGGACGAAGCGCTTATACTGAAAATAGGCTCTCTCTATCTCTCGGCAGAATTGCACATCAGGAATCGAAAGGATCGAATGCCTCTCGCAGTAGCTATTTCAGATATATTAACCTCGCGCAGTCATTGAAATGTGCAGGCTACACCGACAAAACACAGTAAACAGGGCTTTTTTGCCGCGTACATATATTGATATCCGCATTACCCGAGCGCATCCTTTGATTGTGCAGCGCGTAATCAAGCAGAGGCCCCCGGACGTGTGCAGGGCGCCAAGATAAGCGCGGGTCGAGCGGATACACACTGGTCTCGTGATGAATCGAGAAAGAAAAATCGTTATCGTCCTTCCTCCGGCTGTTTCCGCGGGACGAACGGTACGCGCCAGGTTGAGTATAAGTGTAGGGTCTAGAGGGAGACAGCGAGAGAAGCGACCTCCGGTGAATCGAAAAGCGCATACTCGAAAAAGCAGCAGGAGCAGCCGGGCGAGTATAATACCGCACAGCGCGGCTGCGGCTCGAGTCGAGGCGGCAAAAAGCAGCTGGTCTCGGTGCACAATCAGCCCGAGCTAGCTGCAGCCGCGCTGGGCACATGTATAGCGGAAGTCGCTGGATCGTATCGGCCGCTGCAAGCGAGAGAGAGGGAGAGAGAGAGAGAGAGAGAGAGGGAAGCACGAGAGAAGGGAAGCAGCTCTCGCGAGAGCGTTGCCTATCTCTCGCTGGCTGTGCCGCGGCGGCACACATCCCACTGCTCCGGTTCTCAGTGCGGCTTGGGCCCGTGTCCTGCCAGGATGCAGCAGCAGCAGCAGCAACAGCAGCAACAGCAGCGATGAACGCGTTCCGCTCGAGCGGCCTGTACCAGATGCGCCTGAGCGGCGAGGAGTCGCGCAGATCGCGGGCCAGGCTCCTCGCCGCCAGGTCGCTCGAGCTGCCCTGCAACGCGACTGCTCATCACGACTTTGTCAACTGGTACTTGTATAGACGTGTACACTCGAGAGAAAGAGACCCAAAAGTGTGCAGTGCAGTGCCCGCACGACCTCCTGCTAGCGCTTTGTGCGGCCCGCGAGCGAGCGCCGATTCGAAAGTGCACCGATTCGATAATAAACTCATGTGTGTGTGTGTGTGTGTATGTGTGTGTGTAGTGTTCGCGCGTCCACGATCTGCACTCGAGCAATGCGTCCATGCAAGCGAGTTTTTCGGACGGAAACTCGCTTTTCTCTCTTCTCGTTCGTCTGTAACCCTTTTGCAAGTGGCCCGTCGATTTCGCGTATACGTGCGCGTTGCGACATCGTGCGGCCCAGGGTCATTATCTCTCAGATGATGCTCCCGCGACCTGGGAAAGAAAAAAGGCAAAAAAAAATAAACGAGGACGCGAGGTACAATCTTCTGGCCGCGATTCACCGAACTTGAGCGTTTTCGTGACTTACTCCCGCGCGAGAGCGGGCGACGCGCTTCGCTATTTCGAACTTTCACTTTTGAAATTCTGTATATGGTACAACCCTGTCGCGGGCGCGCGCGAGTCTCTATATACGTGTGAGTTATACGTCTTATTCGCGAGAGAGCGATTGTCGATTGCGGATTTCGGAGAGAGAGAGAGTTTGCAGGATTTTGCAGGTCCGGTTTCGAGAACGTATTTATGTGTATAAATCGATCTTCCGCATCTATAGTGGTATATATTCGACGCGCGAAGGAATTTTCATTAGCGTCGATAATATAATATATAATAGCCCGCGGGACTTTCTTCGTCGTCCGATCGCGGACTGGGCGCGCTTCTTTCGGCCGCGAAATCGCGTTCTCGTAAAACCAGCTACACATACCTCGGTCGAACTTTGAAAAATATGCAATGTGCATCCGTCCATTTTTTTGTCGTTCGGGTTTTTTTTTCCACCTCGTTTCGTCAACTCGATATTTTAAAATCCAGCCATTTGGCGTATCTGTTTACATAAACAGGCGCGCGCGGGGTCGGTTTTCATTTACGTAGGCATGCGTATAACGCGCTCTCGCGCGCGCGGTAAGCCAATACACCGTGTGTGACAGCAGCGGCAAAACGGCGTCTTTAATGATACGGCGGACTTCCCCGCGGCCACCGCGCGACCCTTTTCTCGACTTTCATTTTCGCTTTTCCGGCTGGTGAATCGAGGAGGTGGTCGGAGGGGCGAGGGGGGAGGGAGGAGGTAGTGAGCGGGGCTGAGGCAGGCATAAACCGAAATATCGAGTGTTGAGTCGAGTCGGATCGAGTGGGATGAAATATCGTTTACGATCGTCGAGCGGTGGTGTACCATTGTACCACTGCAATGAGATCGGAAAGATCAACTCGTAGGTAATAAACGATATCAGGTGTAATTATCGTTAGGTCCGCGCGGCCAAGCAAAAAAACAGGCCGTCGCTCGTACAATGGAGCGCATAAACTCGTTCTACCGTTGTCGCGTAAAAACACTCGAAGAAATTAACGGGACTGATGGATGTTTTGTATTATTTTATTGGAGAGAAAGTCAGTTGGATCCTGACGCGTCGACACGTTGTCTCGCGGACGACGTGTATTATCAGCCTTCGCAAAAACTCGCGGGACACAAAAAGGCGTGTCCTCCTTGTTACACTTCTTCTTCCTGGTTCCCGGGATTACATAATGACCCGTCGTTCTGGCACATTTACAAACCGGCCATGTCCCCCAAGGCTTGGAAAACTGGGCGCCGCGGAACCTTGCAGCGATCGAACGCGCGCGTAACGGCGATATTCCCTGAAACAAAGAAACTCGTGCGCCTCTCGGCCAATGCAATCATCATTGTTATGACTAAGCTCGGCGAGCGAGCGAGCGAGCGAGCTGGGGCAATAAAGCCAGCCTGACTAATCGTTCGGTCCTTTATGTGTTTTACAGCGAGGTGAGCATATCGTCGGCTCGGGCCTCGGTGATGGTCTACGACGACGTAAACAAAAAATGGGTACCGTCGGGCAGCTCGTCGGGCCTGTCCAAGGTGCAGCTGTACCACCACCAGCTGAACAACACGTTCCGCGTTGTGGGCCGCAAGCTGCAGGACCACGAGATCGTGATGAACTGCGCGATCCTCCGAGGGCTCAAGTACAATCAGGCCACGGTCACGTTTCACCAGTGGCGCGACAACAAGCAGGTCTACGGCTTGAACTTCTCCAGCAAGGACGACGCCGACGCCTTCGCCAAGGCGATGCTGCAGGCCCTCGACGTGAGTATATATGTTCAATACAAAGCTCGTTATTCATCCGGGAATAATAGCTCGACTCTTACTCACACACGTCGAATAATCAAGCGCTCCCTTTTGATTGCATTTTGCATCCTTCGGAATTTTCGCCAACGAGCGACTCGTCTAAATTTCAACAATTCTTTAATTTCCTACCGTTCTATCGATCCAATCGTTTGGGCAAATATGTTTTTGTGCCGTGTCCGTTGTTATGAATCAAAAAATACATATATGTATACGAGACACCGCGGTTCCGCGGTTACATTGAAAACAACTCGCATGTAATATCAAAATTCCCGTGAGAGCTTTCGTTTTTCATTGTCCTATCCTCATATAATAACTTTGTTCTTGAATTCCCTGACTAGTTTATTCGTCATTATAATTGATATCATCATCATTTGTATGCCTTGCAGTGAAATCACTCTAGATATTTATAATCGGCTCTTCAAGCGTGGATAATCACGTAATTGCTCTTCCCAACCAAACAGCTCATTCCCTCTCGCGGAAACATTAGTTCTAATTTGACGAACGCACGAGAAAACTATTCAATTAGTGCATCTCTGGCCTCATCGGTCGTCCGGCTAACGAGGCCCTATAAATCAATTAATTTCCGCGTTTCCTCAAAACCGTCATTCCTTGAAATTCCCCCGTAGCCATTTGGGCAGTTTTTGTCGTGCCGATTCTACGAATCGGCCGGAGCTCCTCTCGCGTAGGCGCAATTT
Source organism: Aphelinus atriplicis (assembly GCA_020882685.1). Lineage (NCBI taxonomy): Eukaryota > Metazoa > Arthropoda > Insecta > Hymenoptera > Aphelinidae > Aphelinus > Aphelinus atriplicis. Next base: position 74,643,708 of record CM037073.1, read on the forward strand.
CACCCGAGACCAATTGACGAGCTAGTGCTTTTTTTTTTAAGTCAAGCATCCTAAATTATAATTGCCCTTGAACTAATCGATGACCCGTCGCTCGTAGGTGCTGAGCAACGGCACGAACATACCGAGGAATCTTGGACCGGCAGTCGCTCCCGTAACTCAGCAGCAGCAACAGCAGCAACCGCAGCAACAGATGCAGCCGCAACCCGTGTATCAGCTACAGCAGCAGATCGTCCAGCAGCAGCCGAACACCCAGTACGACGAAGACATGGGCTACCGGTGAGTTTATATACTTGAATCCTATGCGCGCTACATTTGATAAGTGTCATTAAATCATTGCGCTTGTGCTTCAGGATGGATTCGCCGGTTATATTCGCATATTTGTGTTTTTGGACACAATAGTCGATTCTAATTTTCTCTATTCGTAAATAAATTGACCAGGTCTCTATGTATAGATGTACCGTATCGTTAAAAAATGTCAGGGATCGTCAAGAAGAATGATATTTCCTTATTGTATAAAAACGAATTGATGTGACAACCGATAGTGCATAATTATTGTTAATTATTAGTCTTGTATGTTATTATCAAAAGATTAGTAGTTTTCTTTTTTTCTAAATCTAAATACTTCAAAACTAATGTACATTCTGATTTTTTTTCAAATACTGTCCGATATATGGATCTCCGCTAAAATAAGAAAGTTTAAGAAATTCGCTTGATTGCAGATATATTTTTTTTCCGTAAATTTTCGTTGATGTATAACAAACTGATACTTACAAGCTTTTATTACAAATGTTTCTTTATTTCTTGCCATCGCGTATTACAATTCATTTCTTGCCATCGCGTTGGAACATCGAGTGAAAGAGAATGTGCGATACGTGGGTTTAAAAATGATTCAACCAAATTTAATTAGGAATATGATTCTTAAAATGCGATAACAAAAGCTTGCATTACATGTGCACGTATGGGGATACGATGGGTGAATCACAGGGCCTTGTTACGTCGATCAGTTCATCAAAGAAGACGACACGGTTCAGATCGGCTCTCTCTCCGCAAGACCCAGTCAATGGGAGAATTTTAATTTTTTGTGTTATTAAGAGTATTTAATATCTTTTATTTTTCACTATCTCTACATATTTCCCACGGGTCGCCTATACAAACAGTAATCCATTTAATGCGTGCAAATTGATTATTTATAAAAATTAAAAATCTCTATATATAAGAAATAAGAAAACTGACTATTTTTTCTTTTCCAGGACTATGACTAGGGAAGACGTTGCTATTATACAGGAACGTAGAATGTCCCAACAGAATCAAGGTCAGTAAAAAGCATCAACGAACAAAACGGTTTCGCGCGTTCTTCTGTTTCTAGGTGCATAAGAAAATAGCTCTTGCTGTAATGTGTCCCAATTAGTTTCTGTCCCATCAAGCTTATCTTACGTATAGTGGTGTTTTCACATTTCGAGCTCAACAAGTAATTTCAATTTGGAGAATTCATATCTTTGGAAAGTCAGTCTCATATATTTTACGTATAATTTAGAAATCCAGTCTTTTTCATGGATTTCAAAAATTCCGATGAATCTCTCCCGCAGAAACGTTCACTGTTTTCGTTTCGCATTGCGTATTCAGCTTGTTGCCCCTTCAAAGTGAATAATAGAAGCGACCCGTGCGATGTAAACAAAACCAGAATCGGATCAGTTGTTGTTCGTCGCTCAGCGAGACAAGATGGCTCAGAGAAAGTACAATATGCTTAATCTGAACGAGAAAGTCGAAATATTAGAAGAAATAGATAAAAATAATTATGTGAGGGATAATATTGCGAAAAGATTCAACATCAACGAAGCAACGTTTTACACGATAGTTAGGAATAGAGAGAAAGTATTCGACGAAATTTGCATCAACTATTTGGGATCGGACATGCTGGAAATTCTGTGTTAGTGCATAATAAGTGACTTTTCACCAACTAAATATTTTACTCGCCGTCTCGAAGAGATTGAATCTACGTGAATAAATATTTTATCGGCAATAAATAGAAGCGTTGAAATATCTGTTAAGGTTATGAGACACTTGGAGAACTAACGTAAAATTTGAATTCACAGCAAACGGCTTCAATGCGACGTCCCCTGGTTGTCCGAACCCAGTGGTGCAGCAGCAACAGCAACCACAGCAGCAACAACAGCAGCAGCAACAGCAACAGCAACAACAGCAGACTGGACACCACAGGACCTCGTCGGCTCCTCCAGCCCCAGCGCCCCAGGCTCAGCCCGGTATTGTGGGCCAACAGCAACAGATGCCCCCAGCCCCGCCTCCTCAGCCACCAGTAGCGGTGGCCGTGCCAGCCCCGCCCTGCCCGCCGATGATGAACTTCCCGCAACAGTACGGCCAGTCGCCCCAGCAATCGCCGTCCGCGGGGGTTGTAGCCGGCGGCATCTACGGGACAACCGGCGGCCAGCAGACACAGCAGCAGCCGTACGCGTACAGTGGCGGCAGCCAGTATGGGAGTCGGGCCTCGCTCAACAGCCAGTACGCGACGCTGCCCGCGGTAGCCCAGCCGGGCTACGTTACACCGCAGCAGCAGTACGGTGTCGTCTCGCAGCAGCCCCAGGCCGCCGGTAGTCCCGCAGGCCTCGTGCACAACCCCTACGGAACGCCCGTTAATAACGTGAATCAGGCGTACCAGCACCCGGCGACCCAGCCCGAGCTTAACGCTTATGCTCCCTGTGGCAGTGCCGGAGCCGCGCCGCCTCCGCCACCGCCCATGGCGCCCCAGATGCAGCAGGCCGGGGCTCCACCGCCACCCCCGCCGCCCCCTGCTCCATGCGGCAACGGCCTGCAGGACGGACCGCCGCCCCCGCCCGACGTTAACTCGCTCGCGGCCGCCCTCCAGGCTGCCAAGCTCAAAAAGAAACAGGTTCGTCCCTTCTCACTTTTCCGGCACGTCGCTTTACATTTGACTCCGAGGGACCGGTCGAAGGCCTCGGAGCAAGCACCGTGTGTCTCGATGACCGAAAATTAGAACTGAAAATCTGTAGACTTTTCGACGTAACCTCAACATCACTTCATCCAAACGAGACAAGTAGAAACCAGAGTTATGAGTTATGAATTCAATGGCGATGGTCATTACAATTTTCTCGATCGATGACTTTTGTTTGGGTCAATAATCCAAGTGAGTCGCAAATCGGTTCTACGTAAATAACAAATGTAATCTTATCAGTCCGTTTTCTTATAGGCTGTGCCTGCATTTGTAGTTTTGATATAACTCTGGTTTCTATTCGATCGTTCAAAATACTTCATGCAATGCTTGCTTCCATGCGATATTAGATTCTCAATAAACTTCTGGTAAATCTATTCATCAAAGCATGAAATTCTCATGCCCGACATCTATACTAAATTGATGCTAAAAATTTAACCTTACCAGGATACATCCATAACTAGTTTTTGAAAATTTTCATTGATTCAATACTGGTTTTCTATGCATATCTATGCAACTATCCATCATTCCGTAAAAATTTGAATTCACTTTTTCACATTTCACTGTAGTCTTTTTAGAGATTTGTGAAATTTTTATTTCTCGTCGTGGACATATATGAATGTATATAATTTTATATATGTATAATATGGCGAAAAGAATAAAAAATTTTACAAATTTCCGTAGCTCTTCCACAGCTTGCCCTCTAGGAAATCAAAGGTAAACCCCAACGTATCTTAAAGATTCTCTTCTGTTTCCTTACCTTCACTGTAATCATTCAGTTTTATATGGGACGACGAACGACAAAATTTTCCAGTTCTCATACTACATTCATTCGTTGATTTACATTTAACCATCCTGTAGCTAAACCTTCATTTCAAATGTGACAGACACGACGCATTTCTACGTTTATCATTATCGTATACTTACTTATTTAATGTATAGATAAGTGTCGTACGCCCAATGTGTCGTAATCTATAATTGTAATCTCTTTCATTTGGTCATGCAGCAATCACAACCGGTGGAGAACAGTGGCTCGAGTACGAGCAGCAGCGGAAGTGGCGGCGGAAATTACGGGACGCTAGGTCGCACGAGTGGTGGAGGCGAAAGTGCGGCTGGAGGTGGCGGTGGCATGTCCTCGGCCATGATGGTCGAAATGGCTAAAACACTGGCTCGCAGGCGTGCTGCCGTCGAAAAGAAACAGCCCGAACAGCCTCCTGTGAGTAGCCATCAAACTTTTGCATTTTTATTTGTGTGCCAATTCTTATATTGTAATTGGTAACAGTCGAGTACCTTGAGTCTTGAGCATTGAATTAGATTCAATATAAACGAAAACCATACTCGTTACAGGAACCCGAGATGTCGCCAGATAAAAAATCCTGGGATAAAAATAATTCCACGATCTCAAACAGTACTAGCAATAATAAGTTCTCAAACGGCGCCGAATCACCGAAAGCTCACCGCAAAAGATTTGGCTCTGCGTCTGAAGATACTTTGTTGAAAGTTAATGGTGTTAACGAAGGCTCATCCATCACCGCACAGGATTTAGAAGCTTTCAAAGCAGAACTCATGAAGGAGGTTCGAAAAGAGTTTCAGAAGATAAAACAAGAGATTGTCGATGGTAATGTATTTTATAAAACTTTTTTATTCCACACTAGTTCCTTGTCATTCATTGTTTTGAATGAATTGAAGTATTATTTAACTTATGACAAACTGTTTCTTTTTGGCGTGATTTACTTATATAGGGGTTCACTTTCGGGTCATCAATCACGATGAGACTCTTTGAATCAGTCTTTAGCTACCCATAGGAGTCCCATGTACAGCCGTTTAGTTTACCGTTTCGATTTTACCGATAAATTCTTGCATTATTGTTATTTTTGTACAATATTGTGTATACACACGAATTTCTATAGACATTTACATATCAACACTCGTTGCAGAGGGTAAAATTCCAGGAACGCTCTGGAAAACTACCAGATATCAAAGTTTCTTGTGCCGAGTAAAGTACAATTTAACTCTCTCCAAAACCTGATTCTTTTTGCTAAAGGTATCGGTATAATGAACATGTATGATTTCTTCGGGTATTAAACACTATTTCACAGAGTATCAACTTGACTGATGAGCCAGAGATGTAACAGCCTCTTAATAAGTAATTTAATCATTGTTATTGATTTATTTTTATTTTTTGGTCAATGATTAGAAATTATCACAAATTTGTACTTACATGAAGATCGATAATTAATCTTTTTTCTATACAGCTGTGAAATGTGAAATGATTAGAAGATAAAGGCAAGGTATTGGAGATGAAGGGAGAGAAGTGAAAGATACGAGCTAGATAATGACAGAATGAATGAGGAATTCGACTAGAAAACACAATAGAAGAATCATCGACAAGCACACATGTGTGTATGCAAGTTTTTATTACGCAATCGCGAGTACGGTGTAGTTATATCCATGTATATCAGCCATTTGTGTGTAAGTACGTTAATCTAGCTTGATATATATAGTATCACAAAAAGACGGACGCGGGCTCGTTACATTTAAGATAAATTAAGAAAAAGTCGCCGTCTGAGATATGGGTTGCCGAAGACCGTACCGAATTTCAAATTTTTTAAACTTGGTATTAATTGCTGAAACTGATATTTGATACTTACAGTTTTTACGAATGTACTGCTGTTACAAGAACAAACTTTTTACAATTTTAACGAACTGTAATGAAATTCTAAGGCCTTTGAAGATTCATATCTCATGTTGTTTAACAGCGACATGAGGTTTAGTATGATCAAATGAGTGGGCACGTAAAATGCGCATCACGCACAATAAAACGGACAATCTCATTGGCAAACTTTGAAAACACAAGAATTTATACTCACTGCCGAAAAATATGTAAAAAAACTCATTCAGTTGACTTAGCAACTGGCGGTCCATGCACCATTTTCCAGATTGTTCGTTCTGGATGAAAGCCTTGAAATTGTCATTCAAAACATTCATCGTATTTGAGAATTTATAGTCTAACAGAAGCCTGTGTTTGAATAAGAACTCACAATTTTCACATGATGTTTATAGAAAAAGACACATACTTAATACTATTTGATAACGTAAGAACAATTATAATGTATTAATCGAAAAGTCTTGATAAAAAATAGAATAGAAGATGTTTTTTACTGTATGGAGTAAAAGTACATGCGTAAGAAACAACCTACGAAAGTATTTTCGATTTGGGTTCTTCTAAAAAAAGACAGACTTAAATATACAGAATGGTTGATTAACAATCGAAACATTTTTATCGTTGCTTTTGAATGGCGAGATTCAAGATTTATGTGCAAAAATTGATCTAACTAGTTTTCATATGTGATTTGTCGGACTAGCGAAACTTTTCGTATAATATTAAACCTCTCTATTTGTAAACTTGTACAGGATTTTTTGACTTTTATTGTGGTTGACTCGTGGCGTTCATAAACATTCCTTTGAAATTTTGGCTTATTGAACCTAATCTCCGTGGGTTTATTTGTATTTTGCAAACATTGTCAAAACCCAATAGTTTTTAAAATGATTTTTCAATCTAGTTATACGTTTTAAACGATTGAATAAAATGTTGACATCGATAACTGAGCATTTGCAAGATTTTTATTTTGAAAAGTTTCGTAAAACACCGTTTCAAATATATCTTCCGCGAGTAAATACTATGATCGCCACGATTTTAAGAATCTAATTGTATAATTCATCATTTAACTTCTCATTTTTTGTAGACAACGTTCACCCAAAAGCATTATCTTAGAATTTCTTTAACCCGATAAAGATCTGTGACGAATGATTATAAATTGTGATTTCAAATTAACATTCCCATACAAAAATGTTATTCTGATTCAAATTATGTAAAAAATGATACCTTAATCAATTCCTCATTTGTCGAAAAAAAAAAACAGAAGAAAGCTCAAGAATAAAAATAATTAAAATCGAATTGTAGAAAATCACAACATGACTGACGATAAAAAGTAAGATAATGTGCAACAATGGCTCATCGTTGTTCAAGCATAAAATGAATTAATATTTAAGAACAAGTGTGAGTAACGAAGTATTTTGTCCCGCAAACATTTTCCGAAATTTCACGGGAATTTCCTGCGTTGTCGTTGTCCTTGAGCGCTTGTCCTCGAGCTTCCACTGACTAACAAAGTAATTTGCCGTTGCAAAGTGGAATCCATCACACGGGCTAGTACCTCATGTTTTTCAACCTAATAAATTTATAATAACGGAAAACTTGATTGAATGTCTCCGAGAAAACGAGAATGATTATTTTTTCTTTGATTCCACTTTGCAGCCATCTTTGTGGGGAAATTTCGAGCTGGCGAATTTTCTAGTCTAGACACGACGAACAAATATTTGTACGAGGAGTTTTTTCGGTGGAAATCGAAGAAGTGTCTCATTAAGTATCGATTTAATGTAGTAATTGAAAAAGTAAAGAGGAATAAAGAAGGTGTGAGTAACACATTGAGATGAAGCAAAAAAAAATGATAGACAATTGTCTTTCAGTTCCGAGTAAAAAAAGAGTCAAGGATAGCGAAGGAAGTAAGAAAATGAGATTGGAGACGAACGAAAAAAGCATCTTTTTTCGTCTTTTTTATACTTTTTATATATTTATATCAATTTATAAATTAAATAAGGTACTTCTTGTCGCTTCATGCTTTTTTTTCGTTCTGTGCGAGCGATACAAATTATCAGCTTCTCTCGGATATTGAGCGAGAAAAAATAAGAAATATTTGTTTCTTTTCCGGCTAATAATCAGTGGTTAATAAAATTAGTTTTGAATTACGTCCTAGGTCACGATAGCTCTTTATCCTATGTAGTGTATTGATTTCTGTCGATCGTCATAGCATCAATTCGTGCTATGTATTCTTCTTTGATCGTAAACTCCAAGCGCAGTATGTCCTTTTGTAAATATGATTCTATATGGGCTCTTCCAATACGATATATTTATTTTTGACTCTACTATTTACAAGTTGATGAACCGACGTTTTGTAAATTTGTAATCGGCCAATCGCCAAAGTTTTCCACAGATTTCCCATGGTTTATAACCCAGTTTTTGATAGTATATTCATATTGTCGTTATCGGTCTTTATAGATATGAATACGTAATAACTAAGAAATATCTACGACGTAAATGGCACTGTACTAGATTGACAATTTCGAAGCACAGGACGCACGTTTGGGGAAAAATTCGTGGAAAGAGACGATTGGTCAAATTTGTTGCATTGCAGTGAAAAATTAAGAAAGAATAAAAAATACATAAATAATTATAAAAGAATAATAGACAAAATAACATGATTAATAATGAATAACAATGATAATATTGAAAAGTCGCCGGAAAAGTTAGTATTAAAATAGCTGCATTTATACAGTATATGATTATACAAGAAACGAATAAGGTTTATAGATTTTAAGTAGACTGCGATTTTGATGGACCTAAACAAGAAGCGATAGATATCGTGAATGTTGCGAAAGAGGAGTTCTACTTCCTCTTCGAATTAATTTAGTTCCATTAGCACACACTCACTCACGTTATTTTATAAAACTTCCATTGCGGTAAAGTTTCAAAATCAGCAATCAGCTGTTGAAAAAAATAAAGAGAAAAAAGCTAACGCTCAAACGTGGACCGCGTTGCTGCAAATGACGGTTAAGTGTAAACAGTATTACCAAAGATTTCCACTATCCATGTCCGTAATTATTTTTGATCTTAGTATTTTGAATGGACTCTTGTGATCCATTGCATCTGTAATGTTACAATCGTCGTAAGTTTTCTCAACCAATGAAATGATGAATAATTATTGATATGAAGTTTAATTTTCAAAATTATGAAAATGACTTGAAACTATTGCTGTTTAATTGATGTGACTAATTTGTTTGTGATTACGTGTTCGATTAATGATAAACTATTTTTACTCTAGATGAATATTTTAAAAATATGATGATATTAAAATGTAAGCTTTGAATTTTTGTCTTGTCCACGTTTGCAGCGTTGCATCCCTATATTAGCTAAGTTGTGTATTGTAATTTGTATATCAACGAGTTGAATCGCGCAAATGGATTGTGTCGTTACTCAATTGGAGATAAGTAAAAATTATAAATTAAGACAGTCGATTAAAACTAACTGACAGAAAAATGAAGGAAAAAAATAGAAAGCGGAAATTACTTACTCAGATTTTTAAAACGAAAGCGCAAGTATTAAAAGCATTTTTTTATAAATGCACAATGAGTAATGGGAAAAATGTATGTTTGTGCGAGTTATTGTCAGTAATTTATTGAGAAAAAAAAAACGAAATCGAATGATGTTTGATTTGTAACGATATAGAGATTCCTCTTTGAAATAGTTATAATTTATGGAGTTATTTGGATTTTTCAATAAAACTGGCTTTCTGAAACTTAATCATGAAATTCTCATCATTATTCAACTATCATATTGAATTTCCATTCCTATTTCTTGACCTCCAGTTGAATCCTTTAATACTGTATATCATTTATTATTATATAACTACCCCCTAAAACATTGAAAAGTAATATATAATATTTATGCGAAATTTAGCTAGTTTCTATGATATTGTTTTAGATTTCACAAGATCTATCTTCAAATGTGAAAAAACTACCTGTGTTGCAAGTACATCCGATCGTCTTTTGCCAATGTCGAATTGTCACGAAAAGTTTGCCCGTCAAGCAACAAAGTTGAGCGGTGTAAGTATCGTTCGAAGATGAAATAGCTTCCCGCGCCACCAGACAAAATCATCGATTTGCATCAAAAATATCCTTGTCTGTAAACACGAATCATCCTGAATTGCTCAAAGACTGAAACAATAATCGCCAATTCAACGATAACTGGTAAAGCAAGCAAACATCAGCTCGCATTACTGCTTTGGTTTGTTTAACTAAAGCTCGGTAGCGGCTTCCCACTCAGCGCGGCAAAAAAAATATTGAGCCTCGAAACCGATGTCGAAATGAGAAAAAAAGCGTAGCTAGAGTTTGGCGCAAAGTTAACAAACGAGTCAGCGACGACAGATCGCGCAATGATGTCATTGGCTTTGTAAAGAGTGCACAAAGCCTGCAGCTCTTTCGCGCGCTCGCGCCGATGTCTGGAGTAGACGCGATTGGTCGAAGCGTCGTGAATTTGTAAAAGAAGAATTGCTTTCGGTGTGTACGTTTATGCCCATGAAACACGTTCTCGTCGCCTAGTACCGAGCGAATAATCCTGCAAATGTGTTGATTTCGAACCATACATAAATGATTTCATTTCGATTCAAGAAGTTTTCATATCTCTGTTGACGTTCGGTGTGATTTAGAATGAGATTGAAGGTTTGGAAAATGAAAGATGATTCAGTCACCAAATTGATGAATTCCGAAAAAAATAAACATGTAAAAAGTCCCGTGAGATTGTGTATTATGCATATAACGGAACTAGTCGAATCTGTGAATGTTCAACGGGTGCGACTTTCATGAACTCACTGTTGTCACATGGAAAAAGTAGTCATTTTCTCGAAATAGATAGCTTTCTGTCAAACTTGACGTACAAGTAACAGAGTCGTGTGGCTTCTTCTTCTTTTTCCTTTTTTTATTATTTGCTTTTTACTAACGCTCTACAATGTAACTTTTAAAATTTTTCAAATCTTTTCGGTAGACCAAAACATTTTTTCTTTATCTTCCGATCTTCGATTGCTGTTTTTTGACTTATTGGACAAACAAGAAGAATAAATCCGCTAGATATTGTATCGTGGTGCGAATTGGAATGCAAGTTATTATGATAAAATCGTAGAAATATCCGCTTGACTTGGCATCATCCCTTCCCGAAAGCTATTGCAACTGCACTGCAGCATCTCGAGAGCAAGCCTCACGATCTAATCTTCTTTTTCTTTCAAAAACGCGTTGTTATAGCGTCGGCGCGGTATCATAATCGTGATTATGCAGCCGCCAACACTCGTCTCGGGGTAAATACTTGTCGGCCCTGTTCATCCCTGCACGTGCGAGCATACAGATTGGAGGCGCGGACGCGCCGGCTCGTTAAAAATTACGCGCGCGACGAGGTATAAGCATCCCCTGCTGAATATTCATCCGGATAATTGCGTCGTGACGCGAACAAGTATCCATATATATGTATATATACATATGTACTCACACATGAATTTATATCGCGTATTATATATATCGCGGCCCCTCTCAGTCCACAGTCTGACGCACTGCGCCGTTACTACTTACACAATATCGGGAGCGTCGAGGCGACAGAAGTGACCCATATATATAGAACAGCTCCCCGGCGAGTCGACGGTCCAAGCCCGAATATATCCATAAATCAAGGATAGGCTGGAAAGGGAATAAAGAGCACGTGTGTGTATGTGTTTGGGGGGTGGGGGGAGTGGGCCGGGGTGTGTAAGAGAGAGAGAGAGAGAGAGCAGAGCCAGCGATCGATAGCAGACGACGGAGAAAAGTGCGCGCGCCGACACGTGTGCGTGTGTTTATACCACGGTTTATACGGACGGGCCGCTATATACATGCGGGAGCGCGTGCGAGAGAAAGGGAGCTGCCGCAGCCGCCTGCGCGCGCGCGCAAGTCGCGTTCCCTTCTCCGTCTGTCTCTTTCTCTCTCCTTCCCTCTCATTGCGTCGATGCTGGCGCGATGCTCGCGCGCGCGTCAGTAGCGTATCAGGCGCGCGCGTCAGCGCACCTAATACTCGCACACTCCCTCTCTCTTTCTTATTAGTCTGCACACGCCACTCGACCAGCTGGCTCATCCGCTCGTCTGGACACGACCGGAGCAGTACACGCATACGATCGACAGGTACTTATTTGCCAGGGACTCAATATACTTATCGCTCTCGGGAGTTCCTTCGTACACGTATATATACTCGGCGCAGCTGATTGTCTCTACCGCGAGAGAGAGAGAGAGAGAAAGAGATGTACAGATCTGTCCCACGGCCGCGCTCGAGAAACACATGATCCGCGAGTTCGCAGCTCCGAATCAACCCGTAGATACACACAGCCCCCCCCTGTCGCAACGATAAGATCAGGCCCCCGCGAATACACGCATCCTGCAGCGCGAGTACGAGCACAATTGTCGTGCCACTTGTTACGAGAGAGTGAGAAGGAGCACGCATCCTTTCTCCCGTGCGCGCGCGATGCTTGTTTTTTGCGCGGCGCGAGCACACGCACTGCGGCTGATGGGGGAGAGAAACCTGCAGCTGTGCAGTGTGCGGACGTACGTATGTACACGCGACCGCGCGCGCACGTCTTCACACCCGCCTCCTCGTGTCCCTGCACGCGCGTATGAGTAATATTTCTCCCGATGCGCTTACGCACCCCATCCGTCCCCCTCCTTTGTTTCCTGATCGATGCGCCTCAACTGCCCGCGCGCACCCACCCACCCCCCGTCCTATACGTCTTCCCGCGATTCAATCACCCCGCGTGCACACGTATATATGTATGCATTCATCGGGGAATTCCAAGCCGGCCGCGCGAGTTAAATATTCAATGGGCGCGAGCTTCGCGCGGGGGGTGGAAGTGATAACGCGCGCGCCACAGCCCCCGACTATGGCCCTTTTTCTCTCTTTCTCCCTGGCCAACAGCCAGCGCGAATTGATCATGCGGATTTCGGGAGTTTGAGCTGCGGCTTATCTCGCGCGATTGCGTACGAGCCGAGATTATTCCCGAATCGCGATTTTGTCCGTATGAGGAAGTAATTTGTTGGGAGATCATCGGGTGCCGTCTTTGATACACGCGCGTATACGTGGATTGCGTGGCTCTTCGATTGGAACGAGCGGGAACTGATTTTTTTTTCCGAGCTCGGCGATATTGCCATTTCGAGGTATATAGCGTTTCTCGCTCAGCTCGGCCCACGGTTGAATTCCGGCTTGATTTAGAACATGAAAATGAAAGAAATCCTTGGCGAGGGTGTGGCCTCGTTAAGTAGATACAAACCGGCAGTGTAAAGAAAAAACGAGAGCATGCGAAATCGCTATAAATATACTCGCGAGTTCCCTTTTTTTTGTCTCGTTTTCCTCGCGAACATTTCGAGAGTATCGTAAATAGAGGATTAGTCGCTCGATCGATTTCGACGTTCCGATTTCGCGTGTGAAGAGAGAATTCGTCGTTTTATTTTTTTCCAAGTAAAAATCGTCAAGCGCGTATACTCATAATGCTATAAACTCGAACCGTATACACACACACTCACACAGTTTGTTCTATTCCCAATTTTCACGTTACCCTCGCGAATTCCAATTTAATTTCGAGCGTTATTTCCATCCTGTCGAACGAGTCGGGATCGCGCTGATTCTGAACGCATGTAACGGTGTAATCGAACGCCCGATCCAAACGAGTTCGACCAAATGGTATTTCAACGAAGCGTTTCGGATAGATACACGAGTAAGTACGTCCTTGGAGGAATAAATTCTTTGACACTCGTCGATAAATAACTGTTGAATAATTGTAGCTATATGAGAGCACTTGCGAAACTATCACGAAAGAAGCGGGCCGCCCTTCGTCAGCAGAAACTGCATATATAGTATGTGTATATAGCGACCCTCGCTCCGCGCGATGTTAGGAATTTTTCGTGTATCCCCTTACGCGGTTATAGCGTGCGAATACGTTGTATATAGCTCGTGGGGCGTCTTATCGGCGCGGCGAATATGACTCACGCGCGCCGCATGCGAATAAAAGTAGTTATACAGCCGGATAGTTGCCCGCGGCAGTTCGCACTCGCATATATATATATATATACTGAAGAATCGCTATCGCGGCAATACATTTTACACGCGCATTAAAGTCAAATAAATGACTGACAATTGGATCATAATCTTATTTTTATTTTTTTTAACATTTTTCCACGAACTAATTTCTTCAAAAGTTACATGGACTCGTTCGAAGGCCCGTTACAGATGTAAATGACGTGCTACGGTGCGAATCGGTGTGTTTGCCTCGCAAGAAACGAACGAATATTATTGCCTGTTGACGACTCCCTTCAAGGAACCACGCGTGTTTACCGTGTGTGGCTTAGCTCGATTTAGACTCATCGCTCGAATTCTCGGAAAGTTAATCCAATCAATCTGTGCGATTTTACGCGGAGTATCTCAGCTCCGCGCGTACATAGACCGGGGGCCAAGCTGATGGTGTGGGGATGAAGGATAAGCTCGGTGGGCTTAGCAACACGTGCTTTTTGGCAGCCGAGGGATAATAACGCCGCGCCCGACATTTCAGCTTTGAATTATGAAAAAGTATATAATTCATTGGAGCTATCGTTCACGCGAATTGAATTCCATGGCCGCGGCATGGAACATTTATTGTTTCAAATTTTCTCGTCTGATATACGTGCGATTTGCAAGCTGATGATTCTGCTGTTTGAATATGAAGATTTTGGAGCAAAACGGAATAAGTAAAATCTTCGGGTCTTTATAAACGTTAATTGATTCAGCTACACATTGCTTGAATGATAATTGAACAGATCCATTGATTCATGATTATGCTGGTAAAATCACGATACATTGCGAAAATGCTGCAATTTCTTCTTATCCTCGCAGCCAACGCCCTAGAAATCATTTATCAGTCAAAGATGTTGACTTTTGAAGGAGTACTCGATCAATGTGGATGTATATCTTGTATGCAATTCGATAAGAAGTTAATTTTTCTAAATGAAGTGAAACTTGGCGTTAGAATTACACCGTTCACGTGTACTTGCACATATATACACACCGTCCGAGGCAAGGATACTGTGGGTCAGTTTCGACCTGGACTTTGATTAACCCTCGCCAAGAAATCCACATAGTAATATTTGTACAGTTATGAAAACAGACATAAATGCATATCGAACTCTTTCGACGACACAATTTAGTATTTTATCTCGGTGTTTTGCAACAGTTCGCGTGTAAATCCATGGTTATCTAGAAAGCAATTTCAGAAACAAGCAAGGCTTTTAATCCAGTTATACGCGATTAAGAAACCTCAAAAAGTCAAGTTGCGCTTATGATAGTGTCGCTATCTTCTACTCGTTATCCTAAAAACCTCAATTTCTAAAATGAGAACGAACCAGTATGATTGACCATTCTTCGAGATCAGAATTATCGATTCTCATTTCAAAATGTGCAGCACCTTTAACAATTTCGCTTCTTGAATTTAAATCAAAATAATTCAGTCTGAAAGTCTGCGCTGTATATGAAATTTGTTCCGCTGTGATTCCATGAATTAAAGATTTGGAAAGTTGCGTGAAAAATTCGAATCCACGAGTAATCCCGTAAGTGACTCCCAGTGAAAATTCCCATTCAGTACACAAGTGAGTCGGGCTAAAATACGACACCCTACATGTCACAAAGTCTTCCAAGTGCCCAATCCAATATACCTTCCTTCGAGAAACGCAACTTCTAACCCCCGTTCACATCGACTTCCGCCAATTACCTACTGGACGGAACCAACTCCCCATCCCCATATACAAATAAAACATCCCATTCTCTCCTGCGCTACTTGCGTCTTTCGCGCGTGTCAGAGTCAAAGTCGTTTCGAGGCAGTCGTCCTTGCGATATGGAGCGTCGATCAGTCATGCGGAGATTTTACAAACAAGAGCCAATCGTACGACGATCTGTGCTTACGTTATATGTATTTATATATAGGTGACGCGCCGATTAACGGGCCTGCGGAACGAGATGAGTTTGCTGATTGTCGACCGGTGAGGCGCGTCCCGAGAGCGGAGAATTTGCGAATGATTGATGGAGCGTGAACCGATCGGAGATTAAAGAACAAACTTGACCTTCTTAGCCGAGAGGAAAGTGTCGCTGTTGGAGTTTGCGAAATGACACGAGTTGCGCGCGCGAGTGCAAGTAGATAAGTGCCGGCATGGATGGGACGTTTTTCAGTTGCAGCATCAGCGCTAGTTCAGCTTGCTTATTATAACGGCATATTATAACGTATATTTCTTTGATCGAGTCCTCGATTATTTAGCTCGAGTGTTTGGGTGACTAATTGCTGAGACATTATGTCGTTCTCGAGGTGTCGAGTTGCGACAATTTTTGAGGCTACTGTATCGTATTGAAAAGCCATGTCAAAGCAGTATGAGAAACAATTTAAACGTGATTAAGATCGTTGGGAAACGAAATTTCGACTGATATACTTCTCAAACCATCATAATTACCATTATAGACTTTGCAACGCTTTCAAAACTGATGCAAGTTTGATAAAGTGCGACGAGAGTGACATAATGGTTAATTCTGTAATTCCGTGTTCTTCGATCGACTTTATCCGTTTGTAAAAGAGTAGTTTATCATGCACAATAAAAGGGGTCAACGGCGGTTCACAGCTCGTTTATTACTACTATTGGAAATTCAGTATCAACCGGACACCGCATAAATTGTTCAATTATGTCACGCGTAATTTGAATTACGATTGTTATTCCATACTACGTAATATTATTAGAAACGCATCATACTTGATTCATGGTGGTTATTTTTTACTCATTAGATATCAAGGTGTATTTCAAAAACCGTTCGTTGGGCTATCGATCACTCGATTTAAATTTTATTTATGATAAAAAATAATTTAATACGACGCTGTGCGAAAACTGTATGATAATATAATTACTCATATGCTACGTTCTGTCTCCGTTGGCCTATGAATATTCAGACGCTAATGTTTTTTTTTTCAAACGCCTCGAAGTATCCTTAGTCCTCGATAAAATATTCTTTTTTATTTTACAGTGACGTCATACTGCAGAACGAGTGGTGCTGGTGTTGGCGCGAACACGAAGTCATTGATGCGACTCTCCGAAGATAAAAACGAACAAGGTTTGTGTTTAATTCCATATTCAGTCTTGCGTGGCTATGAGCGTTTTTGTATTACTCTCAATTTCAATTGGTCTTGGGAAATAATCATCCACGAGTTTTTCCATCAATGCTGGCCGTCAAATTGCTCTGTTTATTTGTTCTAATGTCAGTATATTGTTTTCAGGTGCACGAAGGCGTTTGACGAACCACAATATTAACCATAGCTGACTTTGGGAAAATTTTTTATATACAACCCTCCGGGGATGACAAAACACACGAGGAAAGACTTGTAATGAACAATTATCTTCGGAGGCCTTTTGACGAGCTTATCACCACTACACTCGATCAACGTGAGTCTTGTCCAACGTTGTCGTTCGTCGCAATCCGATGCTCTTCCCAAATAGTCGTTTCGTTTTGATTCAAAACAACTCGTCTGTGTATATATGTATTAACGAAACATCAAATCTGTACCGATAGAATCCACTGCGATTGATCCGCGAAAGCTTTCCCAACTTGAACTTTTGGCCTCGCACATGCTATGCGGATATGATGATATGATGATGTGCCCGACACTATAGCGATTCGTATGACCCGCAGGAACCGGCCCGAGATGATGTCGGCAGCGACGAGGGAGGACTGGTGTTTGGCGCTTCGGCTGTGAGGTGCGCTCGGGGCTCGAGCTTGAGCTGGTGGGCGGCCAGGGTACATGCTGCGTCTATTAATAATTGGCGCTGCTGACGAGAAGCTGGTCCGCCGAGGAGAGAGAGAGAGAGCGCGAGAGAGCGCGAGAGCAAGAAAGAGAGAGCGAGCGAGCGAGAGGGAGAGAGAAAGAGAGAGCCGGTGAGAAAATAGCCCAAGCTGCGGCCGCGGCGGTATGCTGCTGAGCACGGTATCCAATTGGACTTGGCTGGCAGGAGGATGGGGCAATATGGCCGACTTGGCCGAGCGGGTGGACGATCTGATATGCAGTTTCGACCCGTCCGCCGACGCGACAATGGACACCCTGTCGATGCTCATCTTCGGCTGGATGCTCCTCGGCCTGGTCATCCTGTGCGTCGGCAAGTTCATCTACAACCGGATCCACCAGAACGACAAGCTCCGCTCGCAGCAGCAGCCGCACCACCATGTTGCGCCGCAGCCCGCGCCAGCAGCGGCTAAGGACGCGGCCGCGGCGGCGGCCCACTCCGCCGCGGCTGGACTCCACGCGATCGGCGGGGTCGTGCTGCTGGGGGCCGGGGCCTCCGCCTCCGGGGTCGCCGCCGCGCTCGCCCGCTCCAGGACCGCCAACGCCTCCAGGAGCTACGCCTCGCCCTCCGGAGCTGCCCTCACGTCCGCCTCCGCCGCCGCAGCCGCCACCACACCTGGTATACACACACACACACACACACATACCTCCGATCGCGAGCTCGCCTGGTTTCCGATGCCTTTACGCAACCCCGCGTGCCTACCTCGTCACCCGATACGCGATTGTACGTGTGCTCTCTCGTGTGTTGTGATTCCGTCCACCTTTCGCGGTGCCAACTCCCCCCGGCCGACTCGCGCGCATCGTTTCCGCTCAGGTGTGACGACGCCAAACCGATATCGCGTCCTTCGGCCGATCGACAGTAGAGCGAGGCGGAAGCGGTCAGACGCTGGCTCGCTGTTGCCCAATCGAACGATTCGTCGCGCGTGTGCGTGTGTGCCGACTCGGGGCGAACTGCATCGATGCAGATACATCAACGTCCGTTTTGATTTTTCCATTTTTCACCGGGTTCTCCAGCTCGTCCGTTGCTTCGCGTGGTTCGGCAGCCGCATACCTCGACTGACAATGGGTGTGCTTTGGGTGTTTTGCAGGCGGAGGTGGTCTCGGACTGGGGCCGAGCGCGTTCACGTCCGGAGGCGGGGGCTACGTGCCGCCGACGCCGCCTCTGCGCAAGAGGCTGACCAGGAAGAACTCGGGGCCGCTGGTATCGCCGGCCAGGAGCTCCAGGTCGCTGCACCTGCCCACGGCGACGGGGCCGGACCCCGACGCCGTGAGGTGGACCAACGAGATGCTCGCCTGGCTGCACACCGACCTCGTCGTCCTCGACGAGCTGCTCGCCGTCTGGGTCGACTCGCTGAACGACTTTGTCGCATCCGCTATCTCCGAGGTGAGCTACTAATGCTTCGGCGAGTACGATGCTGTTTTGTCTTTTGCCAGTCGCCGTTCATGGTCCGCGAGAGAGGGAGAGATAAACCGAGCCGTATATGTATACATAAATATTATTGTTTTGAATCGAGCGACAGGAGAACCGTTCGATTGAATGTTGTTTGGTCTGGTGTGCGAAACGACGCGTCTTGGTTGCCCGTACATTGTTTGGGTTCGGTTGACACACTTTCTGTTATTCGGGAATTTTCTTCGAGATGTAAGCACTATATCGACAAGTCCGGGGTTAAACGAGAATAGTTCGAATTCCCCTTACGCTGTCTGTTTGATGAAAGAAAATACACATGTTGATGAGCGTTTCGGCTGCTGCTGCCGCTGCTTCCGATTCTCATACGAGAGGCAATAACTCGGTTTATTTTTAATCCATTCTATTCGCAAATCGAAAACACACACGTATAACAATGTGTCTTCGAGCTTCGATGCCCTCCCTCGCGTGAATCTCCGCAGCTGTACGTGCAGCTATCTTTTCTTCCCTTCGGTCGTCCGTATTATTGGGTTTAGTTGCTCGCTCGCTCGCTTTAGATCCTCCGCTCAAATTCGCAGTCGTGACCGACGTGAAACACACGTGGGTGTACGCATATAGAATCGCGAGGCAACAGGTGTCACCGACGACTCTGATTGTATCGTATACATACAATATGGACTGTAAGTTACTTGGGAACCTTCTATTGGATACAGTTTTTCTACGAGTAATTTGTTTCCCGTACTGAAGTTTCATCTCGAAATTTGCTATAATTTCATCTTATTGCAGAAAAACAAACCTGTAAGGCTCAAATGTACGTGCAAGTTTCTCGTCTTTGAGCTTTCATTTAGTGTTTTCTTTTCAAAAAACTAACCCTATAAAATTGCAATATCGTATAAACGACAAAGTGTAACTTGTTTGCCTCGGCGAAGCTCGATTCTCGATCAAGAATCATTTGAAAATCTTATTTCAAATCAAACTCACCATAAACTCGATCGATTCCCTGTAGACATTCAAAAGTGTCCAACACTCTCAATTGTCCTATCGCATCATTCTACATCCGCGCAAAGCAAGCTCAAAAACGCACCGAAAACTACAACGCGTCTCGCCAAGCTATATATTATATACCCTCGAATCGCCGGTCCCGCGACGATAGATTGCCGTCGTCGGAGAAAAAAAACTGGAGCGAGCGGCGTTTGACGGCTGTTACGTGAACGAGCGAGCGCGGGAGCGTGTATATATATACACCCAATATAAGAGATTGGCGCACATGCTTTTGGTCGTGTCGGGGGGGCCCGGCTCGAGCTGACGTCACTCCGCTCCCGTATGGTCGTTGGAAATAGCGCGCGCGCGCGCCCACAGCCCCGGATACTGTAACCCCTTTTCTTTCTTCTCTCGGCTTGTGCGGCTTTCTTTCTCTCGCCTCTGTAAGCTCGAGATGGTTGGGCCGAGCAACGATTGTCGAGCCGTGAGAGATTTATGGGACTCGAGATGCGACGAGCCGATACGGGTGATATTGTGCCCCCGCCGCTGTCGCCATTCACGATTCGCCAGATCAATTGTTTCATCCGACTGGGCCGCCTTGATTACTTCCGGATACGCTTTGATCTCTCATTCTTTCCCGAGGCATCTAGTTTTCTAACGGTGCGGCTTCGCTCGATAAAATTTTAATGTCCTTTAATGTACCAATTTGATCATATACTGTGATGAAAAGTATGCTCACTGTGATCGAATCGACGACGGTCAGTTGTATCTGCAGTACGAACCATTTTCAAATTCCATGATGGATAATAACGAGAAACTAAGTATGGGATCGATGATTTCGTCATTTCCTGTGCTAGCGTACATTCATATTGTACAATAATTGCCATCTGACGAATTTCATTCATCTAAATTTATGAAATAATAAATTTCTTGTGGCAATAATAGATTGGTGTTTTTAAGATATAATAACAATAGAATATTCTCGTTCGATTCGGCTTTTTCGTTCGCTCTGTGGTAAAATTGATTGGCGAGTCTCTTGGAAACGAATAAAGTTTATTATGTCACATTCCGGGAATATTCCATCTTTCTCTCTCGCACACTTGATTTTACTTGGACGCTTACGATCTCGGACTATTAAGTTCCGCGAGGCAAAATACGGGGAAAAAAGGCTAATCCAAGCAATGTTTACCAAACGTATTTTCGGTATATTATCTCATACTCATACTCTTTGCCAACACTGCAGAGTCATTGACTCGGAAAGCGACGACTGAGGAATCGGAGAGTGATTATTTTCCTTCATTATCTCGCTAAATTTGACTGTACTCAAGAGGGCCACTCCGAAACTTCTCAAGAAAAAGAAAAAATAAGAAAATAATGACAACTTTCTGCGAGAATTTCAAAGCTAACGAACATATTATGTTTTTTTCCTCAGCACGGGATTGGTGTCGAATTCGTTCGAGTTCTTCCGGAAACACATCCTCCTTCTTTATCAAACATATTCTGCGAGTGTGACTCTAAGGACGATGTGGTAAGTTGACAATTCAATCTAGCAAAAAACGCACGCGTCGACGCTCACCTTAACGTATATATCCATGTGTGTTTGTGTGTCCAGACCATTACGTGCGACTGCGAGGCGACACCTGCCCTACAGCTGAAAGCCTTCCGTCAGCACGGCGATAAAATAGAAGCCAGCCATTATCGAGTCAATGTGAATCGCTTCCGAGCCCGGCTGAACGTCGTCTGCATAACGGAGAAGCTGCTGGTCGATCTCAAGTGCGACGGATGGCCGGAGGTGAGAGTCCCTCCCTCCCCCGTCGGGAACTCATCCGATGAATTTTAAAATCGCACCCACTTCCGCCCCGGCGGCCGTTGTACCGCTATCGACGGGAGGCTGCATAACTGCCGACTCGGTTTGATTGATCGATGCTTATTCATATATGCGGCCTGTAGAGCTCGGCATTCGCACAGCTCGGCGAGACTCGAGTTTTGGTTTGCCGTGCATTAATTGTTGGACGGGAGAACAGGGGCTCGCGAAGTGGAACAATTTTTTTCCTCTCAATTCGCATTCGTTTTGAACGCTTGGTTTCTTTTTTCCGAGTGTGTATAGAGCTGCCGTTGATTTCAATTTTATCTTCGCGACAAACGCTCGTACGAAGCTCGATAGCGGCTCGGCAATGAATTTTCAATTAAAAAAAAAAGAAAAAAAAGCAAACCAAGACCCTCGCGTGAGATGAATATTGACGTGTCGAATCCTCCATGACTGATCCTTTTACTCAGGTCAAAGTATCGATGGCTTCGGTGGGTACGATCAAGAAGGACCTGGACGAAACCCACTTGCAGGAGCTACTGATGGAGATAGTGGTGGGTGCTATCCGCGGGACCAATCTACACCTCAACTTGTCGGGATACGCCAGCTGTCCCCGACTGTGGCGAGAGTCGGCCAGCCAGTCGGGCTACTCTCTGCCCATCCATTACGACAGTATGGTCAGTATCGCTCGGTTTGTTTACATTTTGCGCCTGATATACACGCAGGCAAATGATACCGATTCAAGAGCAACGCCGCCGGTATGCGGTGACTTTTGGAGAACGGGGAATTTAACGCGATGTGGAAATGCGGACGAAACAATCGAAGATGAGAAAATTGGTATGCGCGTGTCGATAGCTACACGAAGACGAAAATCCGAAATTTATCGTACAGCTTTGTCTTGGGTAACAATACCACGGTATGAGTATATGTTTTCACGTTGCTTATATGAATTATTATTTGGAAGACCCGATATTTCGTATCTCCCAAGAAGAATTTTCCTATCATTTTCATATTTGGTAGAAAGAAACGCAAACAACTATAAACCTTTATAAAAATGAGCTTATCTCTACGAAGCGGGTAAAAAAATTGAATAAAATCTCTGCAGTTTCAGGATACACTAACCAGAGAGAAAGAGTCTCTATATTCAGATCTGTCTATATTATTATAATACATCGCGCTCTTTCCGAGGAACGACATGTTATTTTTCAACAATTATTCTCAATTTTTCATCGAAAAAATTATTCCCCGTCCTCGAGCGTGATAGAGTATCCAGCTAATTTCGACGTTAATTTTGCAGGCTGGCTCGAATTCGGCAATAAATCGGCAACGACACGGCAACATCCACTCGTCCGCTTCGACGATACACCAATATACACCGGGCGAGCGACGACTCTTGGTCAAGGTTGTAAGGGCGGCAGATCTTTCTGGGCAGACCGAATGCAGGGAACCGTACTGCGTCGTCGAGGTGGACGAACCGCCCCAGAGGCACCAGACGTCCATCAAAAAGGACACGAAGAGCCCTATATGGGACGAGGCGTTTCTCTTGTGAGTTCATCAACAATACTCGCGCTTCTCGCGCTAGACTGTTCATCAGTCCGTCTTGCCTTGAGGAACTTCACGCGATAACATGGCTAACTTTTCTTGTTTATGTTAGGGAACCGATATGAAATCCCCGTGGGAATTTCACATATTCGGTTGTTTTAGTTGAGCTTACAAAGATATTCGACGCGTTTATTTTACTCATCGATTTGACGGAAATCAAGTGATAGCGTCGCAGCGGATTTTCGTCAAATTAAGAAATAAAAAAATATGTGTCGGTTGTTCTTACAAGCTTGACAATGACCAAATCAAATTTTCCATGTAACTTCCTTGTTGGAATGCTGCCAGAAATGTGTCATAAATTGATGCGTTTTTCATACTATTTTTTTCAAGTATATTTTTGTTTTACGATTAATATAAATCTTCTGTTATTATTTTATTCTATTTGCCGTACACTATAACCGTTCAGGCTTTGTTATGACATTGAAGACATATTATTCGCTTATAGATACATACTAGTGGTTTATTTATAGTCGAGCATCGTGTGTTGAAATCGCTATTTGAAATCTATGCATTTGTAATTTGCAGCGACATCAGTCAAAATACGACGGAAGTTTTACTCGAAGTTTACGATAGAGTTAATAAAAGTGACAAATTTTTGGGTCTCGGCATCGTGGGAGTCGAAGAGCTCCTTGCGAATCCAAGTCAAAGGCAAATAATCCCTCTGCAAGCGAGACCTTACGAGGAAGAAGAAATAACTGGCACTCTCACGGTGGAAGTAAGTGAAAAACTTTTTATTCCTCAAAAACCAAGGCATTCGGATAATGCATCGAATCTCTCATATTTATTCCATAATTCTCTGTTCATCGAACAAATAAGCATCGAATTCAAAAAGAGAAATTCGATATCGAGGAAAAATCCTGAAACGTCTGGTCATAATTTGAATTATTTCAGTTTCTCTTTATTGAGGGTGCGGAAGTGCCGCAAATTGGCAGCAAGCCTTACAAGGTGAAGGAGTCGATCAGACCACCGGCCTCACCGACGCGCAATTTTAATCCGACAAACAACGTATTGGGCAACAATAGCCTAAACTATAACAACGGTAACAGCACACTTATTTTGTACGACTCTACAAACGAACCGGGAGCCGGTAAATACCGATTATATCGTTTAGTAAAAGAGAGAACCCCCGCGTCCTCGCCTTGAACAAATAAAATTTTTGAAAAGAAAAACGGTTACAACTAAGCTCGCGTTTTCCATCTAAATACACAAGCCTGCCTTCAATACATTCTCGACTGATTTTCCTTCTCTGGATTTGTAGTAGATAGTTTCTGTTTTTTTCTCTATTATTGTTCCTTTTTAGAGAAATTCATAAGACTACTTCTCTAGGTTGATCTGAAGCATCTGGAGTATCTACCGTTTCCTCCTAGGGGCTATTCACTCTTACTTTTTTATCAATTATTCCTGTATATTGATTGTACATATCAAGCCCTTGTACATATTAATTCCTTGAAGTTTTCAGTGATTTCAAGTTTTTGATGGTTTTACGTGACTTTACTTATATATGTAAGTGATGAAAATGATTTCGAAATAAAAGAGGAAAACGGAAACTGAAAAACATCTTGTAAATCAATCTTTGTGACGTTCTTGTGTTCGTATGTTTGAAAATCTCTAGTGGATACTCATTAATCATCTAGAACTGATTTTAAATTTTTTCGAGATTTACCATGTCACGTTATTCAAATTTTTTGATAATATTCATTGTATGTTAGTTTCATACGTATATATTAGAGTGTCGTGTTAGTATTCTCGGAATATAGACATTTCACTTGAAATCGAGGAAATAAGATTTAAGGAATCTCTGGATCACTTGCTTTTGAACATCATTTCAATCACGACGTATGAAATTGGGAGATTTTGATCATTTTGTTCTCTTAATTTCATAGATACATTTCAGGTAAAAAAAGAATTTTAGAAAGTCTTTCAATTTTCCTCGTTGTGGAAGTATGAAAAACTTGATTGAAAGATTCGAGTTTTGTAACTGATTCAAGAAAGACGAATCAGTTGTTTTTTTGTAGTGAATGGCCCCTTGGTTTTGGCTTAACTGCGTGACCATTAGAAGATTAGAAATAACGTGAAATGTGTGGAATTGAGTTTGGACTTGACTTTCAAAGCCCTTTAAAGATTTTCTAAAATCGAAAACCAATCTAAACATTATATTTTTCAAAAATTATCACATTCTAGAGTTATTCTGTTTAAAAGAATCATTCGAATACATTTTTCTCTTCAATTTCTGTTTTAAAATACTGTTTCATTCATCTTATCGTGCACAAATCACCCATTGTTGTCAAAATCATTTGTCTTGTGGTTTGATTACGTAAATATCTAAGAATGGCGGACTAAAAATCCACTTGCCAAAATTTGTACCAACAGTATTAGGAGTTGTGCCAAAGTGGGTAATGACCTTTTGAGCATCAAACAGTAAGACAAGTATATTATAGAGTTTGAATAAATTTTTCAGGCTTTGTCATGTGAAAACCAATTAGAATTCATCCCCAAAACAACGTGATTTTAACTGTCAAATTAGACATTGATGCTATGACTTGTGTTTGGAATTCTGCACGTGCTTTCTTTGAAACGTAGAAACAAACATTTTTTTTTAAACTTGAACAAGAATTTTCACTAATTTGTGAAAGTAAATAAGTTTCTTCTTGAATATTCATCGATTATGTTAGTGTTGTTTCAAGAACAATTATTTTGAAATATTTTTGAATCCATGAAGCTGTTCGACATATTCTCATTAGATTCGTATTACAGATTTCTTATCAAATGGCAGTTCACCTTATAGGACAGGACAAACAAATGGCAATAAAGGAACACTGATCGTTCATAGCCAGCAGAGGGTGAGAATAATTTATTAATTGACTTATTGTTTCAAAAGTTTGATGTGTCGAAACGATTTGCTGAAGTGTGTTTTTGAATATTGATAAAACTGCTATTATAAAGCATGATTTTTGAATTTTTTTTAGCAAGCCGAACGTCAAGTTGTAAAGGTGAGTTTGTGAACTTTATAATAATGTAGTATAGTTGAGTAGTTTTGGACATTAGTATAGTAATATTAATAAACAAAACACATCATTACTTTCATATGTGATTTCATTTGTTGTATTGTCGTGTGTATTATAAATTCATATTGTTACTTATAGTATTAACTTGTATACATGGAAAACCGGTACTTACACGTGATGAAAGAAATTACATTTGAAATGAGAGAGAAACAACTTTTGGGGAAATCAATTTTCAGAAACTGTTAGCTTATATAATTTCATAACGAATCAAAGTTTTATGACTCCAATTTCCCATCATTCAATGAGAAGACTCTCAATATATAATAAGAACCTAATTTTTTACATATGATACGTATAATGTTTCGAGTGTTGTGTATTTTTGACTAACTCGATAGGTCACACCAAGCGAAAATGGATGGCGAGAAATCCCTTCTGAGGTAAATAGATTTGAATCATAAACAGTAGGGATTTTGTCAGTTCAGTAAACGCATGTAATTATTGTCTGAGTGTATTGTAAATATTCGATCGAAGTCAGACTATATCTCGTAACGTTTCAACATTCATAATCTGTTCGAACTTTACCAGGCAATAAATTTGTTCATTTTAAGAAAAAAACCTGAACTCGTTTAGAGTATATTTGATTTGTTTCCTCATTTTCAATACACGTTTCGAAAAGCTGGGTACTAAAGTCGTGGTAGTTACATGATTAGTGTGATATTCTTCATTGGACTATGAATATTAATAGATGGACGCATTCGGTGGGAGAATAAATGCATCTTATGCCAAAACTTGGGATTCACGAAGAAATAGAATCATCGCAGAATCACTGAGTATGGCAAACATTAAGCTACAGATATTTATTAAGATCTCAAATTTCTGTTTCAGCTCTCAGACAAAGAGAGACAAGTTGGGCAGGAAAACGCAGCCAATTCTTCTGCATCTGAAGGTGAGAGAAGTGAATCCAATGTCGAGGAAGATTTCAATCTCCTCCGCATAGAGTATGTGTCTAACTGCTATGCAATAATCGTATTAACTGTTTTAATAATTCAGAGAGAGGGAGGACTAGGAGGAAACGGAGGGATTTCTTTGGGACAATCAGAAAAAGACTGAGTCGGTCTAAAACGAGAAGTAGATCAGTAGGGACAGATGGCGATCCAAATCACGAAGACGCTCACTCTAGATCTATTTCTGCTGACAGAACAGCTAAAGATCCAGGTTCTGGTGAGTACATTCCAATCTGCATTATAATTAAAACACGGAATATATTTATTACTACCAATTTAATTGTATCGTTGCTATTATTATTATTACTCCCACCTCGGTGGCAATGAATACACTGGATATTAGTAAAAAAATTATTGTAATAACTGTTCAAAGTTAGATAGTCTGGGATATTTGATCTTAAACCACGAATGTATAGTTACAGAGTTGTTACCTGCTGAAAACATTCGTGAATGTTAAAATTGATATATCAATATGAGTTATAATTCTAAACTTGTCACTTACATAACGTCGCATTCTTACAATTTCAATCCCCTTTTTCAGTTCCGAAATACCAGCGAATACTTTTATCTTTGCTTCATTCGCAAAATATCAACGCTACTCCATTTCCTTAAAGGAAATTTGCAAGTATTATCGAATTGAACAGACACTTCGTCTACCCGTTTTGAAACCTGAAAATTAATGATTCGTCTTACATCCAAAATTGTCTCTGTGATTTCTGATTGTTCCCACGTGAAAATCATATTTGCTAAAATTTAATAACATAAGAAAATCCATTGTTTGTAATATTTCATTTTATTGAATGTATTTGATCGTAAAATTTGAATGGACATGATTTTGTTTTTATTTTTGAAAAGTATCTATGTTGCGATTGTCAATTACATTTTCATACTTATTTTCATACGACGAAACAGAAATTCAACTTTATAATAATTTTGATTGTAAGGTAACTGTACCCAATTTGGCACTGTACCCAATTTGGCACAATCGTCAGATTTCGTATTTCCGGTGCTCTCTGAGCATCAGTCGCTCTTGGGTTATGTTGGGGGAATTAAAAGAAAATTTTCGGTATCTTCCCCGCCCATTTAGCCCTTAAAACCACTCTCCTACAACACTTTGAACTTTCACTTACTGATTTTTTCACCATTTTCTTATTTCACTTTTCAAACTCAACCTCAAAAATCAGGTGTCAATAATTTTTATCTCTCAAAGTGTCATTACTCTTTTTTGTGTAAAAACATCTCAGCTTTCGATTGGTCTCATCAGTTTTCCTAAAATTATTTTTTATCCTACTCAAATTGCTGTTTTTCGCATCAAAAAAAAGTGTACCCAATGTGCCCCTCTACGCGTTTTTAAATGGGAAGATTGAGTGAAATCATTGAATATTTGTATAGACATATTACGATGATTTAGACGCGTATTTTTGAGTTGTATGTTAAAAATTTTGTATAAATATCACTGGGAACATAATTGAGAGTTTATTTCAATGCCAATTGGATCGTCCCTGTAGGCCTATATAGGCTGTAGCTAATGATTAAAAAATTGTGCCAAATTGGGTACACGTTTTGTGCATTTAGCCTTTTTGCGTTTTTTTTTAAATTGCGATTTTCGATAGGTTAAAGTAGTCGAATGATGATTATGAAGATGGTTTCTAATAGGTATTGAGCTAAGCTTTGAGATGCCGTTCACAGAATTTTAAAATTCGAAGTCTATCATAGTCAAATTTGCGAAAAACCCTTAGGGGGGGCACATTGGGTACAGTTACCTTATGTATATGTGCAGTTCGCCCTGTGTTGTTTCCCTCACTTCAACGATCGATAGTATTTGAAAATGTTAAAAACACGTCTTCGGATATCTAAATTCAAGCATTTTTTTATGAAGCTCATCTTAGATCATAAATCTACCGTCTCATGGTGCTAAAAGTAACAGTTTTAATCAAGGATAACTTTGTTTCGGAAGCATGAATTCTCGGAAAGATATAAAATTAAATGCTAAGCTATCAAACGTCTCAGTTCATCTATGGTTAACGACCAATCCTGTAAACTGCTTTAATCCCTTTCCATCTACTCTTCACTTCAATGGCTAACCACAATTTCTTTTTAACAATCAGAAACATTTTGTTTAATTGATTTTATTATAAATTTTATAGGTCGAGAAGAACACTCAAGAAGATCTAGCATTAGTGAAGCTTCTGCCATCAGTGGAACCTCTACCAAAACTTATGTCAACGAAGCCTCAACTTTAGTTTTAGAAAGTCTTGAAAATGGCATTAGAAAGTAAGACGATTCAATTGTATCTACAGTAGTTTTACGTAATCAGTGATCCACACAAAATTATATTGTAAATGTACATAAAATATTTGATCAAATTTTATCCGTGATGATAAAAATTGACAAAGAATGACGATTAGAAGCATAATGGGAAGGTGGGGGACAGCCGGACAAGCGGACACCTTCCTTTTTTCGAATTATATCGTTTACGTTTGCGAGAGAAAATATTCATTCTCTCATTTTTTTCTTCAATAAAACAATGAGCGAATTTCGTAACATAATTTTGCACCACGAAATATTGAATTAAAATCTGTAAAACAGTACGAGTATATTCGTTTTTGTATCCGGGACAATTAAGGCCACTTGAAAGCCATCTAACTTAAGGGTGTACAGTATATTCATAAAGTGTATTGTTATAGAAGCCGGTATAAATTTCATGTATATAAATCATGAATAAAATATCAAAATGTTCTAACATGAGACTTACTGGTGCTTTTGCTGTGCTAAATAGACTCTACCGGTTATACCGTTCCGCGCTGCCATTTATAGGTGAAGAACATTTTAAACGCTTGATTATTCAGTTTGAGAAAAATAGTTAATCGATGTAACAGGAAGATAATTTGAAGTCGACTGTGGATCATTGAATATTTTTATATAAGTAATGCATAATTCATAAATCAATGTTTTTATTCTTTAGACATTATCTAGTTCCATTATCATTGGCACAAAAGAGCAAATGGAAGAAAAAGGGCACAAAGCTTCACATTTTCAATGATCACACTTTTATTGCAAAACACTTACCTGGGTAAATTTTATCTTTCCAATTACTATTTGCTCGAGTTAGTTTTTTTGAAAAATCACTAATAAATTGCTTTGTCCATAGAGGCACAGTCTGCGAAGTTTGTAAAAAGACTCTAGCACGAAGATTAGGCAAGCAAGGCTATGAATGTCGGGACTGCCAGATGAAATGTCACAAACACTGTCATGTCAAGGTAGACTCCATGTGTCCATCATCTACCATTCAAAGTATAGAACTGTAAGTATTGTCAAACCTAATTGAATTTTATACAGCGAATATCGATACTTATGTGAAAAAATTCTCTATCTTTCCATCAATCTCTGGGGGTAAAGGGACGTTTATAAAACACGATAAAATTATAATATTTATGTGTTAAAACTTGCCTTTAAAAGAATAATACTGGAAAAATTAGAAATTATCTAAATACTCCGAAAAGAACACTTTTTAATTGACTCTTTTTTTTTGACCGCGAAGGTCCCTACTTCCTGTTCTGAGCGAGTAGGATATGGTAAGCTGGAAAACTAGTTTGAAAAGATTGTGCTTGAACATTTTTGTTTCTTTCCAGTGATCAATTTAATTGCATGAAAAATATTTTACTTCCTGTACGCTATTTTGAATTTGAAATTTCACCATTTCATTACTAATTAGAGTATCTGCCTGATGTAATTCATGATTAACACCTGCAATTACAACTAGAACTTATCCTCACGATTGACGAAATAATTCCGTTTTTAATATTTTTCCCTTCTTTTATAATACTAATTATGAAATTATTACATATTAATATGAATAAGTAATGATCTGCATTGATTTGAAGTGGGTACCATAGTATGATCGATAAGATTTCAACCATGTGCGTTCTATTTTTGTCTTAATTATCCTTGGCACAAGTCACATCTGCATAGCAGAAAGATAAAGCCAATAATGTAATTTTTCAAAAAATCATGCAGTAATTCATACAACCGTTATTCTGAAACCTTTATTTAGATTTGGATTGATTGAAAACTCAATTTATATCATGATTATTATTGGTTATTGAATTTAACAGTTTTAGCAATCAACTCTTAAAGGTTATTGAAATGCTATACGATTATACTTTAGGACCCACTTAATAATAGCACGTGATTAGTGAGTTATTGATTCTTAAGAAGAAAGAATTTTTTTTTTGTTATCCATGCATCATAGGTTTACAAAAGTTACATTATGAAATATTGATCATGTGAAAAAAAGTGCAGTGCATCGAAAAATTCGCTTGGACTTGAATAATAAGACCATTTTACAATTCCTCTGCAAGAAATATAAAATGATATCTTATTCAATCATTTCTTAGTATATGATGTAATTCCATTTGTAAAAATTGAACTCCACTTACGAAACATTTTCGAAATATCTCTTAATTTTATATTTGAATTTACTCTGATATTAAACAAAGCACGAATAAATGAAATTTTGTCACGTACCTCTCTTTTCATCAGTCAAATTCATTAAATTTCACGTTAATTAAAATGTATCTTCCTGCAGGATCTATGTGAAGACTCCAGAGTTGAAGAGGAAACCATCGATGCGATTACGCAAGTAGACCTGGGCAGTGTCGACTATTTCATTTTATACATCGTCAAGATTTCGGCTTGGAAACTTTTACTACGCATGAAATTCCACAGCCGATTCAATTATACATAAATAATAATATTCGTTTCGTATTTGATTCTTGAGAAATTTAAGCAAGCGACCGAGTACCTGCTTTTCATGCTACGAGATGTTTGAATAACGCCCATAAATCATTTTGACTCCCATATTATTTTATTTATTAACGTGGTGCATAAGACATTTTATCTATTGATTATTTATTCAAAGGGGAAGGTTTTTCTAGTCTCAATATCAGTTTAGTTTAATCACTAAGATTGATTTACAACGGAACTAGTATTATCAAAATAGTTTTTATCGATCTTCCACTTTGATCCTCCAAGAATGGCTGAGGAAAGTACTTTATACGAAATGAGATTTATTGCAATATATTTATATGTTTTGTTTGATTGTGTATGATATATATTTTTGTTTTTATTATTATTTAAGACATTTTTGTTAAAGAATCGTCTGATAGCGTATTCTATGTAATAAAAGTGCAATATTTTTCAGTGATTACCAACAGCAATCGTGAAAAATATTTAAAGCGACGCACAAATGAGGCTTTTCGCTTTCGTTTTCAATTGTCATGAATCATTGTTCTTTTTGATAAATCGTCATAAATAATTTTTTACTCGACAAGTATACATATATTCGATAGAATGGAATGTCATTCGAATGTGTAGTTTTTGTACTAAAAAGTATCTTTTTCTTGCATGAACAGACATGAATATATGTATTTACTTATACTTGTTTGTACTTATAGAAAATGAGAAGATATATAAATACACTATTTGGAAAATTTGCTATCGTACTAAAATTCAAGTTATGAGAGCGATATGCAATGAATCGTCATGTATTTGATAACTTTTCATTGAATGATTGATATTATTTAAGGATGATATACAATATAAGCACCTTTCGATCGCGCCTACACGATTAATAGTGCCTAGATATATTTAATAGATATTCTTGTTATACACACTTAATATATTATTAATATATTATTGAATATATTAATATATATTTCGATATATTAACATTATATCGCCGCAATATTAATATATGGTTCTGATAATTTATATGATTTGTGAGAAGTATATTTAATGCCGTGGTATTTAAATCTACGGTAGAACATTAAGAATTCTGAACTTCACATGCTATATTGTAAACCATGACATCGATGATTATAATAAAAATGTAAAGAGTATCATCAATTTCTTATCAATTATCCACAATACGAGGTTAACTTGAGTTTTTTTATCATTTATTTATTTATTCAGATAGAAGGCTGAATCTTACTTTCCCGTGTACAATCAAACCCTTACAAATCCTTGTCAAATTTATTTATATTTCTTCGGAGAAACTGAATATCGTAATTCTAGATCCATGAAAACCGCATAAAATCACCAAAATATCATTTTTTACAAAAAAGCACGATAGTAGGTTTTTTTTACAAGACTTATTTCTTTCATAAGATAAGACTGATTTTGTGAAGATATTGCTCTGCTATACAATATATTCAAAAACTTCTTCCTTCTCACTTTTACGAATTTTGAAAGTTCACTCTCCTGGTGGGGATCGAACTCATGACCTGCCGGTCGCCTCGTTTCCGTTGGGCACACATTTACATGAAAAATAGCGCCAAGCATTTATCTAGTTGTAGATGAAATGCAGAAATATTTGTTTAGTAAATTTTGAGTACTTTCCACCCACCCTCGCATTACTCTTATCGGCCAAACAACGTGACTAAAAGATAGCTTTGAGTATCTTCTTCCAATCTGTCGTTCCAACATTATACCTCGTGTGGGGTTTTTAAGGCTTTTTAAAATCATTAAAGATTTCAAAACTACGTGAAAAACCTGTTTATTTTCTTTCATGTCCTACACAGCCACGTATCAATCTTCATACTTATTATCACGCATCATTCTTCATACTTATTATACGCCCTCCCATGAAATTTACAAAATTTTATTTCGTATGTATGTACAAATTATAGTTCTTAGTCTCCTTTATTGATCTGATAAAACGCATTTTGATGGAAAAGTTTTTTTTTAAAATGTTTGTAGCCTTCTGTTGAGGCCGTTTTTCGATTGTTGAAGATTTTTGCTGACGAATCTCAATATAATTTAAATCATCAGGATATCGGTTCTGAAGTTTTTCCAGTTTCATTAATACTTGTACCTTATACATACCCAGTTATTCAGAGTGATATTTGACATTACATTGATTAGAAGAAAAATTGAGGATGTTCTGGATATAAATAAAAATAGTGAATGATACTTAAAACTTCGTACGTACATGAACATATTTTGTGATATTCAACTTTTGAGAAAGCCTGGTATCCAAGTAGTAGTCCAAGAGTACCTAACATTTTGAGAAAACCTGGTTGGCTGTTTAAAAAGATATGAGCTGATATAAAAGATATTCGATTTACATGTACTCGATTCACACTTATAGAAATGAGCTCCAAAGAGATTTTACGAATAGTTCATACAACTGTGAATACGATTATTCATATTGTATAAGAAAACTTACGGTACAGCTCAGCTCTCCAAACACGTTTTACTCATTTACCCAACTTCCAGCAATGGCTGTGTAGCCAGAGCTATTTGGTTATGAGGTAGTAGTAAACAGTGACTTATATAGATATAAACTCCAAAAGAATTGTCTTCGGGACATTCCAATCCAAACTCAAATAAATATAACAACAATTTTGCATGATATTTTTATTTTTTGTGTGTAACATCAAAAATAATTTCCTAGGCGAAGATTAGTATGTGTTCTCCAATATCCATGTCTTACGCTACATGATTTTCGTGATAAGAATCATTTAGATACATTTTAATCAGATCATTTATCCGTTACATAATGTTGGCTTATTTGTCTGGCTGTCTACGGTGTATGTACATTTCAAGCTCAGCATCAGTTATACTGTATTCAGTATTCTTAGTATCCCGACAGATGCATTGACCGTTCTGACATACCGACACCGTAGGATTCTGGAACAGTACCTCATTTCCACAGAACAGGAAACATTTTTGTGTGGAACAAGTACCTAAACAATTAATTATTGGATGTGTTATTTCTAAAACGGTCGAATACTTTTCATTAATTTATCATATTCTGCAAGGCCAAGGGCATCCGAAAATCACAAGTAGAATAAATTGAAAAATTCGTAATGAAATTCATACCAAATAATTTTGAGAGATATATTTTATAAACTTTGTGACAATATTAATCCTTTTTTTAATCATGAAGAATACTAATAATTTGTTTGATAATTATCATGTTTGAGGATGATTAGTTCGAACAACGTAAGCCATTAAACATTAATTAAGTATTTCCCAGAAGTCCAAAAAATGATCTGGTTTTCACTTCATTGTAGTTACTCACTTCTTATATTACTCGTATTAACCGAAGCTAATAAATAATTAATTACAGAAGCTACCTACTTTATTCCATATTGGCCATGCAAATATTCTGATAACATGATAATATTGAAGAATTAAAATTAGTACTGAGATTGAGCAAGTTGAAAAATAAATGATAGTATGGATTTGTTTCCAACACGAAATAATGTGATGAAACAGACTGCTGATATGTTAAAAAATAAAGTGAATATAGTAGAAGTTATTAAATAATTAGTAACGACGTTCATCCTCGGTGTATGATCAAAATTTATGTTTCTGCCTTATAGTAGCCGATAAAAGATATAGATACCCTATTTGCGCGTCTACTTAAAATGCGCCACAACAAATACCAGAACTATAGAAATTTTCAATAAATTTCAGAATTTTCAAAAAATTCCAAAAATTGCTGAATTTTTGAAAAATTCTAGAATTCGCTAAATTTTTTCCATATTTCAAAATTTTCAAGAAAACTAAAAATTTGGTGAATTTTCACGTGCGCAACGAGTAAGACCTGTCGCCCTAGTATGCTATTGGCTACTGTACCATAGGAGTTGCTCATACTATTTCCTGAACTTTGCTGATGGAACACAAAAGGTCTATATAATACCTTCAGAATTACTCTAACTGTATTCGATTCGGACTTTTCTAGCTGAGTAACAAAATTTTCAAAAAATTATCTTTTTTTCGGGGAAACAAAGCCGAGTGTACCCAATATGAGACACCTAAGTCCGAACGGCCACTTCGTCGAGGTAAATGTGATTTTCCAAATGCTGATGGGTCATATGACCGGTACTTATGGTCAATACTTTCAGAATGAGCTAAGCGGCACTCGATTTCGACATTTCTACGCTGAGTAACAGTAAGGAAGGAATAGGAAAAAAAAATCAATGATTCAGGGGTGGTATGTACATGACGGGTTAACTTGATAAAAATAACGAAGGCCTATTGAAACGGTTGATAGAAAAGATGTACGATGGAAAAAATTGGACGATGAAGATGAAATGCCAAGGAATCCAATGATACGATGCTCGATTTTTTTTGCTTAGTCTTTCAAGGATCAAAAATCATAATTGTCGAAAAATGCAGAAAATGAGATCTAACAATCTTGTATAAGCGTTCGCAACTGATCAAAATGTTTCCTTTTGTCATTATCTTGTATTACCGATAAGATTCTTTGCCACGTCGATGCTCTACACGTCCGCGTGGCCTATATTGGGCACTCTTGCCTTATATTTAGATGTATTGAACGTATTCTAAATAAACTCACTTGTGGTTTTTTTTGTTGGTGAAGCATTAATAATTGCGAATACAATAAAAACGCACAGAACATGAGTAAAAGTCTTCATTTTATTGTTTTAGTTGTACACAGCTACGTTGAATTACCTCTCTTATATACATTTTTCAGACGAGAAATAGCCTAAAGATTGACAATCCAACTGATCAAATAAGACGTTACAATTCTTCATTATGGATTTGCAAGTGTGTTGACACACGACAACCTGCTTCAGCGGCTGCCTATATTTCACTAGCTAGTAATGCGAATAATGTTATAATAGTGCATTTTTCTATAAAGTTTGAAAGAGAAAATAGGGAATTGCAGAAAGTGCAACTTCGGTACAACTTCAAGTTCTAATATACCAATTACGATTGCAATCCTGAAATAGTCGCTACTGTGTCACAACCTGGGATTTATCCCATAGGAAACCAATTATTTACAGATCTGAAAAAATAAAATTCAATGCAGAATTCTAGTAATACAATATTAACTTTTTGAAACATTCCAAAATTCAGTAAGAGGTTCTCTGCAGCGAGAAAAATAGTTCTGGGAAAACTGATGAAATCAATCAAAAGATGAGATGTTTTTACATAAAAAAGAGAAATGACACTTTGAGAGATAAAAATTATTTACTCCTGATTTTTTAGGTAGATAGATAGATAGATAGATATGTTTTTATTGTATAAATTATACAAAATTCGTATTTACAAAAATATCAGTCTTCTTTTTTTAAAAATAACGGTCACTTAACTAAACATTGTTTTTACATATCATCCTTGTCAATCATAGTAAAATTCGTAAAACTAATTATCACAGATAACGAGTCAATATTGGTATAATAATAATTATACAGCTGGTCATCATATATTCAGACAAATGGTCATCGTAAGGAACTTTAGGTAGAGTGTGTATCAAGTGGATCTAGGACAAAACACTTAGAATATTCCTCTTCGCTATTTGCTAACAATTTTGTAAAATATTGATTACTACATGTCAATAGTCAACAAAAAATATAAGTAGTAATATCTAAAAATTGTTGATTCTATTCACCGCCATGATTAATTCATATAACTGATTCTATCAGCCTTTCCAGAGTAATGCGTTTTTAGTTTATTCTCAATAATCAATCTAGATTTAATATTTTAAAATAATTCTTTTTTTATATTGCTGATTAATATTCCACTCCACCTTTAAAATTTCTAACAATATCAATGAAGTAATATCTTCTGCCGATACTGATACTCATGAATAATGCCAGTAGAATAAACATGAGATACAATACCCAAAACCTCTTTTTAGAAAGAACGTAAATGAAAAGTTTAAGTTAACGCGGGGAGAATATATCGATATTTTATTGCCTGCTCTGCTTGTTCTGCTCGTTAACTCTCTCGCTGATTTTTGATGCATTGCCTACGGTTTCCGATTATCTGCTCTTGACGATCATATTCTGACTCCATTTTCCAATTTATTCTAAACTCTCACTCTATCAATCGAAATTTCAAATTCATTGATTCATTTCATTTTTGTGACTCGATTGAAGGTTAGCTTCATTCTTTTCTTGCACACATTTATGTTCGAATACCCATTCTTCGACATTCGTGACCCGATCGCTTCCCAACTCGCATGTTTTTGACCCTTGTGTTCTAATTTACAATTTTCGTTTCTTGTTTTAGATTCCCACGAAGGTTTCAATATGAGTACAATATTATAATCATTTATTTTAAGAACATTTTGTAACAATTATCGTATCAAAATTTTTGAAAACGTTCATATCCCCACTTATTTTACCAACAGGAGGAAATGTAACGGGGTACCACCATGTACCACCATGATATACAGTAGATAACTACATTACCCAGCGCAGGTGTACCATCAAAACTCTGATCAAAAATACTTGAGTATTTGAGTTTTTAAGTTATGTAGAGCACAAATTCAAATTTTCGGTTAGGAGGAATTTTAGCTTGTATATGAAATTTGTTTTGTTGTGCTAATAACCATTTATTCTCTATCTACTTTGTAATGTTCCAATTGAAATTAACGTCAAGTTAAAGCGTGAAGCACATTCGCTGATAGTAAATGAGAATTCCAACAGGGATGTTTGAGAATTATTTCCAGGTCTAGTTAGATACGAGGATAGCTATTGATAAACATTTCTTCTATATTCAGAATGATTCAATTAATTAAAACAATTCATCAATTCTCGATGTATCTATCTACAACATCAATATTATTCGTTTAGTTTTTCGAAGTTTTGGACACGAGGGTTAGTTTATATTACTTCACAGAAAATAGCAACATTTTTAAGTTAATAAACATGCGCGCGCGCACACACACACACACACACACACACACACACACACACACACACACACACACACACGCGCATATCGATCATGGCAGCTATGAGAAATACCTGTGGCATCTTAATATTATGGATTATTATATTACTTATCTCAGAAAGGATTCATTACTTCTTTAAAACCTTATAATAAAAAACCAGTGTATCCAAGTGAAAAATCCCTGTATGAAGGTGTATGAATGATTAAGTGTAACTGCAGTTTATTTCTCATAGAATAGAAGTAAATTTTTACATTAAATTCGCAGTAAATGTCTGATACTCAAACTCATGGAACTAAAGTGAAAAGTCAAGATCCACTCCACTGTCATACAGTAATTTTTCACTGTAAGCTTTGAACAGAGTACACACCCCGAGAAAAGTAAACACACACTAAGTAAAATCCACATATCGTATAATATAGTTGTTTCAATAATTTTTTTTGTAAGAAAGTCCAATTTTATTGTAACATCAACATTCTGCTATAGTGGAATCAACTATACTCTTCAACTATATTATTATAGTCATTTGAACTATAATCCGTGTATTTTTAGTTAAATTAACTATATTTATAGTAAGTTGAACTATAAATTCTTAATTCTCCAACATTTCTCAAATTCCGTCCAACGTATTGAACTTTCATATCTAAATTATGGGTTTGATTATCGCTGTTTTATTAGAACCGTGAATATTAAAAGTTCTTGGACGTTGACTTTAGAAACTCGACATTTATAGTATCACGCACTAGGAATTATAGTAACATGAAGATAAAATGTAGTCAGCCGTATTGAATATATTGTATAGGAACTACTATTTTTAATGTTCAAAACAATATTTCTCTGACTGAATCGGCTATAATAAATATCTAGGACCAAATAGAACTGCATTTGTGGTTGTTATAGTAGGATTCTCTATATATTTCTCTCAGTGCAGACTGGATCATTATAAACATTTATAAATTCAGTCTTGGTTTCAGTATACCATTTCTAAATAAATATATACGAAAATTGAATACAAACAAGAATGAATACGCATTGAATCAAAACGAGGCACTCAATTCGAGGTATTTGGTAAAAGATCAACAATTTTACTATTACATAAATAGGTGAATAGTAATATGAGCGACCTAGGGTGAACAGTCACTTTATTGCTTTGAACGTAAATTTTCCTATGCTGCTAGCGGGTAATGAAAAAATCTACTAAATATACGTTCAAAATGAGCAAAGCTGCTTTTGTTTCTTTATCCACGCCGAATAATAGAATTTATTAAGGAGAATGAATAATGTTGCGTTCACTCAACAAAAAAAAGTCTATGGTTAAAAGAATTGATAAAAATGACATACGATGGAAAATATAATTGGATGATGTAAGTGAAATGTCGAGGAATCGAATGGTTTTGGTCAATTGATTTTTCTGGCCGCGTCTGAATGTATTAAAAAAATTCTCGATTATC
The DNA here is from genome assembly GCA_020882685.1 of Aphelinus atriplicis. Classification (NCBI taxonomy): domain Eukaryota; kingdom Metazoa; phylum Arthropoda; class Insecta; order Hymenoptera; family Aphelinidae; genus Aphelinus; species Aphelinus atriplicis. The sequence continues at coordinate 74,684,160 of CM037073.1, forward strand.
CGAGGGAAAATAGACATTAGAGTCGGAAATACTGGAAAATTGTAAAAAGTAATGGCTACTAGATTTTTACTAGGTTTTCTAGTGCCATACGAGGACAACTAAAAAAAATAAAATCCATTATTCGATTCATATATAACTTAATAAAATTTACTACTTTAGTATAGTAAACTTTACAAGAATTTACTTACTAAACGGTATTAGCAAGTTTCACTGACCGTAATATCAATCTTTACTCAAGATATAGTACTCAATGTTACAAAATGTAGTAACGGCTACTAGGTTTTCCTTTACTAAATTGGATTAGTAAATTTTCGTATCCTGATTTCTCTTAGTGAGGTGTAAGCGTTCGCCGTTCCTGTCAAAATGTTTTCTTTATTGTACCACGAATAATATTCGGTGCCGAGGCGCTACTCTATACAAGCATGAAATACTTCTATATAGAGTAGCATATGAAATCCATAAGACGGCTTGTACCGGGTACCGGCTCATATTGGGACACAAGAGTTTCCCATGAACAGTTGAGCAAAACACTCGAGAGAGAAAATTCACACGCTGTTATCGAGCGAGATCACGCTCGCCCCATGGCTCAGCTTGCAATCATAGTGTATACATATAATATGTTGAGGTTGACAACTTTCGCGTGTGTTGGACGTCTCGTATGATCCACGGCATCGCACGAGCTCGAGTCTCGAGCGGGCATTTTCCAAGTTGGGGATCGATCATCCTCTAAATAACTGTTGAACAACCTCCGCAGCCCAGCGTGCGTATAAGGCCGCGCGCGCGAGCGCAAGTATATGCTCCCCGTAAACAAGCAACATATAATACCCATTCATCCCCGCTTCCATCTCTCTCTGGCTTGTGTGTAACGCGCGTAATGAGCCGCTCTCCGGCTCGGACGGATAATTTATGCGTCAAATTTAATCAATCGCCTCCTTCCCTCTGTCTCCGTCCCTCGAGCGCATTCGCCGCTCGTTAAAAGCCTCGGCTCGTTGGCGGTGGATATCAGACGCGAGAAGGCGCACATATACATATATATTCATATATATAGGATTCTCACGTACACGCACGGCGGGGCGGGGCCAAGCTCGGCGAGCAAGTCCCCCGACCCCTTCTCTCCCGGCTCAGCCGACCAATCCGACCCACGGGGGAGGGCTGTGCAACTCTCCGAGCGGCTCGCGCACACCAACGCACCGCCAGACTCACCTGTGATCTCTCGTACGTGTGTACATATACATGTATACACTGCGCCGCCGATGCGCTTCGACGACCAATTACTATTTTGCGAGCTGGCCCGTGCGAAGATGCGGTTCGAGGGATAAAGTGGCGCGCGACCAAGTCTGACACACGTCATCAGAGTCAGAATACGCGAATTTTGATTTTGAAATGATTCCACTTATACACATATATGAACACTGCATCTAGATATCTCTCTCTCTCCCTTTCCCTTTCCCGAGTCGAGAGAAACATCATTGGATGAACCAGATTCATCCACTGCATTACACTGATTTTTCACTTTCGCTTGCATAAGTGGTTTTTCATTGTAAGGATTTATGAAAGTGAGTATATAGCTTCGCGGAATCAAGCGAGCAGAATTTCACCCGTCGGTTTTATAGAAGTTATCGTTTTAAAAACAAAACAAATTGTATACTTTTAACTAGTTGTAAATATCAATTACGTCAATCAGAGAACACAACTTGTATACAATGCTTATTTACTTTTTCAATTGTTTCCCCTCATATTTATCCGATAAAAGTCGTTCATCGACGGAATCTATATGAATCTCAACAGTCTATTCCCATTGATGTGATATTGAGAATATAGATTCGTATTTAAAAAACGTTGGAACAGAAGTTAATTTCTGCAGCAATAATCAGCATATATACGAATCGGCTCCGCCCCTCGTTGTTATATAAGTATTGGTGATTCATGGAAACGTTAAAATTAGTCATACTTGTCGAGAATCGTTATTTCATATGTGTGGGACCAGAATTATACAAAAATGCGTGTTTGCAGAGTACTGTGGGAATAATTCATTGCCCATAGTTAGCAAGTGCAGATGATGTTTCCCGGCGGTGTTGTTTGTGAGAGTAACGAGGGTGAGTCTCGCGGGCTTGCATACAATTCATTGATTATACATCACCCTTGCATTACACGTAAACGACACATCGTTTGCATTTCTTTCCGTGCGTGCACAAACAGAAACTCCACCTGTACAAAATCGATGTCGTAGAAATATATGTGATTTGTAGCGGACGAATACTGAATTGATTCTAGAGCTTTACCAAAGCTGAATCGTTACCATGCGCATTTCGACTATTTGCTCATGAAAAATATCATGAAAACTCTAGATATTATATAATTACCAGATCATTATATCTAAATTATTCATATGAAACACCTGTGTTTTAACTTCAATTCTGTTTGAATTTCGATTGCGGCAGATTAAAAATGACTCAAATTTACAGAACACACGATAAGCAAAATAAAATAATCACCTCCCAAAAAGATTCAGTCAAATCTCGCAATTGCGATACTCTCGTTACAAATTTTTATGATATTAGGTAACTGCAGGCAATTTGGCATGTTTGTCAGATTTCATATTTCCGGTGCTCTCTGAGCATCAGTCGCCCTCGGGTCATGTTGGGGGTATTAAGAGAAAATCTTCGATACCTTCCCCGCTCAAAATCACTCTCCTACAACACCTTGAAGTTTCACTAACTGATTTTTTCACCCTTTACTTATTTCACGATTCACATTCAACCTAAAAAATCAGGAGTAAATAATTTTTATCTCTCGAAGTGACATTTCTATTTTTTATGTAAAAAAGTCTCATCTTTCGATTGGTCTCATCACTTTTTTTTTAGAACTATTTTTCATACTACTCAAATTGCTCTTTTTCGCATCATAAGTGAAGCCAATCTGGCCCTTTATGCGATTATTAATCGAAAGACTGAGTAAAATAGTTGAATATTTTTAGAGACAATTATTTCGATATGTATTTTTGAGCTAAATATCAAAAGTTTTGTATAAATATCATTGGGAACATGATTGAGAGTTTATTCCAATGCCAATTTGATGGTCCCTGTAGGCCTATATAGACCGTAACAAATGATGAAGAAACCGTGCCAAATTGGTTGAACGTGTAGTGCATTTGGCCCTCTTGCAGAATTTCAATATTCCAAGTCTATAGCCAAATTGGCAAAAAACCCTTAGGGGGTGGCGCATTGGCTGCAGTTACCATACTTTGATCATAATTTTGCAACGACGTTATTATCAAACGTTTTCGGAGATAACGACAATGTCATATGGTTGCATTTTTCAAAATTTCCATCTACGTTCTGTTCATGCTGAAAAATAATCTAATATTTCAAAACAAAACGTCAAAAAAATACCGATGCGTTGACAGACTCGTGTGTTGTGAAACTATAAAAATTATCTGCTACTCGGATTATTCCGTCTATCAACGATTGGCCGTGTGGAAAGAGTTTAAAAGCCAGGCGTAACGGCTCGCGTCACCGGCGTGTAGCACATCCGGCCGAATCAATTTGTCCTGAATTACGTGAAAAACACAGGCGCGGCGAGTCGGCGTCGGTAGAAAAAGCTCGAGCCGAGACGGAGGAGCTATTAACGCACTCGAAAACATTCGCGCGCAGTGTTGTACGCGCGCGGCAATCAATCAAGAGCACATCAGCACTCGACTCTGAACTGCACTGCTGCAGTCGGTGGTGATCCATCATCGAGTCGCGCTGGCGAGGACGAACCTCTTGAACATTTTATACATATGTATATATTTATGATACGCATGTAGCCAGTCGCTCTTCGGCTCTGTCTGCACACGCGGAGCACATATATATATGCAAGTGCGGTTTGTTGGCCGTATACAACGAGCCACCGGTTAATCAATTATTAAAGCGTACAAGCTCGTACATAGTGTAAACTCGAGCCCGCAAAACTTGCTTCCTCTGTTTCGCGGGCGCAGGGGATCGATATATGTATCCAAGGCAAAAACGCGCGCCAGCACAACGTGTATAAGTAACTACTTTGTCCGAAACGAGCCGTCGCAAAGTTTGGCAAATTACCACGCGCGTTATATGCCACCGCAAACAGAGCGAGTGGCTGCCGGCATATATATATATGTGCGCCGCGGCAAGGAGAAAACGAGGGGAAAGTTGGGCCGCACTCGAGTTTGTGTGCTGTATATATGTATATGAATGCATGTCGTTAAATTGATCGCGATACGAACGAACTCGCGGATAAAAATATTGTACGCGTTCGCGTATACGTATATACATTCGTTTTTCAGACATCGGTTTCAATTCGTTGGGATAATACTGTCGAAAATAATATATGCCGATTTGATATTCATCAGTTTGCTGTCACTCTTCTGTATGGGAGTGATATTATCGATTGCCGCCGATCGAGTCAGTTGTAATGAATAGTCAGGATCAGTCGAAAAAATGATTCGCACGATACAATTTAGGTTCCTTCGAATTCATTTGATTACCATCAAGCTGCTCGACGACAATCGAGTAATATGCGCGAATCGCCATCTCGGGACACAAGAGGCTCCAATTGAGCTTAATCACGGACAAGATCGTACGGAATAGGCGCAACTCTGCACCGCGCGGTAGCGCGCGCTCAATGTGGTTTTTTCACGAGTGATTAATCTCACCGGTCGTTCGCGAAAAATCGAAAAAAAGTCCCTCTCGGCGCGGCTAAACGCTTGGCAGCCGCTAAACTCGGCTCGACCCACCTCCTCGCGCTCGGCAAAAAACCAATTGCGCCCTGGAAAAAAATCTCGCTCACGCGCGCGAGTACCTATATATATGCGATACGCATCAGCTATACATTATATATACATACTCGCGTCGTCTCTGGGTGCGTTTACTCGCGCGGGCCGCAGCTGCTCTGCGTGCATGCATACAAGTATACGACGACGAGAGAACGCGAAAGAGGAGCAGCAGCTGGGGAGAGTAGGGGTGGGGGAGGCGGCGGCAGCCACGAGAGAGGAGACACACAAAACACACACACACACACACGCGTGTGTGTACGGCCTGCATTAAATTATTCACAGCCTGTTACCGGCTCGTCAGAGTCGCGCGGGGAGAAAGCCGCGCCCTCTCCGCTTGATTTCTCTCTCTCTCTCTTCTGTACGGTGCGCGTCCTCGCGCGCAACTCGACAGCCATGGCATCTGCAGAGAGAGCTGCACTTCGGTCGCGCCATTTCTGCCTTATCTCACACACACACACACACCAGACCGCTCGCTTTTCCATTAGCGAGCGAGCTTATTTTTCGATGTTAATGGCTCGCCTTCCTGTGTTGGCCGTGGCTGCGGGTTGGTTATCGTCGTTCGAAACAGCCCGCCACTGTAAATGGGCTGCATTGTCATTTGCCGTCGCTGCACGCTCGCGCGCTTAATATTCCCGCCTCGCGAGCGCCCACCTGGGAAATAAGCTCCAAGATGATTATGCAGTTTTATATATATATATATATATAGTACCAGCGGCCGCAGAGGCCGTTTTGTATATGTGTGTAGCGTTTAGCGAAGTAGAGGTGGATTCTCGCCGATCCGAGTTCGCACAGAAAATTAGTGCTAACAACTTGTAAATGTTCGCGATCCGTCAGAGTGTTTTCTTCCCTCGTTATTCTGTATTGCCGTGACAAGATTCTGTGCGCGACGGTGCTGTCCTAGACGCGCTCTCTTACATGCTTACAGTGAAAAACTCTTTATGAAAGTGAAAAATCACTGCAAGAAGGTACTATCCACTGGATTTGATTGCGAATGAAAATGAATTTTTCACTGTAGTTCCATCAGTTTTGAAAATTCTGTAAGGATTTAAGAGAGTAGCCGCTGTATAATATATGCCGTGGGTATCATGATCGGTCGCGAACATTCATTCCAAGTTGTTTGCACTCATTTTCCGAATGTTTTCAGCCACAAATATTTTTCCTTACATAATTTTGATTCCTTGGTATTTCATCTACATTATAGATTTTTCATCATACGCCCTTCTCATTTATTGTTTTAAAATAAAACTTTTTTTCGTCAAGTGTTCACAATGAAGGCCATTTATCGATTTCACAAATTTCATGATTATTTTCTTGTTCTTGCTATTACAATCAACATTGATGCGAAGAATTCGCCGAACATGGTCGGAGAAAGAGCTCATGCACTGAGGCACGTTAAGAAAGATGAGATATTTCAGAGAGAAAATCGCTCAGTATGTAAAGAATACCTCGACAAATAAAGACTTCTATTATACGATATGTCGATAAGAACATGTTTAAAAAAAGAAAATTGGGTCGAGAATATGGCAAACGGCAGAACAGAATGGAAAATTGTGTGGTAAAATAAAATTATTAGCAGAAATTGGTTATCCTATCATAAAGACAATAGCCATTCCCAAATAGAGGAATCACTGATGCAAATGTACAATCATATTCGAAATTATATACTAGAGAGACTAGAAAGATGTTCATTTATTTGAGAGATGAAATTAAAAATGCATGTCGAATAAGTTAATTTTCTTTAAATTAAATATAACATTCATTGGTGAATTTTATCTGAAAAACTTCAAATGATTCATGTTGCTAAACATTTGTATATAGTTAATGTTTGATGTAATAAAAAAAGCAATATGATTTAATCAGAAACAAAATTATATCAGAAATCATTAAATCAGACCTACGTTACGTGTGCGATAAGAAACAGTCCTGGCAACTACCAATATATATTAATCCAGTCGCGTTGGCAAATCGACACATCAGTGACTGAATTCACCCCGCAATGGCACTACCGAAGCTTCTGGTCGCGTTGGTCGTCGTGGCAGGTGCGGTTTGGCAGGCCATAGTCTGCGCCGAAGTCTACCCGGATGAGAACGAGTACACGACGGACCTGGTGTTGGGAAGGCGGAACATCTACGACAAATTCGCCTCGAGCGAGGAGGTGAGAAAGAGCGCCAGCTGGCTTGGCATGAGGGTCGAGGAGAACCGGACTTTCAGCGCACCCGAGGGCACCCTGATCACCCAAGTCACCGCGGTCAACTGTTGGAGAGACGGCACCGAGGCTGGGGTGAAGCTCGTTGCCGGTGGCCTTCGCAAGTCCTTCGTCACCCTCAACTTCCTCAGCGAGAGGTTCTACAGTATCTGCTTCACCGTCGATCTCTACGCGATGTAATCCTCACAATTGTACTCGCTCGATTGTCATAGGATCGCGCGTGTGATGCTATGCTATACAGAACGAACGATTACCAGTTGAATAAAGTTGAATTTTCATCGTACACTATATACATATATATGCGTGAGCTCCGTTCTCTCTCGTATAGTCATATATCAGGGCTTTCCATTGCCAAGAAAAATGTATATGCGCTTTCAGAAGTTTTTGCCAGAGTGACATTATATTTGTGGAAAAATGTTTGTGAAATAAAAACATCAAGTTCACATTTCAGATGTCACCTGTTTGAACAAGTGCCGTTATTACGCAAAATATAATACTTCTTATTACAATTATATTTTAATTTCTGTTTTTATTCACACGCCTACGCATACCATACTCGTGTCATTATTTAAACCCCACAAGAAAGGCAGAGCATTTCTTCGTTCATCAAGTTATTTTAGTTCGACTCTCAGAGTCAGTCTGCAGCTGTATAGTCTCTCAGTTAGGGAGGACGTCTCTAGCTGCAACAAACTACAACATTCAAAATAGAATTGATTTTATAATATATCTTTCACAGAATATTGATTTAGTATATTATGCACCCGAGCGAGGTTAGGCGATTTCGGCGCAAACTTTTTTCGTGCCGAAATAGCCTAGATGAGCGAGGTGCATATACTATTTTTCGTACCCCGCGGCAGAAAAGTGCCATTCTTTGCAAACGCCAGGACGCAAAGTAGGCACTTTACTGCCGCTGGAACGAAAACTTATATACAGCTGTATATATGTACATAAAAAATCAGTTCTGTTTGATTAGCTCTCGGTAAAATTAGCGTAACAACTTTGTACGGCTCATGTTGCATGTATTTTGATTCTCGACACGAGCAGAGACGTTGGAAATAATTTTTGAGACTCGGTATACGAGCGTGGTCTAATTTGATGACAGTTGAACATTGAACCAAGGCAGAATTATTGGCCTATTATAGGACTTTGAGACCTTATATAGAGAGGGGTTTGTGAAACAATGCATAGATTGAGTGCGAATATGTAAACGTCTGCGGGGTAGTTTAAGCTTATATGTAAAGCTCATTCGATTTTGTCATAGTTTGCATCGTACTTGGGAAACACCTCATTCAAACTCCTACCCAATAGTAGTAAGAAATGGAGAATAGTGAGAATACCCAAGATTTAAAAATAGTTTTTTGGAAAACATAGGAGATTTTTAGGTCATGCGATGAGCTGTCATTTGTGAACTGTATAGGTTACCCAACTCCATTGGTGGCTTGAGTAGTTTCCTTTTGTCTCTACTTCAGTTGACCGAGATGACTAAAAATCGATCAACTTCTACTCCAGTATTCAAATACCGCTGTACAAGTCAAAATACGAACGAGTACTTTTTCAATAAGGAAATATCGGTAATCACACGCTTCGTTTGGCATACTGGAAGTTCCTGTCGCTCGTAATATCTTTCAATCTTGATGAATATTCATCCGCTGCCGCGTGGTGAAACGACTGCCGTTCATTCAATACTCCGCCGTGACAAATAGAAGGATCGCCGAGAATTTCTTTAAAATACTTTCATCAACATTTCCTGAAAGCAAAGGAGCATAACGAAAGTGGACGACGCGCGTTCCGGGAAAATTAACTTTTCACCCGCGTTCTTAATTAGCCCCCGCACGGCACGAGACCGAAAGAGTAGCTACCGTTTCGGTGAGTGAGTACAAGCAAAGATCATCGCGCAGGGTAGGATATATATATACACTTATAACACACGCACAGCCGAGCGGTAATAATTCGCCGACGCAGCGTTTGCGCGTCGTTCGAAAACCCATTCATACATCAAAAGGGCGGGAGCGAAAATTCATTTGCCGCGCGTCCCTCGGCCTGTACGCGGCTTTGACAAAAACACAATGGGACGCAATGAGAATATGCTCGCGCGCGCGCGCCAGCTGCAGCTCTCGGTTACGTTCTTAAATAACCATATACACGCGCGCGCGACCACCGGCTCGCAGTGTGTCAAAACGCCCGTCGTTACACGACGGACAAATTGATTTTGCCCTCGACGAGTCGCGGCGGGCGACTTTACAATATGCGAGTCGCACTGCACACGCACACAAAGTACCCGCGGGTTCGCGCCGCCATTGGGACTATGGCTGCCGGTGAAAATCACATTGGCCGAGGGGCCGTTGAGGGAGAGCCGGGTCGGTTTTAACGGCTCTGCCCAGTCGCGGCTTGCGAGTACAGTATATATAGATATGTGCACACGATGTAAGTTGCGCGCCCCGCGTAATTGATATATCGGTCCGCGCATCCTCTCTCTCTCCAACGGCGGCCTCGTAAAACGCGACGATAAAATGCTAAGCTCTATACGCGGCCGGCAATTTTCAAGCCGTACCCCCGACGCGTTGTATTATTTTCAAGGGAATATGGCTTTTTAATCCCTCGGGAGGTACGCACAGCCGAGAGAAACAGCTGCCCGCGTACCATATATATCGCTCCGCAAATCGTAATTCGCTCGCGCGCCAACTACGTGCCGAGGATCGACTTGTTTACGAGCCGATCGCTGGTACATGCTCCTCGCAACCGAGGCACCGAGTTAGTGTGTCGAGTTGGTGTGCGCGCGAATTTTTCACCAGTAGCTTTGCTGCCTTGTATCCGCGATGCGCTTGGCTCTGCTCGAGAGACTCTCGGACGGAGTGTCCTTGTTGACGTGTGATGTATGTACTTATTGTACGGGGGCAGTACGTGGTAGTAGAGTCGTTTCTACAATAAATTCAAGCAACAGTTTGGGTTCAGAGACAACCATATCTTGTTTAGTTAAGTTTTCAACGTACCATTGTTGAGATTCTACATTGATAAACGCTTTCATCGAAAATTGATGCACATATAGTGATTACACGTATTCGAGTATGTGAAAAATAATTGGGGTTGACGGCGAGGGAGTAATAAGGATCCAGATCGAAACTCGTCCTCGGTATCCTCAATTGTCGCGTACACGTCCATGTACTCATTGTCGACGTAATCTCAATAAATATCAATTATTTTCAAATATTATCAAATATACACAAAACTTTCAGCACTAGGAATATTTTCAATAACTACTAGTAGACTGTTTACAGGCAGAATCTCTACTTTATTTATAGAATTGTACAAACTTATATAACAATGACCAAAGTGCATGTTGAGACATGCTTAGAAGTTCCCACGAAGATTCCGATTATTCTCCCGCGTAGACTAGCACATTTCGGCTTTTTCTTCCATGAATATGGTCTTTCTATTTTCACCGTGAAATTCAACCACATCAGTTGATTTTAACTTGATCAGAGTACAGAGAAGGGATAATTCATCTTGAACTATGTGCTTCCTCACAACTAAACCTAGAATGTGTGAATCCATCATATCGATGATTGATCCAACTACAGGTAAGATTCATAAGACAGCTTGAATAGCCGGCACAAAGTATTTTTCGAAACAATTTAATTTTATCATAAAAAATAGGATCGAATACTCTCCTTGAAAACGGACCACAAAGCTATCGGCCCTCAATCACCATCGGATCTGGAGACGTATATACACGAGCGTTCACACGTATATATATGCGGAGCGCGAGCGGGCGCGAGGTTGCAGTCACGTCGCCGGTGCGCGCGGGGCAATTGCTAAAGGAAGCGTATCGGCCGGCTTAAACGAAGGAGATTGGGCTGCGGGGGGAAAAAAGTAATTGAATTCGCCGCCCTCGAGTGCGGCCCCACGGGCCAATTCATCAGCGCGTTTAAAGGCTGATCGGTGGTCGCGCGCGGCCGCTAATTCGAGAAGTTCGCCCCGAAAAAGATTGCCGACGTGTACAGCGGCTGTTTTTGCTCTCGGCCCAGCTCGGCGGAGGGAGAGAGAGCGAGAGAGAATCCGTGGGAGCCCCCGAGACACGTCGCGGTGGTCTTGCTCCTGAGAATCCGTCGCCCTTTTGTGCCCCGCGCGCGCGCGCATTCCTTTTATACGCTCGAGCTGTGCGGTAATGCGTTTTCCGCTCGGGCGAGAGCGGGCTTGCGGCGCGGAACGCGCAATTTCGCGCCGCCGGCCGGGGGGGCGGCTCCAATTGTTTCGACCGCAGAAGACGCTTTAGCCGCGCGCGGCTTTTCCTATTTTCTTTTTTCTCCCGCGCATTGTCAGCCGCGCGTAATTTATGCCGCCGCCGCCGATATTCGCGCGCTTGTCCCTGATGCAACGCGGACTACTTATTCGCGGAGCGACGCGAGGCTCGGTATCCCCCGCAAGCGCGATATTGCCACTTGGCTTTTTATGAACGGAGGATGTGGCCAACGCGAATTGGGCGTTTACAACTTCCTATCCAGAGCAGAATGGCGGGCGCGGATGTATAGTGCAATAAACCTCCGTCCCACGCGAGCGTACTGTCCGATCGTTTTCTGCCCAGCTTCTTCTTTTTTTCTTCTTCTTCTTTCTCTTCAGCGAAGCGCTGCGTTAAGCTGTTGCGATCGGGGGCTGATTTTTTTCTTCTCTCTCTTTCTCTCGCTCGCGATTGAAAATTCAATTGCCGTTCGCGGTATATAGGAGGCGGGATATATCGATCCAGCTACCGCATCGTCACTTTCCCATGCAACTTTTCGAATGAAATCGTTATCTCCGAGCGGCTATACAAGTGTCGATCGGGTCTTATTGTGTATGAATTTTACAATCGAGACTACCGAGAAGAGCCGCGCGAGCTGCCGAGGGTATATAGAAGTGGATTCGCGCGAAACTATACAAGTTCAGCTGTATAGTGGCGTTATGGGGGTTCAAAATTTAAATATAGACATCTGCGCGATCTTAGTTTCTTACACTTTGTATGTATCCGCGAGTCGATTCATACTGTTTCTTCGGAAACACAAGCCGAATGGGTTGAACGAATGAAATGTTAAATGCGCGTATGGAATATTTATAAATAATGATTGTTGTGATGTACACATATTGTAAGGTAGCATTATATATGAAAAAAAAAAAAGATTCTTTTCAGAATAATCCACTATTGCCCATTATAAAAGACGAGCACTGCCACGATGCTCAACTGCTGTTTTTAATTAAAGAAAGTGAACGAGATTTACTTAATCAGAAAATCCAATGTAGTGTGTAAAGTCAAGATTCTTTTGCCCATGGAAAAATATCTTGGAAACTTGAGTTGGATTGGGAAGTATTTGAAAATACACAACTAATTAAGCTCCTTATACAGATTTCCTCCCAGTTACAACTTCATATTCATGTACTAAAATCTGGTGTAATTAAGTTCCTTCGAAACATATGAAAATATAGTATTTTAATATGTACCAGAGGAAATATACGGCATTACATCACAGTTGAAGTTTTCTTCCCGACGCTACAACTAGTTTATTTTTCCCCGTACTCATTCCGAACTTGAATTCCCTGCATACTGTATACTCGAGCTGTTGTACCTGAACTTGTATTCCATGTCGCGTGGAAGTAATAGGCCTCCCTCGCGTACTCGCTTCTTTCAGACTTATCGCTTTGCCTTTGGTAGTTTGTAGCTCAGTTCCCTTATAAAGATTATCCATGTTGTTTTATCGTTTTAGATTCTCTCAATCTACTGGATTGGGCACGTTCCACAAGCGGTGTGAGATATTCCCAATTTCCTTCTGATTCCATCTCTTCCCAAGCTGTGCATTATTACGTTTCCCATATAATACACACAATCTCGATCTCAAGCTCGCGATCGGAGCAAACAAAGCTTCGCTCCCCTCGAGTCCAATCAAACTCGCGATCCCGAGTGAAAATGTTGAGCGCGGGAAAGCAGCTCAGCCAACGCAAACGAACAGCGGCTCATTATGCGCTGAAGGGCCAAACGAGCGTGGTATAACAGTCGCGGCTGCTCAATGCCGTTATACGCTCATCTCTCGCCCGACACATCCGGGCACAGCTGAAAGATCAAAATGACAACGAATCAAGGGGGCGCTTCGATACAAATTCGTTCGGTTCCATTTCGCTCGTGAATATCATGTTGACTTGGCTGCAGCTTACTGCACTCGCTTTGACTGCTTCTTGGGCGTCGAGTTGTATCCCGGTTTACGCACCTCATTGCCTGTATATAATACGAAGCGCCGCTCTCGCACTTCCTTCATTCCGCGAGACATGATTAAGCCCCATTAAATATATATAGATACGGCCCGGGGCTCAGACGCGGGGCGAAATTACCCGTTCGCGGAACGCGCGCGCGTATACGTATGCTTATATTGGCGTGGTCTCACCGGGAAAGGAACTTTACTATCGAAAAATTGTCCGGCCCGTTTTCATCTAGTTACGCTGCGAGCGTTGTTACGCGCGGTTTATTGTCGGAGCGCGCTCGTTTTTTTCTCTCTTTCACTCTTTACGTCGCGGCGTCGTTTGCACGCAGCAAAGAAAGCGCGCAAGACGACGCACGAGGCAGCGGCCGGAAAACTGGACGTGCAATCGTGTATAGGCTTGCGGACGCTATATATGCGCGTACGAGTGCGATTTTTCCTTTGACTAACAATGAAAATTGACAGGCTTGCGGTATATAGATTTCGCGAGGACTATATAGTTCGTGGATAAAAATTCCTGCGAGAAAAGCTGTTTCCTAATTGTGAGAAAAAAAGGATATTCTTGTAAAGTCGGGAGTATACTCGGTAATGTGTAGATATTTTTTTTTGTCAGAAGCAAAATCTAAGCCAATGATAAAAACTCGTCGCGGTGAAGTGAACATTTGGTTGCCAGAGAAGATTTGGTTTTTTATTTTTTTTTTTATTTTTTTGTGATCTTCTGTATTATTTTGGAGCGAATAACTCCTTGGGGTATTTGATTATAGGACAAAACTTCCAACTTCATTCGCTCGATTTTAAAGGGCCATTCCAGTCTAGAATTTGACAAAAAATTCAAACAAATCACAAAAAAGTCATAGGAAATCACCAGTGATTTCGAAGTGAATAGCCCCTCGCGATCAAATCTATTGCTGAAAGTTTTATCTATATAATATTGACGAAATTCAATTTTCAAACGAACGAGAGTCGCATAAGCTACAAACTTCTTCAAAAGAGGAATCGAGTTTTTGGAAAAGAAAGAGAGAAAGTCAAGTTGGATTGATAGGTATACCATGGCCAAGATTATGTTTTTCTAACAAAAAGAAATCCCTCGCATGGCGAACCCTTTCGCTATCCATAGCTGCGGCCTAAAGAATCATGCAACTTGAATGTATTGCCGACCACAATGATACCACAACGCCTCACTCGCTCGGCGGATTTCTCCTGTTCAATCATCTAAACACAACAAATATTTAATCAACAAGCCGATAAGTATTCCCGAGTAATTGAAACGCTCGAGCGTTATTGTTTCCCACGTGATGGGTCGCGCGAGACAGCGATAACGGTCTGCTCGCGGCCTGCATATTGCAAAATTGAAAAGACTTGCTCTTGCATGTAACAATTGAGTCGGAATAATTACACGGGTCTGACAAATACTTTTTCACCCGCGCGCGCGAGCACAATCTAACGACCCGCGCCATAACACTGCAATGGCACAATGGGGGTATATATACCGTCGCAATAGCCATGTCATTATCGTCACACGCAGGCATATAGTTTCCGATTCTCTATGTAATAACAATGTGATTCCATTGATAGGTCGATAGGCAGCAGTTCAAAGACACGATGGGTACAGCTAATGGCTCGCACAGTATGTATTACCTACGTCGTATTCCTCTACTCTCTGTTCTCACTGCTCGCAACTATTTATGCAAAGCCAAGACGTCATGGATATACCTATACGTATATATACATACACTCTTGACGGTATATACGGGCTTTGAAAAAATCTCTCGCTGATCGGCATCAAGATAAACCAAAGCTTTTCCTAAATATCAATGAGACGATCGAGGTTGAATAGAAGATTTTACATTCATTCAGCCAAATCAATCTTCACTTCGGGGAATTGAGGTATTTTGAAACATTTCTGCCGAACAGATTGAATAAGTCTGATGTTGGAAAGTGATCGTAGATTCTTTATAGGAATATCAAAATATTGAGCACCATTGAAATCTGCAACCCAACTACTGGTGGGATTCACCCAACAAAATAAAAAGCGCGAGATAATTTAAAATATTAATTTTTCGTGGGATCCAATAGTTTTAGGTTTTTCGAATATAATTTCGTTGGGAATTTCACCAAGCACCAAAATCTAACACTTGAACGTGTTCTCGCAGAAAATAATATTGATTCCGGATGGCTGCGATTTTGAAATACAATCACCCCGCCGAAAACAAAATCGCAACTCGCTGGCAGTAGAGTGTCGAGTAGCATCGAAATCCGGAGTGGTGTTGCGACCATACCGAGACAATATCTGTGCCTCTTACGAAGCAAGACATATCTTGGAATGTGACCGCGAAGAATAAGACACATGTCGGAATTATTCCCCCGTGAAGAAAAACAAAGAAAGAGGTTAAACCACAACCGAAACGTACATAAAAGGATTATTTTTTTGTCAATTATAACCTACTCATTCTAAGCTTTCATTCCATATATTTTTTTACGTCGGAAAATTCTGGGATGTGCGCCATGTATTCTTTTTGCGGGCAGACCGCACAGCAGACTCGACATGTGTCTTTCTTCGTTAGAGGTACTAATATGATCTTGGATCGCGGCGGCAAGAGTAGAACATTCAAGCAGAATAAATAACGAATTAAAAATAATCGCAGAGTCGGACGTGGGATGAGGCATGAGCGATCGCGAGCCCTATTACGAAGTAGGTACGCGTATCCCTTCATCGGGAATCGCTTCGATGAGAGAGTGCGGAGCGAACCTTTGACCCTTGAATCATCGAGAGCCACGGCGCTGGCCACGCGCTCGCCGAGCCAGCCCATGCAGACAAAGAGGCGCTGGCGCGCGAGCGGTGCGAATTATCAACGAGCGGGAAATCCCGCGGTAGCGTTAATGATAAGGCGCAGCAGCTCTCGCGCACATCAAGACGAAAGCAGCCCTCGTTATATTATGCGCGTGGATCGAGCGGCTCTCTGTAATCGAGCGCCGCTGAACGAGCGTGCGTCTGATGAGGGGATGCGCACCGCGCGTCTCTACGGTCGCTTTCCACCCGCTGAATTAGTTATGTACCGATCCAACTCGCCAGCCCCGGCTTGTTTGCTCGCTGATATGCCTTCATTATTCAATTCAACTTCTTTTTATTCAGGGATGTTCGATGTGTCCGTATTCCAAGTCATGTAGCCCAATCAGAGTCCTTTGGAATCCGCCGGGGACGATTGCGCGTCTGAACAAGTCGGGCGGTTACTACTTGGCGGATCATTCAAGAATGGATTCTGGTTTGCATTGGTTGTAGGGAAACCTCGGGGAGGGACTTTTTGAAAATCGTCATAGTGAAATTTCATACAGCAGACAATTTCTAGTCTACATAAGCTCCGGGTGATACAGCTGATTATGCGAAAAGCAACAGTATATATTCAAAACAGTAGTGTAAACCGACATTCTTGTCTCTGCGGAGACCAATACTTTTAAGCGAATTATAACGTGGAACCTGGCGAGATGTATACACTTTACACAAAAATACTCCACACTGTTTGACAAGCTTCATGGCACAAGTAATTCTCGTCGTATCCAATTGCATCCAGCACGACACGAGAACCCCGGCATTAATTCGGCTCATGAAGAACCGTAAAGTCTTCAGCTGTATATATACGCCGGGGCAATTGGAAATGCGCGTGCTTGAGCACTTATTTCGTACAATAAACTTAGCTCGCTAAGTGCAGCTGATGTGCAGCTGATGATTCGCGAGCTCACGTATACGCGTGTATATATATGCGCGCGCGCGAGCGGGTAATGCTCGCTCGTAATCGCTCGCGGAGAGCTCGGGCATCCTCGTTTAAACACTGAACTAGATAGCGGCTCGCGGCGGCGGCGGCGGCGGCGATGTAACGCATTATTTAAGCATGAAATTACGCGGGCCCCGAAGGGCCAGCTGCCAATTGCCACCGGAGTGGAGAATAAGCTCTCATCGACGGTGTTAGAGTCGGGGGGCCGCGCGGCAAAAACGGGCCCGATCGATTAGCGCGCGACTCGAGCGTGCCCGACACGAGCGTGACCGACGCGCGCGGCATCATCAGCTCCCATATCCGCGGCTCTCCCGCGCGCCAGCTTCACAAGCAAAAACCCAGCTCTTGACGCCCCGGCAAAACACCGGCCGGCCCGCGCGCATACACATCCGCGCGGCCGACTATTCAATTTCGATCGAGCCTCGATTGGTGCACGGCACCCATACCAGCTCGGGTATGCGTGCAGTCGTCTTTCATGCATCGCTACTTGAACCCGTGCGCGTGCGAAACAGTCCTCGCGGCAGTAACTCTGGGGGGAATAGTAACTGTTGGCAAGCCTAGAATATTTCATGTGGAACGTTGATGTTAGTGACATTGACAAATCTATTTACCAGATAATTATTATAAATAAATATAAATATTAAATATTGAATATTCGGAAGTCATCCGTTGCAACAAAAATATGGTTCCAATGAAGACAGCTGAAACTGTCTGAACTGAAAATGATGATTTTTAAAATTATTCAGAGAATTATACTTCGTATGCATGAATCACAGTTATGATGAGCGTGTACAAAAGAGCACCTGCGAACTATTATTGATTGTATTAGAAACTGGGTGGTAACATCGTATCATTACACATTAATATCCAAGATTAATAAGAACCATTGGACTGCTGTGATATTTTTGAAATATGTAACTCAAAATTCGGTATAGAATTTCAACGCAGGGAGCAGACGTTATTTGAAGTAGGAATCAATTCATATTTGTCTTTAGATATTGAGAATAAATTGTACTCGAATGATTTATCATCAACTTGGCGAATGTTTTACATTGATATTAGTTATCAATCTGCTGATGATAAAAAACGAAATTATAGAAGTATCACCTGCAGATTTGGATTTATACGAGCCTATCAAATCTGTAAAAGTCAATATTAAAAAGGCCCAGCATAAATCTTATGTTGGAACTAATAATATAAGGAGTGATTTGCGAGATTATAATTAAAATTAATAATTGAAAGGTGCTATAAAATATGTATGTGACTATTTTCAAGGTATCGAACAGAGAAATGTACATATATTATACCTTAACAGATCAAAAATAAGTGGGCGAGCAGAGCCAAAATGGCTCGAACATATTTCATCAATAGAATAGCCAATCACGATGAAAGATTTCGTTCGATTTTTCCTTAATCTTCATTTATTTCAGAATAACTTTGGTTCTCATATTTTTTTTCACTTTAGAGTATATAGCAAGATTTTCTAGGCTCCAAAATTAAGAAAAAGGTCCAATTTTCAAAAATTTCGATTTTGGGTACAACTTTCACATGCATGCATATGAAAATCTAAAAAAAATTCCGAGTGTTCTGATGACGGATATCAATAAATTTATCCAGACAGACTCACAAAAGAAAATTTGACCTTGCCCACGTGGATCATCCCATGTATGAACATTAATATTATACACATTTTTTGTATAATAAAAGATCAAATTTATTACTCACAAGTATTACACTGGAAACATCTTATATTATTTGGCGTACGCTTAATCAACAATGTCAACGTAATTAAAAGATTTTTTCTTGTATCGATGATACAAGATTGAAAATATGATAAAATAACTGAAAGATTGTAGTTTCTACGATTTATTGTCAGTATACATTCTAAATAGTATCATTATTCTGTAAGTCAATTACAATTCTAGTATAATCATTGTTCATCATAATACAAGTTTCTTCCCAAGAAAGAATAGATTACATTTTGATACCATTTTTAAATTTTTATTTTAAAGAAACATGTAGGTATAAGAATTGTTAGTGTTGAGAAAATGTATAGATGGCGCATTAGTACTATATCTCTGATGAGCACAGAGCACTATAGTTTTCTAACTAAAAAATCATGAAACTCGAGTAAACTTGTATCACATGAAAAATTTACTTCGTTCGTTCAATCAATAATCCAACTTCACACAGTGATTTTTCACTGTGAGCATTTGAGAGAGTTCTTCATTTTATATTAAATTTCATCAATCGATTATCATTCATTCGATCGACCGAAAGTTTGCCATGGGTGATTTTCGATGACGAAGAAAAAACTCCATTAGCAAAAATTTCCAAAAGATAGAACAGCCTCACACAATTCTCTAATCTGAAGTTAAATAATTGTCCCAGTTTGTGCGTGTGTATGTGTGTGTGTGGGTGTGTAACCGATTGTGATTTACGTTCTTTATTTGATTTCGAAATTTTATACAGATTCATTTATAATTATGATATGAATTTGATTTTTTACTTTTAGCCTCTACTGCTATGACAAACAATTCACTGTTTACACTATTTACTTATTCTTTTTGAATTTGTGAATTTTGCAATTTTGAATCAAGAAATATCGATTAATGAATATTAAAAACATCTTTTGTTATACCAAATGCTTATGTGAATTTAATTTCAATTAGTCAATATTATTATACGCATTATATGCCCCGTACACGTACTTTCAAATAAGATATTCCCAGCTCGTGTAATTTCGCAGATTAGAAACTTACTCACTATAAATGTAAGGATCATCAACTTGAGCGAAACTCAAGATGCAAGTTGAATCAACGGTTTGTTTTCCGGCAGTATAAGACTGTAATTTATCATCAATAAAAGCGTAACCTAGTAGTACAACCACGATAATGTTTCAATAAACGTATACAATAACAGATTGAATTACCAGTCCTGCGCACAAGAACATTTTAATAACTCGCTCTCTAACCAGCCGCCTGTAACAAAAGAAAATTTCTCTCGAATAATAACTAGTTAAATTCTGGTTGTTTTCCCCGTACTTGCGCGCTTCGTTTTCTCGCCACCATTGAAATCTCTGGGCCCGGTATAGGAACGGACGAGACATATAACACGAGAGCGATTAATTAATTAAAGCATAACACACACTCGCCGGGGCGATTGCTAAACGCTCCTCGGCCGTGTACATCGTCGAGATAAGGCAATATTGCGCATAAACCCACCGCGAGAGTCCATTATCAATAGCATATAAAATATAAATATAAAAAATAAACAAGCCACGTGTTAATCCATATGGCAACAGCTGTCTCGCGCGCCGCATCCTTTTGAATATTCATCCGAGCCAGCCGAGGCGTATATGTACACAAAGTTGATGCAGCCGTAATGAGCTGCGTGCCGGCAGTCGATTAAGCGCGAGCGCGCGGGCGAAAATCAGCAAAATATATATAAGCCGCCGCGCGCGAGGAGCAGCTTATGCCAAGGCAAACAGAATATACATGTATGTACGGGGGGGAGCGCGAGGCTCGGTCGGAAAATCGTGGCTCACGCTAGGCGGATCACAGAGAGTCGGGGCCGCGCGCGCGCGGCGCCCCGTAAAAGTACAAGGCTCGCGTGAAAGAAGCAATAAATTAATAAGCGGATGAATTAATTACGCGGCGCGCAAGCGCCAGCCACCGCCGCCAGCGAGAGATACGCATCTCTCGCCCACTCGCGCGGCATATTTGCATTCGCGATTTTCCCGCATATACGGCATTAGCATAATCGTCCTTTTCGTGAGGTCGCGTATATCCACACACACGCGCGCTCGCGGATTTTCGTGTCGGATTTTTCATTTTCTTTGCTCAACGATCGTATCGGGCAATTGCGATCTCGCGTGCCGCGCGACTCGGGTGATATTCGCGCGCATATACACACGAAAAACGCCTCGGGCGCGATTACTCGGCGCGTTTACCCCTCGATTATCCGCGGCTGTGTGTGCGCGTGATGAGGAAAACGCTCGGGTTAATTAGCGTCGCCCGCGAGTGTGTCGTTGCTTTGGTCGGCTGTGGCCGAGACATCGTCAAGTTCCGGACTGCTCTAGCGTCCCGGGAAGAATTTCAGAAAAGGCGATCGCCCCCTTTTTTTCAAGTTCTGCGCGGCGACGCAAATTTTGTGTGTGACGAGGTTCAGGGATATATCCAATGACCCGTGTCTTTTGAAGGAATACGGGAAAGAACGTGAGATCCGAGTTATTTTCATCGCGAGCTCAATTTTTCTCGACGCGTACGGACTGTTTGATATTGCCGCGAGTCCATGGAAATGAAATGGGCTTGATGCATTGTGCACATACGCTATAAATAGAAGGATTATTTGTAATCCAGGCCGCATTATGGCAATTTCGATCCCGTAATACTCGCGCCGCTTCTTAGTAACAATGTAACTGCACCGTAAATTCCGAACATCCCATTAGATACACACGTTATGTACGTAAAAGCGTGTATTATACACAGGTGCAACTGCAGTATACCGGTTTCCCTGATATGTAGCGATTCTATTTCTTTCGTACGATTTACACAGGCGTATACGTCAATTCAATCTATTCTCTGCGCGCATGTACAGACGCGAAGCTCGTGCTCGAGTCGACGCGCGTTTTCCCCATAACTTGACCTTTCTCTTCGATTTATCGATAATTCCGTTCCAGAGTCTATAGAGCCTAGCAGATATATAGACACTCTTGGATAGTGCTAACTCGAACGCGCGCAAAATGACTGTTTTCTCCGGGGCAGTTACAAGCGGAAATACTCGTAGTTTCACTATTTCTGCTACAGTGTATAGCTCATCATGACTCGAATGAAGACTAGATTCTTTTTATTTACAAACGACGATTGTTGAAAAGAAGAGACAAAGAAGTGCATTGATTATGCAAATATATGTTTTAATACATGTCGAATAGTTCAAGGGAAGGAACTATGTATCAAGCGTTGAAGTCCGATGTAATACATATCTGAAAGAATCGACTGTAGGTACAGAAAGTTCTATTATCATTTCTTATGCTCTCCGTCTCGTTTAGATACATTCAAATGGATCTAACAAAAATAAAGTATATAGCTTAGTTATATACTTTATTTTTGTTACTTATAGTTAACATTTTAGTTAACAACTTATAGTTAACACGGAAATATCCAAGTATGTTTCCAGCAGGTATTCAAGTTGAGAATTGTCACAAAATGAACGCTTAAACACCGAGAAAACTTGAATTTTAACATGTTCCTTAACGGCAGATGACTTTCGAAAAAATATGTCGCTCAAAGTGTTCTCACGGGCCAAGTGCGCGGTTCGATTTCACCGCGAAAAACCTGGGGCAATAAATCCACCGATATAATGATTATAAATTCATCGGCGCGTCGTGGCAATTTGAATAACGTGATTAAGAGCGAGTGCGCCTAATTTACAAATCGAACTCGTGTTTTTGCCCGCACCCGAATCCGGGATCGTTCTTTGCCAAGGGAATGTAACGAGAATTAGAGCCGCTTTTATCTTAATTAATATCAGCGATTTAACAGACGTTTTTGCGCCCCCGTATACTTCTTTTTCTTCTTCTCGCTTACTTCTTCTTCTTCTTCGTCTTTCCGCAAAAGGAGTCGGCTTACGCGCGCGGCCCGACGGTAAAACACACTTACAAAACATTCCGTGCGCTTATCGCGTATATATACGCGAGAGCCGGTAAGTCGAAGAACTGACGCCGAGCTCGAGAATTTCGCCGCTCGCGCACGCGAACTCCCGACTCGTTCGCTCGCTCGCCCCCACACGCACGCTCGGGTTGTTTTATACTCGAATTACATTACGCGGAAACAGGAGTGCTGGGTGAAATGCAGTTTATTCCGCTGTTACAAGGCTTCGCTTGAATGTATTACTTTGAATATTTTGGAAGAATGACTGATGTAGCTTAATTCGGCGATTTTACAATATTTTTGGCACGCTCATAGGGGAGAGAGGGGCAGGTTGTCAGTGTAGATAAGTTGGCAAACTGTGAATCTCCTCATTCATGCGATGGGGAAAAAAATCGTTGAATGCAATTTGTGTGAATTACCAGGTGTCCAGCGCTGTTTGTAGAAGAATGAGGTGATTTTAAGAAAATTTAGTTGATCAAAAGAAAAAAAAATTGTTAAAAGACTTTCGTTCTTCTCTAAATCTAGATAGTAATCAATGATTGTTAATAATGTGTCTTATATAGTTTTATTACCTCTATGATTCTGTAAAAAATTTTTTTTGAAAAGTCAAGTAGTTTTTGTTTTATATTGATTATTGTCATGTTATTCAATGGGAGGTAAGTTGGCAGAGATTTCTAGGGGCATATTAGCATACTGCGTAACATCTACTTTTTTCAGAAATGGTCATAAATCGCAAAATAACAACGTCTAGAGACACTAGCAGGTTTCACAACAGATAGGCAGTATCATCTGAGAGCAGTTCAAAAAATAATGCTGCATTTCCATTAACATCTAACAAATTTGAAACAATACAGCCACTCCCGAGAGCGCAAAAAAGAACAGATAATAAGCGAGTCTGTAGAAAAAGGAGCTAAGCTATTTTAACAGATTATTGTATCCAACACCAGCTTGCTGCAAAACAGAAGAAGACCCTCCAAAAAATAAACAATATTCATTCAATAAATCTTCCTTGTCAACTTGCCCTCTCCTATTGTCAACTTACCTCTACTGGGGGCACATTGTCAGCAATTCCATAGCTCAATAAATCATTTATTTAACAAAAATGAATTTATATTTAGCAGATATAAAAAATGCTATATACTGATAAGAGCGACTACTTTCATAGAGTAAACTTTGATATTTGCTATATTTCATTTTTCTTGTAGGAAAACGCTATCTTGTAAAAACTCTGCCTATCTGCCCCGCTCTCCCCTAAGGGACAAAGTTATGCGCCCAATTCCCTATTTGGCAAATCAAAATTATAATTCACTAGCAATAGTCTCTCGCTCGCTACCGCTCGCTCGAGTGTTTCATGGGCATACACAATAATAAGACTTACAATAATGAATTATAAAAATGAATACAAATAATCCTTTTAATTTCAAATATTTTCAACCATTAAAACATAGATACATACGAAAACGGTTATAATGAATTGTAGGGAATGAATTTGCACATAATCTATCGATTCGTAACAGTATAATTTTCATCATAACACTATTTTATGTTTTGTTTTAATTATTATTACAATACAAGTTACTAAAATATAATTTTTCTTTACGTTACACACCCACGCACAAATTTTAAGACATGTTCCGCATGAAAGCCTATTGAAAGATTGGTTAGATTTATCTTTTGATCAGTTATACCAAAAATCGTAACATACCATAATTTAACGTATTTTTCTCAATGCATTAATATTACAATTTACAACACCAATTTTCGAGAACGAATCTTACGCACACAGGTTGGCATTATTAAATTTTTCATTATAATGAATAAAATCGAATTTTACCGCGAATTTTCTAGAAGTTATGTATTTTCATGTGGTCATGTGGATGTACCCTTAAGGTATGTTGATCGTAGCTTCAATACATGTCGCAGCACCACGTGGATAGACATAACCTTGAAGTCAATTTAAAAAAGGAAAAATGTCTAATTTCGACTCTGATATATAATATAATATAATACAATAATATAAAGTTAATCCTCCGGTAATTTTCATGTAAAGAAATTTTTATGAAGGGTCGATTTGCATGAAAACAATATAGACGGATCGAAAGGAAATTGCATGCGCTTTGAGGTATCGTATTGAAATTTTTGAAAAAATCGATGTGTGGGCGTTAAAAATGGGAAAATGCATATTGGGTTTTTTTTCTTAGCCGATGAACCTTAGGAAAAAACTATGAAATAATTGTACGATGAAAATTTGGGTCTGACTGATCGATAGATCTTTGGAAGGGCTTTAGTGTTTCATGGTTGAAACTTTGAAAAAATTGATGCGTGGGCGTGAAATATGGAAAAAACTGATGTTTGGCAAGATGTGCCTCATGAATCATTAAAAAAGTACATGAATCAGCGTCGTGATGAAAATTCTGATAATACGGATCGATGGAGCTCATTGAGCATTTTTATTTTTCATCGTGAAAAACTGAAATATGACGATGCGTGGGCGTGAAATCCGTTCTTGAAAATTGATGGTTAACTTTGTGATTTTTCTGCGTTCAGAGAAATACGTGAAATCATGATATGATGTGATTTCGAGTATTTCCGGTCGGAAGAGTATTGAATGGGCTTCCTTATCCATGGTTGAAACTTTGGAAAAATTGATGCGTGGGCGTGAAATATGGAAAAAACTGATGTTTGGCAAGATGTGCCTCATGAATCATTAAAAAAGTACATGAATCAGCATCGTGATGAAAATTCTGATAATACGGATCGATAGAGCTCATTGAGCATTTTTATTTTTCATCGTGAAAAACTGAAATATGACGATGCGTGGGCGTGAAATCCGTTCTTGAAAATTGATGGTTAACTTTGCGATTTTTATGCGTTCAGAGAAATACGTGAAATCATGATATGGTGTAATACGTGAGATTATGATTTGGTGAAATGTCGGGTACGTTTGATCGAAAGAACATCGGATGGGCTTGAATATCCATGGAGAGAATTTTGGGAAAAATGATGCGTGGGCGTGAAATATGGGAAAAACTGACTTTTGTCAACTTGTGTCGCATAAACCGTTAAAAAAATCTATGAAACAGGGTCGTGATGAAAATTCTGATTAGAGGTATCGATAGAGCTCATTGAGCGCTTCAATCATTCATCGTGAAAAATTCAAAAATATTGATGCGCGGGCGTGAAGTAAGTTATTGAAAATTGGTGGTTTACTTTGCGATTTTTATACTTTCAGATGAATACGTGAGATTATGATTTGGTGGAATGTCGGGTATGTTCAATCGACAGAACATCGGATGGGCTTGAATATCTATGGAGAGAATTTTGGAAAAAATGAAGCGTGGGCGTGAAATATGGGGAAAACTGACTTTTGTCAAGTTGTGCCGCATAAACCGTTAAAAAAATCTATGAAACAGCGTCGTGATGAAAATTCTGATTAGAGGTGTCGATAGAGCTCATTGAGCGCTTCAATTATTCATCGTGAAAAATTCAAAAATATTGATGCGTGGGCGTGAAGTATGTGATTGAAAATTGGTGTTTACTTTGCGATTTTTATGCTTTCAGATGAATACGTGAGATCATGATTTGGTGAAATGTCGGGTATGTTCGATCGAAAGAACATCGGATGGGCTTGAATATCCATGGAGAGAATTTTGGGAAAAATGATGCGTGGGCGTGAAATATGGGAAGAACTTACTTCTGTCAAGTTGTGCCCCATAAACCGTTAAAAAAAATCTATGAAACAGCGTCGTGATGAAAATTCTGATTAGAGGTATCGATAGAGCTCATTGAGCGCTTCAATTGTTCATCGTGAAAAATTCAAAGATATTGATGCGTGGGCGTGAAGTATGTGATTGAAAATTGGTGGTTTACTTTGCGATTTTTATGCTTTCAGATGAATACGTGAGATCATGATTTGGTGAAATGTCGGGTATGTTCGATCGAAAGAACATCGGATGGGAAATCAACGAATAAATTCGGGCTTGGTGGACTATCCCAAGATGCTCAATCATTTGAAGATATTCGAACATGTGATAACATTATTTATGATAAATTTTATGAAGCATGTGTGGCAAGAGGCTTATTCAAAACAGATGATGAATGGGACAAATGCTTAGAAGAGAATTGTAATTTTCAATTTCCACATTCTATATGTCAACTTTTCGCATTTATTCTGTCTTTTGATCCAACCTGCGATGGTTCTACATTATTTCATAAATATAAAAAATATTTAATAGATCCAAAATTACCCGAATCTGTAGGTGTACAAAAGGCATTGAAATCTATTCAAAATATAATAATGTCTCATGGTTTGTCGTTAAAACATTTTGGTTTGCCTGAAATCGATCATGATATTATTTCTCAAAATATATCAGATGATGTGAGCGTAGAATCATACAACAATACCAAAATAGATATTACAACCTTGACATTGGATCAAAAAAATATCTTCGATACAATATCGCAGTCAATTAATGATGCAAACATGGAAAAATTATTTTTTATTGATGGTCCTGGAGGAAGTGGCAAGAGTTATTTACTTAATTCAATAATTCAATATTGTCTATACGAAAGTATACCAATTATATCAGTTGCATGGACTGGAATTGCTGCTATTCTATTAATCGGCGGTAAAACAGTCCATTCAACTTCCAAATTACCATTGAATTTGAATGAACAATCAACATGCAATATAAATCCTAATTCTAATCTTGGTAAATTGATGAAAAATATAAAGGTAGTAGTTTGGGATGAAATTTCAATGACCTCCAAACGCGCTCTTGAAATTATAGATACGTTCTTCAAAGATTTATGTGGTAACAATCAACCATTTGGTGGAAAAATAATCGTAGTATCTGGTGATTTTAGACAAACGCTACCCATAGTTCGTCATGGATGCGAGACACGAATTATAAAATCATGTGTAAAAAGAAGTATTCTATGGAGATCATTTACATGTTTAACATTGAAGAAAAATCTTCGATTAGTAGATGACAGTAGCAACTTTATAACATGGCTTTTGGATATTGGAGAAAATAGAAATTGTACACAATTTGAAATTGATAATAATGTTAGAGAAATTCCAAAAAAATTTATCACAAATAATAATCTCATTGATGACATATTTGGATCAGAAATTAACGAAAAAGATTTGGTATCAATAAAAGACAAAGTTATACTCTCACCAAAAAATAAAGATGTTTTGATAATTAATGAAAATATTGTTGAAAGAATTCATGGTGAAAAGAAGGTATATTTAAGTATTGATTTTATAAAAGATGAAGATAAGAATAAGTTATGCGAAAATATTCCTATTGAATTTTTGAATTCTTTAACGCCAAACGGATTACCACCTCATAAGCTGGTATTAAAAATAGGAGCTGTTGTCATTTTATTAAGAAATCTCAATTTAGACGAAGGTCTATGTAATGGAACGCGTTTGATTATAAGAAAAATGTTAAATTGGACTATTCACGCCGAAATAATTACAGGAAAATTCACGGGAAAAATAGTGTTGATTCCAAGAATAGATCTGATTCCATCTTCAGAAGAAATACCTTTTAATATGGTAAGAAGACAATTTCCGATAAGATCAGGTTTTGCAATGACCATAAATAAATCACAGGGACAATCATTCTCGAATGTCGGATTGTACTTGCCATCACCTGTATTTAGCCATGGACAACTATATGTAGCCTTATCTCGGGTAACAAATGAATACAATCTAAAGATCCAATTATCAAAAAATTTAATGCTTATAACAAATTTACAAGGAAAAATAAGGAATCAAGAAAAAAAGATTCTAACAAATAAAGATAAGATATTCATAAAAAATGTAGTATATCAAGAGATTTTCGAGAATTAGGACTAATTTACTGAACATCTGTTCGTGCAAGCAAATCCCATAGGATTACAACAATTCATTCATTATTATTACATTATTGTAAAATTACTCACATAATAATGTGTTGAAAATAAAAATGTTACAATATCGTGTTCAAAATGTATTACGCGCTGAATATCACGGCAGCGTGAAAGAGAAAAATTAAAGAATTCGATCATGTTAATAAATATGCGCTGAATACCACGGCAGCATTATCATTGGAAAAATAATACGTATTTAAGCATGTTAATGAAGTTTATGCGCTGAATATCACGGCAGCAAAATGAAAGAAGGAATTCAAAATTCAATTATGTTCATAAACATATATGCGCTGAATACCACAGCAGCATAATCATTAACCCATTAGCGCCTGGACGGACACTTCTCGGTCCATAACTGAAAGTTATTATCCATACATAATCGAAAATATTTTTTTATATATACAGAATGGCGACCGGCAGAAAAAAACATAGTTTCAAACTTCAACAATTTGTTTCTCGAAAACTATGGACTTGGAGGAAAAATTATTTGGCACAAAAAAGTCTTAAAATTAGTCAAGGAACACCCTGAGACTTGTTGAGAACCGTAGGAGGGAATTTTTTGAATTTCCATCAAAATTTAAAAACCAAAATTTGTGAAAAATCGATTGAAAAATATGAAAAAATTAAAAGTCTTATTTGACTAATACCAAAACTTTTTTGTCCCTGGAAAAATTTTTGTAAATCTCATAGTTATTGAGTAAAAGATTTAGAAAAAGATCTTTCGAGAACAAAATGACTGAAGTTTGAAACTACGATTTTTGATACTACGGTCGCCATTTTGTCTTTAAAAAAAAATTTTTTCGATTATGTATTGATGATAACTTTCAGTTATATACCCATGGACACGATATTTACTGGTTTCAAGTATGTAAAAAATGCAAAGGCTGAGAAAAATGATTCAGACGAAAAATTGTATCACAGAATTTCGGATTTTTTTTTAAATCGCTATTTTTCATAGGAAAACTCATTTTTGAATTTTCTAACCATTGCCACTCGAAAGAACGCCTTTTGAACCATAGGAGACAGTGGTTCCAGATTATATCCGATAAAATACATTGTACAGTGAGTCACTGAACTTTGGCATCGAAAAGTGTCCGTTCAGGCGCTAATGGGTTAAGAAAATATTGCGCATTCAAGCATGTTAATATAGATTACGCGCTGAATATCACGGCAGCGCAATAGAAGAAGAAATTCAAGAATTTACTTATGTTCATGAACATTATGCGCTGAATACCACGGCAGCAAAATCATTAAGAAAATATTGCGTATCGAGCATGTTAATAAAGATTACGCACTGAATATCACGGCAGTGCAATGGAGAAAGAAATTCAACAATTTAATTATGTTCATGAACAGTATGCGCTGAATAACACGGCAGCATAATTATAAAGAAAATATTGCGTATTCAAGCATATTAATGAAAATTACGCACTGAATATCACGGCAGTGCATTGAAAAAAAAACTGAAGAATTTAATTATGTTCTTGAACATTATGCGCTGAATACCACGGCAGCATGATCATCAAGAAATTATTGCGTATTCAAGCGTATTAATAAAGATTACGCGCTAAATATCACGGCGGCGCAATGAAAAAAGGAACTATATTCTGAATAAATATATTCCATATTCATACCACAGTAGCTTATTTATAATAAAAGAACATCAATAATTATATATTTCACAGCGAATAGAATATATATTATGATATAACGCTTATTACTCTGCATAATACGGCTACATATATGACTCTCTATAAATCCGCTTATGGATATGCGCCTCACCAATACGTCCTCGTCGTGAGAGTCGGGCAACATTCTCATCTAAAGTAGAATGGCAAACATTGGGTGGCTTAATTTTATTTTTAAAAATTATTATCATAATGAAATACTAATGATTCATTGAACATTACTACTATATCATAATTTCATGTATTTTTACGTATTTTCACGCATTGATATCATAAATTATAACACCAATTCTCAAGAACGAATGTTACGCCACCGCATCGGCATATTTCAATTTTTCACGATGAAAAATTTAAGCACTCAATGAGCTCTAACAAACTGTCTATTTCAAATTTTCATCGTGACGCAGATTGATCGATTTTTCAATGATGTATGAGGTACAACTTGCTAAACATCAGTTTTTCCCGTATTCCACGCCCACGCATCAAATTTTTCCAAAGTATCGATCATGGATATGAAAGCCCATTCGATATTCTTCTGATCCGACACACTCAAAATTACACCATTTCATACTTTCACGTATTTTTTTGAACGCATAAAAATCACAAAATAAACCATCCATTTTCAACTACATACTTCACGCCCACGCATCAACATATTTCAATTTTTAACGATGGAAACTTGAAGAGCTCGATAAGCTCTACCGATCTGTCTAATTCGAATTCCCATCAAGACGCAGATTGATCGAGTTTTTCAATGATTTATGAGGTACAACTTGCTAAACCTCAGTTTTTCCCGCATTCCACGCCCACGCATCAATTTTTTCAAAGTATATCATGAATATGGAAGCCCATTCGATGTTCTTCTGATCCGACATATGCAAAATTGCTTCATTTCATAATTTCACGTATTTTTCTGAACGCATAAAAATCACAATGGAAACTCCTAATTTTCAAGAACGGATTTCACGCCCACACATCGACATATTTCAATTTTACACAACGAAAAATTGAAGCGCTCAATGAGCTCTAACAAACTGTCAGATTTGAATTTTCATCGTGACGCAGATTGATCGATTTTTTTATCAATCAATCTTGTATAACTTGCTGATCAACAGTTTTTCCCGCGTTCCACGCCCACGCATCAATTTTTTCAAAGTATTGATCATGGATATGAAAGCCCATTCGATATTCTTCTGATCCGCCGTACTCAAAATTGCACCATTTCATAATTTCACGTATTTTTCTGAACGCATAAAAATCACAAAATGAACCATCCATTTTCAACTACATACTTCACGCCCACGCATCAACATATTCCAATTTTTAACGATGAAAACTTGAAGCGCTCAATGAGCTCTACCGATCTGTCTAATTCGAATTCCCATCAAGACGCAGATTGATCGAGTTTTTCAATGATTTATGAGGTACAACTTGCTAAACCTCAGTTTTTCCCGCATTCCACGCCCACGCATCAATTTTTTCAAAGTATTGATCATGGATATGAAAGCCCATTCGATGTTCTTCTGATCCGCCCTACTCAAAATTGCACCATTTCATAATTTCACGTATTTTTCTGAACGCATAAAAATCACAAAATGAACCATCCATTTCCAACTACATACTTTACGCCCACGCATCAACATATTTCAATTTTTAACGATGAAAACTTGAAGCGCTCAATGAGCTCTACCGATCTGTCTAATTCGAATTCCCATCAAGACGCAGATTGATCGAGTTTTTCAATGATTTATGAGGTACAACTTGCTAAACCTCAGTTTTTCCCGCATTCCACGCCCACGCATCAATTTTTTCAAAGTATATCATGAATATGGAAGCCCATTCGATGTTCTTCTGATCCGACATATGCAAAATTGCTTCATTTCATAATTTCACGTATTTTTCTGAACGCATAAAAATCACAATGGAAACCCCTAATTTTCAAGAACGGATTTCACGCTCACACATCGACATATTTCAATTTTACACAACGAAAAATTGAAGCGCTGAATGAGCTCTAACAAACTGTCAGATTTGAATTTTCATCGTGACGCAGATTGATCGATTTTTTTATCAATCAATCTTGTACAACTTTCTAAAAATGATTTTTTCACATTTCACGCCCACGTATCAAATTTTTCAAAATATCAATCATGGATGCGAAAGATTCGATGTTTTTCCGACCGGACATACTCGGAATCGCATCATATCATAATTTCACGTATTTCTCTGAACGCATAAAAATTACAAAGGAGACCCCCCATTTTCAAGTACGTACTTCACGCCCACGCTCGACATATTTCAATTTTTAACGATGAAAACTTGAAGCGCTCAATGAGCTCTACCGATCTGTCTAACTCGAATTTCCATCGTGACGCAGATTGATCGAGTTTTTCAATGATGTATGAGGTACAACTTGCTAAACATCAGTTTTTCCCGTATTCCACGCCCACGCATCAAATTTTTCAAAGTATTGATCATGGATATGAAAGCCCATTCGATGTTCTTCTGATCCGCTCTACTCAAAATTGCACCATTTCATAATTTCACGTATTTTTCTGAACGCATAAAAATCACAAAATGAACCATCCATTTTCAACTACATACTTCACGCCCACGCATCAACATATTTCAATTTTTAACGATGAAAACTTGAAGCGCTCAATGAGCTCTACCGATCTGTCTAATTCGAATTTCCATCGGGACGCAAATTGATCGATTTTTTTATCAATCAATCTTGTACAACTTGCTAAACATCAGTTTTTCCCGCGTTCCACGCCCACGCATCAATATTTTTGAAGTTTTACCCATGAAACATGAAAGCCCTCTCAAGGATCCTCCGATCAGTCTGACCCGAATTCGCACCGTACAATTATTTCATGGTTTTTCTCGATGGTTTTTCCGCTGAGAAAAAAAACTCAATTTGCATTTTTACATTTTTAACACCCGCGCATCAATTTTTTCAAATTTTAAAGTACGGGAAAGGAAAGCGCCGGTGATTTCCTTTCGATCGATCTCATCAGTTTTCATGTGCGTCGACTCCTTCATTGATATTTATTTACATGAAATTTCCGGGAGGATTAACTTTATATTATAGTATAGATATTCGTTTGGAGTTATGATTTGTCGATTCTCATAAATATTGATGTAGAACGCATGCGAACGAGGATGTATAGTTGCTCGTAGGCAGGATGAAGAATAAGACACGGGCTCCTTGAGCAAGACTTGAATAAGTAGAATACCGTATCGCATGCCGTGCTTTTCATAAACATCTGGCTATGCATACTGTATTTGCACAGCTGTATACAATGTTTGTTGCGATATCCACCGTCCTCATGTTAGTTGGAATAGAGAGCTTGCATGCAGGTGAATCTTGATTTCGAATGAAAGTCTATACTAAAAGAAAAACCGCTGCCAAGTGCCTCAGCAGTATGCTTTCTCAAAGTATTGCAACTGAACCTCAATTTGCATTAATCACCACTCTTTGAGAAAGCAAAATGAACCTTTAACTTATTTCCTCCACTCCATAGTAACGGTTGCTAAGGACGTAAACAATGGTTGCTATGGTAAATGTCGGAGCTTCGATGTTCTTACTTCTTAGTCATCAACAGTTCCAAAAATGGACTTCAAACTGACTTTTCCCACTCCATAGTAACGGTTGTTAAGGACTTAAACAACAGCTGCTATGGTAAACGTCTGAGCTTCGATGTTCTTACTTCTTAGTCATCAACAGTTCCAAAAATGGACCTCCAATTGACTTTTTCCATTCTCTAGTTACGGTTGCAAGGTATATAAACAACGGTTGCTAGAGACATCAACAATGGTTTCTACGAGAAATGTCTCTTTGATTCTTATAGAATCCCATAAATATACAAACTCAAATGATCATTTATCATGAATTATATGGGAACTTATCAAAAACACGATAGCAACGGTTGCCATGAAAATAAACAACGGATGCTGCTAAACACGTTCACATCTTTCGGAGACCGACCTGTGTGCAAAATTTCAGGACGATCGGACTATTCCTTCCAAAGTCATCGTACGACAAAAAAAAAATCAGTCTGAAGCTGAATTTTGTATCTCCATAGCAACGGTTGCCAAGAGAATAAACAATGGTTGTTCCAAAATGAATGTCTTATCGATTCTCATCAATCGTCGAAAGAATTGGAGACCCATCGTGCATTGATGATGATTTTTGGAACTTTTATCAAAAACACGTTAGCAACGGTTGCTAGAGAAATAAACAACGGATTTGGCTGAAAATTGAACTCGACCGAGATTTTGTAGCGACTAACCTGTGTGCAAAATTTCAGGACGATCGGACAATTTCTTCGAAAGTTATCGTACGACAAAAAAGTGCACGTACGTACGTACATACATACAGACATTTTCGGATTTCCATGTTTTTCGACCCGTAGATTACGAAAATCGAGGTCCCGAAGTCCGATTCGGTGGGTCGATTTTTACCCCGTTACAAAGCTTTCTCTTTGAGAAAGCAAAAAGAAACTCCTCCTCCTCCAAAGAAGACTTTCAATGACAACTCGATTTACCCAGGCAGATTTTGCTTTCTCAAAGAGAAAGCTTTGTAACGGGGTAAAAATCGACCCACCGAATCGGACTTCGGGACCTCGATTTTCGTAATCTACGGGTCGAAAAACATGGAAATCCGAAAATGTCTGTATGTATGTACGTACGTACGTACGTACGTGCACTTTTTTGTCCTACGATAACTCTCGAAGGAATTGTCCGATCGTCCTGA
The DNA here is from genome assembly GCA_020882685.1 of Aphelinus atriplicis. NCBI lineage: Eukaryota > Metazoa > Arthropoda > Insecta > Hymenoptera > Aphelinidae > Aphelinus > Aphelinus atriplicis. Next base: position 74,719,166 of record CM037073.1, read on the forward strand.
AATTTTGCACACAGGTTAGTCGCCGCAAAATCTCGGTCGAGTTCAATTTTCAGCCAATTCCGTTGTTTATTTCTCTAGCAACCGTTGCTAACGTGTTTTTGATAAAAGCTTCCAAAAATCATCATCAATGCACGATGGGTCTCCAATTCTTTCGACGATCGATGAGAATCGATAAGACATTCATTTTGGAACAACCATTGTTTATTCTCCTAGCAACCGTTGCTATGGAGATACAAAATTTTCAGACGACTTTTTTTGTCGTCGTTAATTTTCGAAGGAATAGTCCGATCGTCCTGAAATTTTGCACACAGGTCGGTCTCCGAAAGATGTGAACGAGTTGTTTAGCAACATCCGTTGTTTATTTCCATGGCAATTGTTGCTAGCGTGTTTTTGATAAGTTCCCATATAATTCATGATAAATGATCATTTGGGTTTCGTATATTTATGGGATTCTATAACAATCAAAGAGAGACCTTTCCCGTATAAACCATTGTTGATGTCTTTAGCAACCGGTGTTTATATCCCTTGCAACCGTAACTAGGGAATGGAAAAAAAGTCAGTTGGAGGTTCATTTTCGGAACTGTTGATGACTAAGAAGTAAGAACATCGAAGCTCCGACATTTACCATAGCAACCGTTGTTTACGTCCTTAGCAACCGTTACTATGGAGTGTGAAAAGTCAGTTGGAGTTTCATTTTCGGAACTGTTGATGACTAAGAAGTAAGAACATCGAAGCTGCGACATTTACCATAGCAACCGTTGTTTACGGCCTTAGCAACCGTTACTATGGAGTGTGAAAAGTCAGTTGGAGGTCCATTTCCGGAACTGTCGATGACTAAGAAGTAATAACGTCGAAGCTCCGACATTTACCATAGCAACCGTTGTTTACGTCCTTAGCAACCGTTACTATGGAGTGGGAAAAGTCAGTTTGAAGTCCATTTTTGGAACTGTTGGTGACTAAGAAGTAAGAACATCGAAGCTCCGACATTTACCATAGCAACCATTGTTTACGTCCTTAGCAACCGTTACTATGGAGTGGGAAAAGTCAGTTAGAGGTCCATTTTCGGAACTGTTGACGACTAAGAAGTAAAAACACCGAAGCTCGGATATTTACCATAGCAACCGTTACTATGGAGTGGAGGAAATGAGTTAGAGGTTCATTTTGCTTTCTCAAAGAGTGGTGATTAATGTAAGTTGAGGTTCGATTGCAATATTTTGAGAAAGCATACTGCTGAGGCACTTGGCAGCGGTTTTTTCTCGGCCAAAGATAAAATCTAATGATAAAGGGATAAATCCGTAGTACTCCATAAGAACGTCCTAGAATTTCATGATTCTGGCTCTGGGAGTACTGGCGGAAAAACCCTTCGGTCAACTCGTTAACTTGGTGCTTTCTCCCCGCTGTTCAAATATCTCGCTCATTCATCTACGAAATATCTCAAAATCTATATCAATATGGAAAATCACACCCCGACTGTATACGTCAACTTTCAAAGAAAAAATACTCGACCGTGGTATGAAAATACATATATGTAAGCGCATCATCTTGACGATAAGTCTGTAACAAACAGAACGCAAGCAAGATAGAGCTGACTAGATTGATTGGTTCGCAATTAGCGGACCACTTTCACACACATAACACCCTTGGAACTTGTTTTAAACCGATAATAAGGAGCAGACGAGATGCCGCCTCTGCGAAACCCATCATGGTAAATTTAGCTTCTTCTCGAAGGAATAACTCTCTTCGTAGTTGACTCGTGCCGCATCCGTCAGTTGTTAGCTCTTGATTCGCGCAATAATTCAATCAATAATCAGCGTTGCTTGGAGGAAAAAAACCCAACCCCCATAAGCGCGAGAATGAATTGCACGCGCGCGCACACAAGTATATACATACGCGTCGCGCGTAACTCTGCGCCAAGGCGAGCTACAAAGCTTCCGCGCATCTGCCAATTACCAATTTGTCTCGTATACATGGCCGCGCAATAAGTATAACTCGCGACTCGCTCGCGGCAGCGCGGCGGCTTTTTCATCGGGCCGCGGCGATGATGGTCCATCGCGTTTATGGATTTATGATTGGCCCGAGATATCCTCAGCTCGATTCAATTAGCCGATCCTAATTCCGCGCGGCTCGTCAGCCAATACTATGGTCGTGGGAGGGGGTAGCAGGGCGAAGGCTCGGTTCATTTAGCGATTCGCCACGCGCTCCCCCCCGCGGCCCCGTCCGCCATCTCTCGCCCTTCTCTTTCCGCCGCGCGCGCGCGCGCGCGACCCATGTCTTATACATATATACGGATCCGTACAGTCGGCTCCCCTTTCGCTGCGCGCTTTGTACATTGTACAACAGCTCGGCCTCGCGAGAGAATCCCATCGCGGATCTCGTATATACGTGTACCGCGAGATGCGCGCCTCGTTACTTATTGATATACTGTCGCAACATTGACGCGCGCGCGTGTACGCTAGGCTGCCTCTTTAGCCTGTGCGCCGTCGAGCTTTTTGCCCCCTCTCGCCCGTTGTGTCCTTCCCTGCAGCTGATGGACGATTTTGTCATGCGCGCGATCATCATTTCACTTTTGTATATCGCCGCGCGCGACGCGTCAGTTATATGCTCGTGTACCCTTGCGACGGAGATTTACGGAACGCCAGTTGCGAGCAGCTACTCTGGCGTCGACGATGCGCGTATATGTCGCGGTGATTTAGGGTCCAGTTTTTTTGTCGCGAAGAATATCGATAGGGTGTAATATTGTTCGATGTAATCCGAACACGTCGGCGCTCCTTCGGAGATAATATATACGGTTAAAAAACGGAGAAACTAGGATTGCGATATGATCATCTGCGTGGAAACTTGATGGAGAAAAACAGTATTCGATGGCGGTCGGCCTCGACAACTCCATAGAGTAGATTGAAGATTATCCACTATGAAAATGATCCAAACTGCAAAATCATTCAAACTTTCTCAGACTTGAAAATTTCATTAGATTCAGGTAATGTATATAATACGTCTCTGTAACCTCCTCAAAAAGTCTAGAGCTAATCATAAAAATGTTCTCTTCTTAAAAGTGTCAAAGCATTCGGAAAATCAAACAACAGTTGGCAAGTACAACTTCCAACGTAATTCAGGACAGCTTAGAAGTAAGAAAATGGGTTTTAACTTTGTCTAGGCTTTCTGTGTACTAACCTATACTCTATCAAAAATTATTTTCGTCAAGATCTCCTCATATAATTCGTCAATTCGAATTATACAGCTGAATTCTACATAAAACTAAACATGCGACGAATTTAGATTTGAATTCTTGATGAAAAATGACTTCGGTGTAGTCCAATGAATTGCTTATGCAGAAGTCCCCAGGGCTCTGGGAGACAATACCATGCAGCATGGATGGCAAGGGGAACACACTTTTCGGCGTCCCTGTAATATTTTGGGGTTCTGGCATACATTTGACCCTCGGCTATTCCGCTTTCTTTGATGTACCCCTCAGTTGAGTCCATTGAGCTGGTCCAAAGTTACCATAATTTTCACCAGTAACCATTCGAAGAGAGATTTGCCTCCTTTAGTCGTGCTTGATGTAATTCTGCCAGAATGTTGTACGAACGGCGCTTTCAAAATTGATTTATCAGTTTTCTAAGTTAAAATTATCAGAATCAATATAGCTCACATATACAGTAAGTAATTTCGAAGTAATGCAACAAGATGCTATTCTTCATGCTATTCTTCATCAGATAAGCATTCCCATCATAATTTATCGAGCTCGTTATACTCTCAAAATCTAAAATAGATAGAAATTGCAAAACTGATGATAATTAGTTAAATTTCACTAAAATCTTGAAATTGCATACTAAAATTGCATACGTGACGAAACGTATAGGTATAAATTTTACTAATTTTCGAAATGAATATTCACTGTTAATCGCAAGTTAAACGATTTCTATAGTTAAATAGAGTTTCCTTACTATTTCAAATTTGGAAAGTATAATTCTTTATTTTCCTATACGGAGCACGTATTACATTAGAACTAAAATAACAATACATGCCAGTAAATTGTATACGCACGAGAGTCAAGTTGGGTCATTATACACATCCATATGTGCGCTTGAGAAAAAAAACAACATGTGGCAATTTGTACATGGATAATGAGTACTTTGTGAGTTTTTACAAGTGCTCTGCTAGAAAAATGCGCATGCATACCTTTGCGATAAGAGGAGTGGTCGTTTCATGCACACTTTACTGAAATAGAATATTCATACGTTTTAGATTTATTTTTTCGTCAGCTTTCTGATAGTAACACTATAGTTTTCTATGGGTGTATATCCTCGCACCCTGATATAACAAATAACATATTATTTCGTCTAGTTTGAATCAAATTCTTCTCTCGAATAAGAATAAAAAAATCGCGTATGTATGTACAAGTCTGACCATTGCTATTTTCAGCAAGAGATTGCAATTTTGATCAGTTAGTTCAACTCTTATCTGATATACGTGATTCGAATGGAAGGTAGTATTTATAACAGACTACATACAGATAATTACTTTTCGGATCCCTTTTCTCCCCAATAGATTTTCATAAAAAAAAACTCTTTCTCGCATTTATTCTCCAGTTTTCTCGCAATAAACAGATCTCGAGAGATCGACTCGAGCTTCCTATCATCCGGGCTTTCGCAAAACGGTGAGATTCATTTTTTTCCACAAGAATATTACATCACTGCAGATACGCGACTGATTTTCCGCCACACGGCAAGATTTCTTTTCATGCTGAAATCAAACCGTGCGCGCAAGAATGTCGAGCACGTTATATATAGGAGCGTTCCCGCGGCCACTGTGTGCGACCGAGAGAGAAGCGAGCCGCGCGGCGATGATTACTGGCATTAGCATGAGCGGAAAGCGAGTACTCGCGCGAGAGCGAGTGAGCGAGTCGGCGGCTATTGCTACCTGCAGTGCGCGCGCGCTCGCGAAGCCCTCCTCTTCCTCTTTGTAACGAGTGATGATCGGCCGTTCCGTTCAGTCCCCTCCTCTTCGCCAGAGGCCGCCCCGCGGACACCGCGGCTCGCTATATACGCGTATTACGTATGCACGTACTTTCTCCAAAGGCTGGTGGGATAAGCGACTTTCAATTCGCGCTTATGGTTTTGTGCGCCAATCCGCCAATGTCCATTTTATTTCGTCAATTCGGCGGTCTTGTATCTGCAATTGACTTTTCAAAATTTGTACATTTTTCCATTCTCTCCGCAGAAAGCCTTTTTCCGTTGGACAGGATGCGACTGGCGCGGGGGAAATTACATTGGTGAGCAGAAGCGATCTTATTCTCAGTGCAGGAAAAAGGATACACGAAGCTAAATTATATATATGGACGCATATTGCTGAGAGACGCCATTTTGAATTCAGTAGATGCGGCGAAGTATCATCGTAATTACTCGATGAAACTTGAAATAATAATATACGCATTGCTCGTATCCATTATTTTGAGTTCGACAATCGGGAACGTATCTGGTTGATTGTGAATGCATCAAAGGCGACGAGAATAACGCTGATATTGTTACTTCGTAAAAGAGGCGCACGCAATGAGGCCCGCCTCAGCGCGTCACTACACATCGCGCCTTTACGGCATGCATTTTTATAAAAACGGGTGCTGTTTTTCAGGGTCTGTTTATTTGTGTAAGCTAATGGACAAAAATTCTAAAGAATTCAAATACGTGCTTTGATTTTGCAACATGGAGATCGATTAAATCGAATAAAAAACGACTTGGAAATCACAAAAGATTATTGCAAAGAAGGTGGCCTATGGGTATGCTAATATCCCAACGTGGCTGGAACCAAATGGAGGGTCTACTCAATACCTTTAAAATGACCTAAGACGTATTTGATTTGGACCTTCCTATGGTGATAAGTAGCACTTTCAACAAATCACCTTTTTTCGGAGAAACGAGTGTACCCCATAAGGCGTAGCTGATTTAAACAGCCACTACATTGCGCTTGAGGCGAGTTTCCTAACTTTGCCTCTAGCTAATAGAAGGCCCCTATACGACCTTTAAAATAAGCCGAACTTTATTGGATTTAGAATTCTCTATGCTGAGAAATAGCGTTTCAAAGGAAACGTTTTTTCGCTTGTTAGACTTTGAAATCGGAAAAAAAAATCAATGATTCAAGGAGTCATTTGATTCACTCGACTGCAAAAAAACGATTGGAACAAATGATAAAAATGACTCAGCATACTGTGTCGTTTCATCTTATCAAAAGTACTATAAATGAACTTGAACTCAATATTCCATTCCTTTAGCAACGGTTGCTATGGAGAAATGGAGTTCCCGTGTCATTCACCATCAGTAAATGGATAGATCCGGATCTCAAGCTGACGGTTGCTGGGGAAACAAATGTATTTGCTGAACAACGAAATCTTTCTACATCTTTCCACGACTAAGTGAAAAATTTTAAGAAGATTGTACAATAGCTTCGAAAGTTATCGTCGTCATCTTTGGGGTTCTATATTTATCGACCTGAAAATTACGAAAATCAAGGTCTTGAAGTCTGACTCGAAAGTTCGATGTTTGCTCCGTCACAAGTCTTTAAGAAAGCAAATATTCTTACTTGGCGGAAGGAAATTAGATGGGATGTCTGTACTGGAAAATTCCAGAGAATGACTCGCAAAACTAATATAATCATTCGCAATCGGTCAGAATATTTTCTTTCGATAATATACTGCGCCACCACAAAAGTCCGTGCTGCGGCGCTGCTGTATATAGACGCGAGTATGATGTTGCCTACGAATTACAAAAGGGAACGGGGTCGTATCGAGTACCTCAAACTTACCAACCTCTAGCTAAGTATAATCAGTCTAATCAGAAAATCATTCACTTACATCATCTGCCTTTTCGAAATTTTGGCAAAAACTCGTCAGGTAATTTTCCCATGTTTTTGATAAAACAGATAATTACTCACCAGCTCTCAGAGCCAATGTAGCAGTGTTACAACCGGTTCGTCATATTGGTATACGGAGGCCCTCCATACAACCCATTTCACTTCTCGATAGTCGAAATATCAATGAAGAACACTTTATACAGAAGAAAGATGCTAATGCCTTGAGGCTTCACTTGTAGTCTTTAGCACATGCTACACCAAAGTGCTTGCGGGTAGAATTAACCCATCGCCTTCTCTCGAAGACAGCGTGGCCCAAGTACGCGGCCAGAGCCTAGCACGCGTCTTACTTCTAGAGTTTTTTCGTTCATGTATGAGTTATTTATAGATGATAGATGTTTGTTCATTCGTGGTATTATAAAAAGAGCTATACTTTTTGAAGTTATCGATTTTCTGAAAGATCGTTTTCTCTTTATTCGTTGCGATTATTGAAGATTCTAATTGATATTTTTCGAAAATCTGTACGATTCTACAAAAAGTTTGTGATGTTACAAAAGGATATCTCAAGGAAAGTTCCGAATTGTTATTTTTATTCTTTAATTTGCATAATGTCGACCCATTCGCTCTCAGCACTTGACTCTGAACTGTGCACTCGTCGCTGAACTGAAAAAAAGCCAAACAACAGGTATTCTCTTTCTTTACATCATTAATATTATTGAAAAAACCTTTTTTGTTTTTTCTTCTCTACGAAACTTGCACATTGAATTCTCATTTTTCTCGGTTCAATGCAAATCTGAATCATACGGATGTGTGAATCGAGCGCAGGAGTAATTGTCAGAGGAGCCGACGATATTCTGAGAAATCAAGGGTGTACACTTCACACTCGACCGCAGCGAACAACTGAATCCGCCTGTACGTGGCAGATACATTCCATCGCGCTAATTTGATATCGTTCAAGCGTGAGACGACAATCCGACCAAAATTCAAATGCTACACGAGCGGGAGAAACACTGGCGTAATTGAGTAATTTAAATTTATTAAGAATGTAACAGGGCCGCGCGCGGCTAATTTTTCCTTTATCCGTTGGTCGGGGCGCGCGAGGATACACTGTCTTGTCGGGGCTTCGTGCCGAGAAACGCCGCATGCAAATGATACTGCGGTTTGGTTGTATATATGTATACACGTACGAATCACTCGGGTGGAAATATCGCCTCCTCGCGCGCCGCTTCAATTTCTTCATTTTTAATGAACGCCCCGGCGGCGACTTCCTTTGCGTGTCTCGGGGATTTCTAATGGCGGATCGAGCGCGTCGATCCTCCTGCGTTTCGTTCATTGAATATCGCCAGGATCTGGATCTGCAACAGCCTGGTGTACAACTCTTTCGGGCCAAATTACTGGCGCACGCGAGAAATCTTAATGAAAATCGTTCGCGAGAAATGAACGACTCGTATGAATTATTCCATGTATATAAGACACGGCTGTATATATGATATATGCAGATGCGAACGAGGAAGATCCGTTGATGCGTCGCGCGCGCGCACACGATTTTGAGAATATCGTCGAGTTTGGCGCGCGCGAGCACATCCCCGATCAATCAGGCCGACGAGAAAGCGGCTCCCACATGGTATAGAGCGCGGAAACGAGCATCAGCCCGGCAACGAAGCGATTATTAACGACACGTGGTTCGCACGGCGATTCCCATCAATTTTCAACCCCCATAAGTAATCCATTCCATTAGTTTAATAAGCCAAAGAGAGAAACAAACTCGCGCCGCGCACTACTGAAACATTCGAAGTTTTATTTTCTCCCTTTCCTCCTTTCTATGTATCCTTGCTAGTCACATTGCGCGAGAGCTTAATTTATTTGGCTCCTCGAGTCGGGGCTGCGGGGGGAAACGAGCATGTATAATTTAGCTCGCGCGCACGCGCGTGTACGTCAATGTACCCGATAAATCCCCGGCGTCACTTCTAATGCGGCATTATACGCGCGTGTCCATTGATTAGCGCGTATATAGACTCGCGCGCGCGCGGCTCTTCCGCGCGAGCGAGCGAGCGAAATAACCGAGCGGCGCTCGCGCACACATCAGCGGCGGCGGAGTCGACTACTGCTCCCCACAGGGCGAGAATATTCATCTCGGGTGTAATTTGCGCTAAATCGACGCCACAGGAGATATATACCGACTGATAGCCGTTACGGTGTATTGGCGAAAAATTGCGCTAAATTGGCGGACTGCGTGCTGCCGAGAGCTCGTTTGCTCCGTGCAGCGGCGGCGGCGGCGCGCGCGGATCTCTCTCCGGCGCGGCAGAGGCTTCTAGCACGTATAATCGGGCCAGATTGGCGCGAGACAATAAAGATACGAGAGGCAGGAAGAGAGGCCGGTAACAGAGAGATAATCGCTTATTGTATTGATCGGGGTAAAAGTGCGCGTAATCGAAAACCCGTCTTGTGTTGCTCTTCCACGAAACTTCGCCCTCCTCCACTGCCACGTGCGCGCGTGCGCCAAACGTTCATAATGCGTCTCGCGAGGGTTTTTACAATGGTAATCGCACGATTCATCTTTTCAATCGCTCGCGAAGCATAATGAGCATGACTGGTTCATCGTCTCATCATGTCATCTCGCTGTCTTATTGTCTTGCATTATCACAATCCCATGTGCTTCAATATGATTGGAAAAGCCATGGATGCGTAATGGAATTTTTAGAATGAATAGAGTTTCTTGGGTCTCGGATCTTGCTGAAACTTCGGAAGATGGTTTTTGAGTACTCATATGTACAATGGGTTGAACGTTTTGTTATTCCCTGGATATATATTCGCAAAACATTATTGATTTCATGCATGCCTTTGTATTTCATATACACTCACGCGTCTAGAGCAGCGCCGCGGCACAAATCCTTGTCTTGAGAATTTACATATTTTAACATGAGCAATAGAAGCGGCTCTAGTGCACGAACAATTCAAAGCATAATAGATTTTTCTTTATCCCAAAATTGTTGGTACTAAAAATATAAATTGCGACTAGTAATGAGTACTCGACTTAACGTACATAACTTCTCATTGGGGACACGAGGACAAGTTGCACAGCATACCGGTGCGCGAGTGAATTTCATAGAGCCGCAGCATTGAAGCTACGCAGCAGCGAGTCCTAAAGTTGATCGAACATGATGCTTATATTTGTTGTCGCATCGATCTTCCCATACCAAGTTCTTGGTCAGTTGCTTAATCTAAGAAATAACCCTCATCATACAGATGTTTTCGCTTGATAAATAACATGGCTGCTCGGCAATAGTAATCGAGTCATTGCACTTTTGCAGGGGATCCCTCACCTATAGTTGGAGGCCAGTTCAACAAAATTTACGATAACCCGTGGCTCGTCTCGATACAGAGAAGTGACTTCCACTTGTGTGTTGGCAGTATAATATCCACGAAAGTGATTCTGACCGCAGCTCAGTGCGTCGTCAATCGTACGCCAGAATCATTGATCGTGCGAGTAGGCAGTTCAAGAACTGATTCTGGAGGCACATTGCACAATATTGTTGCGATAAAAAGACACGAAAAGTTTGGGACCAAGAATGGTGCTCATCCCTTACATGTGAACGATGTGGCATTGATGAAAGTACAGGTACCCTTCGTATTTCGCGATAATGTGGCCAGTATCATGCTGGCCAACAATGGGTCCAGAGTCACCCCGGGTACAGTTGCGATGGTCGCTGGTTGGGGGTCGGTTACACCCTACGGCTCACCAATCATGGACCAGAAGTCTGCCGAGCTGCAAGTCATTGACAGTGCTGGATGTTCAAGAGCCTATGGAGACAAAACAGGAGAGGTGATGAGATCAAACCATCTGATATGCGCTGCCAAGAGGGGCCGCGATGCTTGCAAAGGCGATTCCGGTGGTCCGCTGATCGCCAATGATGTGCAGATCGGAATCGTTTCCACGGGCTACGGTTGCGCCCATCCAGAATTCCCCGGAATCTACACAGACGTTGCTCATCACCGGGATTGGATTGATTTCAATGTTCAGAAATTCGAATCATTCGAATACTTTTCCGAAAAAATTACTAATCAATCGTTTTTTATGCCAACTACAGGATGAGGCAATCGCAAATCAATCAATTAGTAGCCCGTGAGCAGCAAACAGAAATCGTTTCGTTTTCTTTGAGTGGTTTCGTACTCAATACATTTGTACATTCAAGTATAAAATTGAAAATGTTGTAATCATTGAAACATGAAGAAAAATCGAATATCCTAATTTTTTAACAAACATTCTGAATTATTTTGAATATTTGACAGTCCATCTCTTACAATAGCTAAATCCACGAATATCAGTTCACTCATTGGAAGTCAGCTGATTATATCTGATGCAATTCTCATATAATGCAATTCTCATAGTTTGTTTGCTATGACCCATGCAAATTGTGTTGTGAAATAGTGAGATTTCAAGTAGGGTTAAAAACGATCTTTTATGGAGATGATACTACCTCCGGATCACTAATCTTGACCGAGCTCACAGATTAGCTTCCTCTGCATCTGAAATGAACAAATGTCACTAACTATCTTAGTATCCAACGCTCAATCATTCTAAAAATATGCAGCCTACAATGACTCAATAATTACCTGTTCGACTCCAAGAATAAATAAAGTAGGTGTACCCAACATGCGCCACCCTTCGTATTTCATACATACGCGCGACTAGAACATCGCCGCGGCACAGGATCTTGTCAGCAACACAAAATAATGAGAAATGAAAGAATATTGACCGGTTGCGAACGATTACACCAACTTGTTACAGCTCTTTATATCCATTTTTTAACAATTCTGATTCTTGGTCTAATTTCGTTCATATAAGTGCGAATTTTTTTATCCTCTTAGACTGTGCCAAAAAAATCGAGCGACATACCATTTGATCCCTTGGCATCCCATCTACATCTCCAATTTTTTTTTCAATAGGTCTTCGGTATTTTTGTCAAGTGTACCCAATATGCGCTACCCTCCAAATCATGAATTTTTTATTTCCCTCGTATATTTTTTAAGTTCTACATCTCAGCGTAGAAGAATCCAAATATAAAACGGCTGCGCTCATTTGGTAGGTATCGAGTAGACCTTCAATTTGCCGCCAGCCACTTTGAAAAATTCACACTTGCCACGGTGTAGTGATTTTTCTCGTATAGGTGGTGCATATAGAGTACATGTACCTTATATCTGTATCTATGAGTCTGTTGATTCTAAGCATACCCATAGTTCATAAATAAAATCAATGAAGATTCATGAATATTTCCGGGACAATAAACGGCTGTACACACGAGCTATAAAACGATAATACAAAGTTTCAACACGATCCGAGAGCCGCAACCAGCTGGGATACTTTCTTTGCGAGTATTCACTGGAAAGTATCGTCTACCGAAGTCCGTCCATCGACAACCAAATCCGTCTCGTAAAACCAGAGGCGTATTATGCGAGCCGCAACGAACTCTTACAATGTCAACTGTCAGCGCGTCAGCGTATCTTCACAGCCAGTATAATAACGACGAGGTTGGGGGAGTCGACCCGAAAAAAAAAAGACAAACCACACGGGGCGGCGTCCCTGGTTTCTGGCGTTATACGGCGCGCAAAAACTGCTCCGCGCAAACGCCCCTCGCGCGCATACAACGCACCAAAAAAAAAAAAGAAACGAGAGGCGCTGCTCGGCAACATTAAGCAGTGCTTAAACGGCGAGTTGGTGCGTGCGAGCTACTCAAAAAGGGGAGTAATTAGCATTGGCTCGTGTATAAGAGTCCAGCAGCAGCAGCTCGGGCCGTGTACGCAACAGGATAATAACGGCCCGGTGTATAGAGGGAGAAAAAAATGCGCGGCTCTTTTAAACTCGACTCATTCGTCTCGGTGCTTTTGCCCCCCGCTCCCCCAATCCCCCAACCCCCCTCTTGCCCTACCCTCGTTCATTACCGGCCTGTTTTACGCGTGTGTCGTTATATAGCTGGGCCATCAATTTTCTGCTCGACTTTTCAGGTACATATACACCACAGGTAGTACATGTATACGCAACGCGAGTCGCCGATCGTTGTCAACGGGCAGGAAGAATCGGATCGACGCTGATTTATCGCTGCCCGATGGCCTGCATGGCTTTAATCGAAGGATGTTTTCGCTGATACATCGGCGCGGAGTACCGTTAATTTATAGCAGCGACGTCTTTCACTTCTCCCCGACCACGAGTAGCCGTGTGCTCTTTTTCACCCTGGATTTTTGGAGTTTTCAATTTTTAGAATGAAGCTGTCGGAAAACCAGAGGTCCTCTCAATACCTACAAAATTAGCCAAGCCATATTCATTTCGAACTTTTCTACGCTATCATATAGAGTTTCAGAAAATAAAATAATTTCAGCAAAAAACCTGAGTGTACTCAATATGCGCCACCCCCGAAATGCGTCTTTTCATTCCGTCTCTCTTTATAGTTCACTAGTAGGAATCCAATTGAATGCAATGAACTAAATAGGTAGCATTTTCAAAAAATGTTCGTTTTCTGTCATTAGACGCGTAAAATTCAGAGGGAAATGAAAAATTCATCATTTGGAGGGTGGCGCATATTGGGTACACTTGACAAAAATACCGAAGACCTACTGAAAAAAAAAATTGGATGATGTAGATGGGATCCCAAGGAATCGAATGATATCTTGAGCGAAATTAGATCAGATATTAGAATCCGTATAAGAATGGAGAAAATAAGCTGTAACAAGTTAGTCTAAGCATTCGAGGACGGTCAAAATATTTACTTTTTTCATTATTCTGTATTGCCTACAAGATCGTCTGTGCCACGGCGCTACTCTAGACTCGCGTGTTCATGAAATACAAAGGGTGGCGCATATTGGGTATACCTACCTCAGTTCTCAACTGCGAAAGATAACGACGTTTTGATTGGTTCGGATTGCTTATAGCTGTTGTATATATAGATTCGTTCTATTGATTTTCTTGGGTATATCCGTACTTTATTCGTTACATCTTTCAAGAATGTCGTTCTCATTGAAACCAAGAAGTAATCAGAGGATTCGACAGTTTCACTTCATGGGAATTGATAGCATTCCAGTTACAAGTATTGGATGAGTCATTAAGAATCGAACCGAGTTCAAAAAATCTCCCATTGTATTCGGGTGACACCTTACCCCAAAATTCAGTATCGCTTTGCGGTATTATCGGGTTAGAAACACAAAAATCTGTGTTTGTATATTTCCTGTCGACTCTAGCTATATATATATATCTTCCGAAAAATCAGCTTAATGGCCGTCGTGGAGAGATTATTCGATCAGTTATTTATCGTGGTCGGTATGTTCATTAATTGAATTTTCCCTTTGATCTAGCGATATTAACACTGCGGCCGCTATCCAATTCGTATCGTATTATCCATCAAGGCGCAGCGATAATATCGTGAATAATATTTTATTGCAAATAAGACGTATCACCATCAATAATTGTTTTTTCCTCCTCCTCCTCTCTCCCTCTGTGTTTTCTTTTTCCCTTGACAAACTCGGCGTGCACCTACAATTTTCCACGCGGCCGTATGTCCATGTAGTTAAAACGAAATGAAATCCAAGCGAGCGAGTAATTGATTTACACAGGAAATTCCCATAAGATGTTTCATAATATTAAATCAAGTTTATTAATGATTCGCGCGAGCTCGCGAGCTCGCAACGGACAAAAAGTATATTGAGCTCGCCGAACCAAACTAACGATCAATCAATGTGACTTTAATTGAAATGGACACTAATGCAACGGCACACATATATAGGTGCGCGCGCGCGCTCGCGAGCACCGGGACTATCGGTAAATTCAATCAAGCGATGAGAAAATAAGGCGCGGCGCTGGCGACGCTGTTGCAGGAAGTGCCGCGCGTGCGGCAGCTACATATATATATACAGTGTGTATACGTACAAGCGGAGAGTCGAATAAAAAGGAGAATGGAAACGAGCGGCTGATCGCGGAAAAGGAGAAAAGGATCTGTGGGCGCGAGCGCACACAAAGTAGCGTACGCGCGCACATTCTCTGCGTGTGTATGCTCGCTGCGGCTGCAGCGCACGCGAAAAACGAGGAGAAAAGCTGGTGGCGAGCGCGCGGCCCTTGATACACATTGAGCGAGCTCTTGAATAACAGTAATTACGAGATCGCATGTCAACAGCTTCTCTGTCTACGGTGCGCTTAATCTTTGCTCGCGCGCCGCACCCTTTCTTCGGTAAACACGCACGTGTATACACACGCGCATATATATATATGTAGGTTGACGGGGCTGGAGCCGCGGGAAGCGGTGTAAGGCCACGCACGTTCTGTCCGCTCCTTTGTTGCACTCTGCAGCGCTGCACTCGCGCTTCCTCGACCTGTGGCCAAACTTTGTTCGCCGCGGGATCCGCTGAAGATTCGTCGGCCAACAGACATTGTGCTCTCTCACTCTCTCGCTGCACGCGCGCAACAAATTTAACTCTATGGCTTTTGATCTGGGCTCGATTTTGCCGCCGGCCGCGTTTCCGGTGAGTTAAGAATCGACCCTCGCGCCGACGGCGGCGACCAAACTGTGCATACAATGATTCTTTTTTTTCTTTTCATTCTCGAAATTCCGAATTGGAAGTGCAACACGTTTCAAGCGGAAACTGTCGAGTGGCCGACGAGAGATGTATACTTTGGGGCTAAATTTATAGGCGAGGAACCTGCTGTTAAACATTTTTTCATGCTCTAAGAGAGAATGATACATTCGCACATGATACATTATGTTTTAGAATGTATCATACATCGGAATGTTGATAAATAAGGCTCTAAGAGAAACGATAGGGATGGATTACGGATATAACAATAATTATATCGTTTGTTTCTTATAATATCGAGACAGAATTTTTATTATGATTAGTTTCAACCGTGGATCTAAAGACTCAAAGAGAGCTCAAGGCTCAAAGTACGTGTGAGAACTCAGCTCGAAGCTCTACCTTATTATTACAGTTAATTATTTAATAAAAATGTTACGAATTCCACGTTTTTTCGGACCCAAGTGTTGACATGGTTACATCTCGCTGCATGATCGATCTTAGAAAAAAAACTTCTTTTCCATTTTGTTCATTTTGCGTGACAGACCGAATTGAGACTACGAACTGTATTGTACTGAGTTTCAGCGTGGACATTCATTTTGGAACAACCATTGTTCATTCTTCTAGCAACCGTTGCTATGGAAATACGAAATTCAGCTTCGGACTGACTTTTTTTGTCGTACGATAACTTTCAAAGGAGTGGTCCAATCGTCCTGGAATTCTGCACACGAGTCAGTCTTGAGAAGGTGTAAACAGAGTTCGGTTTCAGAAACATCCGTTGTTTATTTACATGACAACCGTTGCTAGCCTGTTTTTGATGAGTTACCATATAATTCATGATAAATGCTCATTTGGGCTCGTATATTTATGCGGGAATCTATAAGAATCGAAGAGATATTTCCTGTAGAAACCATTGTTGATGTTTCTAGCAACCGCTGTTTATATCCCTTGCAACCGTACCTAGGGAGTGGGAAAAGTCAGTTGGAGATCCATTTTCGGAACTGTTGATGACTAATAAGTAAGAACATCGAAGTGCGGACATTTACCATAGCAACCGTTACTATGGAGTGGAGGAAATGAGTTAGAGGTCTAAATTTCTCATCTAACATATGTACAAATGTAATTACGTATAGCAGAAAAGCATTGTTTTGTATTCATAAGCAGAACTCACTTCACAACACATTCTGATCACGTCCGCAAAATTGAATAATGCTTTGAAAAGAAAATGCCTTGAGAATTTACGTATTTTAGCATGAGCAATAAAAGCGGCTCTAGTGCACGAACAAGTAAGAACATAAAAGATTTTTCCTTGTCCCAAAATTGTTCGGACTAAAAATATAAAGTGCGACTAGTAATGAGTACTCGACATAACGTACATAACTTCTCATTGGGGACACGAGAACAAGTTGCACAGCATACCGGTGCGCGAGTGAATTTCATAGAGCCGCAGCATTGAAGCTACGCAGCATCGAGTACGAAAGTATATGTTGTATAGTTATACTTGTTGTCGCATCGATCTTCCCATACCAAGTTCTTGGTAAGTTGCTTAATCTACCAAATAACCCTCATCATACAGATGTTTTCGCCTGAAAAATAACATGGCTGCTCGGCAATAGTAATCGAGTCATCGCACTTTTGCAGGGGATTCCTTTCCTATAGTTGGAGGCCAGTTCAGCAAAATTTACGATCACCCGTGGCTCGTCTCGATACAGAGAAATGACTTCCACTTGTGTGTTGGCAGTATAATATCCACGAAAGTGATTCTGACCACAGCTCAGTGCGTCGTCAATCGTACGCCAGACTCATTGATCGTGAGAGTAGGCAGTTCAAGACTGCCTACTCTCTGAACTGATTCTGAAGGCATATTGCACAATATTGTTGCGATAAAAAGACACGATAAGTTTGGGACCAAGAATGGTGCTCATCCCTTACATGTGAACGATGTGGCATTGATGAAAGTACAGGTACCCTTCGTATTTCGCGATAATGTGGCCAGTATCATGCTGGCCAACAATGGGTCCAGAGTCACCCCGGGTACAGTTGCGATGGTCGCTGGTTGGGGGTCGGTTACACCCTACGGCTCACCAATCATGGACCAGAAGTCTGCCGAGCTGCAAGTCATTGACAGTGCTGGATGTTCAAGAGCCTATGGAGACAAAACAGGAGAGGTGATGAGATCAAACCATCTGATATGCGCTGCCAAGAGGGGCCGCGATGCTTGCAAAGGCGATTCCGGTGGTCCGCTGATCGCCAATGATGTGCAGATCGGAATTGTTTCCACGGGCTACGGTTGCGCCCATCCAGAATTCCCCGGAATCTACACAGACGTGGCTCAATACCGGGATTGGATTAATATCAATGCCCACATATTCGAATACTCAGAATGCTCTGGCAAAACATTAGTTTACCGTGATCCGATTACTAATAATGCGATTATCATGCCAACTATAGCATGAGGCAATCGCGAATCAATAGCTAGACCAGTTGCGCAAATCAATCAATTATTAGCTCGTGAGCAGCAAACAGAAATCGTTTTGTTTTCTTTCAGTGGTTTCGTACTCAATACATTTGAACATTCAAATGTATTGAGAAACCACGAATATCAGTTCACTCATTGGAAGTCAACTGATTAAATCTGATGCAATTTTCAATTTTTATTTCATTTTGTTCCTACTTGAATAATATGCATGATCTGCCTTTTTTATTCTTTTTGAGTATTACTCTCGTTTGTTTGCTATGACCCATGCAAATTGTGTTGTGAAATAGTGAGATTGCTTACACATATATGCAACCTACAATGACTCAATAATTACCTGTTCGACTCCAAGAATAAATAAGGTAGGTGTACCCAATGTGTGCCACAACCACCATGCCACCCTTCGTATTTCATATATACGCGCGTCTAGCGCATCGCCGCGGCACAAAATCTTGTCGGCAACACAAAATAATGAGGAAAGAAAACATCTTGACCGATCTTGAACGTTTACATCAACTTGTTAGAGCTCGTTTTCTCCATTTTTTACCAATTTTCATTCTCGATCTAATTTTGCTCAGGTAAGTGAAAATTTTTTTAATACCCTTAAACTGGGCCAAAAAAATCGAGCGACATATCCTTCGATATGCGCCACCCCTATTTTTCGTTCTAGTTGCTATAATCAACCCATTATGGTAAATATCCGCCAAACATGGTCGAAAGAAAATTTAGTTCAAGCTCTGGAGCAGGTCAAGAAAGGTGAGATATCGCAGAGGATGGCTTCGACTATATATCGACGTGTCTTACGAAGAAAGACACATCTCAAACTGTCCGCGAAGAAAGACACATCTCAATTTGTCCGCGAAGAAAGACACAACTCGCAATCTAGCCACGAAGAAAGACACAACTCGCAATCTAACCACGAAGAAAGACACAACTCGCGTCTGCCCGCAAAAAGGATACATGGCGCAGATCCCACAATTTTCCGACGTAAAAAATATATGGAATGAAAGCTTAGAATGAGTAGGTTATCATTGACAAAAAAACAAGCCTTTCCTACAGTTTAAACACTTTTTTCGTTAATATTCGCGGGAGAGTAATTCCGACATTTGTCTTTCTTCGTGGACAGATTGCGAGTTGTGTCTTTCTTCGTGGCTAGATTGCGAGTTGTGTCTTTCTTCGCGGACAGATTCGGATATGTGTCTTTCTTCGTGGACAGATTCAGTTATGTGTCTTTCTTCGTAAGACACGTCGATATAAGATACCTCGTCGAATATTCCAACGATATGTCAAAGAAAACATATTCGAAAAAAAGAAAATGAGTCGACCATATGCGTTAACGACAGTACAAAATGAAGAATTATGTGGTCGAATTAAACTATGCGTTTATAAGTACTGTCTAAGAAAAAACATCAGACAGAATTTTTCTACTATCAAGACAATAGCTAGTCCCAAATGGGCTCGGACATTTTTAAAATTTAACTCTTCTATTTCAGTGAGAACATCTCAATTATATTTAAAATTACACTAAAAAAAATGTTCATCAATTTGAGAGATTCATATTGGAATTGAATTTCGCATAATTAATTTTGTTGATTCAAAACAACGTTTTTTCATGAATTTTAACTGAAAACTTGATTTGATTTAGGTTGTTAGAAGTTCATATAGTCTATGTAATCTGGTTTAATTAAAAACAAAATGTATTTTTCAATAAAATCATATCAGAAATATACTCTTCTGTTCGTATTTTATTCATTTCAGACATGCTTCATGCTTCAAACTGGATTAAAAGAAGTATTTTTCCCAAAATGTTTTTTTTTTCAAAACGCTACATCTCAGCGTAAAACTATTCAAATTAAATGAAACTTAGCTCATTTTGAATATGTTGAGTAGACCTTTCATTTGACACCAATTACGTTAGAAAATTTTCATATGACGCGGTGTAGTGACCTTTCTCGCGTAGGTGACGCATATTGGGTACAGGTACCATATTAATTAAAAAGTATTAGTCTAATTTCCTTCGCATGCAACAAGTATTTTTATTCTTATTCTCTCAATTCTTGTTAGTTCACGGGGGTTAGGTAAAAGATTTTATTGCTACAAAGCTAACCACTGTTGAATATTGTTTGTATCAATGTGTACACGTTGTCCCGGTAAAAAGTTAGATAGTAATGAATAGGAATATTCCTCATGGAAAACTGCGGCGTATTCAAGTCATTGCGTACGTTATTTCTCATTCACCTGAATGTAGGATAATTACTATTTACAGACGTGCTTGTGCATTTCCACAGTGCTTTCATTCCATGTAATTGTACGTTATTCGCTCTAAGTAGAGCATACTCTGTATATTCAAAATTCTACAGTATACTAGACCAGTTCTATGAAATGTTGAACTTATTTTGCAAATCACTTACATGACAACGCTGCATGACATGGATTCTTTTCTTGCTCTACGTATGCTATTAATTTTTGCGACTGTTCTTTCTGAATTCAACGTCGTTTCTTTTATCGAATAGAACTAATGAGTATTTTTCAACGGGTATATCATAAATAGGGGTGTATAAACAGAATGAAGAATTTTGCAGTTCAGAACGACTATATAACTTTTCGTTATGTTAAAATATTGCAGGTATAATGAATAATTCGAAACAACGAAACGAATAAAGTCAATGTGGTATGAGGTTTATTCCAGCGATAACCTGTGAACTGTTTTATTTTGAGCAATTCGTTATGGTTATACTGCCGATTCGAGTACTCATAGTTGTGGGTATTATAAGTGTATTCTAACGTGAAATATTAAATAAGTATTACGGAAGAAGAGTCAGTGAAAAATACTTTACAATCGGGATCTTCAAATTACGTAACAAAAAACTTGACAAAAGGTGCAATCGGCTGTTTTGTAATCACCACACAAAAATGCGGTCGACTCCGTTTCCTGTGAGCGAATTTCTCCTCCCCAAAATAGCATTTTTGAAAGTGAAAACAAAGGGAATAGAAAGAAGAAGAAGAGAGGGAGAGAGAGAGAGAAAGAGAGAGCGAAACATTGGAGCCAAAACGGACGGAAGAAAAAGTCGTGGACAGTGCGATGACAATGCAACAAGCTTGGCGAGTTGTTGCGTGTTAAGCTTGGGCTTCCTCGTTGTGTGTATTATGTGTATTCCCGCGCGGCAGAACAAAATGTTTCAAAAGCGCATCTGGTTTCCTCCTCGGCCTTCGCACAAAAGTCCGAGGTGCCAAGCGTCTTCTTTTTTTTGTTGTATCTCTTTTCGTCGTTGCAACCAAGCGAATCGGAAGTGGCTGATCATTCACAACTCTTCTTTTGGAAGATTATGTAAGGGGCCGCTAAGTGACCGTCTGCTAACAGAGCGCATCCCCGGACATATGTTCGATATTTGGCAAGTGGGAAAAGTGTATTATGCCACTATTGTATAACAAAGTATTTCCGAAGAAACAGAGTGTGTAATTACGTAAACTCCTTGAAGAATTTCGTTTTCTGACCTATTGTGCCTCGATAACATGTCGTGCCTCGGCATATAAACGTACACAAAAGTGCCAGAGTAGAATATTTTTGGATGAAGCCAACAAGTATGAGGACAAGATCGCGGGGGAAAAGTCCAAGCGCGATGAGAATCGTGGGAATCGTTATTTATAGCATTTTGATAATGTCATTTTCTTCACGGCTCCGCAGTGCGAGGTACATTATACTCGTGAGTCATTTATTTGAATAGGATCGAGCGATGAAAGCAGCCGAGGATCCGACGGCACTTTTGATCCTCTTTCGGCGAGATTGATAAATGATTTTTGAGTAATGTGTTTCGTCATTAACAGTCACTTGAGTCATGGTTATACAGCCGAGTAAGTTTATTGAATACTTCTAATGTATTTTTCAACTTTTCATAACTCTTTACATACATGCGGGTGAGGCACATCATTAGGATGGTGTGATTCAATATTTTCAATATTTCAAATACCTTTTGGGTGAATCAGTTAGCCAGTCGTGTAGATCTAAGAAACTATATATACGCGCCACTTTTTGTATTTCATTTATACGCACGTCCAGAGCAGTGCCGTGGCACAAAATCTTGTCGGCAATACAGAATAATGAGGAATGGAAACATTTTGACCGGCCTCGAGCGCTTAAATCAAGTTGTTGCAGCTTATTTTCTCCATTATTGTGCTAAAGTGAGTGCGACTTTTTCAATACTCTTAGACTAGGCCAAAGAAATCAAGCAACACCACTCGATTCCTTGGCATTTCATCTAAATCATCCAATTTTTTTTTTCAATAAGTCTTTGTTATTTTTATCAAGTGTACCCAATATGCGTCTAATTGCCGGAAAAAAACATTTTTTTTGAAAATGCTATTATTCAGCATACAATTGTCGGAGCCAGAAGCGGCTTGGCTCATTTTGAAAATATTTAGTAGAGCTTTTTAATTCATACCATCATCAGATCCCTACTCGCAGATCTACAAAAAGAGACCGGATGAAAAAAAGTATTCTGTGGACGGCACATATTAGATGCACTCGGATTTTTTCTCCAATTTTCATCCAAGCTCTATATCTTAGCGTAAGAAACTCAAAAATAGAGGTAAGGATTTTCGATCCAAAGATCTTGTTGATCTTGTTGATTGCTCTCACCAAGTATTCTGTATTTGTAATGTCACACTGGCGGTTAAAACTATATCTTCAAAAAATATTTGCCGATAAAGAATAAGGAAATTTGAACGCAGAAAATCTCATCTACAGCTCGAAGTTAGGAGAAAAACAATCAAGGACTCGTTAAGTTGTACATAGGTAAGATGGAATGGACGATGCGTGCATGACAAACCCGAGACACGAGAATCCACTGAGCTATAAACACATCAACGAAATCCAGGGGGGAATTAATCACGGCGCAAAATCGAGCCGCATAAATCCAAAGCAAACAAGTCGCGGCCAAAGAATAAACGTCAACTCACGGATTTGTCGTATATACACAATGAGCATAAACCCAGTCCCTCTCGCTCTCTCATTCTCCCACTCGCCCTACAGCCCACGAGCTTTTCACTCGATTGTCACGTAACAAAGCGCAGTCCACACCTCCGCGGCACACAACACAGGCCCGGCCGCGCTCACGGCTCGAGGTGTGAAAGGAAGATTTTCGAAGGTGTGAGCGGCCCCCCGGGTGTCCTCCTCCCGGCTCGCCTATACTAATCGGCGCGGAAAACAAGCGGCATGAGTCGCTCGTTTCCCACCGAGTCCAGCTCGACTCACCTGTTGATACTCAGGTCGATCTGAGCGGGGAAAACAAACCACGCTCGAAAGGGAGAAGGATTCATGGGTGGCAGTGGCGGCTGCTCTCTCTCTCTCTCTCTCTCTCTCTCTCTCTCACACACACACACACTGTGAGTGTGGGTTTTCGATGCGCGCGCGGCTCTAGAAAGCTCGTGTATCACTCGAGAAAGAGACCGAGAGAGAGAGAGAGAGAGAGAGAGAGAGAGGAAGAGGATCTTTGTGTGCCGGTGCTCAGTTGATGGAGGGCGGTGTGTGGCATAATGGGATCTTTGCTTTCGATTCTCCGGGGGGATTTTTTATCGCTCCGAAATGATTACCTCGCGATGGAGTGGTGAAATTAAATTCTTAAACAACCATCTCCTACGTTCCGTCTTGCTTAGTCGAGGCAATTTTCGGATTCGTCAAGGGCCGAGTTTGTTCCGTAATATGAATTTCATAGCGGGAACAGGCATTTTTTGTCTCGCCGCAAACACAGCCCTCAGGATTATTGTGTACCGAAACCGAATGCGCCACTTCACGTCCAACGTATTCTATGAGGGATCCCAGCGGGATACCTGCGGTGTGATATTTATTATATGTGTCACATTCCTCCCGTCTGACTGCAGCTAGAACTCTTTTTTCTTCGGTCTGTATCTGACACCTATCAATGGCGAGTCCACAATCAAAGTATTCCAGCGTTCTCAGGACTAAAGTATAGCGTGAGGCGAAGCTGTACAATTGGACAGCTACGACAAGAGAAAAATTTAGAAACAAACATACACGTTTCCGGTAAGACTACAAGTTTTGTGACTCTGAACTTCTCCAAGTAGCAATAATGGAAAGAGGTGCGAACAAGCTTCTGTATCCTGGGAAACATTTTCGACGGACTGAAGATCAAATCATTCAAGACGCTACTGCTCTTTTCACAATCTTATTCGTTCAATTTCATCATTTCTCTCGAAAAATTTATGTAAATGCCCGACGAAACACCGTGATAATTTGGTTAATGCGAGTTGCTCATACAATGCGATTAATTTACTACCGCCATGGGTAAGACTAACTAGTTTACAAATAACAGTTCTTTTTTTACATGAACGTGTCACTGACCTTGTAAAATATTTTTCATCACTTGTATCGAAAAGTTGATCATTAAACCTTAGTTTTCTACACTCGTGATGAAAAATACTGTTCGATACTAGATCAAAAGACGATTTCTAGGCACGTGTGATTACCACCCTCGCTTTGCTCGGGCGGCAAACCTCCCACGTGCCTAGAATTCGTCTTTTGGTCTAGTATCGAAATGTACTATTTCCGATGTCATTGAATTTTTCTTGGTTACCCGAATAATTGCCATATGATTACCTATGATATTGGACTTATTCTTTTTTAAACTTCAGGTGGTTTCTAGAAAAAAATATTCTCATCACTTTTATGCCCAGAGATCATTTAATGGGTGTAAATTGAGATCAAAGAAAGCCATAATATGGTAAATATTGGAAAATTAGCAACTTTGGGCTTCTGACAGTATCGGTTATAGGGCCCAAAAAAATCTGAAAAACTCAAATGTCATCATAGAATATCAGAAAAAAATGTTGAGATTTGGATTTTTTTCTCACTCATTTGACAGATAATCACCCATATATTTAAGGTTACTGCAGCCAACGTGTCACCCTCTAAGGGTCTTTCGCAAATTGGGCTATGATAAAGTGAGAATTTCATGATTCTACGGACGGCATCTCAAAGGGTAGTAGCTCAAGACCAATCAGAAACAATTTCTACAATCATCACTTACCCATTTTAACACGTTCAAAATGTTAATTAACCATAGCCACTCAAGTCGGGCATAGTCAATGTGCCTTTCTTATAATTCAACCCCCTGAACATGTCCCAGTATCGCTTACTTTTATCAATTTAGATATTTTCAAGTGTGGAAAAGCAACTTACATTGTCATCTATATCGAGTAATTATCCATGGACTGTGAATATTTGAGGTATTCCCGACGTTTTCTATACGATTAGTCTTATGAGGCACGTTTGCTTCCTTTGAGTTTCATGTGAGAAAAAGAATTTTTAGTAAGATCGAAAATAGTTTGCGGAAAACTGACGTGACCAATTGGAAGATGAAATGTTTTCACAATAAGATAGAGTAGTCATATGTAAAGAAATGAGAATTATTACACTTATTTATTTCAGTTCGGTCGGCAGAGTGAAATAAGAAAAGGAGAAAAAACAGGTTCAGACTGTTGTAAGAGAGTGATTAAGAACATCGAAGCTCCGACATTCACCATAGCAACCGTTGTTCACGTCTTTATTAATCGTTACTATAGAGTGGGAAAAGCCAGTTAGAGGTCCATTTTCGGAACTGTTGACGGCTAAGAAGTAAGAACACCGAAGCTCGGATATTTACCATAGCAACCGTTACTATGGAGTGGAGGAAATGAGTTAGAGGTTCATTTTGCTTTCTCAAGGAGTGGTGATTAATGCAAGTTGAGGTTCAATTGCAATACTTTGAGAAAGCATACTGCTGAGGCACTTGGCAGCGGTTTTTTTTGTGTAGCTCACATTACACATCACTGCTACAGGGAGGGGAAAATCAAGTCAAAACCTCTTTCCATAGCTTTTGGCGACAATGAAAACCAAATCTTCATAATTTTCCACAGAATTCGTTATTCACACGTTTATAGAAACCGATGCTAACGGATTAAAATCATTTCAAAGCCCATATTCAGAACTTGCGATGTCATGGTATTCTGAACCTCCGTAATTTTCCATAAAAACAATTTGTTGATAGGAAATCAACCTTTGGTAATATGAGAATAAAATAAATATAATAGCTGGCAAAGCCTTGAGTTGAGTTTGCCAATAAGAGAGATCCACAGTAAATTTTTTATCCCAATTTATGAGTTCAATTAACATAATACATAATGTTTAAATAAATTGATGCAACGAGATTTTACAGAGACAGATATAAAGTATATTTATTTTTTTAGTAAAAATTCGATGTCACTAACTTTTGAGGGGAAAAAATTACAGACTATTCATTCATAGAAGAAATCTTAATATCTCCTATATAATAGTTTGAACCAAAATCTCTTTGAGAAAGTACTTTAGGCAACGATTTTCCACATATTTAAAAACCCATTGTCGATTGCATTAACAGTATCCTTCTTCACTACGAAGCTTTGTGAGGGGCAATGAAAATTGAGTTGAAGTCCATTTCCAGTACTTTTGAGGACTATCAATACAGCATCTTAGTATTTCCAATATCAACAGTTGTTGATATCCCTATCAGCCATTGCTACGGAGTTACGGTCAATTAGTTTGAGGTCCAGCTGTTGATGGCAAAAGACATCTCTCATTGGCCATATTATTTTTCACACCAAGCCTCTTTGAGAAAGCATACTGTCAATGTAGTTGGCAGCAATTTTTTCCTCGCAACATCTCAAGTGTACGCTACCTCCTGCCTATATCCTCGATTTTTAAAGATAATGTCACAAACCATTCTTCTAGGGTTTTTGACGATTCCAATTTGTTAGAATTTGTATCGATCCAATCACGGTAACGAGCAACGTCTCCGTAGACTCCTGCAAACGTAACATCGCAACCGTTGCTCCAGGATATAATCCCAACTTGACGACCATCTTCAGTGGTAAGTGGGCCACCTGAATCGCCGTAGCAGAAGCCTGGAATACCATACTCTGTGGCGCAGATCAGATTGTTTGATCTCATCTGTGTACCCGAGGAATCTCCGTAAGCGTTTGAGCATCTAACACTGTTGCGAATGTGCAGGCTGGTTGTCTTCAGCTCGACGCTTGCTGGACCTTCATCGGACTGTACCCCCCAACCGGCGATGACCACAACTGTACCTGGGGCGACTTCATCTTCTCTTCGAGCCAGCTCAACCGCCGTCACCTTGTCGCCAAATACGATGGACGGTATTACTTTGATCAGGGCCAGATCGTTCCGGAGTTTAATAATTTCATTGTTAGTCATCTGATAATTTTCGTGCCGCTTCACCGCGACGATCCTGTGCAACGAGCCTCCAGAGTCGATTCTCGAGCTTCCTACCCTTACCAAATACGAGCCTAAATCGTCTTTGTCAATACAGTGAGCTGCGGTCAAGATTATGCTTGGAGATATTATGCTCCCACCACACTTGTGGTGGCCGTGTTTCTGTATAGAAGCGAGCCATGGGTGCATGACAATGGATCCCAACTCACCATCGACTATGGGCTCCCCTATTTATTGAATGGTTGGATTAGTCAGTGGAAAAATTTTTAAGGTAATGAACGTAAATTGATGAGACGACTTACCCAGAACATGACTCAAGAATAATGGGATGATAATGAGTGGTATCATATTTGCTGTACCGTTAAACACTTGAGTACCATCTGAAAGTTTCATTCACTACTAGCTACTTTTATAGCTTATCAAGTAAATGAATGTGGATTTGATTGGCCTAGTTAGATAGCAAGAGACATTAGTGTGGTGTTTTCACAAATGGCAGCCTCCATAAAAAAAGAGATGATCTCAAATAGATCTTAAATATGGAACTTTTTAATAGTTTTGGAGACGAGGAAAAGATCAGATGAAAGTATGCGATGAGATGAGATGATTTCTAGATCTCTCAGAGATGTTATGTTATTTAACTTTTAAGACCAATATTCTGATATTCATTTGGACTTCATTCGGGTCCAGGGTCAGCCTCTTCAAATAAAAATTCCCTGGGCGCATTAACCACCCAGATATTGTTCGGGCTGATCGTCGGATTCGAATAATCTTTCTATTTCTATTTCGTAAATTTTTGTACTTTTTGAATTAATTGAAAAAGGAATATGAATTAATCTTGGACCATTCTAATTTTCATGCAAAGATACGTTGTTTCAATTTCTGATTCTACAAAAAAAAATCATGAATAATTCTGTAAAATGATTGAAAACAAGCTCTGTTTTATATGTTGAAGAGAGAGAGAGAGAGAGAGAGAGAGAGAGAGAGAGAGAGAGCCAAAACTTTATAGAAAATGTAGGCTGAAAATGATACCACAAGAATTCTAAAAACATTTTCTCAAACAAATCCGAATGGGACACAGGAAGATCGCTGCGTGTATGACTGCATTATGCCTCTTCATGCTCCTATTATACTCTGTGCATACAATATACAATTTATTTATTTCTCAGTTTGAAATGTAACTGGTAGCCGAGGCAGTGGTCTATGTGGAAACAATAAAGTGTCCTCTTCCAACTCAGATACAGAGGTATATAGAGGAGAGAAAGGCAGAGTTTTTACAAAATTCGTTTTTTTTACAAAAAAGTGGAATAAAGCCAGTATCAAAGTTTACTTGCAGATAGAAGATTGAAATATATTCATTCATTAGCCAGACTCGCTCACTCGCTATCGCTCGCTCGTGTCTTTCATTTGCTCTATCATGAATATAGGTAAATATTGAAAATTTGATTGGAATTATTGGCGAATAATGCAAAGTATATACGGACGCTTTTACATTACCATTTATTTCACCCGCAGGCAACCAAAATTAAGGTCTCATTGTCCGATTCGAGATGTCGGTTTTTGCCTCATTCCAAAGCTTTCTCTTTGACAGAGCAAAATGACAACATAATCGAAAATAGATTTTATTTTGATGATAAATTTTCGTCAATCCTTGGATAATATTCATTAAAAAAAATTGTTCTTCAATGTATTGCATCTCAATATTGTATTGCAATTTAATAAATTTCGCCTAAAAGCACGCGTTTTCTCTTATAAAATTAACGCTCACGCATCAACATTTTTCAATTATTCACGATGAATACTGAAAGCCTTCAAGCAGCTTTATCGATCTATCTGATCAGAACTTTCATCATCAGAACTTTGTGGTACAGATTGATTGATTTTAACATGGCCTAATACGTAATGAACGACTACATGAGGTGTGAAAAACTTTAGGGTGCTACATTGGAGTCTCACACAACACGTGCGAGTGTGTTATGTAGGACAGGCAGCAGAGTCGAACGTGGCGAGCATCAGAAAGCGCGAGCGCAGGCCTGAATAACCCTTTTGGAAAGTGTCGAAAATACAGTGTGTTGGTTGCGGGAGCGACGCGCAGTCTCTGCAGCGCAGGAGGCTTATCGCGGGTCTCCCTCCCCTCCCCGCTCTACTGCCCCTCTCTCTCTTGGGCCCAAGCAGCGCGCGGCGGTGGGGAGGAAAGATGGGCCCGGCCGGAGGCGGGGCCGAAGCCCCCTCTCCACTCAATACATATACATATATATACACACACAGACACGCACACACACGAATACGTTCTCTCGCGCTCGAGCTGTGGTATAAATTGGTTTGTTTGCCGCGGAGATGAAAGGGGCCGCTAAATGCTATCTTTAAGGTGTCGGATCAACGCAAATGTGCCTGAGTTACTCGTAATTATAGGTGAGGCCCCTTTGGGCTCTCTCGCGCGCGCTCGTGTGTACGTGCAGCCCGTGTATACGTGTAGTATACCTGGCCACACGTACACACACATGCACACGCGCTCGCACACACGTACACACGTGTACACACGAGCAGACACACATACACAGGTCGGAGGAGGCCCTCTCTCCGCAACGGCAGCGGCCAGCTCGTTGCGGCCGGGATACTCGTTGCTGCAGCAGCGGTGGCGTGAATATAGCCAGGGACGAGCCGCTTTGTACGTGCGAAAGGATGATGATGTAGCCCGGAGGTATACGTATAGTAGGGCCCGAGCCGCTCGATCTTGCGGCTCGTTCGAGCCACGACGACGATTTCCCGATTGAGATTAGCCCCGAGTGCTGGCTATACGATGAAAGTGCCGCTCGCTCGCTGGCTCGCTTCAACTAAACCATCCCCCTGATCTGCGGATTTTTCATGTACACCGCAACCGGCCGCGACTCCCCCCCCCCCTACCTCAGCCTCCCACCTTTCTCTCCTCCTCTCCTCCCGCTGCTCCGTTCATCACGCGCAAACACGCTCTCGCTCGCGCGCGCGCGCCTTATTAGTCGTCGTCGGCTCGTTTGAATTCTGATGAATTTTCGCGCGTCTGCTTCTCCCTCGGACTCGTCTCGCAAATCATGTCTCTCTCGCTCTCTCACTCTCTCTCGATCGTCACCTGATTAATTTTCAACTTTCATCCGGCAAAAGTCGACGGCGATTGAAAAGTGAGAGATGTATATCGTTTGATGATTTTTATGGAATACGATCCTCGCGAAATTTACGCTTCGAACACCCGAATAAGGCCCGTACTTTTGTCAACGATTTGAATCGGTCATCCGAAGAGCCGACGAATTTCGATTTGGACGAAAAATGTCTGATTGAACGAGTGCGCTGCGTGAATATAATGGTAAAAACATGAATTCGTTGAGCACGAAGGATATACCCCTAAACAGTCACGACCGAAGCCTCTCTTAACTTGGAAACTAAATCTCCTCGCGAGAGCTGTTGAACGGCTTGAACAAGACAAAATAGCCTTGCGAGTATGGAGCTAGCCATCGCTTTGGAGGCGACTTGAAATCCGCTTCGACACCTCGAGCTACCTGCAGTAGAAGGATTGGCCGTGAATCCCGAGCTGTATGTGTGGAGCGGCTCGCTCGCGGAGCAAAGACGAGCGGCAACTTATCCAACAAATCACGCTCGCAACCATCGCGTAATTCACAGCTGAATTTACGACGGGCCCTTAATCAATTACGCGCGTCTATGAATCGGCGCGTGTAATCCAAGTGTCGCTCTCGTGAAATATAATTAACAAGCTTGCCACGTATTATAGGTGTGCGTGTAAAATATCCGATTTTACTCGCGAGACTGTATATAGTAGAGACGCGCGCATGTATAGCCGGGGGAAATGCACACTTTGCGCGGCGCGCCGCGGGCCGATCGTCGTCGGGCGCGCGCACGCGGCCAATGGGCAGTCGATATACCGCGCGCGAGTCGGCGCTCTTTTATTCGCGCGAGAAAGAGCCCGCCCCGGGCATCAGCGGGGCTCTCGCCGCCGCCGCGCCGACACGCGGCATCCTATATCCCACCTCGCGCGCGAGCACTAAATGATAATTCATGAATTACGCGAACGCGCGCGTACACAAGTATACGCGCGGCATCCATTTAGCGCTATATACGCGCGAGCATCAATTCTAGACGCGGGGCCCGTAACAACGCGCGCGCGAGCTAGTAATACGAACGGGGCGAAAGTTGATTTAGAGCTTGTTATATACGAGCGCTTGAAAATAGCGTCGTGGATCCTTGTGTTATATATACATGTCTGAAAAGAAATTCTTTTCACGCTGGGCATACTTTTTCGAGTTTGCTATTCCACGATGGTTCGATATTCAATTCATATAAAGCCGCGTAGCGGTGACTCGGAGTATTCATCTGTGTATGAAACATTTGCGGAATTAGTTTCTGATAACATATATTTGATGGTGATTCCAACGAGAAAACCTGTTTTCCCAAAATCTAATCCGTAGAAAATCGCTTGTTATATAGTATACGAAGTCGGAATATCGATTGAAAGAGACTTTCATGGAAGAAGTGACTCGCGCGAGTGACAGGCTGGCTGGTTGGCGCGTTGGCGATTGACGATACAGAATGATTTAGAAGCCAACATTTATTGTGATTAAAAACAAATTGCGGGATAGATGAGCAGGCGCAACATATTCCTTACATTTTCGGCGCACGAAAGTTGCGCTCGAGTCGGTACGCCGACTGTTGAAACAACGCCGGCATTCGATCGAATCGAATGACTCAAACGAGAGTTGAATGAAACATTTTTAAATAAAACATATTGTTCCATCTCTTGGAATTCATGAATAATCGATAACAAAAAACGTACTGAAATTCGAATGTGAAGACATTATAGGGAAATATTACATAAAATATAGATATACAATTATTTTGGGTTAAATTGTTCTTCTAAACAATCGTCCTCTAGAGTCGAGTGGAATCCGTTCGAAGGAGTAGAGTAGGGCGGGGCGCCTGGGTACTGCAAAGGGTTGAAAAGGGGGCGTAAACGTTGGGGTACGAGAAGCTGGGAGGAAGGGATGGAAAAATGCGAAAATATGCAGGCGGGGCACAAGACAAGCGAGATTGGATTAGATACACGTTGTAAATGGACTAGGATGGCGCTGTGGCTCATCGATATATGAACATCATGTTCATCTCCGATGAATGAGAAGTGCGCGGGCTGAATACGAGGACATTTTTCTTTAACTCCGAGTTGACAATCCAGTTTTCACCGGGTTAAATTAAAAATATTCAAATACCATATATGAAAAGGAGGCCGGGATTTAAAGCTTTGAAATGGCTTTTGTCCTGAATTGGAAAAAATTCTATTTTCACATAATTTTTTGGCTCATTAGTCATGCTTCCAAGTGCGAAAATATACAACGCAATTTTCTGCATGACAAAACTTCGCGGTCATTTTATACCATCGGAAAAATATCTCTTCAAGCAACCCATAGATTACTATAGGAAACTGAAGCGAAATTGATTGATCCAAGATGAGAAATGGATGGTGCCTGTTTCACCCACCTACCTTGTCCTATTCCAACGTGATTTATCCTTTTAGCGACTGGATTCCACCAATTGGAAGAAAAAACGCATTTTCGAATTTTGTGAATACTTACAGCTATACGTATTCCGATGCGCCGCGCGTCGAAATTATATTCCAAAGAATGTTCTGAATATGGATTCAAGATTATCTTTTTCCCATGCGTACTAATCAATTGCTTTCAAATTGTGCATTTTTAAAACCTATTCATATTTTATCCAGCTCCTGAAAAATAAATTTGGTCATTAGAACGTCAAAACGATCCTTAGCTTGTCCTACTGTTGACAACAGATTAAACAGACTGAAACTAACTATTTCATAATTAATAGAGATCCATCCCATTCGTCCTAACTCTTTCTGCATCTGAGCCTTGTTCAATATTTATGTCTCTATCTTACTCGTATCACGTGGTTCGGTCTAAACCGAGTAATCACGAGTTGACTGGCTCCACTTTACCGGCCACCACTTTTCATACAAGGAGAATGGGTATAAGATACGAAACAACATTATACATCTGAAATGAATATTTGACAAGTGGCAAACATAAGAAGCAACATCTACCCGATGCGCTCGATATTGATCTTGCGCGAAACAAACTCATATGTCACGACATAAAAACTCCTGCTCGAGTACACTAGCAGTTCGACTGTACTGCATACATCGACGAACGGACGTCGAAGCGAACGTGCCGCGAACGAAACGCGATCGCGCACCTGGTCGCACGTGTCGAACGAGTCGAACGAGAGCTGTCGGTCCGCGGCGGGAAGATACAAGCTCGAAAAAAAATGCGCCCGCGCGCGAGAACGCGCCAACATCGCGGGGCCCGGCACACGCGATCCTGCGAAGGGAATCAATCAGGCTGCTGGGCTCGACCTCGTTATCCTCGCTTGCCGATCTCCTCCACCTCCTTCTCTTTGCTATACGTACACACGCATATAACCAGGCTCCTCTCGTGGTTGGGGGGGAAAAAAATATCTGCCGAGCTGCGGCGCGATGCAACGATTGTCGCGTTGAAAAATTGAATGGCTGCCGGTTCGATTGGCGGACTCGAGCTGGAAGGAGCGCACGCACGCGGCGGAGGATCGAGCGCGCGAGCAGCAGCAGCCGACGGCATCCGCAAAACGCCTCGGGCCCCGGCAACTGCATACGTGCCACTTTGCTTAAGTGCAGCCCGGCACACGCACGCACACACACACACACACACACACACACAGCCGAAACACTTACACTTTCGCGCGAGCGTCAGAAAGAGCGGCTTTGTTTAATAGCCTCGGCCCTGCGCGCTGCACTTGCCAGCTCGTC
Source organism: Aphelinus atriplicis (assembly GCA_020882685.1). NCBI lineage: Eukaryota > Metazoa > Arthropoda > Insecta > Hymenoptera > Aphelinidae > Aphelinus > Aphelinus atriplicis. The sequence goes on from CM037073.1 coordinate 74,753,132, forward strand.
GTTATCGCGCCGCTCTCTTTCTCCCTGCGCGCCCCGACGCTCTTTATGCTTTCGCGCGCGCGCGCGCTCAACAGAGAGTATCTCCATCTTCGGACGCGCTTCTTCGCTCCTCCGTCCTCCTCCTCCTGCTCCGGCACACACATGCGCCCTCGGCTCTATCTTCATGAATCAATAGACCGACGCGCGGGAAGGTGCGCCCGCATCTGCCTGACGCGTATGTGTGTGTGTATATCCAAATCGCGAACGCCCGAGCCAACGCACACAATTTCGAGCGCGGCCTGTTGTATATGCTAATACGCGAGCCACCAAATTAGTTCACCTGGCGCGCGGATGATTTGACGAGCGCTTTTGTAGACCCGCGCCTCCTGTGTGGCATGTAACACCTCGTGCGGACACTCGCTCGACTCTTATTTACGCGACTCGTCCCGTTTGGATGTTTGCGTATATTTTGCTTATATTTACTTGCCGGTTCGACTCGCGGCCGCAGATACAAGCGCGTCGTGTTTGACAATGTTCGGGTGAGGTCTCGTCGGGGATAAGTTTACAGTCGTATGATTGCAACTGGGAATTTCAGGTCCCGAGAATCGACTACTTCGCGTTGCGGCGAGGGGCTTCTCACTCCAGTACTCCCGAAGGGAGTACCATGGAGTACTGCGGGCTTATGAATTAATAGTACTCTTCATTCTTGCCAATATAAACCAAGAACTATCAGTTCAGATGAGGAGGCTGGATCAAAGCACAATAAGTTCATGCTGGCAAGATGAGAACTTGAATGCCATCAAATTTAGTACCATGGAGTACTAAAAAACGATGGGAGTACTATGGGAGTACTGGAGTGAGAATTGCCCCTTGCGTTGCGGAGAAATGACGAGAAAAACAAATGTGTGCGATTAGTTGTTATTGATGGTTACACTTTGATATTGATTCCAAAGTATCTTATTGGTGAAGTATCTTATACAATTTGTTCTATCCGGGAGATGGTCATTATTGGTTTTAGGCACGGGAAGTATATCTATATCTTTTTTGTTTTATTATATGCAGCTTTATTAAATCATAGGATTTATACAACGTACATCATACAGATCCGTATCTTATCCTATATCCTAATATCACAACGTTTTAGAAATAATAATATTTGTTTACATATATCAATGTTTCAGCCAGGAACAAACTAGTTTTTGTAAGTAACTGAGCATCTTTTCAGTGCTCTTCTCTGTACCTCAAGCAGTGAGCATTGCCGTAACAGATGGTCTATGTCTTTGATACTTTCGTTGCATGGGTATGTTGCGTCTTGTAGTATTTTCATTCTGGCTAATGAGTGAGCTAAGTTAAATTGTATCTATATGGATTTCGGAATATACAGATATACTGTATATATGAATGAGGTCGATAATAGTTTACGAATATATCAGCAGAAAACCTACACGTTGGCTGTGGACATAAGCTATTAGCTGCTAACCATGAACAATCTCACAAAGTTTCATCGCGCAATTTGACACCTGGAGGTAGGGGTCGTCTCCTTGTAAGCCAATCAAATCAGTAATTAGCTGCCTTCATACGAGGATATATTATATATTGCACGCGCACACAAACAAATGTCGGATGTGTAATATTACAGCGATTATATAAATCCATAAATATACCCAATTAAACATCATTACACCTCGATTCATGCGGGTGCGGGGCAAACAGCCTGAAGAGTGTTACAACATTCTTGTAATCTGGTTTAATCCTCTCCCTCCCTCTCTCCCTCCCTCCGTCTCTCTCCAATATATATCACGCAAATGTATCACGGACGGAAAATAAAGATAAACGATAACTACTTGGAGTTGGGTGTGCATAAGTATACACCCAAGTACGAATATTTATTCACCGTGTGAATGTATGTATGTATGTATATATACAGACGCGCCGCGTAAATTGGGGCTCAAGATGGGTTTGACCACGCGATGCGCGAACTGCCAAACGGTCAGGGGAGCTTTTGACGCGGCGACAATGGGATGTGCGGTGCGCGCGTTGACGGTTGCGGGGTGGTCCTGGTGTGCTCACGGCAGCCTCTGAAACTCGGCCGCGGGCCGCTGAAAGGCGCGAAGGGGCCCCCGCAGCACACACACACAGTCCCTCTCTCTATCTCTCCGAGTCAAAATCGATTAGAGACTCTCTTTCTGTCTCTCTCCCTCCCAACGAAATTCTTCTTTTTCAAGCGCTGCTTCTGCTGCCGTGAGCTCACAGCTAATATCTCTCGACTCTCTCGTCATAATTTATATATTAAAATTCTGCTCTTCTATAATCTCTTTCTCGTTCGTCTCGTCCTTCTTTTTTTTCTTCACATCTCTCTCTCACACTCGCGCGCGCGTACGAACCCGCGGTGTTATAAAAGCGACCGTATAGCTTCGATGTATACCCATTAGTTTCTCGAGCTCCTTTTGTCGGCCCTAGCAAGTGTGTGTGTGTGTGAGTGTGTGTGGATTATTCGCATCGATCGATCCAAATATTTTTCTTTTGAATTCCGTCGAGCGCGTGTAGCGCGCCGAGAGTCCCTTCTCGAGGATAGACGCGCAATTTTCAGTCCTTTGTCTCGGGGTGTACTGGCTCGAGCCTCTCGAGTTCAGTTTCCCCTGGTTATACACGTGTCGAAGCCGGTGAAATTATGCAGATTGTGAAAAATGTGTAAACGCGACCGCGGCCGCGTCCAGAATCAAACGCCCGTGTATAATCCAAGTGGGTGCGTCACGAGAGAACAAATCTTGGATTAGCTTCTTTTAGAACCTGTTCGTTGTTTTTTCCTCTTGCTTCTGCTGGAAGGTAGTTGGGAGGCGTGTATACATGGGTGGTCGGGGATCCAACTCTATCGGAGCTCCTCGTGTGTCACTAATGATAATTCGTCTCATCTCTGGTGAATTTCAATTTCGTGCGGAAATTTTGATTCGGCTGAAACCAAGAGGCGGGTGATACCGAACGAATGAAATAATATAGCAACGTGATCATTTTCACCCCGCAGCAACAAGTCAAAAGTCATGTGAAAATATTGAGGCATCATCTGATATACAGTTCCTTTGCTTGCGAACGGGCGGCCGTTAAATCTTATGGGAAATCAGATTGGGGCAAACAATCGAGAATACTTTTCCAAGCAGCCATTCGAGCGCGGCAAGTGTACATGGGTGCAGTTACAAAATCGACTTCTCGAATGCGAGATTTTCGTGCGATTCGCGAAAGTGATACTACACGCCAGGCCGAACGAAGCGAAACACTTGTACATATATGACTGTATTATTTCGAGAGAAGGCTATACCTCGTTTTTTTCCTTCCTCGTGACGTGGCTCGGAGCTCGAGCGAGAGAGAGGAGAGAGTGTGAACAGCCAGCGATTAACGTCTAGGTGAGTTAGCGGAGCTTGAAGATGGCGCGCGGTGATACGTCGCGCTATAAATAAAGCATAAACGTCTATTTGCACGTGGAAAAGCCCCGGCTTAATGAGCGGCATCCGCGAAAGGGAAAATCTCACTCGCGTATTTCTTGCCTCCGCTGTTCAGTCCCTCTCGTGCGATAGACAGTTCGAGACGATCTAGATTAATCTGGATATAATCTCTTTTGTATGCTAATCCTTAATTTGTTGGGACACTCAAGCTGCTTTGACATGTACATTTACAACCCACGTGTACACTTTTTGCTTTCTGCTCGAGGAAGCTTTGTATTAACCATTCTAAAAACAATTTTTTGATGCCGCCAGTATTTCAATTTTTTTTTCAATGAATTCGCGTATATCTGTGTGTATCTGTCTAAACTTGAGATTATTTACTCAACAGAATTGAATAAACATTGACTAACTTTATGAGTGTTTTTATTTATGTTGTGTCTTATAATTTTCTATGCAATTCCTGTAGCCTTTATACATTTTCATTGAAATATTTTCAAGAATTACGCACATGGAATCCGATTTAAAAAATTACAACTAGTTTTTTGGATATTGACAAAATACTGTAGCAGTCTCCATATATGAAAGATATGGTTTGCTGCCCACGCAGTTCCTCGTGCGAGGAAGACTCCATTGAATGCTTGAGTCCACAAATATATTTTTGAATGGACCTATACTTCATTGGGGCATACTGCTAAAAAAAATGTAAAATTACTTCAAAAGAGGATATATTTTTTTTTAAGTACAATTTGATACTGTATTCTTGTAAAAAAAAGTGAAATGAGTGAAGGAAATTATGTTAAAAGTAATTTTTCAAATAACTCATCCCTTCAAAATTTAGACCTATTTAAACCAAAGATATTGATTTGGAATCTAATTTGATTGGCTAAGACAGTTACGACTTTATAGTCAGCAACATCTGCATAGCTAATTAAATACGAAATCTGCTGAAAATTAGAAGATTTCCTCAACATTCTGACGTGGTTTTGCAATCAACCACGTCGAATAGTATAAATATATTTTCTAACCTCAACATTTGATTTTCTAACCCTCAATGATAATTTTTTCCTCACAGTGTTTAGTCAAGTGTATAGGTTATTAATTAAAAACTGCCATAATTCTGGACCAAATTGAAGTGTCTGATTCTTCTGGATACTTTGACCACTCCAATATGTGAGAATTTGTATCGATCCAATCACGGTAACGAGCAACGTCTCCGTAGACTCCTGCAAACTCAGCATCGCAACCGTGGCTCCAAGATATAATCCCAACTTGACGACCATCTCGAGTGGTGAGCGGGCCACCTGAATCGCCGTAGCAGAAGCCTGGGATACCATACTCAGTGGCGCAGATCAGATTGTTTGAGCTCATCTGTGTACCCGAGGAATCTCCGTAAGATTTTGAGCAGTTGACACTGTCGCGAATGTGCAGGCTGGTGGTCTTCAGCTCGACGCTTGCAGGGCCTTCATCGGACTGTGCCCCCCAACCGGCGATGTCCACAACTGTACCTGGGGCGACTTCATCATGTCTTTGAGCCAGCTCAATCGTCGACACATTGTCGCCAAATACGATGGACGGTGTTACTTTGATCAGGCCCAGATCGTTCCGGACTTTAATAGTTTCACTGATAGTCATCTGATGATTTTCGTGCTGCTTCACCGCGACGATCCTGTGCAACGAGCCTCCAGAGTCGATTCTCGAGCTTCCTACCCTTACTAAATACGAGCCTAAATCATCTTTGACAATACAGTGAGCTGCGGTCAAGATTATGCTTGGAGATATTATGCTCCCACCACACTTGTGGTGGCCGTGTTTCTGTATAGAAGCGAGCCATGGGTGCATGACAATGGATCTCAACTCACCATCGACTATGGGATTCCCTATTTATTGAACAGTTGGATTACTTCAAAAAGGAAGAATTTTCAAGGTGTTGAACAGAAATCGACGAGACGACTTACCGAGAGCATGGCTGAAGGATAATGAGATGATAAAGAGTAGTATCATGTTTGATGAAATGTTGAACACTGAAAAATGGAGTTAACTGTAAGGTTCCACATACGTTTATAGCTTATATAAAGTAAATAATATTCATAGCCCATTTGAAACAAGTAAAATATTGTCAATAATCGTAAGGTATTGCGACATCACGATGTGTGCACAAGTGATGAATAGTATTAGAATAGAAGTGGAATTTCTGTAAGACACCTTTGAACAGATTCAATTTGATTCAATTTGACGTGTAAACACTATCCAAACTTACAGATCATACTAATGAGCTAATAAAAATAAATTTCATACGAAAATGTACTAAAACGATATTCATTCCCATATATACGTTTCTATTGGTTTCCATTCGAGTCTCCCAGTCCCGCTGGAGGCGGCTGTCATCGCTGCTCAAGGTTGTAGTGATCATCGCGAGCATGTTTGAACTTGTGAAATCAGGAGTGTTATCACGTTTGTAGTCTATGCAAGTAGGTATCGACAAAAGAGTCCTGCGATAATGGATAATTTTTAAAATGATCAAACATCAGAGTACCAGATTACTTGTAGGCTGGATATACTGTGACATATTTTGGAGAGGTTATGAGACGTAGTTATTTGTTATAACTTTGAGAGCTTCAATTTTCACCACCCCATGAAAACTGCTTTACTTTGAGACTCAAATATGTTTTTGTACGTATTTGTCGTTTTGTACGCTGTTGTACATTTGTCAATGACTCTATTGACTCTATGGACATTTTTCGGGACGTATCGAAGCAATTGTTGGATTTTCCTAAAATTTCGCAGATAAGATAGTCGTGGCGAAATGTGAACCAAGTTTTCTCAGCGAAATCCGTTGTTTCTTTCCCTAGCAACCGTTGCCAAGGTGTTGTTATTAAATTCCGTAAATGTTGGGTGGGTCCCGAATACTCACGAGGATCGACAAGAAACAACTAGATACTTCCCATAGCAATCGTTGTTTACGATCCTACTCGCTACGAGTCCGCTTCCCCTTGCCTTTTTTCATCATGCGAGTTTTACCACTCTACGGTAAAGTTAAAATCCGAGAGGGAGCAAAACGATTCGCCCGTTAAATTACTTTCTCGCGAAACAAAACTGGTAAAAAAAATGATGTGTACCAAAGACGATCAACGTTTAAGTTATCATCACGTTGGGGTCGCGCGCGCGCGCGGTACATCATACACACTCGGAGCATTTTTCACGATTCGTCTCGGGTAGCGTTGCACTTCATCAATTACAACTTGTATGTCGAGTCTCGGTTGCGAGCGTCAAATAAGAGGCCGACGAATCCGGGCAAAAGCAGCGGCGCGGCTCGCAAACAGCCCAAAACCATCTCTCCCTCTCCCGTGACTGCAGATATTATATATACGAAAGGGCCGAGCGTGCGCAGCCGAGTCTCTTAAATAATCATTTCGCGTGTATATCCTCGCACGTGCGCGCGCGCGAGAGAGAAAGGGAGAAAGGGAGGGAGGCAGTCGGTCGGACGGTGAATTGCGTTGGAAAAACGTATACGAGCTCTGGTCGGCTCTCCCACCCCGGCGTGTATGTTTAACGCGCGACACGGCATTGTCACAATATACGGGATCGCTGCGTTTAAATCATGCACGCGCGCGCGCGAGCGGCAAGCGATTCTGCAACCAAAGAGTAAGCGCGAGAGAGAGAGAGAGGAGGGGTGAACCGGTCCGAGGAAAAGAAGAGCTGCCCGCTTGGTGTTTTATTCTCGTCCCCCCAGCCCCAGCTCGTGGCCGGCACATTTTTCGGATACATAATGCGCGCGCGCGTGAGAGAGACAGAGAGAGCAAGGGGGGACGGGGCGAGTTACATGCCAGGCGAGATAATTACAGAGCGCTGCGCGGCCGCCAAGTCAAACAACCTAAGCATCGCGTTCCGCCATGGGCGCAGCTTTCTCTCTCTCGCACCTTCGCCGCCGCATATACCCCGAGCAAACCGCGGCCCGAGAGAGCGGCCTTTTCGCGCGAAAGCCCGGCTCACCTGCGAGCGCTGTGCCACCCTCCCGCCCGCGCGCGGTATACGCAACCATTTTACCACCTCGCTCGCTCGACTCTTCCCTCCTGCGCCCGCGCGCGCTGTCACGGGCCACCACAGATTTTTCTCCGAGTCTCGGGGATCGATACACCAATATGTTCGTCTTCCGCTTCTTTCTTGTACGCTGATGTAGCGGCTCCGATTTGCCGTGATGCAAATTCAGAATGGTTTTGGGTTTTTGATGGAGAAATTCAGTCATCGGAACAATTGTACATATACAAGATTCACGCGGTTTCTTTACCGGTCTACGATTGTTTTCAGAATCATCGAATGAAAACTGTCACCTATGTATACCCACATACGCGCCACGGCAGTTGATCGTTGCAATGATACCACTTCGTTCTGAATCAGTATATTGGACCAACCATCAGCCGTCACTTGTTTTCACTCGGTGTCGGGGGAGGCGCGCCTCGTAAATTCAATGTGTAGCTACACGCGTGCCTCGCGCGACAAGGCCATTATTGAATTCGCATTAATTATCCTCGACGCGCGTGCCCTATCAAATCCACATGATCATCAATTCGGGGCGAGAGCTGGCCCCCGCGCGCGCTCAAATCAGACCTCATTCAAGCGTTTGATGCGCGTTAATCACCGCACGCTCGCGCGTGTGTATATCAACTGCACGCTTTCGTTCCCCGGCGCATTCCAACCGTCGGCCCTGCTGCACTCAACCGAATTTCCCATTCGATCCGAGTGCCCGACTATCGAGAAAGTTCGTGAAAGTCCGACACACGATTAGACGGAAAAATCGGCCGTGACATACGCGGCTATACGGCATCGCTACGATTTACCAATTTTATTTTTCTCCTTCTCCCGATGCCACTTTTTTTTTCTATAATCCGGGGATTCCGATGTTCCGCGGCCAAAGCAAATAAGCGAGCGAGCGGCGGTTCTCGAAAATCTACATTGTCGGGGTAATTTAAAGCCCATCAATTCACGTGCGGGCACACATATGTATATATATATGAGAAATTCGGCTTATTCCGTCGAGCTGGCCGTTTTTTTCTCGCGTTCCCCTCGCCGCGCGCGCTCGCGCAGGCCTCGGAAGATCCGAGCGCGGCCAGACGGATCAAAGGTACGCGACAGCGGCTAATATCATTCGGCTCGGGCTCGAGCTGCTCGGATTTCCATATTTTAATACAGATCCGCAGAGGAAATAATTAATGTTGTTTACATTGAGCGTAAATTAGAGAGCGAGGCGCGGCTAACGCGGATTAAAAACTTGCGCGCGTATGCCTACACAGACCTACGTGTGTGTATATGTATATTTCAACATTGCCGAGCGGTATATTTATACATAGGCTATCGAGCGAGCAACGGTAGCTCTTAAATTGGAAAACGAGTCGCGCACCTGGGCATATTATAGGTATGAGCTATACGCGCATCTTTTGCCTCGTTCGCCTCGCGCACTGCTCGACTAACTCGAGAGAGGCAATTCACGATAGATGCTGATTAAGAGAGCCGAGGGTAGCGATTACGCGAGATTATTTTATAAACTGGGTGATCATGGGATTTGTATACAAAGTATATGTGTGCTGATAGAGCGCGTATTGAGAATAGCGGTGTAGAGATTCAGTTTCGCGAGCTATAGCGGAGGACTGTATGATTTTTTGTACATTCTCGCGTCGAGACGAACTTCGAAAAGCTGTATAAGCTTGCAAGTCTAGAAATTCATCATCATTGGGTGGACTTTTTATCCTCTGTCTGATCAAAACTGAGAAAATGTATCATTTTATAGGTCAATGAATAAATTAATTATCAAAAAGTAAGGAGTTTCCAAGTGCGATGTTATTTTTCTTCTGAAAATTGTTGGAACGGAATCGATTCAAAATCCGAGATGAAGGAATCCAATACACGATGATTCGCATTGAGTGAGCAGAAAAAATTTCTAGAATCCACTCTATAAATTGCATTGTTAATCGTAGCAGGATGAATAAATTGGAAATGTAGAAACGTCTCGCTGGTGGTCGGTTGAGTAGATTTGGCTATATTTTTTGTGCCACTTAATTATCCTTCGATTCGAAGGCTAATTCCGATTAGAATGATCGGAGCGACGCATCGATTCCTGTTTCGGATTTCGCTTATGCGATTGTAAAATCATTTATTTGCGATGCGTTCTTTACTTTATACAAAATTGATTTTCATCTGTCTCGGAAATTCTTCTCATCTAGTCGTGACGTATGAGTGATCTCTTTTGAAGATATTCAAATAAAAAAATTCCTCGGCAAAACTAGTTCATGTCCATGCAAAATTGAGAATTTTAACATTGAAAGAAATTGAATTATGATAAGCTACTATTCCAGAGCACACAATAATTATCAATCATCAATCATCAATCATATGTTGAACCCTGGAGAGTTCAAATCGAGTCCCATCGATGGGCGAAAATCAAATATTCTAACTGACCTTTAGCAAATGTGCCTAATTACCTACTGAATATCATCGAATTCCGCTCGCGAGAATTCATCCACCAGAAAAACATGATATAATCACACATGCACGTTGGAAATTGTCATTTTTCACGCAAGCAATTGAAATATGTTTACAAAAGTCCAAGAAATTCCAAAGTTGAAATTGAATCGATTGTCTTCGAGAGAGCAAAAATGCTCGAATGAAATCATTTCCTCGAATCTCCTTCCCGAAGCTGCGAGTCGAGCAACAAGAGGCCGGAGCGTGATATTGATCTGGTATATGTAATTGCACCGCTGGCGGAGCTGCGCATGTGCAATTTGTCCACTCTCGCGGGGCCAATGAAAAGTTATCACACGCCGGCGAATTCCGTTTGAACGTGGCAAAACCAACAAGTGAACGAGAGTTGGGATCGACCTCCCAGAGACCCATTGGCGACTGACAATAGAGACGGCTGCACAATGGGGGCGCACGCGCGCGGTGGGTGTTTCGACGCCCGACGCGTTACGCGGCACTTTTTTCTCCGTACGGGCAAACGCGGTTGCGCGTGCGGGCAAAATAAAAAAAACAAGGGCCGCCCGGGTAATCCAATAATTACACAAAGAGCCGGCCCCCCGAGCCCCAAGGACGCGTGCCTATATAAGAATCCGAGAATTTACGACAAAAGCCCGACCTTTTACGGCGCGTATCACATTTTTATTTTATCGCACCACGCGCACGTGTATATACATATATACAGAGCCCTCGCAAAAGTTTGAAGCCGCCGGATGATTTAAACGGGAGAATGAGAAACCGCCCGCTCTTTCATTCGCGCCCGCGCGCCCGCGCGCGAGTCCGTTTTTGCGCTCATCTCCCACACCTACCTTCGCAACCTCCTTTCGCTTGGATTTTTTCCCCTGCGTGCGATTACGTGTGTATATACATTGTGATGTATCTAAACTTTTTCCCTTGGATATATTCGACTGTTGAATGTGATTGTCGGGGAAGGGCCAATTTTCTCCGCGGGAAGAACTGATTGTAACATTCGATAGTGCACTATCAAATGTTGCAATCAATAGGACGCGGAACAAATACGGGATGACTCACTGGAGGCAAGATAGATGACATGAAGAAAACACTTTGCAAACGCATTGTAAACATTCGCGCGGCGGGGCCAAAACGCTTTCTTTCTTTATCACCCTACTTCGCTGCCAACACCACTGCGTGGCGTGCTTCAACAGTCGCATTTCCATACATCAGAGATCCGAAAGTGGGCATGATCGGGTCCCAGGCTATAAGCTCGCTCGAACCGCGCGTTCCGGAGGGCCGCGAGGAAATTTGCGCGGATCTCGCGCGTATCACGAGGATCAAAGCAAGTCGGCAACGGCCGTATAGCGCGCGTCAACGATCCTGTCCGCGCTCGTGTGTATAAATACAATACACACACACAAGTCAACGAGAATCGCGTGCTCTCTCGGTGATCTGCTCGTTACATTACACACACACACACACACACACACACACACACACACAGTCGGGCAGAGCTCGCGTCTCTCCGTTTGGAAACGAGCCGCGCGCCTCGGGGGCAATTTGTCCGCGGGTCTACTCGGCCGGGGCCCCGCGTGGCCGGCGCGCGGTGAGAAAAATCGCTCGCTCGAGAGAGCCGGGGCTGGAGCTCGCGCGGGTCGCTCCTTTGATGCTTTGAACTCTCACCGCTGTGCTGGCTCGCTCGCGCGAGTGCGGGGCTGGTTGCGCGCGCGCGCGCGCGGTAATCACGGCCGCGCGGCCACGCCCCGAAAAACAGCTCGGCTAATGCGGCTCCGCGCTCTTTATCCGCGCCAATCTGCGCCGAGCCTTCCCTCCCCGCGCGCCCGCACCAAGGGCCCCTTCGATCGATCCCGATCGACTCGCGGCGCGAGCAATATAACCGCCGCGCGGGCCAGCTTATCTAAGCTGCATCGGCGCGAGCGCGCATCGATCCGCGCGCGCGCGTTATTGAATCCTTCGGGGTGCGGAGGGGTTGGGGGATGTATCGCATGGACAGCGAGAGAGAATCGCTTATCGGCGAGCCGACATCTCCAAAGGGCGCATGCGCCGACGCGTCGCTTGTTTATTATTACTAATGTACAGATGTGTGTGTGTGTGAGTGTGTATGCCGGACACAGCCGTGGGACTTTTCATTCGGAACATCGATTTTTTCTTTTCAATCGAGGTGGGTGAGGTGAGCGATGGACATTCAGAAAACAAAGTCAGAGGGAAATGTTTTTAGGTATAGTCACTATTAGATGAAAATATTTATACAACGTTACTCGCGAGTGCACAGTCGAGATCGGCTCCGACGAAGCGCCGCTCGTTGATGCATGGGAGTGTGTCGCATTTCAATGTTTTCAGATGTTCCCGCGCGGTGAAACTCCCTTTCAATTTGATTCGCAATCGAGAGGCGAATGAGATGCATCATAATTCCTTCGATAACTCGGCTTCTCGCGCAGCTTCGCGGCCGAAACAAATATTGTTCGCGCATATACCTGCACATTTCACGCTCGATATATATGTTTTGATCGGATAAGCAATGTTCACACACAGCGCGGGTAATGTAGCGCGCCTCGCACATCGTGAGTCGTTCGAAAAAGTTATATACATACCGATAGCTCTCCGACGGCTAAGCAATGGACCGATATCGGAAATTCCATTTTCATGAAAAAAAAAAAAAATGAAAACAACAAAAAATACAGTCCCTCGTTGTTCTGTTACTATTCACGCGTCGCGATGATTATACTGAATATAGTGAAAATTAAATACAGCACGTGGTACTGGGTGTATATACATCCACGGAGTGTGTATAGAGAGCGATCGTTGATTCGTTCGGACTTTGAACTATACGCTCAATTCCGCGGGAAAGCTATAGACTTTCCATGAATTACACGCGAAACGCGGAGAGATCGCGAGCGCTTCGAAATTCCAAACTGGCTCGGCTGCCCAGCCGACCGACACGCGAGGCCGCGCAAAAATAATATCGACGATTATTCCGGGGAAATCGAACGCAAGTCAAAGTTCGCGTGCGTACGTGCATACACGGCGCGCATACACTAGAGTGAATTTTCCCTACGCCTCTTTGAGCTGTCGACGCTCAGTTATCTCGGCGAAACGGCTAGTCGTCCGAAAGTTCGTGCTGATTTCGCCATACACGCCCGAACGCGTCCGTCGTGTATCGATCCCTGCGCGGCACCTCCACGATATTTCAACGGGTGAACTCGAAAACAAAAAAAAAAACACCCAAACCTGGATCGGATTATTTTCGCGGCCCGTAGCTGACCGAAGGAAGCTGGTCCAGTTGGCGCTCGAGTATATCGTATTAAACGGCGAACAATCGAATTAGCTAGTACACAGGAGGCTCGTCGGCATCTCAAATCCACGCGTCGTCGTCGGCGAGGCTTGATGCGTATGCTATATCGCGCGGGGCGGCTGGTCTGTCGGAGCGCGCGCGAGAGAGCCGCATCAGAGAGCGTAAGTATCGCCGCGCGCGAATACTCGGCAGAGCCGCGCGCGCGAGCGGGGGGAAAAGAGGGCAAAAAGAGCCGGGCGTTCGCGAGAAGGGCAGGCGGCTCACGGGGGCTAATCACAGGCGGCGAGCAGCTCGAGCCGGCGGCTCCCCGCCAATTAATACCACCGCCGGCAACACCTCGCCACTCACGGCTCCCTGCGCGCACCAACACACACACACACAGACTCGATATGTATACCTCCTTCTCCTCCTTCTCTTCTTCTTCGCTGCTCCGCAGCTTCGTTTGCCCTTTTACTTCGTTTTGCGAGCGGCAATAACGGCCCCGAGAGAGAGACTCGCACTTTCTTTTAGCGCATCGATATATGCGCGCTCGCTGTGGGCCCTTTGTTCCGGGCTCGGGAGTTTTTCTCGCCCGGCTCTCGAGATTCGCTCTTGGCTCTCAAAGCCGCAAAGCCGATTTTCGCCGTTTGCCCGTGACTGATGAGACATCGCGCCGAGTGAGACAGACTCGCGAGCGCTTGGGATGATTATAGTCGGCGCGTCGAGGGACGCGTCCGAGGAATGCTTGATATTACAGAGTCCCGCTCTCTCTCTCTCTCGCCCGGCCACTGATGTCTTCACTGTAATTGACAAATTTCAGCCTCCCCAACCGCCCGGCCACCGCGAAACAGTGCAAATATTTCGGCTATTCGCCGGGCCGACACCTCTTTCGGCCCTCTTTTTTTTTTGTCACTTTTGCGTGTGGCACGTCGGAGCGGGGCCGATGGATATATAAAAGCTTACGGTGAAAAACTCCTGTGTAAAGGTGTAATTATACTCGTGGAACTGAAGTGAAAATTCACTGCAGTTCGATAGTCCATCCACCTCCATACAGTGATTTATATCAATGTAAGAATACTACGTCAATTATATACGTATATATAGATGTGTTGTGCTCAATTCAGCGGCGACGTGTAAAAATTTATGTATGTAACACCGAAATGACGACGTGTTTATACTCGCGAAAGAAGACGGAATCTTGAAACGTATGTAATTAGTGCGATTATGAAAACTTATCGGTCGGAAGGGCACTGGGCACTGGGTGAAATTATCCTATCAAAAAGAATTCGGTCCGAACTCCGGAATCGCGTTGCCTCTCGCGCGCGCATTGAGAGGATAAGAATTATCATCATCATACGATGTATAATAATGACACGTCTTTACCTCGCTCTCTCTCTGAAAATTAATTTTTCTCTGGCCGGCTCGTCGCGCGCGCCCGGTTAATTATCCTCGTCGCTCATTGGCGCGAATCATCGCGGGCATTTCATTAAAAGCCAGCGTGTGTTTATTTTCTCAAATATTCTCCCCGGAGCGTTAACAACCGGTAATCACTTTAATTGATTGTTCAGCATCTCTGAAATTGCGTACTTTACGAGGTCGCGACGAGGATGAAAAGTGATTCCACGTGAAATATCATTGAGCGTGCATTACGAGGAATTAAGGATACACACGTACACACATGAACATATACGTTTTCGTTTGTAATTATTGCTGCCATACGCGCGTTCTTAAAATGAAATGAATCCACCTCTCGTTGCGTGAAACATCGGTTGACGTTGCACATATGAGCATAAGACACAAGCCGAAGTGAAGAGAGGGGAAAAAAACGAGCGTGCGTGCGTGTCTTTACACAATTTCTCCGGGGAAAATTCGCGCACGTCCATCAAGATATTCCTGTGCCAAAGCAGCCGCGCGCGCCTTCTCTTCCTCGGCCACTGCTCTGTAATACTCAAATCGCGGCAATTTAAATTGAATCCTCTCTCGTGTAGCTCGCTCGTACATGGACACGTTCTGTTAACGGTACACCCATCACACGCGCGCTCGATAAGTTTCTGTATCGACATATTATATACCAGTACAAACCGATACATCACCGAGAATCGTCCAGCTATAGTGATGAGCAAACTATGCCTACTCCGCGTATATGGTCGAATACTTTTCACCCCGAAATTCATTCCCTCCTGTGGCGGTCGTTAAATTTTTCGCGCCCGTGCAAAGTCCCGCTCGCTCGCAATTACGCTCGGGTAAATTCGCCTTATAATACTTTCCCCGTGTATATATATATGTATATATATACACACGCACAAGAAGCCAAAGGGCTCTTTTTCGTTCGAGTCTTTTGGTCGCTGAGAAAAAAATTTCGAACTGGGCAAATCAATTACCGAGGAGAAAAAAAAGTGTTCTCTCTCTCGGGCTCGCGCGACTCTCAACGGCGGCGGCGGCTGCAAAAAGGGCCAAGCCGCTCCCGCAGGCTCATCCCGAATGCACGATTAATAACCGCGTCGTTCATCCAATCATCCGTCCAACAAATCCGTCCAAACAAGCCTCCTTCTCGCCTCTCGCTCTCTCCCCTCTTTTCGCGCGCGTTAATACCGTCGCTCACACGCGGATTGATCTTCGCGCGTCGTTTCGCACGCGTGGGGCGAAGTGGTTGCGCTTCGATCAGAGGAGGAGCAAAGCCAGAGACGGCGGGCGACTCGTTTCGCGTACAGCCGAGAGTGGTGGTATTTGCTATTCGTATGCAGTCGTTAGATTGGTATAATAGAAATTTGAAAATTTCACGTATTGACAGGTAATTCGACGTGGCGCGCGCGCGCAAGTTATTACTTCGAATTGCCAGATGGAATGTTTTTCTGTGTGTGACAATACGGATCTATGCTCTTTGACAGAACAATATTGACATCGACGAGCTTCGGAACTTTGTATTTGAGGTTCTGTTATTGTTCAGAAATATATATGTACATCGACTGGGATAAAAGCGGTTCGATCGTTGCCCGGATGATTACACGTTGGGTAATCGGCTTTCGGTCTTGTCAATCACAATTCAATCTCGAGCGGATCACAATGGAGGTCAGCGCGAACGCGTTTAAATCCGACCTGAACAAACCTCAACCCAATTTGGTATAATGCAACCTCCTATCCGCCCGCAAGTGAGTCATATTCCCTTGTGGATTGTTTATTCCGGTGCGCGCGCGCGGCACGCCAGCGTCGCGGCTAATCGAAAAGTGGACCAACCGCGTAATAGTCCCGTGTAACAGTTTGAACAATTACCGTTTGTGTCCTGGGAAATGTTGAAATCGATATGTAAGCCATCATGTACCAAATTGACCGAAGTACGTACGAGCGCCGAATGCGCGTTTTGTCGTTGCGGGGTCGCGGACGCGGTTTCAACTGCACAAACACAAGAATTTACACGAATCACATCTTGGTGGATTTTTTTTGAAAAACTATAAGGTGGGGAAGGCTGTCAATTTTAGGTGAGCTGCAATCACGGTGAAACTTTCCGAGATAATCGCGCTACCACTTTCATTTACCCGGTGTTATTCACGGATAACTATTGATCTTGTGCACGAAAAGTCATATGTTTACATGTAAATTCACAATGATAGCCTAAAATTCAATTTGAAGAAGCGTACACCTCGAGAACTATCGGATCACTCGAGGCCGGTTCGGCGCGTTTGCCGTCGGATTGCGGTCTTTGGAATCTCGGAAATTCAACTCGGAAGCAGGGTACATACCCTGAGTAGGCCGGATACACTCGTGTATATATATATAAATATACAGTCGCGTGCTCTCGAAAATGGCTCAACACGCGTCGCCCAAAGCCGAAATCGATTATCCCGCAAAGCGACATCGAATAGACCGACGGCCCGAACAAAGCGTCTGCGGCTCGTATACGTCCCGGCGCATCACCGAATCGAGGCATCGCGACACAAAGGTCGTGCATAGATTCAAGTATATATATATATACACACAGACACGGGGCGTGAAATACGGATTGTATAGAGCTGGCGTACGTCACCCCCAGCGCGTTAAAACACGCGGCGTGCAGCTTGTGAGCGCATCCCCTGAGATTACACGATCGTGAAAGCACGGGGCGGTAAAGAGGCGAGCGTAAAATCGTCGCGCGCGCTCGCGCATAGAGAGCACGTGTCGAATTAGTCGCTTCCGCGCGAGTCGCGCCAACGCGGAAACACGTGCGCGCCAAGCAGGGGCCAGCCCGAGGTGTATTATACTCGCGTTACGGTGCTGGGGCCTCCTATCCCCCCCTCCCTCGAGCGCGCAGGGGCGCGGGACGCGTGACCAATCGGGCTCTGCTTTGCTGTTTGTCAAACAGTCGACCGCCCTGTGCACTTCCCCCCCCCCTATATACGGCCTTTCTCTATGTGTGTGTACGAGTTGCGCGTATACACGCGTTATGGAGCAATTTGGCTGCACGATTAGTCAGGCCGATATTGGGCCAGCTCCGCGACAGCTATATATTTGACGTTGGAACGACAACAATTACCCGTCGGACACGCTGTATGTGGCCCACGGGGAAAACACATGGGAAATTGGGGCTTGTCGCGGCCGATGCGCCCGTCGCCTGATGCATACGGTACCTTCGGTCCCTATATTATAGGCCATCGGCGGCTTTTGTCTGCTTGGATTTCGTGTGTATTACACGTGTATGGGTATCGGATCATCCGTTATTATACACCGGGCGCGGAGCACATTTCAACACGATCGTTTAGAAGCTCGTCCTGCGCAAGGCCCGTCACTCTTTGTCTCGTTGTCGTCTCACGAATTCGTTTGGGAACGTATTACACGCCGCGAAAACATAAATATATCATTGGGCAATCGATTGCCAGTACAGAAATATATATAGCCGTATATACAATCCGATCACTGAGCGGAATAATGCCAGCCGCAAAACAATGTACAACGAGGACCCCGATTTACGGCTCTCCGATTCAGTCGACACTACATCCATCAACCGCAGCCAATGTTAAGCCAACGTTTTGATTTTCCGCACAACACGTCTTGTACATATACATACACACGTAGACATGATATCTTGTGTAACGGCCTATATAGCACATATAGGGTGAGTGTACCCAGTATATAGTGTACCCCCCAGATATATCGTATTTCGGCCTCTTTCTGGAATCACCAGTAGTGATTGGATTACATTAGTATTATTGAGAAAATTGAGAAAATTTTCTTTGCCTTCGTTTATTTAGTACTCGAAACCTTTCTCTTGCAACAGTTTGAAGTTTTACTCCATGCTTTTCGCCTCCTCTACTCATTTCACTGTGCTAACTCAATTACAATAATCATGTGTAATTATTTTATAAAATACCTCAAATATTCACAATCCATGAATAATTACTAGGCAAAGTGTACACGCACGTGTGTAATGGTGAAAGTGGTATAAATTGATGAAATCGAGCGATGCTTGACGACACGTTGAGATGGTTGAGTTATAAAGAAGGCCCATACGTCTTATACCCTTCAACAATTTCGCAAAATGATGAAATTCCAATTTGATCATAGCCAAATTACCGAATAACCCTTAGGAGGCGGCACCTTACAACTCGAGATTCGATCGTCTGTGAATGTATTCAAGCAATTCGGTCAACTCTTCTCGACATACGCAATGGCTTTTCGCGCCCGTCTCTGCCCGTCCGCGGGCGCATTTCAATCGAGTAGCCTCGGCCTGCCCGTCGGGTGACGGAAACTCGACTTGCCTGCCGCGCGCACGACTATCGCGGCTTGTCGCGGCCAATCATCGCAGCATTACCCGGTAACGGGCGGTCCGTGAAGCGTCGTCGTCGTCGAGCTGTTGCGTGCCTGGCATCATTTTTCCGTGCGTCCATAATTTTGTTTTCCTTTATGATTCAATTTTTGCGCCGCGAGGAGGATGTGCGCTGCGGTTTTGCGGCGGGCTTCGACTGATTTAGTGCGACTTTGATCGGGCCGCCCCATATCCGCCCTTCAATCCTGCCGCACATATACGTATACGTGCAGTATACACGTGCAGTATACATGTATAGAGCCGGTCACAAAAACCGCTGCGCGAAACGCGACAGTGACTTATTGGCTTATTAGCCGCACACATACATACATACATATATATGTATACGCTCGAGCGTATACAAGAGCCGCAAAGAAGTTCGAGGGAGAACAAAGGGAGAAAAGCGGGAGGAGTGAAAGCAACTCTCTCGAGAGCTGCTGCAGCAGCAGCAGCAGCAGCAGCGAGGAGAAAAATCGGGCCCGCGGACAATGCGAGCTTCTCTCGAGGCCGGGTCCGGCAAGTGACCCAATTAATAACGACCCGGCAGATTTACGAGGGAGAATTATCGCGCGCGAATAGCGCCTGACGGACTGCTGCTCGCAAAGGATGCGCGCGACGACATAACGAGCCCCAACGCCTCGGACTGATCGGTGGCGATCGTTACGCGCGAGCTTTTCCTACTTTTTTTTTTGATGCACCCGCCGATGCGTATTGCGGCCGTTACGTACGCGCGGCGGGTCATTTGTGTAAGCGCGCGCTCGTCCGCTTGATTCATACTCGCCCTATTCGCGCGACGAGCCTCGCGCGCGGAGAGTCGGTTCATCTCGAGATGACGTATTGCACCGAATGGAAATATTTCGGCACGACTCGACGTTGATGGAGTTTTTGTTATGCGCGTGCATAATATACGGGCATATTTATTACGCTGTACTTGGACGATGCATCGTTTAGGCCTTTGATCCGTTCAGATTCGCGCGTTAGTGTTGCGATCGTTAATCCAGCGCCCGCGCGCGCATGTTGAAAGAATAATAACACAACTCGTTTTTTCGCGCATTCATTCATTGGAGTAACGCGCTCTCGAGCTTGTATATTCATTGATAACGATCGATTTATTCTTTTTCACTCATTGTTCTTGTTTGACAAGATTGACTGATATTAAGCTATGTATATTAGTAATTACGTACTATACAAGTCTGTATATGATATAGTCTATTATTATTCCATGGATAACTAATAGACTTATGGTGATAACAAACTCACCTGATCTTCATACATCAATGCATATTCTTGAGAAGTAAAATTTAATGGCAGTAAAATCGTAATGCATATTAGAATTCTAGCACATTTTTTAACGAGTCAGACACTCCCCTTCGTCCATCATTCAATTTTAGAGCGTTTCATATCACGATATAGTATATGATTTGTATTCTCTTTGATACAATCCACTATTTCTCGAAACATACGGAGTAATCATCGATATGCGTGTACCCTCGATTGTCACCGTAACTTTTTACATATTTTGAAAAACTTTCTCTCCATCTTACAATTAGTAGGAGTATAAGCCTTCAGTTAATATTCATATAAAACTGGTACAGGACTTGATTGTGAGCTTTTCCGCGCACTATACGATCAAATATACATTTTGAGGCAATATACGTTAGGCTAGAAATGAAAAGTTGACCGAGTAATTAAATCGCCAACAATACGCACGTATATACAAATGAATAATGCTAACTGATATTACTCCAACGGTCCTACAACTCGCCACGAGCGTTATTATTTCCGTGTGTTTTTTGCCTGGCGTCGGAGCGTAATCGCGAGGATCGAATGAAAAGGTAATAAACGCTAGCGTTCAAAGCTGATCCGGAGGAGCAGCAGCTCGGCCGCAATTGGGATGGGAGGCGCGCGCGCGCAACAGTCGGCTTGTCAATCGGGCACTGGCGCGTTATAGGGCGCTGGTTCGGCGTGGGTCGAGTCGGCGGGTGTGCAGCGTTGCAGGGTCGAATCGGGATTTGCGCAAGCCGCGGTGATTGATTTGCTGCGCGCGAGCTCGGCCGGGAGATGGCCCGCGCCCGAGAGACCGGCTAATGAGATTTGCTTTATGAGCGTCTCCGTCTATACGTATATATATATACATATATATGCAGGCTCTTTTCGAGATTTGACAAGAATTGATGTTCGCGTAACTTACCGACGGGCCGGCGCGTGTATATGTATACACATCGCGCGCCGCGCTTAAAATTGCCTCGCTCCTTTGTGCCGCGCAGCCGCGCGAGTTCGACGCGAAAGTTTTCGGTAGCTTATTCTCCGCTACCATCGATGCTCCGACGTATACGTGTGCGCGTGCTCGGTTCTCGACGTGTTGAGCTTCGTGTATTGGCAACGATGCGCGGCACTCGGATCTCGCTTAAACTTGTGCGATTGTTTTCGCGGCCACATACACTCTCGCAATTCCTTGTGGTGAAAATCTCACTGCGAATTTGAGAAAATATCAAACTGTAAATATAAGATAACCGACTTTCACTGTAACTTACAATAGTTTTTTATTATTATACAGTGAGCGACATTTTACTGAAGCCTATACAACCGTACAGTGAGATTTCACTGCAGGGGATTTAACGAGCAAGTATAGCTTAGATTCATAAATCTTCATTGATTTCATGTATACACGAACAGTTCATGTGTTATTTTGGTATACAATAGCCCATACATATGGATATTCTGTTCGGCGTGTGCAAATCAATCTGCTATTGTGTCCAGGAAAAAATGAATCGCTGGTCCGAACGATTATGTACACGTGTGAGCTGTTTGGGCAACCAAAAACCATCTCACGAAGTTTCAGCAAGATCCAAGAGCCAAGGATACATTTCGCGGTGTGACTACACATGGATCATACGAGTATAGTTGTCGGTGAAACTTTAAATTTTGAAGGTAAATAACACGCGAACTTTTTTCGTGAGATATCGATTCGATGATTTCTCCCTTTCCTATACCGGCAACCTAATTTTCCCACAATTCCGTCGTTAGATACACACATTAATCCGCGATGTTCTCGCAATTTTCATTCTATCCATAATTGCGTCTTCGTAATTGTCTTCCCACACGTGTTCCGCAAGGTTCGATTCGCGTGTTTTTCACGCTCCCCAATCTCCGACACGTGAGAAGCTCGGTCGGCTCTGTATACCCATACCGTTGTCGCAACGAAATCGAGCTCGTTCCTATATACATGCGTGCTAAATTCAATTTATGGATATGAATACCGACTCTCCCGAGATACAATCCTCGCTCGGCGATGTCGCGCGAGCGCCGCGATCCTCCTCTCGATATATATATCAACGAGTATATATCTATATGTAGTAGTATCTATATAGTATATATAACTATATGGTATACCAACGAGTGCCGATCGCGGACAGGGAGAAACCAAACGAACAAATGTATAATGATCCGATGGCGCGTGCGTGCGTGTCCAGCAGCCGCGGAGGAGACACGACAACGTATATGCACCTCGACAATCGGCCCAACGCGTCGGGATCTCGTTCATTAATTTATTTGCATTCGCTTACGTGTGCGCGGACCAAACACACGTACGTCAGCTGTAGGTATATACACGCGCGGCGAGAAGTCGTTTTAGAAAGTGGGAAAACTGGTTGGCGCTGGCGAGCTGGATATCATATTTTGTAATTGCAATAAGGAACAACTGGCGCGGCCGAGCTCGAGTAAATATCGGCTTGCGCCGCGCGCGTCCTTTTTACTTTCGCAATTTTTTCTTTTACCCCCGTCCGCGCTCGCGCAAAGCGCCCGTATATGTATATGATTATTGAATTCCGCCCGGATTTTCCACGGCTCTCGGCTCGTCCGCGTATCCTGCGATTAAATCCATAATCTAATCGCTCGGCACACACGCGCGAGCCACAGCTTTCCAATTACTCTGCCGATGCGAGCGCCTGCGAAATAAATAACACCTCACCCGAGATCTGTGTGTGTGTATACCTACCGCACGAGACCAAGTATTTTATTCGGGCTCCAAATTCATTTGGTTATAGCCAGGTAAACCTGTGACTGACCAACATTCATAACTTACGTATATGGTATGTATGCAACAATGTTGGATGGCATGGTATGCAGGTAAACATTTGCAAGTATTTCGACTGATGTATATTTACATGAGGTGCTATGTGTATACATGCAGTACGAGGCGAATGTACATGAAGCAATGTAGAAATTATCTATATTGAAATGCGGATAGTTTTTCTGTACATAATTTTCCTTTTTTTTTTCTCAATCTTAAAATACTTACGCTACTGGCAGGAATATCATGTCTCGGAATAATATGTATTCCTTGCAACCCGTGATAAAATCGTATGGTATACATAATGTCATCAATATCGAGTCACAGCTCTTCGCCATCTTTCGATTTTCCAAATCAATAAAGATCCATTCGTGCGACTGTTGATGGCGCGGCCGATCATGTATATCGTATAACTATTGCCGCGGATCACGCTGAAAAACTACCGACTCGAGGCATTCGGTTATAGCTTTTCAGGTGTATTGCAATGTGATTATAGCGTGCAGCATTCGGTTGGGGAATCGGTATACACATATATAGCTGCTGTGCGGAATATATCGAGCTGTGCGCGCGCGCGCGTGCGGTAGCTGATGGTAGAGAGCTGGTTCGGAGGGAGCTCGAGAGGGAGTGACGGCCGCGTCATGTAGCTCCTTTATTTCATCTCTCGTCTCCGACTTTCCAGGGGCATTTTCCAGTGTGCGGGCTGAATTACGACGGAGAAAGAGCCGCGCGTATTTGCCGAGACGGAAACGTAAGGTCCGGTACACAAAGAGCGCATTAGCTGGGGTCATAAAATAAAATAGCTGCTGCCGTTGCCTTGTTTTCTCTCTCTCTCTCTCTCTCTCTCTCTCTCTCTCTCTCTCTCTCTCTCTTTCTCTCTTGCTACTCTTTCTTCCACTCGCTTGTATATGATACGTGTGTATGTGTGCGTTTCCACGACGAGAGCAAGAGAGAGAGAGAGGAAAGCAGAGCAAGTGTATCGATGCGCGCGAGTTGGCGCGAGCGGCGCTTTTAGTAGTCTCGCTGTTCAGCTCTGTGGTTATACGGATTGGCAAACGAGCCGCGGAATGCGAGAGCCGCGAGAGACAAAGGATCAGGGTGAAAGAGAGGGAGGATATATTCGCGCCCATTATCCATTACAGCCCGCTCATATATATACACTTTTCAGACGTGTGCGTGTATATATACACGCCTCACGCAGTTTTAACGGTGGATGCGCCATTTTGAAGGAGTGCGATTTTCTGCATCACAAGGAGAAATGAAGACAGAGAGAGAGAGAGAGAGAGAGAGAGAGTAGCTGGTCCTTGGAACATATTATACGCAGTTGGATTACGTCCGTAGCCAGATGTAGTTTGACCCTCGTACGTGTATACGGCCGGTTCACCAGGCAAATTTGTCCATCGTTTTGTACGGTATGGATCACCCGCAAAGAAGCCCTTGCCCCGCAATATTCATTGTCCAAACTTTATTCGGCAACGATGTGGAATATTTCGGTGATGATTGGACCAAACGTCGATATGCGAGTGCCTCGAATTGATCGGTTTTTGCAAGACACCCTCTCGACACTTTTGTATTGCCCGAACGTTCTGTGGCCTGAAACGCGACAGATTTGAACAATTCAACTGTCGTTTAAAACGAATTAACGCTCAATCGATGTGATTTAAAGCCAGCGGCTTTGGAGAGTTTCGATTGTTTTAGACCTAATCACGTGCGACGGGATCAGTCGAATATAGATGAGAAGAACTGAGAAATAAGGCATTTATTGCACGTGAAAAAGAGAATTTTGAGAAGGATCGAATAAAGTTTGAGAAAAATTGACACGGCCAAACAATTGATGAGATGTTTTTACATAAGAGTCGTTATGTCTGAATAAACAAAGATGATTACACTTATATTTATTATAATTTAATTAGCATATAGTAAGTAAGTAAATGGGGAAAAAACAGGGATCAGGAAAGCTCAAAACTTTTGTAAGAGAAATTTTGTACGTGCTAAATGAACGAGGAAGCCAACGAACATTTTAATGCTACCAACATAACCCGACCACCACTGGTGACAGGAAAGAACCCGAAATACAAACTATCCGGGGGCATTGGGTACACTCAGCCCACATAAGTTTTGGCGAGAATAAGAAGTCTTGAGTCACGCTGCAGTGCTCTAGTGTGAATAAATTATGTGCACATGACAGCCACATTATCTCCATACCGTTGAGAAATCTTCATTAAAATGAATGGGAAAAAATTCGATTGGTCATTACGAACCAAACTCTTCGTCTCACACTGCTGGAACAGAAAAAAAAAGGCTAGGGAATGAAGGAAATGAAGACGTATAATGTTCCATCCGCAGACTTGATCCCAGTTTGGATCGACAGTTACTGTCTAGGTCGAGGGTCTATATATACGTCGCGAACAAATGACTCTTCAAATGCAATTCGCTCGAGTCGTAATCTCGAATTTACCCGCGCGCAACGCGCTATATATACACCACACCCGCGAGTTTCCCAGGAAAAGAGCTTCGCTACGATCGAGCGACTCTCCTGCTCCGCTCCGCTCCCCGGCGGCCCTTTGAAAAATGCCCTCTTTCTCGGATGATATAAACATTTTTTTGCCTCCCTCCACCGTCGTGGCGCGCGAGCAAAAGAAAACCGTAAGGAACAATGCCTCATTGTTCGGCGCGTTTTCTCTCCCTCCGCCGCGAGAGAGTTCGAGCTGTACAGGACATACATGTATATAATTGAAAAATGACGCGTGCCGCAATGATTCGACGATATTCAGCAAACACGGCGGGCCGTTTGTGTGGTAGTGGAGGGGGAGGAGGGGGTTGGCGATTCGTCGTTCTCGCGCACGCGGCCGCCGCAGCCCACTTAGCCGTCCGTGAAGAATCAATATATATACGGGGGTTGGAGTACGGGTGAGGTACGGGATATATATCGGTACGCGCGACACGCGCGATAAAAATTGCGAGCCTCCACACGCTCTCCGGCCAAATTGGCTTTTATCCGTCGGGGGAAACAATGGCCGAGGCGAGAGAGGGAGAGCCTGACTTATCGAGGGTGAGCGGAGAGCTCGGCGCTCTGTGGCTCGTCGGAGACCCTCCCGCACCACCACTGCAGTTGTGTAACGATTGAGCCGGCCAACGTTATGGGATATTTCAAAGCTCCGAACGACGATCGGATTGATTCTAGAGCACGATTGATACGAAGAGGCTCGGATCACTGCGGTCACGTGATTTGTGTATGCGTTATAACCCTTTCAAGGGCACATCTATCAGCTGAACCTTCTAGTTTTTCTTCTTAATTTCTATATGAATGATAGTTGGATCGTCTATTAAAGAAACTACTTTTATAACATATAAGGATCCCAGGAAAAAAGATTAAAACAACTTGGGGCAAGAAACGAGGGGCGACTCACTGCAGTACTTCCAAGTTCACTTCTCGTTACTCCCTGGTATTCTACAGATTATATTTTTAGATGTTTAAAAAGAAAGAAAAAACAAGGGTTAATCGTTGCTTGTTTCATACAGATAGATGTCGTAACTCATTCGACACTCCAAAGTACACGATAAATTTGCTGAAAATGTATCAATCAATTAATGGTTTTCTCCAACGCTCAACACCGAACATTCTCGTTTCATGCGACCGTAAGACGATCTATATGCCTCTAAATCATCATTTCTACAGCTGTACTTTTTCTTCTCTCATTTTATTTCAGCATTTCCTGGTATACATATCCCTGGAGACTTTGTCCTCGAAACTTCTATGAATAAGATCTCCAGAGGGGTATCAAATCGATTTCGCGCGCTTCTCGAAATATCCCAAAAAGTCATCGGTGATGAAACAGAGTGTAAGGCCCCGCCTCTCGCGCGGCCGCGATACTCATCATCTCTTCGTATGGAATACGAAGAACAAACTTAGCAAAGCGGCCCGACGATCCGCCAAAGTATCCGAACTATGCGCCAAACGATTGCCTGTAGCTTTTGTTCGTCTATTTACCCAACTATTTTTTGCTCATTCTCGCAGTCGTATAAGTTTCAAAATCGATACACTATATACTTTTGAATTTGATTTTCGGAAGATAGTCCCTTGAAGACTTGGGGACTTTTATTTTGTCGCACATACTGAACTATAACGACTCGAAAGTTTATTGAAAAATTACAAACGATCATAGACCTGAGTTCTGAGCACCGGTTGAAATGTTTGTCGATATGGAAATGATAGATGTTATGAGTGTTAGTATGCATCGCGAGTCATTGAACGAAGAATTGGACTTTTTCACAGAAAATTCACGAGCGTCTTATCTTGGATGGCTCTCGTCGAGTGAAAACCGCAAGGTTCTTACAGACATTGCGAATTAAAAATCGCGGTTCCATCAACATGATAGCGAGTGGTGCGCATCGGCAGATTATATCGACGTGTCTTACGAAGAAAGACACATATCCGAATCTGTCCGCGAAGAAAGACACAACTCGCAATCTAGCCACGAAGAAAGACACAACTCGCAATCTGTCCGCGAAGAAAGACAAATGTCGGAATTATTCTCCCGCGAATATTAACGAAAAAAGAGTTTAAACTGTAGAAAAGGCTTGTTTTTTTTTGTCAATGATAACCTACTCATTCTAAGCTTTCATTCCATATATTTTTTACGTCGGAAAATTGTGGGATGTGCGCCATGTATCTTTTTTGCGGGCAGACGCGAGTTGTGTCTTTCTTCGCGGCTAGATTGCGAGTTGTGTCTTTCTTCGCGGACAAATTGTGATGTGTCTTTCTTCGCGGACAGTTTGAGATGTGTCTTTCTTCGTAAGACACGTCGATATGAAATACGAATATCACTGTTACAGTCTTCCGTGTGTCATTTTGCGCTGAAAATGAAAAGTCTATCGCTAATGATTTTTGCCTGCCAATCCACGTGTGACAGACTATATTGACGGACAGCTCACATGTGGCATCGACAATGCCGCAACGACTGCCATATACGGTGTAGGTACACACACGTATATATGCCTTTATATATATATATGTCTGGCAGGCGAATCTGATTACGAGCGGGAGAGGGGAGGGGGGCGGGCGGGCGCGGCTCAGTCAAATTGGCGGTAGAGCCAGGCAGTCTCGGGCGAGCGATAGCCCGGATAAAAAAATCCGTTACGTGCGCTGCGCGCCGGAGAGTCGAAGGCACAGACTCGGCGGCGGCGCGCGCTCTTGCCCCAGCAGACAGCGTGGCACGCAGGTGCTCGTTTGTTAACACCTCGCGGGCCTGCTCCGCTCTCTCTCTTTCTCTCTCTCTCTCTCTCCAAACGCTCGGGCCGATCCTCTGCTCTTCCCTTCCCCCCCGCCACACACCCCCTCGCCACCCATCCCGCCACCTCCCTTCAAACCCATTACTTTTTCCACGATGCCAAATTACGCCCCCGCCTCTCCTTCTCCTCTTCTCTCCGGTGCTTCTCCTTACCCTTTGCCGCGGCCCAGCAACGCCGCCGCCGCGGTTTTTTTCAAGTAGCAACAGGCTATGGGGCCGCCGCGCCACATTCCAACCTCTTGCCGCGCGCTGTCGTGAGAATATTGGCTCCTTCACAGAATCGCCCGTTATCCTCTTTTTTTTTTCTCTCTCGCTCGCTCTTCTCCGCGTTCGCGCCCGCACGGAGGGCGAATTCTCCTCTTCAACCCGCGACAACGCTTTACGTAAGATTCTCTCTCCGGGCGCGGGTTGTGTTGGCTTATATGACGTACGACCAAACGCCTTCACGGTGGGATCTCCGCGCGTACGTGATATATATCACGCGCCAAATTCCGGCGAGTGTGGGTTATTTCGATTGCGTTGTGTATACCGTCGGGCCCCGTTGTTCGCTGCGGCTAAAGCTTGATGTGTATATATAAGGGCACGTACTCGAATCGCTCGTATCGGAGAAAGACGTTACTACATGACGACGCGGCAAAATTTTGCTAGAAAAATCGATGTTGCCGATTCATTGCCTACCTCGAGCAACGACAAAAAATGAAAAATCTGTAGATTATACCTCGTGTAACTTGACCAACTCGAGGCAAACTCACCTGCAAGCCGCGACTCCTACGTGTACGTAAAAGTTTGCTAATAAATTCAGTTCGCAGAGTCAGATATATCCCATCGCCAGATTTTATCTGCCGGACAAGTGCAATAAACAAATGCCAGACATATACAATACAACATTTTATTTCACACGAGTTATCACGTATCCAAAATAAATTCATATATTGGTGGAGGCACCAGTCGAACGGAGTAAAATAAAATCTCATCGAAGTAATGAGAGCTTTCAATTTGATTCGATTAATTTTATCTTTGCATTTTAAAAATGACGAAAATTATTATTTCAACCTGAAATATTTTTAAATTCATGGTTATTGAGAAAGCACACTCCGTCATTCTGCAACACGATTTCGACTGGCGATTACAGAAACGAATGAATAATACAAACGTCGTAATGGGAATCCAAAAGCATTCAATAACGTCATACTAATGAAAAGCAAAGACGAGCTTAGAATGTGCACTAAGCAAAGCGAATGCGTTCCATACAATAACAATAGCGCGTTCAGAACGCCACACGAGAAATCCATCGTGGACAAGCCACAAGAGTTAGGGCGGTGATAAAGCAAGGCTCCATTGACGTGCGCACTCACGCTCTCTATACCCTATATGACAGAGGTACTATATCGTTGTTAGCTATATTGTCGAATCTCCGGCGCGTGACGTACACATATGACTCGTTCACTCTCACTCTCTCTCTTCTATCGAAAAATTAGATTCTATACTCAATTTGTGTTGGGTAAAGTTATATGTTTCGTGTAAACTCAATTGCATAGATACACTATCGCAGGATCGTCGTAATATCAATTAAAATTTTACGACATTTTTGCATGAAATTAAATTTATTTCCATAATCGAATCTGATCGTCAGAATAAATTGAGATGTTTTTATCGCGTCTGTGTAAATGTTGGAAGATTATCATGGAAACTGCAGTGACGTTTTAATAAGCAAACATTTTTTTTCTTAAACTTTCGTACGGAAAACGGCGTCGTTCGTTCGTCTATCATGTAAGTATGTCCTTAAATAATTGAGAGCTGATAGTGTAACTTTGTTTATAAATTACAATTTATTAAATTACAAATTATAACCTCTCGTCGTACGTAATGAATTATTTGATAGGAGCTTTCAAACAAATCTGCGTGGATGTCTTTCAACCAGAAACATCAGGATGAGCTCGGTCTGGAAATTTGTTTTCTGTTGTCGCTGTCGCACGACGCTTCGAGAAATATAATTGAAAAGTAATTTCGTGACAATTGAAAAATGTCTCCAGTTATTTGCTGCAAATTTCTATAGAGATAGCCGTATATCGCACCTCTGATCCGCACATACGAATATAATGCGCGATTCTTCATCTGTCGGCCGAAGTTTGCGCACAGCCAAAGAGGCGCAATATCTCAGAGGGAGATAAAGTGTGTGCGTGTGTGTGTTACAATCGTCATTTCGTTCGGCAGCCACGCATTGCAAATGGAATAAAAGTCGATCGGAAAGAGAGAGGGAAAGAGTGTGTGAGAGAGAGAAGGGGTTGGGGGGAGGGTGCGGGATGACGGCGAAACCGGTTGGCTCATATATACGTGTCCAGATCAGCGCACGTTGCACGGCGCATTCCGTGGACTACCGACATGTGTATTCAATATTGTGATACTGAATATATATACACGAGCCAGTTGACAGGGCGATCCCATCTACATAACAGCTGCCGCGCCGAGCGTGACGCACCCGGTGTATTTAGCGATCGGACGAGAGAGATCTGCTTCTGTCCCGGGCGGAGGCTGATTCAACTTTGGCGAATTGCTCACCACGTTCCATTAATTACTCGTTAATGCATCGGATGATTTTTCACCCCGATCGCGTCTGCGAGTTTTACACGGATTTTCTTTTCTCTTTTTACGTTGCTAGAGGTTGTGGGCGATTACTCGATAGTTCAATGAATTGATTATGTGAAACTTTTATTTTTTTCTCTCGTAAATATCCATTTTCGCTCGAAAAATATGAATCACATATGAATCACATACGAATTCAAATTTCAATTTACCAATCAACATTATCACGCACGGGAGATTTCTTATCCCAAAACATCCAGTAGCTGACGATTTTTAAAATTGTATTCAATACATGCTTGGCTAGAATAACTGTATTGGCTAGAAGTACGAGGAAAAAATATAATGGATGTATGTGTGAGGCGAGAGAAATCGATTTTCTATAAGCACTTACTCACTTTCTTTATCACTCACGGGAGAATCAACGATCCGCAAAGCAAATGATTCCGTACATACATACTAATCGAAATGACAAATGACGAAGGACACATGCGATCCGCTGAAGATGAGTTCTTCCAAACAAATCCAAAGTATATGCAGGATTTATAAAAGATAATGCAGTTGCGATGTGTAGAATGATGGAAAACTCAATTCCAGTCTGAATTTCTCAGTTGGAAGCGGGTGAAAAATGAGAAGACCAAATACATAATGATCCGTTTGGCAACCTTGATTCGCACATAAAAGTAATTTAATCAGAGGGCATTTAATAAAAAAAAAATTAACCTCGGGGATTGTCGACAGTCCAATTACGGGAGCGTAGAAATTGCATCGAGAACATATATATACATACCTTTTGCTGGTATATGAAAGGGCACAGCGAGAGACATTGGCGGTGGGGAAAAAGAGGTAAGCGATGAAGAAGATGAACGACGCTTGTGTATATATATTCGGTCGCGAGCTCCGGAATCGCTGCCGTGCAGAGCAGTGGCACGTTGGCCCGTGAAATTCGAGGCTAATAAAAGCGCGGGAGATCGGCGGCGCGCGCGTCGGTTAGTGCGCAGTTAATTAAACTCAATGTATCAAGCTTTGATTTATCGCGGCCGGGCTCTTGAGCTGGCGCGCGCGAGCGCGAAAAAGAGAGGCTTTTAATCTGGTCCGGGAGGGCGAGGGTAAGAGTCATCGGACGCGCCCGATTATTTACGATAATCGTTTAGAAATCTTGTTATAAAGCTCTCGCGACGTACTCTTCAAAATATATATGTATATATATACGTATATTCTCGCGCGCCCGAGCCGCAACTGCAGACAAAAGTCCATTTCTCACACACGCACTGTGCACGCCGGGGCTGGATTTTTGCCCCGCAATGTATATATACATGCGCTTGCGCTCGCGGCGAATGAATTATACGCCGCGCGCTCGTATAATAAGTCTTTTGTAATGCCGCGCGCGCGTTTTTTCCCGATCGAGCGTTTAAGCTTTATTAAATGCCTCCTCGTTTTTGCCTCTTTCCTCGCGTTGCAGGCCGCATAGCCGGCCTGTAACACATTGTCACGCTATATTTGCACTCTGCTATCGCGGCCGATCGATCAGATCGCGTTTGTTAGTCGTAATTCGCCTAATCGGCCACGTGGCGCGATTTATCCAACGGTTCATCGGCGCAACCAAACGGCCGTCCATTGTTTATGCGCAGCGGAGAAACCGTTTTATATTAAAGCGTCGCTCGTTTACCCGATACGGCTTGAGCTTCGTTGATTGCAGTTTCTATATTACCTCACAAGACGACGCGCGGATTCTCTAATGTTTGCTCAGCGACCGAGTAATTTTCCTTTCAGCTCGGAAAATTGTTTCGGTAGCAGTTTTTCTTTCTCCTCTTTTTCCTCGAGAATCGCGATGAATAATATAACGAGTCTCGCGCGGCTGTCGTCGTGGGGCATTTGCATATCTCGAAAAAAAAGTACATTGGAGTGCGAGGAATTTCCATTACCGTCATGCTGGGCGTAAAATGAAGTATATAAGTAATTCCGCTGGTTATCCGAGTGTCGCCACGCGCCGCTGAACAAATCTAAAGTGCTCTTTCCACTCGACAAACCCACTTTGTTTTTTTTTGACGTGGGGTGCGCAAACCCGGCTGTATCATAGAAATGAAATTGTTTTGTCTAAATTGAATGCATTGTCGTGTAACAAAACTGTATTATTCCAATGATTTTTCTATTTGAATATATAATGAGTTGAGTTAATGTGAACATTCAATCTGCAGATCAGGAAAATGCTGGCTCAAATCCAGCTCCGGGAGCGTGAATTTTTTCTCTCGCAATCTTTCTTTCTTTTTTAATAATTTGGAATAATTCACTGAGCCCGATAAATCAATATTTGCCATTAAGGTGGCTTAGGCGCTCAGTGCCGAATCATATGCTTGGTTCCGAGTGGGCCCCAGATAACACCATGGTATATTGATATATATTGAGCATGAATTTTATCTTTATTAATTTCCATCGCATTGAAGAGCAATTAAACTAAAAAACTATAGAATAATAATTATTATTCATGAAACTTGGAACTCTACCCTTGAAACTATACACATTGAGACGGCCCTGATCTGATGAAACTGACAACACTGTAAGCCATACAGTGCTCCGGTCGGTAATCGGTTTAATTCCCTTTTGAATGTTTATAGACTTATTTATAACATAAATTGATATGAATTATCAACCTAAATTGATATGAATCTTATTCAAATGATATGCATCATTCATTCCATCACTTCATTTGGTTTTGAACACTGCATTCGAAATTGCCGCCGACGCGATGTTGCCACATTTGTTCCGGGCATGCGCAGGACTCACTATTTATTATGATAAACTTCGTTTCCATTCATTCCACGTACATTTTATCTCTTATTTGGCCCGCAACCCATGTTTTTTATGATAATGACGTATACCCTGTCAAAAAAGCTATAATTTCCTATTTTTTGATAATTTTCTGTCCATTTATGTTCAAATAAGAGTCATTTCTTGGCCAAGGCCCATAAGAGCGTGTGTAATAATAACGTTTTTCTGAACGAGTTTTTCTCGTTCAAATGGTCGGCAAGCTTATTATTTTGTAGATGTTATCAAAAGTTAAGCAAACGAACTATGTTATTCTGCAGTTATTCATGATTCTGTCCATTTAGAAAAATTCGCCGAAGCCACCTTAAATCTGATGACCTACGTCATTTGATTTGTCGCGTACGGATAGAGGGTGTCCCTCACTATGGTAGTCAAATGCCCTGCTTTTTCCATTCAAAAACTGATCGTCCTATTATATATCCATAAAATATTGTTATTTGACAGGTCAGTTTCTCCTCTAATCCTGTACGTAGACACCCTGTCAGAAATTGAATATTTTCTCTCAACTTTTTTTTCCCCTATACTTTTGTTCAATTATCCTTTGTTCAAAATCAAGTAGTGCTGGTCTGCATTGTAAGATTACAGTTTTTTGCTATTTCAAAGTAGTTTTCATTTGATTCTTGTAATATTTCAACCGATGATTTTTGTAATTTTAGAATTATGGAATGTAACAGAATGAAATTTTATTTTGAATTGAATTTGCCAAATTCAAAATGGTGGAATCAATGTGGTGGTCGTACCCTTCAAATAGCTGATTTTATGGCAACAAAACAATTGCAACTGACTGAATTAAATACTAAAGAAGGTTTTTGACGTCGTGTATCATGAATTCATTTCTAGACTAGCAGAGTTATAGAAATAAATCTTTGTTTTTTTTTTATTTCAATTTTTACGTGGAAAATGTTTGTATTTTTTAAAATTCAAATTTATGGAATTTTCGTCCAATGATCCTCCATATTATTCAGATTTTTACGTATAACTTTTCTACAATATAATTGAGCCTCCGTAATGTATATTTCAAACAATTCATAATCCACGCACGATAGACAGCAAAACGTTTAACCTTTGCTATTAACCCATTGCGCAGATCACAATACGAACGCCTACTGAAGAGACGTCAATTCAAGCACACCCGGTATGTACATAGGTTCCCGTCAAGAATGAAATGAATTGCCCATCGGAATATCAATGAATAAAAGTCGAATCATACGAAGCGACAAGTACTGTAAGGCGCGCATACGCTTGCAAATATTGTTGACTCACGTGATCGCGTACACAACTACGCGACGCATTCAAACTTTCCAGTGTTCGGGGCGTTGAGAGATATTAA
Source organism: Aphelinus atriplicis (assembly GCA_020882685.1). Lineage (NCBI taxonomy): Eukaryota > Metazoa > Arthropoda > Insecta > Hymenoptera > Aphelinidae > Aphelinus > Aphelinus atriplicis. Next base: position 74,788,174 of record CM037073.1, read on the forward strand.
ATTACTTGAATATCCAGACCCAAGGCACTTACGGTGATAAAGGAGAGCGACAAGCAAATGCGACCCCTCGCGGTGGCTTTGTACACGTGTTTGGGCTTAATGGTACGTGGATATTACATTGCGAGGAGTGTATCAAGCGCAGCAGCACAGGGGAGGAAAACAACACTGGCGTTCTATGTGTATATACGTATATATATGTATATGGCAGTAAGGGATCTGCGGAGTCTGCTGAATCTCGACGCCAGCTATTTCACTTCTCCTGCTTTATTTTTGAAAAATAACACCCATTGTTATGTGGTACACGTAAAGAAGTGAGCTATTCAATCCTTGTTCCTGCTACTTGAATCATCATTCCATATTATATATCTTGGATACAGCTTTCACAGTATATTTATGGAATCCATTTTCTCCGAGTGATCTTAAATTACATTTAACATTATTTAAATCGCATGTGTATTGTTTAATTTCAGGATTCGACATGATTATTTTTGTGGTGAAGGACCGGTCCAGCGAAGGGAGAAGCTTTCATGGAACAAAAAACAAGGTTGAAAAAGCTAGCCAAGGAGAAAGGAGAAATGTACTTATGCATACCTACTGTATGGACCTATATTTGTTCTGAAGAATATATTTTTCGAAATGGCTGATAAAATTGATGAAGAGAAAGGAAATTGTTTGTTGAAGAGATTTGTTTAATCAAAGAAGCGACGAAACAGCAATAACCGATGACACAAATAATCGGAAGACCTGTAACAGAAATAAAATGTATGAGGCTTCGCGCTATTATGTCTATTCTATAGAGCTGCTAGATTTTTTACGGTTAATATTTCGTAGGATATGGAAACCAAATAAAACGTCGATTTCATACTCTGATCTGGCGACACTCGTCTCCGTCAGGTAGTTTTCAAACTCACGAGGTTTAAATTGTGACGCGCGAGGAAGTGGAAGCTCTTGTTGGATTTCTAAGACGTCGTTTCAATATAGTCTTTGAAAGGTTCCAAGTCTCAAGCATGTGATACGATTCTGCTGGTATATATATTGGATGCAAAGATACAGCCTTTGGTCGTGGGGTATGTGTCGCGACGCGAAAGAATCGCCCTCAGTATTTGCTGACGTTAATTTTATTGTTCGAAGTGATTTTCCAAGGCAGCCCCCGACGAGTCGCCCCGGTATAAAAACCAATAACCTCGCAGCCACACGTCACCTCACCGTACAGCGGGTAAATTACACGTATATTAATATATAAACCATGAGTTCTGTCATCGAATCGCGTGGTGTGCCGTAGAACAACAAGGCTCGATGCATCGGCCTAATAACACGCATCAGCGAGTCAAACGAATCGGCTGGCCGTCAGCCGCGAGTGTTTCCATATATTCGCGCATGTGTATGTCCATACACGCGGGCGCGCATGCATGCCACGAGTCGTCGTCGACGTAAACGCATATAGACACGATATGGCCAGCTCGTGCAATTACCCAGCGGGGCGGGATTCCGCGAAAGCTATGGACGACGGTATGGAAAAATGATGATATATGTACAGGGAGAGCCACCGTTGGACGCGAATTGAGCGGTGTATACACTTAGCGTCTGCCGGGACGAGTCGAGTGCAGCGCGCGATGGCGACGGAAGTCGAGGGCGGAGGCTCTCGCGTGCGCAGAGGCGGTATCAGCTTCCTTTCGGCTCGAGTCTTCCTCCTCCGCCTCCCGCCACCGCGTCCTATATATGCGTACAAAAGCTGTATAGGAATGCGTATATTACGCTGCTATGTGCTCGTGTGGGTATATTCGTCGAGTCGCACAGAAGAAACTCGCCGCAAGTCGACCATGTCGTAGTTTATTTTCACATAACGCGAGTACGCGCTTGGTTTGTCCTGCGCATCGGAAGCGAGTTTTGACTGTAACTGCGGCCGAAGTTCAATGCATATATCGCGGATTTTGTTTCAGCGAGGACCGAATGGCAAGAGCCACGCAAGTCCAAAGCGAGCAAACTTTCCAATGGCGATAAAATTGTTCTCTTTACATCACTTGATAGTTCCACACCATGAATAAAAACGAAGAAAGAGCTTAAACCACAATCGAACTGCATAAAAGGCTTGTTTTTTTTGTCAATTATAACCTACTCATTCTAAGCTTTCATTCCATATATTTTTTTACGTCGGAAAATGTGCCATGTATCCTTTTTGCGGGCAGACCCCACATGTGTCTTTCTTCGCGGCCAGATTGCGATATTTGTTTTTCTTCGCGAATAGATTGCATTTGTCTTTCTTCGTGAGACCCATCGATATATACATCTCACGGTCTTTTAAATATTGATTTGAATATTTTGTATTTCCATATGTATCTTACGTGATCAAGTTTTCGAGGTGAACCATAGATATAGGAATTAAAGGATATAGGGACTAAGGAAATGCCGAGTGTACCCATCAAGTCGTTCTCCCGTTCACGATCGACTTCTACTTTGAAAATGTCATCACATAATGTCGGAATACATGCCGAAACCATTCCGCTCTTCCTGTTTTTCTTTTTCTCGGTCGACTTTATCGGGCTGGACGCGAAAGACAGGCAGATTTATTCGGCAACCGACAATATCTGTAATTTCCAAAGGGCTGGGTTCAAACGCGTTCGAACCCAGAGAGTTTGAAAAGTGCACAGGTGCTGCATGTAGGAAGAAAAAACGCGTCCACAGAATCGCGACATGTTATGTCGCGCGGCTAGAACAGCAAAATAATACATACCCGCGCAGTCTAAAATTGAATTACGCATGCGGCAATTCTCACGACTCGGCTCGTAATGGCAGTGCGCGAGCGCGCGGCAAAGAAAAATACATTAGTCAAAGCGACAATGCCGGTAAAACACTGGCTGCAAAGTTTTTCCCCTGGCCTGCCCCTCTCTCGGTGAAAAACACGCGGCTCGCGAGTCGGTGGAGAGCCCCAGGGACAGTGTGCGCCGCGCGGAGAACAATATAAAAAGTCGCGCTCGCGCGAGCGGCAATGACTCGTAAAAGAAACTTAAGTAGACTGTTGGGAGGAAACTGATGGCTTTGGCTTCGCGGAAATGTTGCTGGAAGCGCGCGCGCGCGACCAAGACGAGGAGCCGAGGAAGACGCGCGCGCGCGCAAACCGGGAGGAAGTCGACCGCGAGGAGAGGGACTCGAGCGCATTATATGAGAAAGCGAGCCACTCGAACGAGGCCATTGTTGCAGCTACCGTACTACCCGCCGCCGCCATTGTCGATGCGATTTTTCTAATTTTTTTCTCCTTTCCTCCTTCCCTCCTTTTCAATGAACCGCTCCGGTCGACACGACGGGAAAACGTTGGCCCTGCCGACAGGGTAAGACTCGCGACTGCGCAGCCCGCCAAGATTCCGGTAGGTGTATATGTCGGTGCGAAAACTTTTTTACTACTGGGGAGATTTTATATACGGAATCGTTTGGCTCGATTTGATTAACTCGTCGGTATATATGGTTCTTGGACTCGAGTGAATTGCTAGAGAAATTCGATCGTCAATGTGACCGACCGATATTTTTTAAATACTGCCCAATACATCTACGACTTGATTAGGCTCTAAATGTAATAATTATTCGAGAAGAATTTATATACCTTCACCATATAGAAAGAGAGTTCCAAACCTTCCAATCCCGCAATAAGCATTTTTCTCGCAGTCAGAAAAAATGTATCTTTCAAGCACAGGTTATATTATTTCAAACTCGAAATGTTCATGAGGAAACGCGTAGCGTGCACATAAATATATTTGTTCACTTCTTAAAAAAAAATGTTTTCCAGGCAGCAGTTTGCGATGACGATCTAATGTCATTAAAACGTCATAATTAAACAATCAACCCTGGATTTTACTTTTTATCTCGAAAAAACGAGAAATATCACAAAAAATCACGTAACCCGCTGATCGGAGCCGATTTTCGTCCCACTATGCACTTCGAATCGAGTTCAGTATCGTGCTTGAGAGAGTATATACATATATAGTAGGAAAGTTTCTTAGAAAGCGGCGGCGGCGGTTCTCCTTCAATCCTTTGATTAATTGCTATCTCGGCTCACTCAATAACCGCGTGCCGCTTGCCTGACGCTGTTCGCGTGATTTATGGCGGTGAATGAATTTAATAAGCTTCTCGAGATTCGTCTATTATAGTTAAAAATGAGCTAGTATACAATGTATAAATGTATAAGTTTTCGTTGCTTCGACTTCTCTATATATGTTAAGGATGTGTCAATGGGTGATTCCTCTTGTGGGCGGCCGGTGCTTAGGCCACAAGTCGTCGACATTCAAAAACGAAATATACGAATGGAAGTTTCTTCGAAAAATCAATCAAAAGGTTGCTAATCACTCAAGGTGTCGACGAGTTTTATTGATCGTATCATTCGGTGATAATTGAAAGTATGTTAATATACAATTGTACAAAACAGTCTCTCAGTTAGTGCGCGATTTTTTTAACACAATGTATTTATTATAAGTAAATATAAGATACTATAATATTGAAATGAATCAATCAGAGATTAGAAAGTCAGGACCTTTTTACTCCAACGAATTTAGAATATTTTGAGTTGAGATTGAGAGATAACGTCGTACTTATACATTATTTAGCTCTATTACCTTCCTCAAGAATTCCAATTCTCACATAAGAGACAGTGCTAAACCAAACAGTGCTAAGAAGCACTGTTTGGATTCCGGCAAAGAAAATCACTATTTAAATACTCGCGAAGAGCATTACTTTTCCGTTTTGTTTAAAAAAGTAGCACGAGTTTCGCTCGATTTCACTGAACAGTGCTACTCTTTCAAAGGGGCGTCGATATGCGCTACCGAATACTTCTATATCATTTCATAAAAAAGTTTGAGATTCAACCTCAGGTAGCAAAGCAGTTGGTAGCTTTTTTTCTTCGTGAAATTGCAACACAGTGAGATTGTATAAAAAGAGACTCAATTAACTACCAGTGTCCAATTTCGTAACTTATATACCTACTTCAGACTGACATCCCAAGGTAGCACGCTCAAAGTAACATTGCTTGTTGTTTAATAACTATAATTCTTAAGTTTTGTTTGTTTCCATTGAAGAATAATCAATTTGTCATGAAACAGGCTGGGACAGAATCACTGCAAAGCTATAATCCAATCATGGGAAACCAGAAGAGAAATCGAGTCTCGCCATTGCAACGGCATCATCAACTTATTTCGCTGCGGACTGAATTCCATATCATAAAACGCGCGAGTACACAATTCGTTTTTTCAATTCTTGCATCGTTGTGCTTACTCCCGGCGACTGGTCTTTTCCCCAACTTGGATAACAATTTTTTTTTTGGTTGAAAAATCTTTGTAAAAAAGTCCTGGAATAATGATACACATTTGACGCGCAACGATATAATCAAAGCGAGACGACCCCAAAGTTTATGCCTGGACGAGTCGTCACATTACACTGACGCGGTTTTTTCCTTTCTTCTATCCGTTAAGAGACCAACGAAGCGTATACACGTGTCATTAATGTATTCCGTGCCCTTATACGCGTAGTTTTGTAGTATTTCATTCTTAAATATACAGGGCACACGCGCGCAAGAGAGAAAAAGGAAAGTCCGCGAACAAAAGTTATCGCTTGTATAACGAGGTTCTATGAAAAATTCAGGGGCGCGTATATATATATACACGCACACACGTACACACGCGGCCGCAAAACAGCTGCGACCGCACATCTAAGTTGTAAATGCGCCCCTTCGAGTGAGCAGCAGCCCTGCAATTTCACGCGGCGCGTCTCCGTACATGCATACACGCGCGTCCCCAAACAAAGTATCCGAGCCTCGTTATAACGTATACGCACTTGAGTTGAAAAAGAAGCGCCGCGGATATAAACGTTGGGACATACAGTCCAAATCTCGTGCAGCTAAATGTATCAGAGAAGAGTCGCCCCTCCCCCCCAACCTCGGTAACATGCGTAATTCAAAACACTCACTGCAGTCGAGGGATGCGCGCGTGCGGAAAAGCTAAATGCCGCGCCCCCTTGCGGATTAGACGGGCGTAAGGGGGCGTCCGACGCCTGACTAGCAGCCTATCATACACCGTCGTACACGAGAGCCGCGCTCGTTAACTTTTCATGGATTCCCATAGGCGTTGCATTGTTTTTCATCTTTTAATACGCGCCCGAGGATAAGCCCGCGCGTACACGTGTACGTATATGTATAAAACCGGTGGTAACGAGATGAACAACTCGAAGGTAGGTGTATTGTGCCCGAACGCGTATGAATTAAGCACGCTTCTTTATTTCTTTTGTCCCTCTTCCGTCGGTGGCTTTGTCTTCCGGCGAATCGCGATGATTTTTTTACTTCATATATATACGCCACACACACCAGCTCGAGCTCGACGACTTTGATTCGGCCGTTGACTGTACATAGCCGCTATATTCCCATGCCGCACGCCACAGTTTTTTCTCTCGTTAATAACATACATTATGTATACATATGGGTCGTTCTGCCGTGACCCACCCGTTTTGTGCGCATCAACGAGGCGCTTAGAACGCTCTGCGGGAGGGAGAAAATAATGTCTCGATGATCAACAATGTTCCAATGATGCGAGTCGATTTAGTAATAAGCTCGGCTCGCGGACTATCCGCGAATTTGGCGTGACATGTTTGACAAGTAGAATTGAATCATATTCAAAAGATCGCGAGGACGAAATGCAATTCTTTTCTTGCTATATGATTGAAAGACGTTCACTTGTTTGATATGTTTATGTGTTGTTTGGTATGAGAATAGGATTTTAGACAAGACTATAAAATTGTCATATCCGATAGGTTTGCAAACTAATTCATTTTTCAGCCATTTTTCATAACGTCACGATTGGCATTGATACCAGATATAACAATTGAAACGAGTAAATGTGCGTGATTTCGAGGGACGGAAAAATTGCTTCGACTCGACGAGCGACGAGCGAGCCTCGCGGTTCTCGATGCTAGCTCAACTGAATTTTATCTCCCGACATTTGCCGCTGCTCGCTCGTTCCGAACCTTCACTGTATCCCGCGCGATCTATCAAATTCACGAAAAAAAAAGAAAGTAACGCGCATCGCAATGGCGGTCTTCCGAACGGTAAAATCCTACGCGCGAATGATGCCCCACCACGGCCACGAGAGCATACGTAGCTCGTAAAAGTGACAAATACGCGTCTCGCTCTATCGTGTGTCTCGTTACGAGCGTCGAGCGCGCCTCGAGTGAGTCAGAGAGCCGCGAGTACGGGCGCGATTAAAAAGTAAAAGCCCTGAAAGAGCTGAACTCGCTCGTGCGCGCATTAAGGTTCGATTTAATGGACGGGAAAAAAATGTTGCGTCTATTATATACAGTGTATGCGGGGCGCAGCGCTAGCTCGATCCTCCCTTTTTATCGAGCACCGAGCGCCTCTTACTTTCTTCCTCCGCATCCTCGTTTTACCTTCTTCTTCTTCTCCTCTCCGTTTCCGAGCTCGAACTCGAGTCGTAACGTACAAGCTCCGCTGAAGATCAATGCCGCTCGCGCACAACTGCACACACACACGCGTGCTATGCTCAGGCTATCGCGAATAATGATAATTCGAGCGTGTACATATATATAAGAGTAATGACAAGCCTGAAGATCGGGTGCGTGGCTTGGGGGGAGAGATCGCGAGAAAATTGAGCGAGAAAGGTCGACGCTTGCTCCTTTGAAACTCCACCTCCTTACAGCCCTGATGATGATTTTCATGCCGCGCGCAACGAGAGAGAGACAAATTGTCCCTGCGCGATATACATATACGCGAGATTCAATTCAATGTAATACATGACTTTCTAAGTACGCTCGGCCAACAGCTGCCAGCCGATGCGTACGATTGCTTTCACGTCGAGCCACTCGATATGTACACGCGCGCGTGCACGCGTGCAGTATTTTCAACTGGATCGCATTTGATGTTACAAAATTGCCCGCTAGAGAGGAGAGAGAGAAGTTGAAAGAGTGAGATCACGGCGAAAGCTCGCTGTTGAGAATAATTATTTTATGGCGGTGCAGGTTGATTCGCAGAGATGATCATCTCCGTGTTGGAGTTGAACGTTGACGTGTTTGATGTTGATTTTCCAACTCCAGTACTTCCTATAGAGTACTGCGCTTTCATGAGTGAAAAATATATCCTTTATTCTTGTCGATAGTAATCAAAATCTACTCTCCAGATAGGAATGTTTCAACATAACTCAATAACGTTATGCTGATCAATTGAAAATTTGAACGCCATCCAATCAAAAAATTATCGGAGTACGTTAGACATTTTGTGGGAGTACCAGAGTGAGAAGCCCCCGTCGCTTTTTGAGATAATTCCAAGTGCACTCTGTGAAAAAATACCCCATTGCCATGTTTCTTTTGCTTCCTCTTCGGGGGCCTTGTGTGCCTTGTAGGGCTAGAAGAGATTAATGAGTGGTTTGAATATCCTGCCACATCTGTAAAGAAAAATATAATTTTTTTGGTATACGTACATCGAAGAAAAAAATTACCACCTCATTTGAGTAGCCAATTTTTTGTCGATGACGTGTAAGCGCACATACAACCTGTGAGCACAGCCGAAATCGCGTACACGCTACAGAAAAAAATACGACAACGGCACTTTTACTGTTATAAAATATAGTAAAGTTTGACAATTTTCGAAAAGATTCATTTACGTTTTTCGAAGAGAAAGTATCTGGGAATCGAGTGGTTGGTACGGCACTGTAATATCACTATTTCAATCGAAATTGAGCAATTAGGAAATCTCAAACGTATGCCATTGAACGAATAGCGAATAATTTTCACTGAGGAACCAGAATTTAAAGCAAATACCTGTATTGTAAAATTATAAATACATTGAAGAAGCTTCCATATCTGACCCAATGATCCTATACAAGTATAGATTCAAGGACTAATGTTAAATGCGACCAAGATACGAAGAGTTATGTACATGATGAGAAAAGTACATATTAATTAATTGAATTCAATATAAAGGTAAGATGATAGTTTAAGGCAAAACGTAGAGAAACAATGCACCCCGCATATGGGATAACTTATTTTCCAATTGTTCGCCTCGACCGAGTGCAATCAGCCGCTTATGTGAAAACAATGCTTCGGTATGCAGACTGCTTTGACATTCGCGTCACTTACACAGAGATATACGGCTGTATTCCAATCGCGCGTTCATCGACTCGAGAGAGCGAAGGAATATAATATTGAAGCGCGAGGAGGCAATCGACGAGACATCACGCGCCCCTGCGGCCGTTTATCCGCGCTCACTGCGGCCAATCGAGCACGTCCTAGTGTCACGTATTGCACCCAATCCGATGGTAAACTGCTCAAACCATACGCAATCAATGCAAAAGACCGCGCGAGCCCAACAATGAGATTCGAATTGGGAGAGACGGATATGTCGTCTTCTCTTTAGCCCACGTAGTCCCGTTACTCCGAAGTCATCGGTGCCCTTATCCAACTCTCCCAGCGGTTTTCACAATTGATCGAGGTTGTTATATAATTTTTCTTATTAATCAATATGAGCTCCATTTTCAGAACTTACAACGGCAAACGGCACAGAATTTTCATAACGTTCCATAGTAACCGTTGTTTATATTCGAAACACAGGAAAATCAAAATAGGTTAAAGGTAACGTAAGGAAAAGAGAGAGAGAAAATATCACCAGTAAAAGGTACATTTTCAAGAATTCTTAATTCACAAAGGCTCGCCGAGAAAGCATACTGCTAATTCACTCGACAGTGCTCGCTGAATTCCTTACAATGAAATCTCACTGTACTACAGTGAATATTGACCATGAACTATGCAGTAAAATGCCGCTTACTGTATTACAGTGAAAATCGGTAAATTTATATTTATAGTTTAAAATTTATTGTAGTTGTATTGTAGTTGTATTGTATAGTTGTACAGTCAAATTGTCTTTAGTTCAGGGAAATTTCACTTCAACTACAATGAAAAATATTTCACTGAAAGAATTTTAGAGACTACAGATTTTGCGTTTCAGTATGAGAAAAACAGGCTCCGATGAGAAAGTTCAGAAGAAAGAAGTGTAGCAGTACACGGAACGATTCGGATACGGAAGCTCAAGATTTTACAGGTGAAGAGATTGTGTCTACTCATCCATCCTAAATGTGAGTGTGGGCCCCTCCATCATTTGTGGTTTGTTTAGCGAGTCAAAAATTCCGGTTAATCGTGTACACAACATTTCGAAGCTGCACCCGATGATTTCTCATTCGTATTGGCTGTTATTTTTCAATCAGACAATCCGAACAGCGTCAGAGCGGGTATATATCGCTGACACAATCGCAACAGGTATCTCTCGAGCTTGTGTGTACACACGCGCAGACGCACACGTATAGGGGCATTAGCAATTATCATATTAAACAGTCTCTCTCTCCCCCCGGTGCGTTAGTCCCGCGGGGTGACGAAGCACATCCCGCGCGACTACTGGTCGCGCCGCCTTTTGATCGTCGCATTATGCCTATGATGTTTCAGTTTTTATTGAGTTTTTTCAATGCCCCCGCGGTATACATACCGTGGGAGGGCCGCGCCGCGATAAAAAGCTCGTTTTTTTTTGCCCCCTCCCCACCTCGAACCGCGATATCGAGCTCGGCTCGGGCCGTGTATAATTAATTGGGCAAAGCGCGTATAAATATAAATAGATTCAATTCCCGAGGAAATGGTTTTTCATATTTTTTTTCCCTCCCGACCGACGAGGTGCGCGATCGGGTTACGTTGAGCGAGCGCCAAGAAGTTCGGCGGGACTTTAAAATGGTGAATTTAATGTGGAGGAAAAAACGGATCTCTCGTAATCCTACACTGATTGCAGCGGTCGCGCGGGAGCCGGTTAATACGTTTTTTTTCCTTCCTCTCTTTCATTCGCGTGGAAGAAATTCAAAATCACTTCGATTTATAATCGTATGGAAGCCGAGGAGTCCGATATAAACGATTAGCTCTTCCCTATTATATCGCTTCATCAATGTATTGATTGAGAAATGACAATTTCAGGATTTCCAATGACTACCAAGTAGCTTGAAAAATAAATAGAATTTATAATGAGCACGGGAGTATGGGCGCTATGACAACAAGAATAATTATGATAGATTATCATATATATTGCAAGCAGTGTTGATGTTCGTGAGCCGTTCGTCAGTACGTGTAGGACAATATTTGAATAGTCATTCTCTACTAATTTCGCCTTTGATTTCCCATGACTTTTCGAAGAATTCTCACACGTTCCAATAGTATTCGGTTAGGACGAAGTACGAGTCGACTTACGTATACCTCGCACTATAATTGTTCCACCTGTCTTCCGTGACTTAAAATTTCATTGTCGCGGAGTCGGCAACAAATTCGCAAATCCGTGTTTGAGCTCGCATCACGCGTTATATACCGCAACGGGCAACAACGTATGTGTATGTGATGCGGAGGGTAATTGCAAAGCCGGTCGAATTCGGGAATCGCGTCGCCAGGTGAGAAGAAGGTGTCGGGGGGCGCGCCGCGCTCGGTATTAAAATTCAAATTGCACGCGCGGCTACCTCACTTAGATTAAACGTTTTTCAAATAAGACAGAGAGCGAGAGAGCTGGCGCGCGCCCGTCCGCGCACACGCACGATATCGCTCAGCGGTCGCTCTTTCTCTCTCTCGCGCGCGCGAAGGAGCCATTATCCGCAAATTAGTATATACGCGAACCGGTTCGAATCATCATCGGTTTGTGCTATACGCGCGATATACACCGGGGCTCCATCTCGCTGGCTTATTACTCGGGCATCAAACAAATACAAGCTTGCGCTCGCGCTCGCGCGACTCCTTCTAATTAATTCCCGAGACGGCCGGTTAAGCTACATCCGCAACGAAAAAAAAGCCCCCGTATCCCGAGTCTGATTCATCCGATCTCGAGCTTCTAGTTTGCGGCTGTAATAATGTCTCGAGCCGCTTAATTAAACCGCGCTCGCGATCCGAGAGATGGAGAAATTAACGCGCCCGCGAGTAACGTTTGCGCGAGATGATATTGCCCCGGCCGTTTTCCCGCCTGGATACGTATATGCTCTCGGCGAGAGTCTTCCGGTTTTACGACACACGTGTGTGTGTACATGTACGTCGAGCTCCGGTAATTGTTTCTCGTTGCTGCCAGAGTATATCCCAGTATATAGGCGATGATAATTAGTTGGCGGTGCCACGCGCGAGCCTTTGCCATACGTTGATTAATGCCTCGCGATTAATACGCATTGTACGTGTTATGTATATGCGTGCAGGGCTGTTCTTTCCACAATTGAGGTGGAGATCCGGCAAGTTGGCATACAATTATAGATTCAAGTTGGAACTTCTACTCTCGGACAAATCTCAATGACACCAAAGAAGAACGTGAGGTTATTTCCATTCGGCACCATAACAAAAATGATATTTTTTACATTGGTTCTTGCGAGAGTTGGTGAATCCGGAGGGATTCTCACGATCCGGTATACTCTCTTGAAATTTCAAAGGTATACTACAATAATTTTTTAGTACTCCAATTGTATTTAAGTTATGACGGCATCCGACGTTTAAACGGTAATAAATGGTATTGTTTTTTTCCGTAAAGCATCAGTACTTTATGCTACTCACTCTCGGAGTACTACAGTTAGAAACCTCTCGGATATTCGATGATTGTCGACGAAATGAGGTCAAAAAATGAAAAAAAAAATGGATTTTGGAGAATTCGGATGAGAATTTTTTGGTTCATGCTTCTTTTCAAATATAAATAAGTATTCTGAAATACGATTGATTTATTTTAAAGCGCTAGAATTGAAAAAATTATTCAGAGCTCTATCGGTATCAAACATTGACGCTGAAGCTGCAGCGACGAAGAATTTTAATTTTCAACTTATTATTGTATCATGAGTAGATATTTCTGAATACAAACCATGATCCATGTTATTTTCGGGTATACTATTTCAACACTTTTATTGTGACTTTCATTGAATATACGTTTTTATTTTCAAATAGCGTTTTTTCGGATTTTGATAAAAGACGATGGAGAATGAAATTATATTTCTAATAATCAATAACCGAAATTATACTCTTAAACTGCAATGTCTTCAAGTTTTGCAGGTATATAAAAAAAATTATTTCTCAAAATTTTCATCTTTTTGACTTAATAGCCGCCATAATTAGTTTTCTAAAAATATATCTCAAGTTCTTCAGCCAAAATTCTGCAAAAGCATACTCAAAAATAGTGGGGAACATGGTTTTTGTTGAGAAAAACTCACAGTTTATGTATTATGATAACGAGGTTTGAAAATGAGTTAAAAAATCGTAATTCTTCGTCGTTAATGGGTTAATTATTCGATATCTCACAGAAAGGAGTGGCAGTTGAGTTGAACAAACTGTCCCTCATCATTCGGGGGGATTACACAGAGACTCGAGTCCCAATATCGGATTATAGTCCATCAAAGGATGTACAGTGGGGATAATTTATTTTGCCGCCGGCTCGAATCGGGTATACAAGATGCCATAATATTAAAACTCACAAAAAAGAAATCTCGGTTTGAGAGTAAAAAAAATTTCTTGACGGTATATCGAGAAGATTTCATAAACAAATTCGTCTAGAATTTAAAAAGCGGCTTGACTCAGTAGATAAAATCTTCTAGTTAGAGTGTCAAGTTGATTTTTTCTCTTGAACCTGCAAGATTCAATTTTCGTGAGTAAACAGAGGGAATTTTGTAACATCGGATTAATCATGTTTCTCCACAATGATATGACAATGGATATCCTGTATAGCTCAAAATCAAGCCCGGAGCGAAAATGTTTAGATCAAACTATTGTTTGTTGTATACTACAAAGTTGACTAGATTAGTAAATCCGAATGGAAAAATGTATTCGGAATCGCAGGAATCATCGAATTCAAGCTTTGATTCAATTTGGATAATCACCGCTACTGGCTTGGCTGTGAGCAATGTACACTTTTGTTCAGATCAAAGATCAATCGACGAGCTGGCTCGGATTCTCACCGGGAAAAAGTCCGGGAGATATATATGCGGCTTTGCAGTTGCGCAATTGCTATAACTGTGCAGTCTATATAATAAATGGGCCAAGTTGTTGCTCTCGCATGATCGAACGGACTGGGGATGTATCGCACGCGCACGCGGTGCGATTTACATACAAAGTCATATGTAGGTACTGGAAAAAGTGAGGAATCCGCTACCGATATGAAAATTCACTCTATTCTATATCCAATACTCAGTAGATTTAAGATTTTAAGATTTTCCGCTAATCGAAGATTTCTATTTGACAATTACAGCCGAATCATTCGATTTTTTCGAATATGGCCACATTGGCATCAACCGCGAAGGTAAATACGGTATACAGTTCATTTGTACACGGTTGGTGCACGAAAGAAACGATGATGAATAGAATATCTTAGAAGAATTGAACGTTCGAGTAAACAGCCGTATACATCCATTTAGTTGCTCGAAAATCATCTTTGAAAGCTACCTAATGATTTGCGACCCAAAGATACGATAATCTGCTAGTGAGCAGCAAAAAAAAATCATAAACAACAACTCGTCTTATACATTTTTAATAGCTTTGGTTTTGTTATAGGGGTGAAGCGAACACTTGAATATACCCGCAGCATACACCGCGCACCGATGATGGATGGATCATAATGTGTTTTGCTAATTCGAATTAGCGATCGCTCTTCAACTATATGTATACTCCACGGGAGTATTATTTTTGATGACATAGGCGAATATTAACCATGTAGTATCAATAAAATCACGGAAAAATTATTACACAAATATTTTTGCATATTTATAAATATTATATTGTATTATACCTTTCATTCCTACCTTGAACAAGCTTTCGCATATCCCAAACCCAAAAACGTACTTATTCGTTTTCACCAGTCAAACAGCCAATTTATCTATCCGATTTTACCTGATGGAGCTTTCCGAGTGTACACTGCACATCGGTGGCGCGATGTTTCGTATCCCGGAGTTTTCGTACAACATGAGATTTCCATTCTAGTCGAAAATGGGATTTGCATTTACGTGGATGCATGGAGCGGTATATCGATTCATAATCGAGTGCATACATAAACATACGGACACCGAAGCTCGCGGCGGGCCGCTTTGGACTTCACCGCGCGCGCGGCTACGCATATGATATTCTTCGAAAGATCCCAAATTTATTATCGCTCTCGGGCGAAAAACGCGTGCGAAGCTGCCTCTACACCGTACACATATATCTATATATACACGATATATAAAGCGTGTGCGTGCACACGTGCTCGAGCTGGCTGGCTCGCGCGCGCGCGTATATATACAGATCGAGTTAAGCGAGGGGCCGAAAGTTACTTAAGGAACGTTAAGGAGGCCTTAAGAAATCGAGGAGGAGCGAAGATGGAGAGGAGCCGCGAGGAGAAGGTGCGAAGAGACTCGAGCTCGTACGTAGATATATAGATATACACACGTGTATGTGTGTGTGTGTATGTGTGTGTGTGTGTGTGTGCATGTATACGTATATACAGCGAGAGGGACGTGCGAGGCTCGGCTGGCCTCGAACGACGAAGATGAAAAGATGAAAGGCATTCCGCCTTGAGCCTCCGCGAGCCGCGCCGCGTCTGGTCATCAACACCCGGCTGCCCCCCCTCCTTCCTCAGCTCCCCCCGCAGGCCACACTCTCTCTCTCGCTCTCGCGGGCGCACAGGCCGCTTCAACCCGCACAGCTTGATGGATGGAATTCCTTCGCGCAGTTCGCTTCGTCTTCGCCGCCGCCGCCGCCGCCGCGCGAAAGCCGCAAAACTGAACCAGAAAATATTAGCTCTCGAAGGTATATAATACGCGCGCGGCAAAGGCCGGGCCGCCCGCGCAACGGGCACAAACGAGCGGCGTGCAAAGGTAGAAAAGCCCTGTGCGTGCGTGCGTGCGTGTGTGTGTGCAGCAGCCGTTTGATGTGCAAATTATTCCGTGCGCCCGGCCGAGATCGAGCAGCCCATTATGCTCCGCGCACGCACACACTCACACCTGCACGCACTGTATAGATCCACGCGCGTATGTGTGTCCGCAGCCGCATGCACGCGCGCGACGTGTTTGATTATGCATCGATGCTTGACCGCGGGGTGCCCTGATCGACGTCCGATTCACTATCCTCTGCGGTGTGTATACTCGTGGCTGCAGCCATTGGGGTACATTTTTCTCTCGAACGATCGAGTTCTGACGTACAAACGATCGGACGACAGGACGGATTAAACGCTGCGGCGGCGAAATGTATCCGACGCTTTATGTGTTTTGACGATACCACTCGACACGCTACAGTAATTATCAAACTCGGGAAAATACTATATATTTACTCGGCTATACAATGTATTTTTCGTGAATCTTGTTTTTTAATAGATACCAAAGCGATGGCACAAGCGATTCTTGTTTATGAACAGAGCTTTTAACTCGGAATATAAATAGACTATTCAAATCAATACAATCATTAGCTAAACGGATATTCGCTAGAGTTAATAAAACTCCGAAGCTGCTATTACTGCCCTATTAAAACTGACCGTGTATACACGGGTTG
Organism: Aphelinus atriplicis; assembly: GCA_020882685.1. NCBI lineage: Eukaryota > Metazoa > Arthropoda > Insecta > Hymenoptera > Aphelinidae > Aphelinus > Aphelinus atriplicis. The sequence continues at coordinate 74,804,704 of CM037073.1, forward strand.
AAAATATATTCGCATACATACAGATAGGAACTATGGAATCCGATTAAGTCGCTGTATAATATACATTTTCTATCGATGCCCAGGTGAATCGAACAGATATTCCACTCAGAACAACGCGTAAGATACGACCGAGCAAACATCATATCGAAAAATGACACTGCTAATTCCGACTGGTTTTACGTATAGCGCAGTAAAAGTAAGATCAATCGAAATCAAAGTTACACGCGCAAGAGGACAGATGTATAAGGGTATCTACTCTCGGGTGCGGCCGTTTTAAAATCGAGCTCCGGTTGAGCGGTTCGCCCCTCCCGACACTTCTCAATCCGAGCCAATCTCTCGGCTTAGCGGTAGCTATGTTTTACCTGTGTACGCTTTTTCCACATGTTCCCCGCGGACAAAAAAGCGTGCCGCGTTTTTATGGCCGAGAGGCGCGAGAGGCTCTCCGAGCAGTCACGTAATAGCCCCGCGTAATCCCTGCGCTGTTTATTTTTTTCTCCCTCTCTCCAGCTCTTCGGAGCCGCTGGTTTCGGAGGGTATACATAAAATACATATATATGCGTCGCTCACAACGCGAGCCAGAAGACCAGCGACACATCGACTCGCGCGCAGAGGCGTTTATGGTCCTTTGTGGGTTGCGAACGCTGCTCGAGAACAGGATTCTCAGGCTGCTATATTGCTGACGCGCATCGGTCCGAATTACACTTTTTGGGGCCGCGTTAATAAAAGCGGAAAAAATCATATCGTAATCCGGGCCCGGCTTGTTACACTAACGAGAGATATTACCCAGAGTCGATATTATTCATATAGAGATTGTGTAACACGTGACCCTGTAAAAGACGGCGAATTATCGAATTTTGTCGTTGATACGCCTGGATTGAGGGATCTATGATTCGTTGATCCGTATATATAATTTTCTATGAAAAGTAAAGTGAAGCCAATTATTTCGTGATTTGATTGGTTTAGACCTACTCATGTGACACGAGTCAGTTTCAGTCAGTTTTTTCAACAGTTGCAGTGAGCTAAGGATCATGCGTGTTCAAATATGTTCTAATGACCAAATTTTTCTTTTCGCAAGCTGAATAAAATGCACATATTCAAATTTATACGTAGTATACATAATATTCCATACTTATTCGCCATCTACATGGAGTAATTAGTGTCGACGCGAAACGTTTACAAAATCATTCGTTCGTTATTCCTACTAACGAAATTGCAGAAACTGCGATGATATAATTTCACAAGGAAATCTTTGCGCGTAAAACGACGACGCGAATGCCTTGCAAATTTCACATGTACAAATTTCCGTACGGAATTCACATGAAAATCCCCGTAATAATTTACATAAGTCACTTGTCCCTATAACATACTCCCTTATCGTCTCAAAAACACTGGACTTTCGATCAAACTGACTGCAACATCTGCTCAGATGTATGAATAATTATCAAGCTCCTCGTCGAGATTCGAGCCTCGAGCGGCTGCGTTTCGCGTCTCAATCGCGCATCACCGCAAGCTCCGCGCGCTTCCAAATTCAGCGAAAACGAGCCGCGCGCATGCAGCAGCGCAAAAGGACGAGGCGCGGCGCGAGTTGATACGCAATATCGATTAATATTTCAGGGGACAGCTTAATTGCTCAATCCCCGGCCGCCGGCTGCCGTTTGATTCGTCGAGCGAGCCTCCGCGCGTATCACACGGCGTATTTCCTCGCGTGTATACACACACACACGCACACATGCGTATCCGAAACTGCTCGGCAAAAAACTCGCGCCGCGGAGAAGAAGCAGAAGCTTGGCCCGGGCTGTCTCTGCCTTAATATGCAGTGTTTATTCGCGTATATATAGCAGAGCCCACTGGCCGCGAGCTGTGTCATGAATAATCGGATTCTTCTCCCCCGGCTCAGCACATTTTACGTTTTAATCGAGAGAAAGAGAGAGAGAGACGGTGTTGGAGGCCATTATCGTCGCGGCTACTCTTGCGCGAGAGCGGCTCGTTAATTCATAATGAGCTGCCGTCCCGCAAATCATTTTGCGCTTTTAATAGACGAGCTGCCTCTTTCCGCGCGCGCGAGCACGCCTCCCATATTCACATACGTATATATCTTCTCGCTCGTTTCGAAATTTCGCGTTTGTTTAGCTTCCGAGAGCCGAGGTAAAAGTTCGGCGATTCGGGGAACGCCAAGCGTATACGCTTTTTCATCTCTCGAGAGCCCCGATCATTCGGCAGCTCGGGCCCGAGCGACACGAGGTTTTCATTGTGCGTGTGTGTGTCCGCGGCTACTGTGAAAGAGAGCCGCGCGTGTGCTTAATCTCAAACGAGTTTATGGAGATTCACAGTCGGCCCCCGTGACATTTACACGCGTTAACGCCTATGCCCGCCGCGCGTCCGTTTTAATATCCGACTCGGTTCAAATCCGCTCCGGCGCGATGGATCATGTGTTCGAATACGTGTGTATATATGTTTATACTTACAAGGTATAGACACTTTCGAAAGTTTTTATGACTTTTTCAGGGTATTCGATTCTTTCCTTCGGTTATATAGCCGCGGGTGCAGGAATATGTTCATGGTTCTGTGTGGAAAATCCGGGACAGCTCGATATACAGAGAAAATGGATGTTAAATCGACATGAATATCTATCTATCCCGTCCGCAAGTGCGCTATACAAAAGGGCCAATTCACGAGAAGAATGTTACATGATTTTCCATAATTTTCATTGATTTCTGATATTGAACTCCTCTAGTACGAATTCCTTCGATTTTCGGGTGGTTTCCCGATTGAATGTGGTCTCCAGGAAATACCAAGTGATGAAAAATCACGTGAAATCATTATGATGAATAAGCTCTTATTCACGAGTAAGCTAAATATTTGTACGATTATAACTTGATAGAAATATTTGAGGCGGTTGGATTTCTTTTTCACTTGAAACAATACAGCATTAAGGATCTCATCAAATTGCTAAGTTTGAAATTGTAGTAAATGGAAAATAAATGGAAACGTAATTCAATTGGTTACGAGGGGTTGGGCAATCGTTAACTCTTTAAAATTTGTAACTCACTGCCGTACATGGTATAAAATAACTTTTGCAGAATTTTCAACGAAAAACAATGAAATATAATATGTTTCAACGACACGATTAGAAAACAAACTATACATTACAGTTTTAATCGAGGATCATTCTTCACGCAGTGTATCATAAACATTGTATAAATATCGCTCGATTCTAAAGTGTCGTGTGCCACATCGAGGATCGTCGTTATATACCTTCCGAGACGCATCGGTTGCGCCCGAAAAGACAGAGAGAGAAAAACGCTCGTCACGGATCCGAAATCACTCGTCGCGAACGGAATATCGCCGGAGCAGCACGTGTAACATCTATACGACGAACCAATCGCGCGGATGGCCCGAAAATACCTGCCGAATCAGTTGGGGCTCGGTCGGATCCCGCCGGCACCGTTCCGGATAGCGCGCGCCGCAAAAACCGCTGCGCGCGGCGGGTAGGAAGCATCAATTGTGATTTAACGCCGTGGCGCGGTCACAACATTTCGGATCGATTCGTCACCGCACGTGTATAACGCTCGGCCAGAGTTTTTTTTCGTCCCGCCCGCCGTTCAGCTCTCCCGGTTGAGCGGCCGCGCGCGCGCGAGCCTCGAAAATTTAATTAACGAAGCTCGAAAAGGCCGGGCCCCAGCTCCGACACGCCCGGATTAAATTGGAGCAAAAAGCGTAACAGGATCACGAGCTGCCGCTCTCACTCTCTCTCTCTCTCCGTCCCTCGGAGGCGCGAGCGAGCTGTTACACGCGAATCAAATGCGGCCACGAGGGTGGTCAATGACTTGCGCGCGGCCCTTTGTGCCCCCCCCCCCCGACAGAGATAAGATGCGCGTAACGACGCGACGGATGAATGCACCCAACGAGGAAATCGACCGAGGCTTTTTGTGCTCCTGTATATACATGTATATACACACACCTACACGCTGCAACTTTGAGCCTCGGTAATCTCTCTTCCGCGCTTTCCTTTTTCCTGATCGATGCATAGCAGGATGTGGTGCGAGATGTATACACACACAGTTGGTCGCTGTGATTGGGAAATTATTACATCACCTTCAACGATGGTTACTAGATCAAGCGCATATCGCCGTCGAGTATCAGAGGAGTTAGCGTTGATCTTCTTTGTGCGTCTTGTGCGACTTCTTGTTTGGATGGACAATCAGAGGAATAACTTTGCTATTCTTTTTCATTGAAGATCTCCTGAAATTTGATCAACATTGTCGTAAGCTTCGATTTTTTCGAAATAAATAACCCGACTCGTGTGCATATATTTGGAACTGAATGAACGAAGAATATGTCCACGAACGTCATAGTTTTCTTGGTTGAATTTTAAATTGTGACACATACACATTGAATTCAATAATAATGTTTCAAAGTGTCCGAATACAACAGTGAAAAGTTCAAAATAGAAGTTTCAACTCGCCGTAGCGATATATTTATCTCTGATGAATTTACGATACTCGAGCTGCAGTTCTGCCTCGACGGCGGCGAATCGCCTCGCCGGAAAGTGACTTCGACTTGCAGTTACTCTACGAGCTTGGTATATAGGGTAATATGCACGATGGATATATTTGTATATTTGAAAGAAAATCGAGTGTTCAGTTTATCATCGTTATTTATTCTCACTGTATCGATATTCTCTAGATAATATGTACAATAATTTATATCGCTTTTTTTCCTCTACATTTACAAATACTTTATACGTTTTATTTTCTTTAGCGCGAGTAGTAGCAGCAGTAGTACAATCTTTTTTTTGCTTCAATATTATAAATATATTTGAACAGTAGCTACGAACGATTACGAGGCCTGTGTGTGTCACGGTCTGCCGTCGAATTTCACTTATACATTTATAATTCTCGCTGTTTCAATTGCCGCGCGAGGGCACGCAATACAAACGGGGAACATCATACTATTTACTCACGTCGATCGGTCTAAATCTACATGTCGCCGACAAACTTTTCCACCCTCGTCGTCTCGACACTCGAGATTACGAAAACCTACGATACGACATTTTGAAAACTCGTCGATGAAAAGACTGTTGACGCGCGCGCCAATGGATATACGCTGTGTGAATCACGTGGACGCTAGCAGGTTTAAATCTAGCCCCCCAATGCGTAAATCCATCGAAAAATCCGTTCCATCCGCGTTATTACATGGCGCCCTAGTAGAAGAGCACTCCAAAGATAATACACATAGATCGCTTCAATATTCGCATTATTAATTCTCGATTGAATTCGAAACGTACATATAGCTTCGTACGATGGGAGCAGTTCGAATCGATCAATCTTCGCGCCCACGATCCAACACTGACAATCAGCTCCGAGCGCCATAAACGAGTACACACGTGTATATTACATACACACTCATACGAAGTGCGAATCGATTTCCCACAGCAAAATTTTTCCGACGTATCGAGGTTAATTCGACGATACAGGGAACGATAAGTTCGGCGCGCCTGGGCTTCGGATCTTTGGTGAGCGAGCGCGCGAGTATATGTGAAATCTGCAGTGTACCGCCTCCTCGGCGGGGCCTCCTCCTCTCTCATTTTATCTCGGCGAGACTCCGCCAATCGAGTTTCATCACAGCAAACCTTGTGTACCTCGTGTATATGGATATATATAAATGTATCGTTGTAATAGCGCACGATGCCATAACAAACGGAGGGTTCGGCGGTGCCGCGGTTTGCTCTCGACCAATGCGCGTAGCTCAGATGCGAATTTGGCGGGGTATTACACAAGTTTTCACCTATTAAAATCCGTTCATTACAATGCTCGTACGTTGAATTTTTTACCTAACGAATAATAGCTCTATTCACGATTACTGGGACACACACACTACAATCGAAAGTCTCTCGGCTGTGGTACACGCGTGCGGCGCTGACTTGACGCGCGTTGCAGGCTCCGTGCTTTATATTTACGCATGCATGGCCAAGTCACCGCCCGCGCACTCGCGCAGCTCGAGCTATATATCGTTTTGTTCACAGCGCGGTATACAAGTATATGTTTGCGCGAAGTATCCGCGCGGGATCGTTTGAATCACAAGTACGACACGGGGAGTATCTACAAAAGAAGGTGACGGGCGGGGGTCGGGCCGGTCAGTTGGCCGGGGCGTAGCTGGGCCCGGCGAAGCCCGCCGCGTAGATCGGCCGGGGCATGCTGAGCACGAGCTTCTTGTGGTCGGGCGCCTCGTGCCGCTTGGCCGCGCCCTCGTCGTCGGGCGCGATGATGTTCTCGATGGTGAACGGCTTCTTGGGCTTCTTCTGCTTGGCTGCCGCCAGGAGGCTGGCGGTGGTGGGGCCCGAGGCGGCCGGGGTCGCCGGGTGCGGCTGGGGCGCGAGCGGGTAGCTGCCGAGGGCCGAGCCCGCCTCGTCGTCGGGCCGCACCGCGTAGTACGCCTGCTCGCGGAACCCGAGCGCCGCGAGCTCGGTGTCCCGCAGGGGGGCGCCACTGTAGCCGGCCGCGGCCGGGTACGCGCCAGCGCCGCCGAACGTCGAGGAGAAGCTCCACGAGGCGGCGCTCTGCAGCAGCGCGGCCGTCTCGAAGGAGCCGACGCTGACGGGGGGCGGCTCGCCGGCGGCGCCCTCTACCAGCCGCTGCCGGGCCTCGGGGCTGAGGCTGAGGTAGTAGCTGGGGCAGCCGAGGCTGGGCGGCGGCGCGACCGGCGCCTGGCCGCACTCGGAGCTGGCCGGGCCCGGGCCCGGGCCGGGGAAGCCCTGGCCGCCGACCGCGCTCGCCGCGGCCAGCATCATCCGCCTCTCCTGCATCTCCCAGCGCATGAGGTCCTCGCGCAGCCGGTGCAGGTTCTGCGGGCTGGTGAGGCCGAGCGCGTGGGCCTCGGGCCCGAGGCTCGCCGGGCCGCTGCCGCCGAGCTCGGGCCGCGGGGGCGGCATCGCCGAGGCCAGCGCCTGCAGCTCCGACTTGAGCAGCTCCTTGTCCGGCTTGTGCAGCTTGAACCGCTTGCGCCGGCGCAGCAGGCTGCCGTTCTCGAACATCGACAGCGCCGCCGGGTGCAGCGCCCAGTACGCCCCCTTGCCTGGACGGTGGGGCCCTCGCGGCACCTGCAATCACACAACGCAAACCGATACTTGTTACTTCATCCCTTCATTACACTTTGCCCACGGCATTCATTGCCAACTGTATATACATCCCCGCGCACAGAGACGCTCCTGCGATATTGTGAAAGTTCTCGCGAGAGGATGAAAAATGAATAAAACCGGAAAAGCTACAGACTTGAATTGTTATTATTCTGTTACCGCGCATGCATGAATGAGAGGATTGGCCTACACCCCGACTACACAACATCCAGTTCTCTTCCGAGTCACGCGTCATAAAACCAAATTATCATTGGCTAAAATTCACGAATGAATGTCTATAAGACAAAAACAATCATTGGATTGAATTGCGACAGTTGGGTCGACAAGCCCGTAGCCGCATTGCATAAAGTAGAAAGTACACATATACACATATTCTCCCCGGTATATATAATCTCATTTCGGTTAAAGTTCGAAACGCACTCAAACATGTATACTGGAAGACGAAGCAGCCGATACCGTAAGTGCCTATTAATGTGTTAACTACGCGGCATTTCCATTTGCTCAATTGCACATCGTTGCGCGTCCGCGCGAGGCGCTGCAGCCGTGTTAGAAATTGGCTTTTTTGCCCCGTGCGGTCGCTCGCGCGAGCGCAAAAACCGCAACTTCCATGTATCTTCGAGAGGAGAAACCATCCCGTCTTCCCGTCTCTCTCTCTCTCTCTCTCTCTTTCTCTCTTCCTCTCGTGCAGCTCTTCCGCGGCAGCGTTAATTGTTTGATCGTATTTTAAAAAGCTAATAAGAAAAGCTCTTGGCTGTTGGCCGCGGCGGGGCGTTTAAATTAATTGGCGTAATAAGACGTCGTGTAGTTCGCGAGAATACACCAGCAGCAGCAGCCTCGCGCTTGGGTTATATCCGCGAGATTGATCGCCCGAGCCTTGCATATACGTACACGTGTATATACGAGAACGCATACGTAGCAGCTTACAATTTGGAGTTACGAAACGAGCGAGGCTTTCGTCTTGAAGTTGCATCGTGGGTTTTGTACTATCCGTATATAGCTTCGCGCGCGTACCAGCTCGGTTTTTCTTCCGAGTTTTTTCTTCTCGGGATAAATATGTATAAATACGTGTACCAAGTCGTGTTTGGATTGCGAGCAATCGAGCGGGGAAAATCCGGAAGAGAAATGCTCGTGGGCACTGTTCGTGAGAGGATAACGCCGCGTTCTCCAATACATCTCGGCGTACTTTAGCACGTATATAAATTAATAGACTCGCATATCGATGAGATCGATAAACAATTAAAATATTCATTGAGCGTTGCATAAATGATGCATACGAAACTCGTGAAATCGTCAATGGAGAGTGAGTGAGAGAGAGAGATAGCGATCGAAATAATCGACGAGATTTGCATAACACGCTAATGTTCTAATGGACGTGCGAGCGAGCGAGCATTAAATTTATTTACTGCACGCTATATATGCTCGCCCCGACATATTTTATTGCACTCTGCTCGCGCAGCGCCGTGTCCGTTTTCTATTATGATAGTAAAACTGTTTGCTATCGCCTCGCTCGATCGGCTCTATAATCATTTTTCCCTACTTTCCAGCGAACCCATGGTGTATTTAATATATGCTCCGCGCTCTCGAGAAATGATTCAATAAGCGTTTCCCCATACGTGACTGTTCGCCGGCGCTTCATTTGCAACAGTTTATTACTAGCGCGTGTGTGTAATCAATGCATCGCTCCGAAACCAATCGACCATTCGTATTCGTAGTTTATCCCACTGATTATTGTTCGCGAAATAAACGCGTGCCGAAAAAAAGAAATAAAGTATATCTATAGCAAATTAGACGGGGCAATTCGACTAAGCGCGTCTATAGAGGGAGAGAGGGAGCTGGTCGGTGCGCTTGTGCGATATGATCGGCCGAGTATATACGGTAATTGTCCCGGCTAATAACAATTAGCCCCGGAGACAATGACAGTTGGCGCGTCATTGTTGCGCAGCCGTCGGCCCCTTGCGCGCCAACACACACACTCGGGCCACGCTATATGTACGTGAATGTGTGTGGGTAACTGCCATGTTGACGCTCTTTCACTCGCGCTCGCTCTACAGACACGTACATAGCCGCGAGGTTCATTATTAATTTTTCTGCGCCAATGAATAATCGCTTCGAATACGTACGTTGCTCGAATTTCACGCTCGGTGATCTTATTTGTGTGTGTGTACGCGCTCCAACTGCTGCTAGTGTGATATATCGTGAGCTTGCATATTACGTTTTGTCGTTTGGGGTTTCGGCGCAGATTATATTCGATGACAAATTTCACTCGTGATCAATCGCCAACGAAACGTGTTCATTCGACGTTCATGCGCGGGGAGTTTATTGCACGATTGGATTCGACATTTCTATAGAAACGCCAAAATCTGATCTATATAGATCTGTAAGAATCGTAAAGTTCCGAGTAAATTTAATTTCCTCAATTTTACCGCGTAATCGATTAATTTTATTCTTTGCAACTGCTCAACCTCTTCGCTCTATAAAAGTAATTTTTTTAGTTGTTCTATTTTTTAAAAAAGTAATCAAGTCATTCGGTTGCACTAACAAGTGCTCGACTTCTTTTTTTTTCTTTAATCCTTTATAATGTGCTTCCTGGGTATGCAACTCGAAAGGAAGTATTAGCAAGTGTGAGAAGTTTCGTGTTCTTTGGTAATTGAGTTGGGAGTGATGGGTTGCAGGCGTTACCTTGCCAACCAGCACGAAAATGCACTTTTATACCACGCCGCGCTCTTAATTCAAAGATAATCCTGTTATATTAATTATGCACGCGCCAGCCTTATCTGGAATTGTATTATCGTGTATTATTACGTATCACCTTTGTTTTTTGTGTATACTGTATAAATTGTAATTAATTTTTTCTCCGTTTTAATTGAATTAATCTTACAAATTCTTGGCAAATTTGATTACATTTCTCCTCATTACAAGCTTACATTCACTCAGGGGTTCTCGAGTTGAATATCTTATCGTGTTACACTTATACCCGCCTGATTCCGAATCAAAGTTATATATACGCGGAATATATTTATCAGAGTTGCGCGTACGCGCGATTTGAATATAAAGAAAAAAAAACGTCTCTCGCCACTCTCACACGACGATAGTTTTTGTCGATCTTTTGATCTTGTCACGTCGCAACTCTTGTATTATCCTGTTTTGAACGAAAATCCGTTTCGTCATTCCGTAATTTTCGAGCGCTAAAATACAATGTATTTCGAGTTGCACACACGTACGCGACGACGAGGCTTACAATTATTTTCCCGGTAAAAGAAATGAAGAATGGCATGATAATTTGTTGTTCTCGCGTCCGTAACTTTTGTAATGATCGATGCGGCGGAATCGAGGCGCGGAAAAGGAAAAAACTCGACCATTATATTCATAACCGGCATTACCACGACTAAACGCGCCGTTCGATATACACATATATATATGTGTATATACGTATCAGCTGCCATTAATTCCTTATTGCCTTCAAGCCTTCTGCTTTTCACTCGCAAACTCCCGGTGGGAATATAAATCGCGGTTAAACTGAACTACCGGAAAATTACATTGTGTACTCAAATAATGTTTTCGCAATAATTACACGCGGCCAATCTTCGGGGTGACGCGATATGGAAAAATCCGACTCACGACGCATTGCACAACGGAATAACGGCCCACCGGCGGTTTATGCTTGAGGAATTCACGTAAAGTTACGGCATTACGAATGTATGTATACGAGTGTGTGTGTAGCTCGGTTCGTGCACCCATTAGCTGGCGAATTTTCATTTTAAAGGTGCACGAGCCGCCACCTCGACACATTTACATATTCAACGCGCGACTATACGTGATATACACGTGTGTACAGTGGCTAGCCGCTAAACCAACAAATAACACAACAACTAAACTAACAAATAACACAACAACTAAACTAACACACTTTCACTGCGCCAACTTGTTCCGCGTGAAATATTTGATTTTCGGATATGCGACGCCGGCTCGCGCAAAGAGACAACTATTGGTCTTTCCCTTTTTCGCGCCAGCTGTAATTGACTATTTGGATGCGCGCAGGTGATGTGTGTGTATGTTTGAAATTCAAAATGCTCGAGCTATACGACTTAGCTGATTGAAGAGCTGGCCCCGGTCTTTTTGTATATATATACAAGTAAATAAACAGTCATCGTATAATCGTATGCGAATACATTATGAACAGCTTTATTACAGGTGTGGATTTACATGATTCCCTGGGCTATACGAGCGTAAGCGTCCCTCGTTCCTGAGGCTGCGCCAGGATATATTCATGCCACTCGTGAATAATTGAACAGTAGCCACGAAATGAGAAGGGAAAACATATATTAACAAGTTAATGAGCCAGAGAAACAGCAAGTCTAAAAACTTACCGACGCGAACGGGCTGAAAAATCTGAGTACGAAGTAACCGCAAAGAAGCTTGTGTGTATGTGTACACATTCGAACACTGCGGGGTATATTGAAAAAAAAAATAATTGATCCGCTGGTAGATTGTTCGTATATAGCGATAAATGAGTTGCTTATCTCGCGCGGATAATATGTTACGCGAGTCGGCAAACTCGCCTTCTGGCTTTCGATGACATTTTTACGAGCTCTATCAACTGAACAAATGTATTCAATCGATCCAGATACTTGTGTGTTTCCAAGGAAGTTCAACGAGTAAAAGTATTTTCCAATCGCGTAAGAGCACACAGAGCATACTTTTCCCCCACAGACGTTGCGATCCTCCGTAATGCGAATGCAGACGCATTGACGTCGTTGTCCTGCGAAAACTGACAATAATGGTGTTTCTCGAATCTATCACGATATATCTACTAAATAAGCAACACATATGTATTTCGTCGTTCAATCCACGAAAATTCTGTTCGAATTTATGAGTTCAAGAGCGACGCGTACGAAGAAGAAAAAAAAGCTTGGGTATATACAAGACTAAAGCGACCTTATACACTCAGCTATGCGCGCACGACAATCCGCCCGCAGCCCACTCGATCCGGCGGAGCGTCGGCAAAGCTGTATATCTCGCGCGCGCGCAGGAAGTTTCACAGCTCGTTCCGTATACACGTATTGCACTTGGTGCAGAATGTGGCGCGGGCGCGACTCAATTCAATTATTAACGCGCGGGATTTATGCAAATGCATCGTCGGCGGGGCTTGGGTAATTGTCCGCGCGCGCGGCCACACTCGCGCGAGCGGCAGCCAATGAAAAGTTGTCCGCGGGCGATACGCACCGAGCGCAGCGTTGCGCGGCAGCCCGACGAGCTGCAGCTGCGAAACAGATGGCTTGTGTGCTATGCATCGAGCTGCCGGCGCGTAATCATACTTTGCGTGCGCCAGCCTCGGCCAGCACCTTGCGCAGCTACCTCAAGCTCCGTATGTATATGCGCGCGAATTTACTCTGTCTGTGTGTGTGTGCTCGCGCGGACAGTATATACACGGAGAGAAACGCTCGGCTTGCGAAATTTGCGTATATGCAGCGCGCGGCAGCCGTGCAACGCGCGATACACGGGAAATGTTTGCTTTTCGACCGCGGGTAGGTATACAGGATCGTTGGCAGCAAGTTTTTTCATCTGGCATATCCGACGTTTTCATCTCGTCGTAAATTGTGTTTTGACGAAGCGTTTTTATCCGAGCCGATGGTTCTTGCTCGATACGTTGGCAAGAATACGTAGAAAGTATCAAATTATTCCGCCGCGAGAACTCCGCGGTAAATACTCTCGCCGTTAGTACTGTTGGATTAGGCCTTTCGCAGAACGTACACGGATACGATCGTGGAGTATAATTTTATTTTTCTTAGCCGAGTTGAATGGGCCGAACGAAAGCCGTGCGCCGCGTGTTCGATCGTCGAATCGTGCTTGTGAAAAGTAAAAAAATAATTCAAGAACATTCGTCTATGGTACTATTGCCGTATTTCGACGATTCTTGAACTTTCGATGCTCGACGCAACGCACGTGTTGTTGGTTCTTTGGAAGATCGATTGGCCACGTCGCGATGAGTTACGAGCTACGAGAAATTTAATTCAAATGACTCTGGTTATGCCACGCGAATCAAATCTATCGGGATAGAACGGCAGGGACGCGTTGAAAAATCAATATGAGAACCGAAGATGTTCGCAGCGATTATTCACGCCGTGTAATTATTTAAGCTGCAAGACTCGCCGTTCATATACTGATCGAATGATAAAATGCTAAGGGATAGACAGTTGTAGGCTAGGGTATCCTCCTCGTTATACACTCGAGACTATTTAGAGCCGTTCAATATTCATATGCTAACTCGAGGTGTCTGAAGCCTTGTAATTTACATGAATTGAGACAAAAATCTCTTCTTATTTCCATAGTGCAACGGCCTCAGAAATTCCCCACTATGCAGCTCCTCACTCGATATTTACTTTTTCTTTAAATAACAAAATCAGGATACTTAAACTTAATCTCGTGATAATTATCTTACGTATTTCCATAAATTTCTCATAGTTATTAACACCGTTTACAAAAAACTAACAGTGCAGTGCATAAGCAGGACCTATTCTTTTTTCCCCCCTCTTCCGTCAAGAACTCGAGATCCTTTTGTCATTCGATTTCAAAACGAGCAAGAACCCTGCAAGAAGTGAGCCTAGTTCAAAACACTTCGCAGGCCATTGTTTATGGTTAAAAATAATCCATTCTCGGCGAAAATACACAAATCAATGAATTCAAACACTTCAGCTTATGCGAGTGGCGTCGGAATGCAAACAACGAATTGTTCAAGAAGCTCGAAAGAATAGGATTGTTTCGCGGGAAAAAAAGACACGAGTCACGTTTGCGGTTATAAGATAATTCACTCGAATGTTAATGCAAATTGAATTAACGTGACTAATTATGCCTCTAGGTTGTTTTTTCTCATACGAAACAGCTTGATTTATTAATTCGCCAATCGCGAGAAACACTTTGCCTCAACGAGCGCGAGCACGTGGGAAGTGTAAAATCAGTGTCCTCACGGAGGTTGAGCGAGGCTCCGTGAATCCGTCCATTTCTCGAGGCACAGCTCAGTGTATGACTTTTTTCAAGAAAGGTCATCCTATTCAGCGTGTATCAAATTATTCACGTGGGTTCAAGAGCTCATCTACGAGTTTCCAAAACTGTTCCAACCCGATATCTTGGATCACGGACTCGGCTTCCACGTATAAACCGTCGAGTTTCGAGATATCAATGTCATTACGACAGTCCATCAGTAAAGTCACCACAAGCCCAAAAAGACACAGCTATACACACGTGCATACGTCGAAAGTCGATCGAAGCGTCAAAAATCAGGAGGGCGCGATTGCCACGGGAGAAAATAAAAGTCTCGGCGTCGAGGCGAATCGATAAACGAGCGCATAGGAGCGAGGCTCGAGTCAATTGGCGAACGGACGCGGAAGTCGGGTATAACTGCACACGATCGGTTTGGCGTGGGACGGGGTGTTTCGTGGCGCGGCCCCGCGCCGATATCGCGAAAATCCCAAAAGGGCCTGTCCGTCGCGCGTCAAATTGGTCGCGTGCGCGCCACACGGCCAGCCGACGGCTCACGCCGCGCTTTTATCTTGCTGCACGCGCCGCGTTTCATTTGCTTTGAAGCCAGCTCTCTCTCTCTCTCTCCCTACCACCGCCACCACCACCCCCCGTCCGAGCGGCTATCGCGTGCGCTCGCTTGATTCGCATTGATCCCCGGCCGACGCGACTGTTTGTTTTGTCGGCCGATCGATTGATTCGAAATCGCGGACCGATTGTGCTGTCTTGGGGGCCCGAGCCAATCGAGTTCATTGAATAATGATCGTAGAGCGTGTGTATGCGCCGCGATACCGTACGGAGATTTCCCTCGCCCCACTCCTCTTTTGATCCTTCGGGTCAATCGGTACACGCGAGTGAATTACGAGGGGTAATTAGATCGCGGGGGATTGCAAACCGTATATAGTTGATCGATCGGGTGTCTTGATATCTCGGCGAGACTTGCGCAGAGGCGGCTACGAGTCGAGTCGAGCAGAGTTACACGCGTATACCGATGGATAGCCCGTCTATACTTTTGAAGCTCTGCTACTATTTGATAAAGCGAAAAATTGACGTCTAACCACACACGTCCGTTACTACTAGTCATGCGACTGCTTCTCCTCGAGGGAGATAAAAGAGCTGTCGAATCTCATCGATGCGACTGAAGGATGCAAATAGTGAGCTTGATCGCTATGGCCCGAGTATGTCGAACAGAGGATTTCGAGTGCGGTTGTAACTTTTTTTTTTTTCATAGAATAAATCGTGGGAGGTAGAGCAAACACTAACCCACGCGCGATAAGCTCGCGGTAATTACAGGGAAATTTTCGTGATGGCCAGTGCACTCGTGGAAAAAATGGTAATCATCAACGCGCGTATTAGTACGCACGAATGATATATATACATATGCGCAGACTAGTGCAGCGACGAGCGGTTCTTTCGCGGAGGTTGCAATGGTACATAAGCATTGATTACAAATTGCGATTGAAAAATCATGCAAATGCATTATGCAAAGGATAATTATTGGCTTGCTTGCCTCAACATTTGCACAAGTAATTCTGATTGATCGCGCGAGCGCCGATTCACGCTCGGCACGTCCAAAGATCCGCGGCTCAACACATACGTATGTATGTATCAATCTTCCGAGTCCGAGTCGACCAAGTGGCCTCATTGTTCGTCGAATCGCCGATCGAATTCACGCCCGACTAAAATAATCCGCTGTGCCCCTCTTTCTCCGTTTGTTTCTCGGATGTTCGAGCCGTACGGAACAAGCTGGTATCTCGAATTATACGTGTGTAATAATTCGAATGGAGATAAGGTGGGCCGCGCGCGAGTGGTGTGTGTTGTTGTGTCGGCCGAGGCGCGATATATCGAGTGCGCGCGAGCGCGCATAATTAATGCTATCTCAACGTTATATCTTTTGATTTACAGCCGGGCCCGGCGCATAAAAGAAAATCCAGCTTGATTAATTGCAAATAATCCGCGGGCGGCCGGTGCTTCGGTTGTTGTTCCGTGTAAGTACACGCACTCGAGTCCTGCGCGTGTCCTCGCGCGCTGGCCCTTTCCCCCCGGCGCGCGCGACAGCACACGCCCTTTCCGTGTCTCGGATTGTATCGCGAGTCACGGTAGCCGCTGTATGTACCCTACACCCGAAGCGCCGATATTTCGTCACACGCCAAACGCCCAGCAGCTATGTGCATGCCATGGGTATATATGTAGAGAAGCCCTTTGCCGCCGGCTTGCCGCGTGTTTGCTCGGTGGCATCGGCGACTCGAGGTCGAAGTTAGCGCGCCGCCATACTTATGTAGGATACGCGCGATCCATTCGTTGCCCGCGCGATACACACGACGCGCGGATTATGTTTTTTTGTTTCTATCGTGCGGATAGGCGATGAGTGAAAATGATACGCGCTCTCTAAATCTAAAATAGTAAGAAACTACTTCTTAATAGTACAAATTGCACAACTGCACAAAATAGTAGATATTCACTAAAAAATAGTAAAATTTTACTGAAAAATTGTAGAGAATTTTAACTAAGTAACAGTATACTCTTATTAAATTACTAAAATATAACTGTTTTCCCAGTGAATATTTACTATTTCAAGCAGTTGTGCAATTTGTTCTATTAAATAGTAGTTTTTTACTATTTCAGATCTGAAGAGCGGCGCGAGAAAGTTTTTGCTACAGCTATGCGGCTGCTATGCTATGCTGCTGCGTATGTATATGCTCGCGGCTGTATAACCGACTATGAAAAACACCCGCGCAAAAATAGAAAGTATATCTGGGGTATTGGAGAATTTTGATTCTTTACTAGAACGTACCGACTGCAATAATCAAATTGCCAGCTATTTCCCCGTTATCCGACTAGCGTGAATCGATACAGAGGCATTTCCAATTGCTCCTTATACGAATCACGCTCACATTATCGTAATTCGTCTCGTGTGTGTATCAATTCATTTCCTCGACGCTCAGAGTGGAAATCTGATGATTTTTTCCCCTTTTTTCCCTCTCTCAGCATTACAGACATAGGGCGATGCTTTGTTATTCGAATGAGCAGAAGCTTGCGACGAGTGGATTTTGCAGGAGAACGTATAGTTGAATCGGATGGCGTATATTCGATGGCACAGTGACCATTTTCCTCGGTGTAGCAACTTCGGATTCATTTAGCGAGCTCACTGGCACACGTTAGACTTTTAAACATTAGACCCGCGACCTGTACAGAAAATGACAGAACGAAGTAGAAGAAAGCATTAGCGATGAGGAACAAATCACGATCGTAGCAGATCCTACTGAATAATTCTCATACGTATAGTTGTCGTGACACTCGCGATTCTCACGCCCCGCATAAGATGTTACATAGTAAAGGGCGCAGGTATATGCACCGCGTCTTTCGCGCGTTCGAATGTATATAGATATCGATCAGGCGCGGTAAAAACTGTCGGGAGGTTTGTTTGTACGGAGCGTCTAGGGGCCGGCGCTTGGCAGCAACTCTTTTTATAAGGTTATTAGCGGTTACGTGTAGGTACATGTGCCCATATAGCAGCAACCCGCGCGCGCGAACTTCCAACACAGCCGCCAGAGAGAAATAGCCTCGTTCCTCCTGCGGCGGCGCTGCACACGACTGTATTATTCAGGCCTGTTTGACGTATCGAGGCGGCGAAAATGTCACTCTATAGTCCGGCGCGCGGCCGGATAAAGACACACGACCGAACGGATAAAAAGAAACGAGCTGTGCATATGGATAAGTTTGTTAAATGTTATATATGTTCGCTCGGCCTTTTCAAGCGGAATCGCTGAAATGCAAATGTTCCGCAAACTCGCATGCGTAACCGCTGATAAGAGTAAATAACTACGTACCGAAGAGGTACTCGAGTCGTGAGTTAAACAGAAAAAAAAACGTTTCGTGATCACTAAAAATCGGCAACTTGAATATTTCTTATGATCTTTTTCTGTGATAAATATCTTTATACGATTTCGAATCTGAAGGTAGATTTAAACTTGCTCGACAATGCCTAGAAAATTGTCGAGTTGTATATCATGAGGAAAACACACAGGAAAGAGCTCGTCCAGCTCCTGGTCGACAGGAGAGATATTCAATGCATAATTTGGGCTTGCCGCGGATCCGACTTGTACCCACGAAGCTTTTACGGTTCCAGCATTCATCCAGACGAATCTATTGTACAAGGAACCAACGAACGAACAATTCACTACGACAACGCTGCCGCCTGCGAAAAAGCCGAACGGCGGATTCGACTTGAGCTAGATTATGAAGCTGACTTGTATAAATAGCCACGTGCGCGCACGATAATCCCCATGTTGACGTTAACCTTCGCGAAAAGAGTCGGAATAAAGAATGCACCGGCGAGACAATTTAACGCGAGGCGATGTTCGTTTCGTTGAAAACAGAAGTTTAAGCGGTAAAAAAAAAAGAAAGCACGTATACATGCGAGCATAGCCGTTTCCAAGTATATATAGCCTTGTTAGCCGCGCGAGGGGTGAGCCGAGGGAAACTTTGCTATCTTCTAAGTAGCGTATATTGATTCCATAAACACAACCGACTGATTCATTAATATTCATGAACGAGGGTCGAGAGTATACGCAGTCAATAACCGAGTGGCATTCCACACTATAGACGTATACAGTTTAGACAGCTCGAGATAGCCGCGGCGATAATAATCTTTTCCCATCGCACGGAACAATCGGATTAACTCAATTGACGCGTGTCGAGTGGAAGCTCGCAGCAAAGTCACACTATTCCCCTTGGATGTATCGCCACTCGTTTCGTTTTTAAACTCTTTGTGAAATTCAATGACACGAAAGTGTATATATTTCGAACTTATATACACTATGTTTTGCAATTTTCATCGTCGAAACATTCAAGTTTACTTGATTGGAATGATGAATTTAAAATACCCATGGCAGGTGAAAAGATAGGCTGTCCGTACTTTCATACATCGCGGTACGCTGAAGACTAGACAGGAGGGGGGTGGGGGCAATAGATAACTAATGATTATAGTGTCACTCATCCCATCGGCTAATGCTATTAATGACCGGCACCTGGTGTAAATAGCAATTATAGAGAAACTATTGCACTTTAATGCATAGCATTAGACACCTTTCGCGCGTATTATCGGCTCGCGTTGCCTCGAAATCCATGTGATTACGCGCCGTCGATATTGATATATAATGAAATTAATGTACGACTCGAGAGCTGCGGCCGAGAGATTTCTACACTCGTTCAACCACACGCGCTAGACACAATTTTGTCAGTCGCATTATCTTTCTCCCCGACTAATACAGGATGTATGCTTTTTTTCGAGTTGTCGTTTATCTTGTATATATCTGAATTTATGCCGACTCGACCAATCAGCATAAACATCTCGCGAGAACTGTTTTTGTGGTGAAACGACGCCGTGCACACAATGAAAAGTGTAATCTACTTGGAAGCTTGGACGATACTTTAGCGAATTAAGCGGCACGAGAGTGTGGATGACACGTTTTGATCCGAAAGATCGCGATATATGAAGAGAACATAGCTGACTCCTGAACCGTCTTGATCTGTGCGCAGGAGCTGACATACAAATGTAGGATTACGAGTTAACAATAGGTGTAACTTGCCTTAATGAAACAATCGTTGAAGGAGAGATTGTGCCTGAGTGAGTTCTGCCACCTCCTCGTGTCCTTCCTGTAGTAGGGGAACCTGTCGGCTATGAACTTGTATATCTCGGCGAGCGGCAGCATCTTGTCCTTGGACGACCAGATGGCCATTGCCGTGAGGGAGATGTAGGAGTACGGCGGCTTCTGGTCGCCGTACGTGTCTCGCGACGGCCGCGGCATTTTGCCGCCGGCAGCAGCAGCAGCAACAGCCTTACCGCTCGGAGGTCCTGGAGGCGCGGCCGCTGCATCGCCACCGGCTGCTCGCGCTCGCACACATCCTCGGCTCGAGACCGGCTGCCTCGCTCCTCATACCCGGCTCGCGGCGAATCGGCCCGAGCGAGCGGCTGCCGACGACGACGACGCCGACGGAGACGACGCCCCTGTCGCCGCGGCCGCAGCAGCCGCCTCCTCCATGGCTCTCCTCACCGGTCCCCGCTCGGCCCGATCGACCACTTGGTCCCAGTTCGTGCGGCCCGGCTGTCGCGCACGTGCACACACTCAAGCTTCACAACACCGGCTCTTCCTTGGGCTCCTACGTATCTGCACCAGACGCCAGGCTATACTACGATATATGCGGATACGTATGTGAGCAGAGGCGCGCGCGGCGCAGCTTCCGCGTTCGGAGCTCCTGAGGGACTGCCGGCCGAGCGAGCCCCACACCCTGGGCCGCGACCCACCCACCGCTCGGCCCCCCCACCCCGCCGGCCGCTCGCCAGCGTCCCATTGGCCCGAGCCTCGAGCGCGCAACCGCTACGGGGGCGTGGCCCCGAACGGCTACCGCCTCGCGCGCGCGCGCGGCTACCGCGCACCACCACCACCACCACCACCAGCACTGGGGTATCGCAGCGACGCAGCTGATTTCCCCGCACGTGATCGAGCGTAAAATCACGCGCGCACGCGCCACATACGTACCCTGCTGCAGTCGAGGCAGGGCTGCTTGCGTTTGTGTGTCCTGCAGCTCCCCTGGGCGCTCGAGCCCCGAGACCTATTGATAGAGTCCTTTTTAATGAGCTCGGGCGCGAGCACCAGTCCTCGGGACCCGTGGTAATAGCCCGCGCACCGCGTTTATGTCAGTTATTACGCGAAACACATCATATGTGCGAGTCTGTCCGTTAATTTCATGCTGTTCTTCATCTCTTTTTCTCTTTCTCTCTCTCTCTCTCCCTAAGCCCCTAGCGTGCCCCGACCTCTGTGTATACATGTGTTTAATCGGGGTTTGGCGTGTCGAGCCCCCTCTTGGACACGAGGGGCAAATTGAATTTGGATTTATAGTCGCGCGCGATACAAGGCGTTGGGAGACTCGCTCCCTCTCTCTTCAATAGCGAAGCTGTATAGCCGCGCGACTCACTGATTTCATCGACGCGCTATTCATTCAGGGGTCCTTTTTTATTCTCATATATACCGACGATCGTCTCGTTTCTACACACTCATAAACCACACGTTGTTCTTGCTAGAATTAAAAGCACGATTTTTGTTGAGAAGAAAAACTTCTTATTTGCCTCTAGAAATCAAAACTCAGGATGGATCTTGTCTGGTCTTCATTTCTCAATCGCCGTTTGTGTATTTGCCCGATTCAATTTGCCAATTTAATCAGACGAACGAGTCGCGTTTCATTTCCACCCGGCCGGGTACGTACGTATCGATATAAAACAAGAGCCTCCGACAAGCGAAAACTGCGATGTACTTTTTGATTTGGCGTTCGAGACACACACGTATGAGAATAATCGAGAAACAGAAAAGAAAAATTGACAATTTAGCATTAGATAATGTCATTACTCTCTTCTTAAACATTCAACACATCAATGGCATATTCTCAGACACATCGCGAATGTTCTCGTATAAAGTTGGGTGATCTGCAGTTATATAATTTGGTAATTCATTCTGTAAGATATATCATCCTGTACGATCGGGTCGAAAATTAATTTTCAATCTCCAACGCGACGACGGTAGGATGTAACGCCCCCGATTTCTCCGCGTTGCATTGGCCGCAGTATATCCGTCGCGTAATTGCTCGAGCACTTTGGAACGCTATAGAGAAAAATACCGTACTTCGTGTCGCATCGCATTGTCTTTCAACAAAGGGGTTTCGAGTCGAAAAGTATAAATCACACATGGTGTTCGCGCTCGCCTCGGTGGGATATATATGCGCGAGCCAAGCGGATAATATACGGCAAAATAAAATCTCGTAAAGTTGAGGCAAAGTACTCGCACCCTCATTACCCTGCAAAAGAGTGTCCGGGCGAGCGCGCGCGGCTTTATCCCAAAACAGCATCTTATTAGGCGTCTTAAAACAAAGGAGGAGGGTACGCGAGTCGCCGATTTCGGTCCCCATTGATTATAGTATTCAGGCGGCGCGAGCGAGCCAGCCGGGCCGGGCCTATACACTTGGAATCTCACATATAATTTGCGCCGCGCGCGCAAGCGTGATATAATGAATCGGCCCTGAGAATGAAACGCCGCGCGATCGCGCGCGCGGCCAGCAAAGCCTTTGGCTTGATGATGCAACATATATAGCGCCGCTATAATAAATATCCTCTTTAACGAACTATCAAACTCGTCTCGCGCGCGGCTCAACGCATATACCTTTTCATATTTGAATTTATCATGTATCACAAATTGATCCGTGTCAAATTGTTTCGGGAAGAATAAAGATGATTCGAGAGACGAACCGCACGATTCAGGATATGTATGTAGTTGTATATTTCACAATCGTTTCTCATTGTTTATAGCCTCCAGTCCTACAACGCAGATCTTGATTCGGTCCTTCATATTCACAATATTGCATGATGTACCATCATTCCACGTTGTGTCGGAAATCGCTGTACCCTTTGATATCCTTCGATTCGATGCCTGCACGGCTACACACATTCATGGTGAAATTGCGACGAACAAAACGTGAAAACCTTAAATTACTTCCAAGCCAAACGAATCGAAATCAAGAAGATTAATCGTGATTGAAAAGTGTGTATAATCTCGTCGTGGACAACGTGGATCGTGAATTCAATTTCGGGCTCTTGATAAATTGATCCCCTCGATTGCAATCAAGTCAAAAGTCGATAAGTACTCGCGTACACATAAAACGGATGATTTTCCTTTTTGTCCAGGTTTGAACAACCATCGCGACGTTTACGCAGGATCAATAAACGCGCGTATCCAGCATATCCAGAAGCGAGGGAAGAAAAATGGGGAGGAGAAAAAACGACCAACCCATAACGCGCTCGCCGCACAAAGTCGGGACCTCGTTAGCATATATATAAAAGCCGTATGTATATACAGATTGTATATACGAAAGGGACGGCGAGAACTAATAGGACGTATGGAGAGCCGAGGCTAAACAAGCTCGCGCGCGCATATCCAGTGTGTGTGTGTGTACATGTATTGCGAGTCGAGCGCAAACGAGGCACAAAGCGCGAGCTTGCAAGTGAAAAAAGGTCATGCTCGCGCGTACTGCACGTATGTATATACATATGGAGAGAGAGAGAGAGAGAGCGAGTCCCTTATTGAGGACTGGTCGGCCGGCTCGCCCAATGCATAAGGGGGGGCTGGGGCCTGGCGGCCGGGAGGGAGGGGGAAGAGCCGCGGCATTGGCGGGCCGTCGAGTCGGGGGCGGAGCGAACGAGCGACCAATGCCCGGCCGGCGGCTAATTGATTTCACGCTCGAGAGCGGCGCACTTAGCGAGCGCGCACCGAGACAGACAGAGAGAGAGAGAGAGTAAGAGAGAGAGAGGGAGAGAGAGAGTCGCGTCGTAAAGCACGTCGCGCGAGAGCCTCCTGCAACGCTCGCGCCTTCGTGCGCCTCGTACGTCATGGCCGCTAATCTGCACTCGCGCGCGCGCGCCTGTGTGTATATATACGTATGTGTGTGTGTGTAGGTACAGGGTGGCGGGGGACTCTAGAGAGCACGCGCCCACAGACCGACGACTCTCCGACAAACGCCCGCGCCTCCCTGTATCCCATATATATATAAACGCCCGACACGTATTGCTCACCTTTGCTATTTTGATGTAACGATTCGCGCAATTTTCGGCTGTCTTAATTCATCAATATAATGGAATCGAGCCGGTTGAATTTTTTTTCCCGTCGAGAATATGACAGGATCTCGTCGGTGCGGATGGATCCGTATACATATTCTCTTGATTCCAGTATGCGCCTGTGTGCTGTTCCGCGTCGCGAGTGTTCTTGACATCTCATACGATTTCTTCAGATCGGGTATATACTCTGTAAGAAGCTGGATGAATTGATTCATTGAAATTGCAGTGAATTTTTTATTTAACCATAGCGAATTTTCACTCTAACAGTTACATGAGTTTTAATAGCAAACATTTTTACATCACAGTTTGCAGTAACTAAAGTAAAAGTTCACTTTACAACCTACTCACTGGAAATTTGATGTAAAAATTTTTGCCATCGAAACCCATGTATAATCAAAGTGACAAGTGGTTTTTCACTGTAAGTATTTAAGAAAGTACATTTTTGTGGATGCGCTTGAGGAATTCAAACATACGAGTCTTTGGCAAGTTCAAAGTATCTAATGGAAGAAATTTTCGATAAAAGTCATGTGTTGACCGAGAATTCAATCTAGAACCACACCAAGAGATCACAGAAAAGTCGAGAAAAAAAATATCATTGGTGGTCTAGAGTGAATGGCCCTTTGAACAAAACTACAGTGGGCACGAAGCGATGTTGGGTAAAACTAGAGTTCCTCTCAGTAGATTAACAAAGATAACCACACGTCAAATTCACATTCTAAAAAATAAAAAATTATATCTTAGGAATGATTTGTATGAAAACAATTTGTATTCACGTCAGACTATATATTTACTGTGTCTCGATGATAACTATATTATAGAGCTAAGACGAAATGCTCGTTTTATGTGGAGTATATCATTTTTGTCCTGATTGTTTTATTTATTTTTCTCCGACAATGCGAAATGTCGTATGGTTCACAATTATTTGAATAAAATTTTTATCATTAAAATTTTTCCTGTGAACGCGAAAGGAGTTACGAATCAGATCCCTATATATTAGAGTTATAAGTACAACAGTTTAGAATGTTTACTTAAGTGCAGTTCTGCCAAGTGGAAATGGAATGATTTTCGTATCAAATTTTTGAGCTCTATGATAATGATGCTCTATGGCTAATAGATGGGTATCGATCAAATTATACGGAAAAATCAGGAATCTTAAGCCAGTCTATGGAATCTAGGCTCGTTTTGGTCATTGCAAGCCATAAACTGATTCTTCTCAGTTTAATTTTATTTTTCAGCATCATACGGTTTCCTTTTTATTCCTTGATAATTCCGAAAATGGCGTACCGATTATAAAAGTATTCAAATAATTTCACGTAATATAATGAGGAATTCACAAATTGCTTATAACGCGAGCTTGATAAGAGCAAGGTGTGTAATTGAATGCAAAAGTAGTTTTTGAGTACTTAAACTCGCGCGGTAAATGATATTTAACGTTAAAGTTTTATTACTTTTTTCCCCCCTGTCGGACACTTTAGAAACTCGTTAGACAGGCACGGAATTACAACGTTCTGTGCATATAACACGCGTAAGTAGATAATAACGGTTCCTCGACATGGTCAGACAATCTATAGTTCTGAAGAGAAAGCCAGAGTTTAATAAACGGTAATTATTTCTCGGTCTCCCATAATCAATAGCAGAAGCGGTAAAAAATAAAAACGCACAGGTATAAAAAGAAGACACCCGTCAAGTGAAAAGCGCGGCGATAAATAAAAAAAGCATTCCTACGGGCTGCCAAGTTATTTATGATAATTGAGGAAAATCACGTTCAAATAGTATTTTCTTAGATAAAGTGGGCAGACTTGTACAATTTATACCCATACAAACCACATGCAATGCTTCACGTACATTAAATTACATTGAATAAATCTTATACATTGAATTCATCACAGGTAGATATAGAGTAATACTTAAGGATAGATCAACACGAGCGTGTTACTTTTTGAAAAAAAATGAAGAAAGAAAAGACTTTTAATTTCTATAAATTCAAGTGGGTTTTTGACTAGGCATGAGAAAACTGGTTTCAACCAATATCTATTGGTCGATTTACTAGTTTTGAATCAAGTTTGATTCCTCACAGTATATATTTTACAACTTTCCAAATTGAAACAAAACTAAAACGAACAAAATTCAATAGTCACAAAGTAATTACTGAAGGAAATGGGCAAGGAAATGGGGCAATAATTGAGAGACCAGATTTATAAAATATTCCAACTTTATTTATATAACCTATGAAGAGCCCCATCGCTCGTAGCTCTTCAAAGTCGCTTTTAAACTATTGCATCTTGCATTCGATCACGTTTACGCTTATCCCTTCCTCTCCTTCTTTTTCTTTTCTATCACGCTCTTTTTTTCCTTTTTCAAATCTCACGCTGCCGAGGCCATCGGCGAGGCGCACCCTTCAAAAAATATATTCCATCGCGGCTCGTATCGCGCGAAACAGATCCTCTACACTTTTATATTTGTGTATGAGTGCGTATGTGTGTGTGTGTGTGTATTATGTGTTTGTGGGGTTGGTATGTGAGCGCACGCGCGTGTGGGTGTGTGTACGTGTAAACGTGTATAAGCGAGCGTATACAGTCGGCGCGATTCTTTAAAAATCGAAGTACTTCGAGCTACTCCCTTTTCACATACCTCCTTGGTTCCACCTCGGTTATATCCCAATCGCGTTATACGCAATACGAAGGAGAATAATCTTCGTGATATTTATATATATTGCACAGCAGCATCACGTACTCTAATCCAATTCTCACGCGTAAGAACAATCAGACGCTGAGTTGCTTGAAGTAGTGCCGACAATAAAGCGTCATCAGTGAAGGTGCCGCATCGATTGAGCACAATAGCGACTCTTCGCCTTCCGTCAGCTTGTCCAGCGATAAAGTATACTCGCGATCAAAGACCCCTGTTTGGGAAAAAATTCAATTGAATGTCGAAACAAAAATTAATTTGTAATGATTGGTCTTGTCGTGGGTTTAATATAGACACTGGGAATTTGCTGAGAAATCATGCGTTCAAACGATGTTGAATTTTTTCATTGAACAACAATTTGCAAAGGGCAAAAGTTGACACAAAGTTTTTTCTCTAACTCTACCTTGGTCGATGTTCCCTCTCCCAAGAACAATAAAGGCCAGGAAAAGGATGTCTCGGTAAATGGAGAAAGACGTTTGTTCGCTGCTTCGGTTCCTATTGCGGTCTAAAGCCACTCGTTTGATCGGCTCAGCCAAGTCGTTACGTCTCACGTATGTTATCACATTCTGCATGAACCTGTAACACGACGGCAATCGTCAAAGTGAGCGTTCGATGGGAACTTGTATGGTCAATAACTGATTGAAACAATTACTAAAATTGATAGCAAAACCGAGGGTAAACGTTATCAAGAGGATTTGTCGATAAAAAAAAGAGAACAAATGAAGCGAAAAGGAGGATGAAACTAACGTTCTGTCCTCGATGTTGTTCCTCCATTGAATGTACATCGGCAGCCTGTCCATGTGTAGCTTGTCGTTGTCCCAGAGTGTGCGGACGCCGACGCTCGCGCAGGTGAGCGGGCCGGCCCTGTGCTCGCAGTTATCGAGCCAGAGCTCGGGCAGGTGGCTGGCCAGGTTGATGCGCTCGTAGTACCAGATGAGATTCCAGTAGACGATCGGGTGCTCCTGGATGAACTTGTGCTTGGTCAGGCACGAGTCGCCCTCCTGGCTTAACACGTTTTCCAGCTCCTTGCGCAACACCAGCGGATTTAGGTAGGGTACGGAGATCGACTCCTCCATCTCGCGAGGCTCCTGCAGCAGGCCCGCCATCAGCGGGTCGTGTCCGCCCTCGCTCTTCTCGCATCTGCGCAACCATTTTCAATTCAATTTTTGAGAATGTTGCTTTCGAAACGTTGCAAGCGTTTGTAAGGTTTTGGGTACATCCCCTCGTAAGGACAACCCCTGGATGTAAAAAGGAACGTTTTTAAGAACTCTCTTGATTCATCCCCAGCCTTACGGCTGCCATCCAGCGTTGAATTGTGATTCCTACGGAGGAACTGATACCTCGTAAACTTCGATAAACTTGACGCGTGATGCGATGCATAAATTGGGGTTGAACGAGTCATGCTCAATCGCCACGGTGTGATAAATAAATTGCGTTATACGAAGAAACTTGTTCATTTTTCGGATTGAATAGCCTATTCAATGGTGAACATTGTGACGAGCCAATTTTGACAACGCGTATGCGAGATTGATGAAAAAAAACTTACCTATAATCCAGAATGGTAACAGTAAGAAGAGGGACAGTCGCCTTGTCGCAGAACTGGCAGATTGTGTTCAAGTTCGAGTCCTCGGGCTGCCATCCCGCCATGATCTCTTCGTCGAAAATGATGGCCGAGCAGTTGTGGCAGCGGCTGGCGCTCGATAGCACCAGCTCAACCGCGTAACGCTCCTCCAACTCCCGATTGACCTTTGGGTACAGACACTCGGCCAGCTCGTAGAGTGAGCCCATATCTAGATCCCCTTTGGAATTTACAACATCGTACATGCTTTATACTCTTCGAGGAATGACGCTTTTTCGATCTGAACGCTTTTGAATGAGTGTTGATTTGAACATCCTCTATTATTCAAATTACGATCTTTGACGGCCAATACGTTGAACATGAAGTAGAATAAGCGAAAATTGCAGTATATAAATTCACTTATTGCGACGTTTCAAGAGGATGGTTTGCTGGCTTCATCTGGCAATGAATTCAGAAACACGCAACATGATATGATATTATTCGGGAGTGAAAGAAAACGACTTCCACTTCCAACGTCAAAATTGTATCTACATTTTACAGCGAACCTAACGATGCTGGTAAAAAGAATTTGCACGGAGTTTTTTATTCATTGTACTCTATATTCTACGAATGAGCCCTCTAAGATCGTAATTTATAAAAAGCTTTTAAATAAAATTGGTCGTGCTCAATACACTTAATTACGATCATATTATAGTGGTATAAACTGTATCGAGCATGTGCGTCGAAGAATTTTTGCTCAAAAAGAAACCAATATAGACAACGATGCGACTTACCCGTCATTCTAGTCGAGACTTCATTGCGATCCTGTTGCGAGCCATCTGTCAGCGAATCGAGGCTCTCGTGTGAAACGCCATAGGCGAGCTTCTGGTCGCGCTCCTTCATCTTGACCGGCGTGCTGGTGGCCGATATCGCCTCTTTGATCTCGTCAAACTTCTTCGCGACCGACGTTGCCGCTGATTTCAGGCTGTTCAAGCCCCCAAGGATGATTTCGTTCGACTTTTTGCCAGTCAGACCAGACGGGCTACGCAGATACCGTAACGATTCGATAATTCACGGGAAAAACTTTGATATAGTATCAACAGTATTGCTTGTCACTCTTTGCAGTTCTCAAATGGTTCGCGATTGCAACGTGCAGTCTAATGTTTTCCCAGTAACTATTGATGATACATCTACGGTGACCATTGTCAATCACTTATTTCAAATTTTCGAGGTATCCAATTGGAACGAACCTCGTTTGAATTTGGGTTCGTCCAGAAGAAATTCGGAGTAGATGCATTGTTTGGTCTCGAGGTGCAATAAAAATGTTGAAATTATCGAAAAAATAAACTCGGCCGTGATTCAATGTGAATAAAAAAGTACGCGTTGTCTCGACTGGAATGAAAATTAATCGATGAATACTTACTTTCGTCTACTTGAAAAGTAAATGAAAAATGTGTTTGTAACGAATATAACTAGACAGCATATCTTGAATATGAGAGCAAAAATCTAAAATCATTCATAATAAATACAAGAGCAAAAATTCAAAATTCATCTAATAACGCACTTTCAAGAGACTATTTAAAAGGAATATTCACATAAAATATACGAACTGTTCAGAGCAGAAATATTATACGGGGCGGTAGAATGTAATAACGCAGTAGCACATAACACACTTAAGGAAGAAATTATTGATGATATATTAAACTAGGAGAGTACACAATTTCTGGGTCACCGATCATGAAAATTCGTAAGGTGACTTAGATTATATCTACAGCCATGCATTTCAATTCCCCGGAGGAATTCCGTCAATCTATTCGATTGTATTCATTCACAGTATATATTCATATTTGTGGCTTCTTGTATATGTGCATAGATATAGGTACTGTTCATGATGCAAACAAAAAACAATTCATAGAATCTCTTCAGATAGTCAAGACTATAGACTATATGGCTCTATATATAAGTTATTAGAATACCTAAAAATCATCTCGCAAATTTTCACTGTGATTGGTTTTCCAAACTTCATGCAGACTCCTAGTAAGTATAATAATTTAAAATGGATTGTTAAATAAGATTGGAAGAGCAAATGTTGATATACCATTGAATCCAGAGTGCAAAATAGTGTATTGATTATTCCCAATGAGTATTAAACTTAAAAACTATAAACACTATATATTTTGAGATCGTTGTTTACCTGATGTAGCTGGAAAGGTTGAGAGATTCTATCAGTTGATTCGTCGAAATCAAATCCTTGTTTTTGGCAAAGGCAAGTCCTCCGGTTGAGTAACGTCTATATTCAAAATTATACTCAAGCCAAACGTGCACAAAAATCAAGTAAGTAGTAAACGACTATGTTGAAAGAATGACAACATGAACAACAATTGTCAGCCACAAAAATTAATGCATATTATGTTATAGGATTAACTGTCATCAGAGATGCGAAAAATTCAAACAGATACGAAATGTAGCAGAAACAAAATAAATGAGCTTTACATAACTGTTTTCTATAATAGATGCGAAATTAACGTACGGTCAACATGCGACTAGATCTAAGTATTAGAAAATGTTATAACTCGTACGTAACCACAAAATGTATTTTCTTTACCTGGAAGTCCACGGCCAACTAGGAAATCATCCTCTATGATATAAAACTTTCAAGACCAATAGTAGTCTGATACTATATATCACATTAGAAAGGAGTACTCTATACAAAATACAGATAGATATAGTAAAAAACATTCAGAAATATATTCTTTTGCATCTCTTTTTCAAGTGATTATCAAAGTTAGAAATTCAAACCCGGAGAAAAACATTCGATTTCATAAAAATTCTGAATTTCAATTGATTCATTGGTTGTAAGTACAACCAACTCGTTCACTTAAAACTTTCAAGTAAATAAAACTGTCATCATTAAATATATATTTTTTTTACAAGTCCAATAGAACCCATCAGAGTTCAACTGCTGCTGGACAAACAATTTTATTGTGTAAGCGTAAAAACTAATGGTCTAACAAAGATTACGAAACGCGATGCACGTCCTCGAATGTTTGCTACTACATTATCTGCATATCCGCACACTCTAGACTACACGAAGAAAAAAAAACAAGGGTCGTCGGTATTGTGCTTACCCGAAGCTGAGTTTGAGACTCGACCCGATGCTGGACAGGCTGGAGGTGACGCTGTCCTTGTTCTGGGCCCAAAGGCTGCCCATGTCGAGGCGCTCGCGCTCCTGCTCGGTCTGCTGCACCGAGTGAGGCATCGTCTCGCTGCGCTGCAGGTGGCCGCCGACGCTCGCGTTACTCACCGCGTTCTCCTCTTGGTGGAACGTTGCGCTTCGTGGTATGACATTGCTGAAAAACAAGGCATCACATTTTGACGAGTCAATCTCGCGATTTTTTATAATGGGACGCTAAGCGTACTAGCTATTCCGCGAGGGTCTTATCGTCGTTTTTACCTAGCGGAACGTACTGCGAGTGAGTTTATGATCGTGAGCATAGAAATAAAAAGGAGCTGAGAGTTGGCTAATGGATCGGTGAGTAACGAAGATGTCCTGTTTTCGCGAGAATAGCTGAGACATTGGGGCGGTTCACCCCTACTATTTCTGAGCAAGTCCAAGTGCAGTGAAATGTTACACACGTGTAAACTTAGAAATCTTTGAAAGTTCTAATTGCGGGTTGAGGGGTTGATGGTAAATAACATATGCAAAATTTGTATACAATGTATTTTTCAGTAGATGAAAAGAATGATTTAGATGTTCCTTCTTTTTAAATCAGTAATATGAAACTGAATCATCAAGTACGTTGATACGAAATGTAAAGATTTAGATTGAGTAGTTTTTCTGTCAAATGAAAATGTATTCATCTTTACATAATGACGTCCAAGACGAATTGAGACTAATGTCAGATACATTGTTCAAGTAGTTACGTAATGAAAGAATGTGTGCTCTTTTCCATCACGTTATGATCAATGATTATAATTTATTCAATTGTAACAAACAATTTTCAAATATTTCTTTCATGCGCAATACGGTAGGTGAATTTTCATGAAATTAAAAGAGAATTTGATTTGCAAACCTGCGAAACAGTAGAGGACCACCTGGTCGGTCATCGATTATATTGTTCTGCACAGTGAGCGTGCTTGTTGAACAATTGGAATCATTTTCCTCACATGGTGAAACTATTGGTGTGTCATCGTTAGCTAAAGCACCTAATGGATCGTTCTCAGTCACAGGCGTCCTCACAGGACTTTTAACCGGTGACTCTATACTTCTTGTAAGGCTGGATAATTACGAACGATTTATCAGTATTCAGAAGATTATCTCATCGAGGTTTTAGAAAAATAATCTCACCGTGGATCACTTGGTGAACGATCAAGAGCTTCAAGTTGCGAACTAGAAAGAAGTGCCGTATCTTTGACTATACTATTTTGTCTGGGAAGGTGCTTTTTTATTTCGTTCAGACCAAAATTTGGGAGATCTGGTATTGAACTGCCTTTTAAAGCTGAAAGTGAAGTTGAGAAGGATTATTAACTCAAAATGTTCAAACTAATTCTTATTCATCTTTGAAATATACGTTTGTTCCATTTAATAAAAAAAAAACAAGGAATAAATGTGTACAGACTAAATGTGAATCAGGTCTTGATAGATAAACATAAGAGAGTATCTTACAATCACTATGGGTGGCTTCGGTATCTTGCGAGTGCGTGCTATCAAGGCTTGACCGTGAGATCGCGTGTTCCATATTCTGAGCTTTGAGATCGTCAGCCGAGAGCTGAGTTTCATTGTTGGTATTAAGTCGTCGTCTAGCAGTCTTTTTCCCGGCTTTTTTAAACAAAGCCGCTCCAACAATCACATTGCGCAACTTATTCCACATCAGTTGGCTTGAGTTTGTCATATCTGAGGGCCAAGTTGCTTCTAGGACGGCCTAGAAACGGAATTCGAGTGATTAATAAACTTACACATACAATTATTCTTAGTAGGTCACCAATATAAGGATCAATTTTAACATGAA
Organism: Aphelinus atriplicis; assembly: GCA_020882685.1. Lineage (NCBI taxonomy): Eukaryota > Metazoa > Arthropoda > Insecta > Hymenoptera > Aphelinidae > Aphelinus > Aphelinus atriplicis. The sequence continues at coordinate 74,837,766 of CM037073.1, forward strand.
TGGAAAAAATACCATATTGATTTGGTATCTCAGATAACTTACTTTATTATAAAATCCATATGTAAGTGCATTTGGTTGAACACCACTACGCTTCATATGAAAAAGTAACTTGACAGCAAGTACTGGTTGCCCATAAACTCCGCATAGTTGCATCATAGCTCGATAACAAACCTTTTTTGGAGGAAAAAAAAACATTATCGATTATAAAATATCGTTCAATAAGGTTCTATTCGACATGTTATACAAGATTCGTAACGTGAATTAATCTGCACCTCTTCCATTGGATCCAATCTTAATTTTTGCATTTTGACCAGTAATTCATATGCTTGATGCAATATGTTTGCTGGCTGATTCGATACCTGCAGCATAGCAGGTAAATGTAAAAACCATAAACTATAACACGTGTTAAGTAAACATCGACCCCAACGTTCCGGTAATGCTGCCTGTAATTTCGAATTTTATTTTGAATATGACAAATCAAGGGTTTATTATGAGAAAATTTATCCATTGTGCTGACAAACCTGTTTCCGAGCCATTCTTTGGGCTACTTTGATTTCGTGTTTCGTTCTTCGAGCCATAGGACTGCCAGGAGCTATACTACCAAAAGCACTGAGCGATACATTTTTCAAATGAAAATTCTTCTGTGGCCGCATCAATTTGGGGTCTAGCTTAAAAGTCTTGTAAATTATCGGCGGCTGATTAGGGCCTGGTTCTGGTGGGGGTATAAAAACAGTTCTCTCGCTGTGTTGCGATTCGTCCAATTCCAAAAGCATAACTGCAATAACACATGAAAATTAGATATTTACTTTATGTAAAAACTGAAAATTTTCATTCCATACTTACTATTTTCTTCTTCAACCCTTTCTGTACACTCATCAAAGAAAGCTAGGCCTGCCATATCCATGTCGGAAACGAAGCTACGTTCTTCAATAAATCTAACGAATCGAAAATTGAACTTTTATCATCTGAACTATCGGAAAGTAACTTATTTGCAACAAAAAATGAGCCAACGATAGTTACCTAATGAACATCTGAGTGCGAACGAGCATACTATAAAACTTAGCGTGATTCTTATCCCTACTCCTGAGGAAGGCCTGTATGTTAAAGAGACTGGTCGGATCGGTGGTGCCTACCGTAGGTGCTTTAGTGATCGGCAGCAAATACGACCTGTAGCCCTTTAATATCATTGCCATGAATTTCAAAAATGCGTCTTGAATCTCTAGCTCCAACGCTTGTTCCCTCCTCTTCTGCTGGAACTCTTTGTCGACAATAAAGTCCTTGTCCTCGACCGTGCTCGCCCTCTCTTGCATGTGGTCCTTGTTAATGGTGATGAGCTTTGAGTGCAGTTTCTCCAGCCAATTTTTCAGCAGGCGGGCCGGCTTTTTCGGCAGGAGTTTGTTGTTCAGGTGCTTCTTGTCATCGCAGATGGTGATAATGTTGGTATCGAGATTGATGCAGTTCACATCCGACGGCGGGTCGTACAGGTCGAAGAAGCGCGAATCTACGCCGATCAGGAAAGGCAGAGGTGCATGCAGCACCTCAGCGAGCCCCAAGGGACAAAGCGGAATGTAGGGGCATTGCCACTTGAACGGAAAAAGGATCATCGCTATCGCTTCGCTGACAGACGTGAGGACGTCTGGGCGTAACGAGTGTACGAGTATCTTCTGCTCGGTCAAGATCAGCAGAAGAATCAGCAGACAATTTTCCGCGCCTGAGATCATAATAATCATTGTTTAATAAAAGACGTCTCGTGCATACGATAAAAATTATAATCAACAAATTTAATCAATCTATTGGTATAAAATATAGAAATAAATAGATGCATTGTTTATGAAAAGTTACATTAAAAAAACAGGATAAGAAAATTATGAAATGACTTTTTCAAGAGCCAATGTTCAAATATCCTAATAAAACAATACATACCCAAATTAATAAGAAGTTGACGAAAGCTCGCACCAGAGCGAGGTAGAGCAAGATCCTCGGGCTGCGTGAGGATCAGTCGGTCATAAGAGCTTAGCTGAATGAAGATACGGGGCCGCTGGGGACTAGGGAACGGTATGTCGCACAAAAAGTACGAAATGTATTTTTCGATAGGCACACTTTGCGGCTGACGATTGACGAGGCCATGAAGAAAGACGAGAAAACGCTCAAAAGTATCGAAAAAGGGCCAGTGCGATAATATACAAATGGACTTGCTTATATTTAAGGACTGACTGGATGGATCGGTAAACTGGAGTTTTTCCAGTTGTGAAGCGTTGAGTTTCTTCAGAATGCCGAACTTCTTGAAAGACTTCTTCTTCGGTTGCGGCTTAGAGGTGATTATTTCGGACGGCTCTGTGGTTTCTTCTGAAAATGTTAATATGTAAATGAGTCGAGAGTATTCTAATTAAGAATTTCATAATTAGGTTATATACATTTGAATATTCAATTTTAATATTCAAATAGCTCATTATAATATTATCCAGTTTTTCATTTCCCCCAATTTTATTTAATAATAATAGTATCTAGGACATAATAAGCAGAAATATTTGTTTTCAACTTGAACAGATAATATTTACATCTCATTATGCTACCTGTTCAAAGCCGTACAAAAAATCAAGGCAATTGAAATAATTAACCTTGAATATAATCATTGATTTATATTCAAGAGGCTGAAAATAGAGTGAACTTATCCAAGCTAATACACTCTCCAGGTATCTCAACATTTTTTAAGAACTGAACAAAATATAATGAGTGGTTGAGATATGTGATAGCATTTTAAAGTGTCTTTTAACCAAAAAAATGTTCGATCATCGATAATTTTAGAAAAAAACAGTACATACCAGTTTCATTGTCTAGAACTTCAGTGTTCTCTTTCAAAAGTTCATTATCACTAATACTATCTGGAGGTAAAACTTCCTCGTAAAAAGTTATTGCAGACCCATAAATTTTCTGTGCAGCATCGGCAACAGTCAAAACAAATGTTGAAAAAACTGGCTTTGGTTTAGTTGCAATTTTTGGCCAACATTCAATAGTTGCTCCCATTGGCAAACAAAACATGGCAACAGAATTAGGAAAACCGAAGCTATCATAATCCGTTGTTGGATACTTGTATAAAATTGCAGGCTTAAACGATATCAAATTAGCTCGGTTCATTGACTTCTTATAACAAAGATAAACATCGCTACCAAGCATTCCCTTGTTTAGATTTTTATAAATCACACAGAATGCATGTGGTGGAGTTTCTCCTTTGTTTGATAGAATAATGCATACATCCGTAACAACTAAGGAATTACATGGCATCTTTTTACTTGCTCTACGATACGTTACAAAAATTCTTGATGTAGAATTATTAACATTAGCCACAAGACCAGTTGGTGTTTTCGTCACAATTTCTGCATCTTTCATTATACGCTCTTTTCCATCATATATTACACCTAGAATGGATTAATAACTCAATATAATATAATAGTAAGTAGCAAAATAACAGTACAAAAATGTCTAGTTACCGATATCAACAAGTGGTGGTTTATCTCTACCTCTACGGTAACATAAATAACATTCTTCAGCTCGTAAACTTCCATGATTCAAATCTGCTTTGAATCCAGATACCGTGAATTCGAGCAGGGTATATCCTTCTGGACAGGTTTCATCAAGTGTTGGAAAAATGATAGCCAGATCTGTGATGGGTGCTTGCATATTTGTATCTTTGAGATGTGTGCCTTCCTGGCACCAATCCTCCAGCTTCTCTTCATTTTCTTCCTTTTCTTCATTTTCACCATTTTTTTCTATATCTTCTTCCGCAACAGAATCATCTTCATCCTTGCCCGGAAGGCCAGCAACAACAAAATAATCCGCCACACGACGTTCATCCATTGCAAATTTTCACTTTAACACCCACTCAGGGTTGAAGTTTTGGTGAAATTGTATAAAATCTCATGTCGCAATCATGGATGACTACTGTCGAGCTTGCATCATACAAAATTCGCGAAAGAAAATATTTTTGAATTCCTGCTCGTTCCTCCAAAATCCATATCAAACGTATTTACTGTAAGTATAAAAGACTTTCGGGCAGGTTATGTGAGGCGATAATGCAGCTCCGAAAATTGATTGGTCGTCAGTATCCCGTTTGCATCATCGAATACCTCTTCAATGACGTTTCCTCATTAAACTCGTCGATTTTACAATCATTCTGTCGATCATTATCTTCGTTTTTTTTCAGGCTCGTTTTAAGGCGGAGCAACAAGCAACATAACCTGCAACCCCAAGAACACTTGTCGCCCAGGACGGGATTCAATACCGTCCCACGCAACTGCTCGCGACTCCGTTGCACATGGTCGAGGCGAGCTAGGCACTTTATTACGTTTTACGATACCCGCGAGGACGCTACTCTCTGACGTTTCGCTGCTGCCGCAGCGTGTTTGGGTATAAGATATTCACGAACGACAAATAGTCGTGTGTCGGGCAGTGTCGGGCCTCCCGACGACACTCGAGACGCTCGGGCGTGTTTTCAACGCCACACTTATAGTTTCATTCTCATTGAAAACTTGATAGTCCGGGCGCAGGGACGGATTCCGTAGCCGATGGATGGCCCAAGCTTCACCAAGGCTTTTCCTATGTGGTTTGAGCTGCTAAACACGAATTTCGAGGGTGGTCAGCTCAAATGGGCAGGAAAATTTTTATCGAGAATTTTCCAAGGGCGATCATGCAAAAAAAATCCTCAAACTGAATTGAGAAAATGCGATTTTTCCGATTTTTAAGGTGCTGCTGCTGACTTATGCCACAATATTTTCCAGTCCACCCGGTCCCGAACTGATATTTTGGGTCTTATCTGGAGAGTCTATGCTAAAGGGTTTTCCGAGGTTGGATCGATGTTAGGATTCAACACAATTTCTCTCGATAATGTTCTGTCATGTATTTGAATTCTCTAGAATTCAATTTTCCGGAGGAAAATTGGGAAATCGGTCAAAAAATTCAGAAAATTCAAAAAATACTAAAAATAGACATTCTATGTGGAAATCTCATGGGGGTGAAAACACGACCAACGACCCCACACATACAAAAGAATCCAACCATCGCCCCAGCCTCAGAAAACCTTTTAGCATATGATTAAACGTTATCGAAGCGCGCCGCGGAAAATAAATGCTGGCAAATTGGAATGGGTTATTAATTTTCTCGCTTGAAATGTATCAATATCTTCAGTTAAGATCCAAAACATCAGTTCGAGACCGGGTGGACTGGAAAATATTGTGGCATGACTCAGCCGGCATGACTGAGCCATCAGCACCTTGAAAATCGGAAAAATTGCATTTTTTCAAAGTTTGGGAATTTTTTGCTCAGAAACGGCGCAGTTTCATGCGAAATTCTGAGGGAAATATGAAAATATTTTTCTATTCTCAAAAAAGATGATTTTTGTATTGCTCTCGGAAAATTGTCGATAAAAATGTTTCTGCTCATTTTCCGGCTGTCCACCGTGGAAATTCGTGTTTAGCAGCTCAAACCACATAGAAAAAACCTTGGTGGTGCTTGGGCCATCCATCGGCTACGGAATCCGTCCCTGCGCTCTCTGGACTATATGCCAGCCCCTCTGCGAACTCTTTCCCTTAATGCACCACCTGCAGCGGAGGGTCCGCGACGGTGTGTGTGTGCAGCAGTTCCTTATTCGCAATTCACGAAGTGCGGCTGTTTTTTTTCTGCCCCCCTTCTATTTCTTTATCTCGCGCGGACAGCAGCTCTCCAGCTCGAGCTCAACTGCGACTGCAAGAGCGCAAGACTCGAATCGGCATGTGGTAAAATACCGAAACGTGTATTCTACGCGGCATAATCTATATATAAATTATTGCAACATTGTGCTGGTATTTTCTCTTTCTTCTGCACCTATACTGCTCCTAAATTTTTCGTACGCAAGTTTCTATAACGCGCGTGAGTCATATCCCAACGCGTTTCCAATGGAAGTTTTTTTCCCCCAAGACTCGGTGCAGATTATGCACAAATATAACAAATTATTCTTGTTCAGTTGAAATTGTGGATTCGTTTTATTTATCCTCGATCATTTGGGAAACTTTTTAAACGGCCCATCGAAAAAACACCTGATCGATTGGTATATATGTGCGAGAAAAATAAACAATTGGGCCGAAGGTATCCGTCCCTTTTCTACTGAAAAAAAACCAACAACCTAACAAGCGCACGCGGGGCCAATCCGACGGCGATTATTGCCATCCAATGATGACCAATGATGACATCGCGGTATATGCGCGAGCCATGAGCAGTGGGTCAAGCCGCGCTGCGCAGACTCGAATCACTCGAAAGATACACAAGTTATTTCTTATTCAAGTATCTCAGGCGCTGCAGCGTGTGATCGTGCGCAACACCTGATGGTTCGAGCGGTCGTGTCATCCGGTCACTGGTGAGCCGTGCAGAATATGTGAAGTTCGCGCCCGTGATGTAATCGGTGCGCTTGGCCGGCTGATGCGTCGGCACACGAGAGATCTTCGCAGCTTGGCGGCACTATGTTATCGTTCTTCCGCAAGTTGTCGATTGGCAGCAAGATCAGGGATGGTCTGCTTCCCGACGACTCACTCATGGGCAGCGCGTCTGCCGAGGAAGTCCTCAAGGCCAGGACCCAGAGCCAGCTCATGAGCAAGGATGAGAACGAGCTCAAGGAGTCCATATATGGTGAGTGTGCCTGCTCTACATTCGCCTCAAAACAACGTCGCACAGGTTATGTTTGGCATGAGAGAGCAGTGCCTGCAGTATACTGTCCCTCTGACTGTTTACGTTTTTTCCTCTCTCATTTCTGCGCAGACCTGCTGAGGACCATCAAAGATCCAGAGAAACCTCAGACTCTGGAGCAGCTAGATGTTGTCTACGAAGACTGCATCGACATTAAAGAGGCTACGCCTGGTGGCATTACTGTTATCCGGGTTGAGTTCAATCCCACTGTGCCTCACTGCTCACTTGCCACACTCATAGGCCTCTGTATCAGGATCAAGCTCGAGCGTCACCTGCTTGCACTTTTCAAGCTAGACATATACATTAAAGAAGGTGCTCATTCTACCGAACAAGAAAGTGAGTTATTCTCATCTTCTATTCTGAAGATTTTCTCTATTCAATGTTGAGTTGACATAGCCTATGTGCATAGCTGAGCACTCCAGAAATGTATTGACCAATATTGCTTTTAGTTAACAAACAGATCAATGACAAAGAAAGAATCGCAGCAGCCATGGAGAATCCAAATTTAAGAGAGCTTGTGGAAAAGTGTATTCAGGAGGAGGAATGAAACGACTGTACCTTGTTTTTTTTTGTTTTTATAAATATGTAAATAGTTTTTAATGTTATATGAAAAGTTTGATATTCACAGAGGTCTTGTATATATCAATGGAATGAATATTTTATAATCAAAATTTCCAAGACTACAACTCTTTATGCTGCCTCTTCTTCACCAGTAAGGGTAGGATCAAGTCCCATAAGCATCGACAGCCTAATGGATATTCTTCGTTCTATTTCTGCATGCTCGGTCTAGGTTTTAAATTAAATTAGAAAAAATTCGGAATCAAATCAAACTCACGTACGAATACTCACCTCGGGATAAAATTCTGGAGGATATTTATATTTTGGAAGGGCCCTTTTCTCGATCTTCTCAACAATGACTTCAGGTTCCTCTTCTTCCTTGGGTTTATAGAGTATTGAATTCGGCAAAGAACCTTTCAATGGAAGATTTGAGCTTTTCACGATTTCCTTCAAATTCTCAATGTGATCGACCTCGTCGACGTCCAAGCCTAAAAAAGTTACTTGGCATTCTCTCAAAATACCTCTCACCGTTAATCATTGTTTGTTAGTTCTCACCGTAGAGCATATGGAAAACGCCCCGAGCATTATGACTTTTTGCTCCCTCCATCGATATCTTTTCACGAATATTATGAAAATCATAGTCGGGTACTTCTCCCGGAGCACGTGTCATACCGGCAAACAATTGGCTCACGTACTTGTCCCAATCTTCTTCTGTCATCAGCGCTCGATCTCCGCTCAATACCGTTAATGGTTCCTGTAAATTATCCCTCATGCGTTTGATATCTGTAAAAGATGTGAATAGACTTTTTATTTTGTTATTTTGCTCCCCGGATAAATTGAAATACAAATCGGCGTCTATCATTTTGGAAGAAATTTTTGAATTCGGGGATTAAATTTGTGTTACCTTCGTCGCGAACTGTTATCAGCGAGCAGACTTGCTGTTTGATTAGTATATCAACTCTGGGAAGTTTCGAGTTCTCGACATCTAATGCGGCTAGAGGTGTGCTATTCGTTGGATGGAGCATCAAATCTCTGTCGACCTCGTTGTCATACACCCTATAATCAACGTCTTCGGGGATCGTTTCGATTTCGGCCTCCTCATCCAAATGCTCCGCAACGATCTTTGCTCGATATTTCGGTGGTAAATCTGCAATACGCATTTCACAAAATCGTCACTCCCGTCAAATCATTGTCCGAACAATATAGCGAATAAAATTCGAAGTTATTACAGCTCTCATGTGTTATTTTGAACAGGTGTCGCCCAGCGCTAAAAACAATGTCACTCCGTACAGATGAGAACGTAATTTTCCAAGCACAAGTGTTAATTTCCAAAATCTGAAAAATTATATTTGCGTATTATTTTTGTTGAATAAGTAGTGAGCTTGTATGGGAATATTCTTTTCATTCGTGAACTAGAGGAAAAAATGCTGAACTGTTCATACGTCCCAGCTGTAATGCACACTTGAAGTCGCACTTCGTGCCTAGATGCATTACAACTACAGGGAAATAAAAGCGTTATGAAGTTTATCGTTTATCGGGATTTATTCCCGTATGCATGAAAATGAACACATACTGGGTCTATATATATTTGCTTTCTTTAGTGTTTTCAAATGTGAAAACAAGTTTTTAATACTTCGATTATTAGATATATGTCTTTGATCACAAATTGCATTTTTCAACTGATTTCTCTTACCTTGAGGAGACTATTTTCATGATCCCAAATTCGAATGGTTTTATCTGAAGATGAAGTAGCACAAAGTGCTAATGGTTCAGATGCTATCATGTCTAGTACTACGTCAGTATGATCTTTAGAAGTTTGATGCTCTAAACGCACTGTGAAAAAAATCACTTTGATTCTGATATCAATCACATTATTACCGTCACATGGTGAGAATATATTTGACAAAATTTCAATACTTCCATGGCTTCCTATACACGGCAAATGAACTAGCGAAAATTAAACTCACCCCTCTCGGATGTATCTTCCATTATGAGTTCGTGTTTATTGTTCTTGGAACTCCTTATCATGCAGAGTATCGATCTGAATATAATTTTAAAGAATATGTATTTCGTATATAACATTAGTTGTCGATTAATCTCTCACCCCATACAAGCTATTCTGGTGATAGGGGCAACGAAACAAATCGTATAAAACAAAACCAAAGGTTCGGATAAGTCGGCAAAAACTCGCCACACTTTCACGCATTTGTCTTGTCCCACAGAAACTATGCGTCCCGATGCAACTGACTGTTGCAACTGCATCACAGCACCTTCGTGTGCCTTTAAAAAACAGCGAATGAGCTGGTTAAATAGTATATCCTCGAATTTAATAGTAGTCGTCTCGAGGAATTTCTATAGTCGAAACGTTCAAAATTAATTTATGTTATTTTTGCCCACCGAGTTGACGTTTTCATGTTTCCCAGAGGCCTCGTTGATAACAATGAGATTTCCATTTACGTCGCCCGCGATGATCCGAATTCTGATCGGATAGAATACACGTGGCACTGCAAGTCGAAAGTTAGAGTCGATGAATCAGTGTACTCTGTCCATTCGTTATGTCACTACGAAAAATCATAGCCATGTAGATTCAATCCTACTTCTATGGCGGCGGTTTTCATCGCGAATCTCGTCGAAATACTCGTAAACGGTAACGCAAGTTATTTCAGGCCCATCGTTCACGAATACTTTCCTTGGTTGGATCAATGTTATTCAATATTTTTTTTTCGTATTTACATACAGAGTTAGCGAAAGTTAGCGTCACATGCGTACCTGTAAAATAGGATATTTGATTTGCCTACTTTTTAAAACCTTTTTCGTGCTGGAGTTGCCACATCGAAGCGTGATTATATCACTCGACAATCAAGACAAAATTCAAGATTCAACCCTGCCCAGTGTAACGCTGTTCAAGTGTCTCGAATATATTAATTGTCTCACCTGTATTTCATCGGACATGCGTCGGTGTTGCTGATCAGTATTTCCCCGGTTCTCAACATGATTGTGTACAATTCGTCTATGATAAAAATCCCACGAATGTATATCGAAATGACCCGAATGATCTTTACACAGCATAGAGACGGCCTTACTTCTATTCCCACAATAAACAGCAGACAGAACGTTGACATACTTGGGTAAAATTTGTACCGTCAATTGCTTCCCATTGTTTGACAATAATCTCACGCTGTTGTCATTACTGGCAACCACAACCTTCATCGGGTACATGGGATTCCGGGACGAGCTCAGGAAGTTGGCCGGTGCTCTGGAAATTCATAGATGCGACTTATGAAATTAAAATCATCCATACGATCGAGCCGCGTGATCGTCCAAACATAACATATCAGGTATATATGTATGTAAAGCTCACGAGAGTGGCGCATAGAAGCTGTACATCTGATACATGGTAAAGTACTTCAGCTTCGATCCCATGACGACGATCGAAGCCGCGGACTCGTTGACGGCCATCTCATCGATCTCACCCAAGTTGCAGAACACCTCGACCTTGTCGTAGAAGTTGCAACACCACACCTGCAGCTTGCTCTCGCCGCTCGAGTTGTACGAGTAAGTCAAAAAGCCGCAGATCGACGGATGGGGGACGATTTTACTCACGCGGTTCTCGTGGGCGCCGATGTGCGACATCATGCACTCGAGGCTCAAAGACCAAGCCACAACTGTTTCAAAGAAAATTCCGTTGTAATAATTGCCGATGGATTTTAAACTCTGTTATAAGACAAGGCAGCATCTCCTATCTCGCGAGACTACGTTATTCAGTATACAGCTTCGAGGTAGTTTGTGCTCAGAACTAATTACTCTAATAAATCTCTCAGGATTGATATTTCTTTTCTAGCCAAATCAGATTTTGTCGCGAGGAAATACGATCGTTCATTCCAAACCGATAACTATTTCTACGATTCTCACTGGTGCAGAATTTTCGGATAATTGCATAAGGAAAAAATAAGATCTAATGGAGAATGGGAAAAATTGACAAGAGCGACGTTCTACTGATGTTCTCCAGTTTGCGCGGTTTATGAAAACATATTTTGTTGTATGAAAAACGTTCTCGCGTCAGTGAAAGATAAAGCTTTCGAAGGCATAGTTATGGAAATCCCAAAAGCCGTGAATCGATAATTGAGCCGTGAAAAAAAATCGTGAGATATCTAAAAGGCTATACTCGCGATTAGTCAATCCAAATCGAATGCACCAGCTACATTGATATGTGAATTAATTTTCAAACATACTATTTCCTTGTTGGTCGCCGGTCACGATCCAAGAACTTGACTCGTGGAAAAGAATGATGGTTATCGGCGCTCTGGACGCGTACGCCCGTTTCCCCACAAATTCAACTGGAGCATCGAGGGATCCGCTTTCCGGTAGATTCAAAGGTGCCACATACAATGTCGTCAAATAAGATGCTACCAACTGAGACGGGAACGCTGCATCGTGAAATTCACTGACTTGTAGCATAGCATCATTTGCCGAATGAATTGATAAAACGACGAACCGATCAATTAATGGATGGCTTTTAATAGCTACAAGTCGTATCTATGTCTGACGGAAGGAACATTTTTCTTACGAATCGCTCAACTCACTATGAATGCAATGGTTAAACAATAAACTCGTTGCGTAATATATGATCGACTATGTGAGTTTTACATTTTCATTAAAGTTGAAATAAGCGGGTCGTAAATGTAAAGTATGGATTGATGATCCAAAAATATATGAATGTACGATGTGAAAATATCATGGATTATGATTTCAGTAGGCCAACAATTTATATAACGTTCACTTTTGAAGCTGACGAACATGTGCTTTCTTGAATCAGCGAGGTACACTCGAACTCCCAGGTTGATCCGAATTCAGGGTCAATGTAATCTAATGGTCTCGTCCCTTTTAACCTTTCCTCCATTACTACATCGAGACAGTATTTCTTTTTTTGTTGTTGCAAAAACGTGAAATAAATTCGATGGTTATTCTTAGTGAATAGAATCTACGAATCGTAATTGAACAACTAGTTAGAGAGTCAATTTGTTAAAAAATTAAATCTACTATATGTAAAAGTAGGTATCAGCAATCCGATCAATTCGAATTTTTGAATGCTTAAGGGGTAATATCCGTCAAATTTTTTTTATTTTCACTTTTTTTTATTGGCTTAAATCATGCTAAAACTATCCTAGAATCGAAATCTACAACTCCCAAGTACTGATCTAAACTCAAAATTTGTTTAAACCAATTTTTACCGAACAACTTTTGTATAAAATACATAGCATTTTGAAACTTCAAACGCATTTTTCTCAAAACCATGTTTTGAAACACGGCGAGCAGAAGAACTGAAAAAGTTTACATCCGATTGACTTGGAATTTTAACTGTAGCTTCTTCATTAGATTATCTAGTAAAGTGCACACGATTTTAGCGATTGATTAACAAAAAAAAAGTTATAAACAATTAAAGTCGACGTTTTTTGTCGAAAAAATTCAAACCGTCGCCATTTTGACAAAAAAAATTCTAAAAATATAATGATGTGTAGATAATCTAATGAAGAAGCTACAGTTAAAATGTCTAGTCAATCGGATGTAAACTTTTTCAGTTCTACTGCTCGCCACGGAAGAACTTTTTGAAAAAGCGGTTCACGGCAATCGCTGCACAGCCGCCATTTTGTAAAAAAACTAAGAATAGAAAATTTTTTCCTATTTTCCAAGAGTTGCTTAATCCAATGATATATTATTTATATACCTTACATCTCAGATGTCATTTAAAAAAAATCATGAAAAAAGTCTTGTTTTTTCGAGCATCTGGTGGATATTACCCCTTAAGAAAAATAGTGAGATCTGAAAGTTCTCATGGAGATACTTGTGCGTCAATAGCACCGGACTATCTATATCTCATCAGCTCAAAGACGAATGACTGGAAATGCTCATGAAATTATGATATTTGAAGTGCATCGAGCCAATCATTATACGTGTCGTGGAGTAGCTGCTTTGCAATGATGTGGATAACACGCCGAAAATTAAGAGCGACGAATCGTTTAATTAAGCGCACTCGCACGTGGACTCGCGCGCGCTCGAACGTGAACACGTATATCCTTTTGGTATTATTACTAATTCTAGGTGGGTTCGTAAAAAAGGTGACCTCGCATCAATTGTTTAGAGCAATCAAAAACTCTCATAAATGGATACTAGATATTCAACGCCAAAACTCACGAATTTCATTCAATAGCATACAACCGATTGTTTTATTTTCATTAATACTTCAGCTCGATTTCATACAAGTACTGCAAAATTTCATTGGTGTAATCGGCATTAAACCTTACTAAGGACACGATTCTCGATGAAATCTCACATTTTTCTCATAATACCGTCATCCGTAATCCTCTTCAATATGAACTCTGGATTGACGAAATCAAAAATAATGTGCTTCGTAAATTCTACTAAAAATTTGTTCAAAAAACCAGTACCGAAACGTAAAAATATAAACAAATAATTAACAAATGTATGTACCGTTAACCTATCGTGACTCGTCAGAAATTTATACTTTTCTTCAGAAAGGTTTTATAATACTGAATTTGATAATTATTCAAGTTCTTTGAGTTATACTTTATCTTTATAGCGTTCAAGTGTCTTCCCACCGTTGGACAACGACGCGAGTTTTATATCGCGAATAGCAGTCACTGCAACTAGAAGTGATTTCACGAAGTGTTCTTCTGATATTATGCTCAACCCATCCTCGACTAAATCTTGTAAATTTCTGTCACAATGATTACATTCGACTGAATTAACTGAAGCAATTCGTGTGCTCTTTCGTCTTCTCCTTATCGTCTAAACTGCGATCTACATAATATTGATCCCATAAATGCGCGCGCTATTCCAGGCTTTAGGCTCGATGCACTCGGAAAGGTCGAAACTACAACTATAGTAAGGGAGCCAACGACTATTTTCTTGTACACGTTGCAGCGAGAATGGACTATGAGTATTTCGTCAATTTTGATCCTGTACGTAACGGAAATTCTTTTCTACAGTAGCGGGGTTCTCGATAACAACGGTTCAAACGTGTATAATTGCTAGGGTGATATTTTAGCGAGCTCAAAAATATCATATTTTTATTCTATTTGTTATTTATTCAATCAAGCGAGCTTCACAGCTGCTTCACGTCAATGGCAATGTATATCAGGTCAAAATCACATAATAATATATCTAAGTCGTATTAACAAAATAAATTAAGGCATATGTTACTTTTCAGAATAGAAATCTTTGTGATATGGTCAAAATAAAACATTCGAAAATCAGATTCGCATCAACATATTCGAGCTCCTTGTGCCAAAAGATGATGGTGTATTGCAGGAATGTGTGTGTATGTGTGTGACAAAATTATACCTCACGTTCAAAAGTACCGCTGGCTTCCCTATACCATGCAATACGTCATTTCTCGCGAGCTTCTCCGAGTTGAAAAAAAAAATCCACTCAAATTGGGACTACATTCTTGTGAATACTCAGGTCTCAAGGAGTTTTCGTCGATACGGAGGTTCGACATTGAGCAATATATCATTTTGCTTTGCTGCCTGCACCAAGAAAAGACGAAGCCCAGTGGCGCGCGGCGATCGATTAATATTCATACAAGTATTAAACGTTCTGGAAGTAAGTGTTATTGAACTTTCAAGGAATAAAAGCAAGTTACTGGAACCCGATGTAAAAGAGAATAATGATCGTTCATTCATTGTTAGTATAAAATTGTTGTAGTTTGATCTAATAAGTGTAGGCAAAGCGCTTATAATTAGTTTAGGAAAGTGATTGGTGGCAAGTGAGGATAACTCACGCTAGACTGGTGTGTGCCGACGACAACGATCTCGTTGCTCGTTGGCTCGTAATAGACGGCCTTTGTGGTGTAGTCGCACTTGATAGCCTGCAGATTGACGCACGACGAGTCGAGCATCCAAATGTGCAGCAACTCGGGATCGTAGCAGGCGAGGCAGTTGGCCCCGGAGCACCAGATCATCCGCGTGAAGGTCATAGTACCCTCCAACCGGAAGCTCGGCAGCAGCTGTTTGCCCTGCATCGAGTACCTGTGCACCTGAACGCCCCTCTCCAGTATCAGATACTCCTGCAACGCGTATATTCATATAGCATACCACGTGTACTCTTTGTTCGGCACGTTTTTCTTCCCATGCCAAAGGCGGGGAGAAAAGAAATAAAAAATTTGGCAAACGCGCCGTGGCTTCAGAAAGGCATGAGTCTGGCGTTAGTTCATGTTATAACGCCAGACTTCTGAGAGACTATTGCCAGACTTTTTTCTAACCGATGATGTACATGCAGCTGCGCCGGAGAGCTTTGACACGATTCTACTCTTTTCCTCTTTTAACCATTCTCGCACCTATCTATGACCCATTGCCAAAATCGATTATTTTTTTCTCTATACATTGAATGCCGGAAGGTCATGGTAGAATGGAGAAAAGGGTGTCAATGTCAGATGGCTGAGATTCCCAAACGTCCATCCAAGTACGAAATCATTTACTGATTGTTTCAATAATATCTTACACCACTTCATACACAAATATTTTTTAGTTACCAGTTAGGCCCTACCCAGAAATAGGCTACTTCCATACGTAATGTATTCTTGATTAAAGAAAAAAGTCTTTTTTCAAGAAGTTTCTCTTTGAAAGTAGTGGAAATTCTGAATAGGGCCTTTGGGATATAATTCTTCTGGGCACAAGAAGATATCAGGGCCTCGGTTTAGCAGACACGCTAATCAGTTATCTTCCCTGAAGACTCATTAGAATCTATTGATAATACTAACATTTTGATCGAAACATGTCTAAAAATTGGAAATTTGATTAGAAAATATATTCATAATAGAAATGTGATTCATTGTCAGCTCCTGAACTAATCAGACACGAAATAATGAAAACGGATATAAAAAGGAAGCGTTTAATGTCTAAATGAGGAGCTAATATTCAGGTTTCTCATCGATTACCTTTGTCTCGCCACAAAAACATACATCCATATATGTTTTATGTAAAACCGTCGTGATTGTGAGCCTCAAGCCATGATGAATCTTTTCATCTCGCACTCCTTCGAAAACATTCTCGTCGAGACGACTCACAAAACGCTCGTTCATTACTCTCACCGTTGAACGCCAAGCTTCTTTCTTTTCCTCAATATCTCCTTCATCATTCGGTTCTATTCCGCCGTTTGCGCGACTGCACATTTTCCCAATCGGGTGAGGTTAATGACTGTATCACGTTTGAAAACAACAACTTTTTTTGTCGGTGTTACTGCATTGAACTCAGACTTTACTGGAATTTACAAACAATAATGAGCAGAAGGCGGCGAAGATCAGCTGTGATGAATTTCTATGGTTATGTGAGTATTATAAAAACACGAGAAAAACAATATAAAAAGAAGACTGCGAAGTGGTAAGAACAATCACATTGTTTCATTCATTTATTTAAAATCATTGGAAAATGGAGTATGTAAAATTGATGGTCTTGAATGAAAAAACAAAGATATGCTAAATGCCTATATCTAGTCGATACTTAATCTCTGAACTAATCTAAGGTTATACGAAAAAGAGATTCATCAAATCAAATCATATCAAATTTCTACGGAATACACTTCGCTAAAGGTAGTTTGATTATCATTGCATCATATGTAGATTTTAAGTAAATCGAGATCGCCGAGCTAAAATCAAATCAAAACAAAGATATTTTTTTATTTTTCTTCATATTTTGAATTCATTTTGTCCGGGGTTTTATTCAATATCTTGACACGAACTGAATTAACCTGTGACACCGTATTTCATCCGGTTGTAAAGTTACTCAATTCTCCTGAAGAATATAAATGGATGAAAAATGGTGGATGGAAAAACATCGGCCAACTTTCAAATGCGTCGAAAATGTTGCCGAATACCTCTGTTCATATTTTTTTGATGAACAATCAATAACTATGGATTAAAAATCAGTTTTTTTTAGATGATATGTAATTTTACGTGAATAATGTCTCGGGAAAATTAAATTGTTCCAAACAATTGTTTGTATAATGTATTTTATACAACATATCGAGGAAGGTTCACTTTCACATTTTGAAAGTTAAGATTGGAATCTGGAATAAACAAGTCAATAAGAAATTGCAAAAAGGAGAGTGAAAAAAATATTCTTGAAATTTCGAGAACAAAACAAATTTAAAAAATAAATCAACTCTTTTACCATTTAAGAAGGATATTTCATGAAATTTCATTATTCATAGTCTGAGTTAATTCGTAAACCATCATTGCATTAAATCGTTCATGTTTACCCATTTTTGTGGGTTCGCTAATAGTAAAACGTAAATTTAGATAGATTTAATGATAGTTCACTAGACGAATTCTATTCGCTTTGTTTATAAGAAATTGAGACGTCCACAAGACGAGCATCAAATCTTTATTTATATTTTCTAATAAAGAATATGCTAAAATCAGTGGAACGAGGAGTGCCAAGAAATATAATGTCCAAAAAGTAACACTTTGGAAAACGATCTGAGTAAGATTTTGGCTCGATAATAATATCGCAGTTGTTTATGCGACACTTGGTAAGAGGGATGGAGTTGAAATTAGTAAAACAGACGCATGAATACTCGGAAGAGTTTCTGTCAACACTTAATTCTAATGATTTTCAAATTATTTTATTTCGTTTCTAACTCTCCATAATGAGCAAGCATATATAAAACCGGATGTTGAGGAGCGGAAAAAGCAATTGAAGTCTCCTTTGGAAATGAAGAACAAGGTGCTGAGGGACTTTTGGTTCTTTCAAAACGATACAAAGAGTGATACAATTGAAATAAAATTTTCATTGTGAATACAGTAGAAATTTCAAATTTTATACTGTATCTAGTAAAATCAATCTCTATTCTATACTAATAAAAACTGTTCCCTATATCTTTTGTATTAGTTCCATCGTGAATAAGATGAATCAGCTTCGTGAATCATATGAAAGTTGATCATACACAAAATTAGTTTTCATGGATTGAGAATATAATAACCATCAAATATAGACCATTGACATCATCTTCAAAAGCACGTGGCTTATATATCTCATGTTTCCTATCCGTTTTTTCCTCTCGACCATTCTCCCTCCGGCACTCGCTACCTACAAATATGAAATTGAAAAGTACCGTTGACTCGTTGATAAAACTCGATCGAAATCTTGTGTTCGGATAAAAATAGTTCATCGTTGGATACATCACCGCTATCCAATAAAATGAAACGATATATCGCGGTGTTAATTCGAATAACTCAAAAAGTTAACTCGTGAACAGTATTAGTTTCAAAATATATGCATACAATACAGTCTAGTTGTTGAAGAAGATGAGTACTGCAGCGATAAAGTGACGAAACACTAATTGTTATATAAACATATTAATGCGTCCTCGATAAGTTTGACATCGTAACCGATGCCTCGGATCGTATACCAGCAAACATATCTCTCGCATCTCCATCGACGATGCTCAACGGGCGATGCGTACATATATCCATATACGTGAAACCATACGCAGCTTTTAAAAAAATCGAAAACCGATCGTCGCGTCGACTCACGTTCTGCCATACATTATACACACATACATTTGTATACGTATGCATATTGTATAGATGTGTGTTGGTGCGCGGGTGCGACCGGCATTGTTTCTATTTCGACGTTGCGCGCCGCTCTCCGGCTACTCGAGCGAAGCTCGCCCGCGCTTTTCTACGCGCGAATATCGCGCCGCGCGGCGTACGCCAGGAATAGCGAGTTTATTTTTATCGCGAAATGGAGAGCGCCGCGCGCGATCCGAAGCTCCCGCACCATCAGGGGGATCGCCGCCGCGATGGGGAGCTTTTCCCGCAACGCAGCCGCTCGAGAGGGCCTCGCACTTGTAGCCGACTCGCGCGCGCGCGGAATCTTCCCGCCACAACTCGCGCGGGCGAAATAATTCACACGCTTATATATATACACACATTCCCCGCGCTGGTGCCCGGAAATCAGCTTTGACGAGGTTTTGGAAACTGGCCGCGCTATCCTATATATATATATATATATATATATATATATACACACATGCCAACGTACTAAAATATATATTCCGATTCGTTAAACTCCAATCCCTAACCGTCGAGATTCATATCTCGAGTACGATATGCGGGTTTATATCGATTTTGTATGATAGCATCACCCGCAAAATTTAACGTGTCTCCGCACGTGAATTATTTTGGGTCTGATTAATTCGCGAAAAATTATTTCCGATGAGGAAACTATGTACACACATACGAGAGCAAGCTTATAAATAAATATAGGTATATACGGATTTGGACGATTGGCCGCAAAGCTCAGCGATCAGTTTGAATTCATGGTCGGATTGCATCGATATAATATTTTGGCATATAAAATTAGTCGGGTGTGTCGATATAGCCTCATGATTTTTCGTAATTGATTTTATAACGCGATCTTTGTTATATACACGATGCACTTATGCCGAGATTGAGCTTTGGTACAAATCTCGTACAGAACAGAGCCAAATCGGGTAGATAGTGAATTAAGCGGGTTGAATTTTCAATTTTTCAATTTTACAATCAATTGGTCGGAATTTATAAAATGAACATTAATCCCCAAGCGTGCACCCGATTCACTTTTCTCATGTTCGGAATTCCTAATACATATATATATTGGATATATATGTAAGTAGAAAAGGTTCGAGATTGTCCAGACGCGCATTCAATCTTCCTTGCGCGCGGCTCTTGATCAGAGACAAAGAAATAAATTCTTAGGTGCGGGTAAAATGTAATCAACAATCGCAATGACCGTTTGTTTATTCAAACAGGAGCTTTGATCGAATCGGGCGAGCAATGCGAAAATAATCCTTGGAATCCGCGTTCGATCCACTTTTTCCGATTGGGAGAATTCCGAAAAGCTTATGTATATATATACGTATCAGTCCAGTGGGTCAAAGTCAACAGCATCATGGGTGGAACAAAGAGAGAGACGAGAGAGGGAGAGAAAGACTCTCTCTTTCTCTCTCGGAGCGGCCCACTGTCGAGGTCGCGAACTCCGAAGAGAGAGAACGCGCGGCACAATCGGCGGCGGGCGGCGGCGCAGAACGATCATCAGGGCACACAGCTGATCGCTTATACTGAATATATATGTAGGTGTGTGTGTGTGTGTATATATACATATAGCACTGCACGTGCAGAGAGACGTCAGTTGAGCGCCTTTGAGCGCCTTGTCCCCCTCCACACGACTGCAGGCGCGCGACACGACGGTGTGCGTGTGTGTGCCGTGTGGCGTATCGCCGTACGAGATCAGTAACACAATTCTCGGAGCAACTCAGAGCTGCTCTCAGAGCAACTCGCAGCGGAGCGAACAGTTAGCAGAGCAGTTAGCAGTCAGTTCGCGCTGCAGTATAAGCGCGGCTCAGTCGTGCAGGCGGAGGCTGTTTCTATAAAAATCTTACAAGCCGAGCAAAGCTGAGTCGCTGGGCCTCTCGTCTCGGTTGTGTTGTCCAAGTGCCGTTGCGCGATGGAGGATGACACGGACGTGAACGCGTCGCTCATGAACCGCGTGTTCTACGCGGCGAGGGACGGCATGGCCATCACCCTCTACGCCATACTCAATGACAAAGATCCCGAGCAGCGAAGTCGGCTCGTTAGCCAGGTGCGTCTACTTTCGTATGGTGTGCGTGCAGTATATGCAACCTCGAACCTCCTCACTTCTCTTTCTCTCTTTGTTTATGGTTCAATGCTCGCGCGCTCGCTTATCACGTCAGACCTTCCACAGCTTAATGCTTCCCTCTCCGCATTTAAACTGAACCCCAGCTAGATCTGATACTCATGGCTCAAAGTAGTTTATAAGCTTCGAGCTCTACGCATAGGCTCCTTTTTAAACGATGCATCACTGGAGAGATTTACAAAAGAAGGATCCAAAAAGCACCCTCCATTTGTGCGTGGCGTGTTGAATGATGGCAAAGTTAACTTGACGCTGCAGGCAATGCTCAAATGAGTTCACTTGGTTGTTATTTATAAATAATCTATTGATAGTTTAGTGGTTGGCCGAATGTAGCAAAATGAAAAGGTTCATTACAATAGCCAATGTAAATTAGTAATTATAGAACTCGCGTCTGCTAATCAAGGAGACACTAATCATTGACAAGTCTTTCATTTCCAATGATTCAATCTCTTTAAAATGAAATGAGTCTGGTATAACTTCCATCGAGATTGATCAACACTTATGTGAAATTCTTCATCGCTCAAATGGAAATAAGATTCCATTCATATATGTATACAATCATTTGTGATAATGCTTCTGGAATTGCTTATGAATGTTTAGTTATTTTTTTACAAATATATGGTTGACTTTGACAAATGAGCATTTGTTCATCATGATTGTATTTTTCACTGTGTAAGTAAAAGAGGGAGAGAATTGATTGATATCTTTGAGGGTCCGGTGCTCTTTGTGTGATCATTAAACAAAGCAAGGTTCAAGGCATGTGTCTTCCAATGCAAATTTTAAGAATTTGGCCACCAGCCAAAATTATTTGCGTTGAGGTCTCCAAACAAAGAAGTTTGAGATTGAAATGAGAACTCCTTTCTCCTTGGAAAATTTTTTATCATTTCATAATATTGAGCATAACGACACTATGATGTTTTTAATATCCATCTATTATTGCATGCATTGTCAGAATCATTTCTAATAATCATAAATTTTCCAACTATTATACTTAATAAAACCACAAGCTGATGAAATTTTCTTTTAATTTAGAAAGTACTTCAAGAAGATGGCCAATGCTGTTCACCTTTTATTGTGGCTGCAAGATTTGGTCATAACAAAGTTGTCAAAATGCTTTTAGATAAATTTGAATTAGATATAGAACAAGAAGGAAGAGTGAAATTTGATGGATACATGATTGAAGGGGCCAGTGCTCTATGGTGTGCTGCTGGTGGGTAAAGTTTCAGTTATTTTGTACTCTGTGCAAATGAGTATGATAATTCATATTATTAAAATATCTTTCATTGAATTTAAAAATTAATTTATCGATTTTAATCTATTATCAAAGGTGATGGGCATTTGAACGTAGTAAAAACATTAGTGAAAGCTGGAGCGAATACAAATCATCCTACGAAAACGAATTCGACTCCAGTGAGAGCAGCCTGTTTTGATGGAAGATTGGATATTGTCAAATATTTAACAGATCATTCTGCAGATATTCATATTGCAAACAAGCACAATAATACATGCTTGATGATTGCTGCTTACAAAGGACACTTAGATATTGTGAGTAACAATGTTTTTTTCTTTTCCCAATAAAATACAGTAGCAAATTACTATGGAGTGAAATTAAAATGTATATTTTGGTTTGATTGACAGGTAAGCTTTTTATTAGAAAATGGAGCGGACCCTAATGAACAAGCACAATTTGGTGAAACAGCATTACACTTTGCTTCTGAATGTGGTCATTGTAATATAGTTAAAGAACTTCTCAAGCATGGTTCAAAAATGTCAAAAAATGCAAAAAATATGACTCCCTTATTGGGAGCTGCTGAGAGATCAAGAGCAGATGTTGTGGAATATCTTATCGAACACGAAGATTTACCTAAGGAAGACGTGATAGAAGCTTATGAACTACTTGGTGCTTCGTTTGCCAATGACAAAGACCATTACTGCCTTCAAAAAGCTTATACATATTTACACAAAGCTATGACTTACAGGTATGAACTTCATTGAATATTTTAATTACTCATGACATTATTAGCATATGCAATATTTTATTTTGCATAATATTTAAATTATTAAATTATAGGTATAGCGATCCAGACAATATTATTAAAAAAATACCCAATGAACCCATTGCTGCTTACGAAAATTGGCGAGAGTCAGAGACTTTAGAAAAACTAGAAAGTATTAGAAATAGTAATAACTCAATTCATATGGAATCTCTTGCAATAAGAGAAAGAATTTTAGGTTTGTAAAATTGTTTCAAAAATTTTAAATTTAAATGCCTAACAGAAATTGAATTTTAATTAAACAGACAATTTGTTATCCATGAATTTTTTTTTCCAATGAAATATTCATTTGGTTTTAATATAGTATTTTACCAAATTATATTTTATCATTATGAATAGTAATTTTAATTACAGGATGTCAAAATCCAGATGTGCCACAACCTGTGATTTATAGAGGAGCAATTTTTGCAGACAATGCAAGGTTTGACAGATGTATTGATCTGTGGTTACATGCTTTAAATCTTCGACAAGTGAATGATATGTTGATTTCGAAAGACCTTTTGAGGTTTGCTCAAGTAAGTTTCAAGAAAGTTTATAATCTAATATCAAGTAAAATAACTAAGTTAAGCGTGAAAACATATTTGTTATTGTACATTAATGGCATCGTAATATTTCTCTGGCTAGGTATTCTCACAAATGATTCACGTTGGTATTGAATTAAAATTCATACAAGTATTAAACGTTCTGGAAGTAAGTGTTATTGAACTTTCAAGGAATAAAAGCAAGTTACTGGAACCCGATGTAAAAGAGAATAATGATCGTTCATTCATTGTTAGTATAAAATTGTTGAGGTTTGATCTAATAAACACAAATCATAAGATTAAATTAACTTAATAATTTTTATAGGATGAAATCGAGTCAAATTTGACTATTACACTTTACATTCTAACAATATTAACTAAATTATTAGCAATCAATGAGAAAGCCCATGACAAAGTGGAAGTTAAAAAAGCTCATCATTTAGTTCATAAATTGTGTGCTCTCAAATTGTCTTTGAAAGATGGCCAAACTCTATTACATCTAGCAGTCAATGCAGATACACCTGTTGATGACTTTCATACAAATGATGTTTGCAAGTAAGTCGATCCAAATGCAACTATTAATGTTAAGATTATGCAATGAAGAAGGATATGCATTAATTCATATTTTCTGCAGGTTCCCTTGTGGAGCAACAGCGAAATTACTTATACAATGTGGGGCTGATGTTAATGCCATGGACAATGAGAGAAATACACCTCTCCACATCATTGTACAATACGAAAAACCTATAAGTGATTTCATGACGCTGCACTCAATCATTCTAGACCTTGTTGAGGCTGGTGCTCACATGGACACTGTGAATAGTGAGGGTAAAACTCCATTTGATGCAGCCACTACTGGTAATTGTATTGCTTTTTTTATCTACAGTCAGAATCTTTGTACAAGTATTTGGCACTATATTGTTCAAAATTTTGATCATCTCAGGTGTTGCAGAGATTATTCTTCGAACACAAACAAAGCTATCTTTGAAGTGCATGGCGGCGAAAGCTGTGAAAGCATATAATCTCTCATACTGTGGTAATGTTCCTCACTCTTTAGAAAGTTTTATTGAACTACATGGTCCTGGATTGAATCAGGGGTGACATCTTTCTGCTACTGAACTACCTAAATTCGGAAAAAAACTTTCATGAATAAATATTCCTTGTTGAAGAAGAAAGCCAGCAAAGACTAAGAACACATTGTAGATAGACATTTTTGTAAGTAGATAAACTGTAAAATTATTTGTATTGCTGTTAATATATTCAGATATAAGTTTTTTCTAACGACAAAGAATGTAAAATATGTTGTATAATAAAGATTTTATTACGATTTCGAAAATTTTTAGATAAATGTACATCAATATTTTTTATAACAATTAAAATTATGTACCACATACAATTATATATAGAGAAAATCATTTTCATTGAATTGGAGCATGCATATACGCATTCGTACATATTCAAAATTATAAATAATTATTAAATTTTTTTGTACAAACATCTATATAAAGAAATTGTACGCAATTGACTATATAAAAATATAAAACAGATAAATTCGTCGGTACGTCAACACAATAGGAAAAGGAATAGATTTTTGTAAATGTGCTAGAAAGTTCTCTTTGCTTTCAAATTTGATTTTCCACATCCAACATTCAAATATTTTACAATTAGACAGACCTTAGAATTATACGAATAAGAGAATATAATACAAAAATAAGCTAGATTTATGAACAAGTTGATTGTTTTAACGTTAGTCAGGTATAAGAGATGTTTAAACATGATTTTTGAATACAACATTATTCAACACGCTGTTCGCCTTGGCACAGGATATCGAAGAACCAATGCGCTATCGGCCGAAATAATCGGAAGTGTGTTATCGCAATGATGATTCACTAGGTGACTCACGCTGTCGAAAACTCGATCTTTAGTTCTTACCTAAAAAGTAAATGTAAAAATTGACTACATATAATTTTTAAATCAGGACATTTATCATTGGGATCTAATTACATCACTATACTACAATATCAATTAAATAGTTTCTTACCACTCCTTCTGGATCGATGAGTAATAAATGTTTTGGGATTCCGTTATTCATTCCCGTAAGAACGTATTGCCCTGGAGAACCTTGAGATTCTCGAACCAAAAAGTCTCCATCCTAGAAAAATTGATGTATTTTTAAGAATTTCAACGCCTGATAATAATATTAGAAATTAGATTCGATTCGATTTCTTACTCTTGTCAACATAGCTTCAGCTTCGGAACGGCTAACACTTCCATGATACCATATTTCTTGCTTTAATTGTTGCTTCTGTAACTGAGGACTCAATTTATTCATTTCTGATATGGCAGTACTAAATGGTTCTGTAAATATGCAAAGGTACGAATATAAATAATTTTCTACGATTTCTTGTAAAATTAAAAGTAACAAAGTGACTTACGCATATCAAATGCATCAAAAAAAGTAGCATGTTCTCTTCGATTGTCTCGATTGGCTGCGATCACAGTATCATTAACATAATTATGTTCTGGATTAGTGTTGGAAGCTATAGTACCATCTGAACTTAAATCAATCAGATTTCCTGTTTCTGTTGGTAAAAAAAAATTGTGTTTGAAATAATAATAATCTAAAATCAAATGAAATTAAATATAAATTAAACAATTATATTTTTTTATAATAAATAAATCTTAATAGAATGTAATTTTTCCATAAATATTTCAGATTATTTCAATCGTATAATTGAAATTGTATTTTTTTATTCAATAATCAGATAACTCTTGATAAGTTAGAACAGAAAAAATTAAATTAATCTAAAAACTTATTTGGAAAAGATACTCATGTATTGTGCGTAACCGGAAACCCGATTTAATTTTAATGAGAAAATTACCAGGCCACTGCTGTGTTTGTTTCCCGCTTTTTCCAACTGGATCAGGAAGCGGTGTACTTTGTATACTGCTACTACATGCTGCTCCACTACTGATGGAATTTAAATGATGATGTTTTAGATTCGGTAAAGTGTTTGAGCAAGACGGTAGTGGTGGAACAGGAGGTGGTCCTATATCTGGTGGTACCTTTCCTGGTAAATCATTGTAATAATCTCGATCTGCTTCTTTTAAGCCATTCAAGTTGGGACTACAAATAAAACACTCATTTTAATGATAAATAATTTCGAAAATATTGAAATTTATATAAAGAAATGTAAAGAACTCACTGTAAAGAGGATGGCTTTGTGAGAAATTCTTTGAAGCGTAATTCAAAAGCTTGTCCAACAGTAGAAATAACATCTTGTGCTAAGCCACCTCCGCATTCTAGCACATAACAAGCTCTCCAGTCTTGCACATTCTTAGCAACGTATGCTACGAAGTCAAGTATCTCCTGCAATTTGATATTTAATCGTGAATCTTTGTAAAAGTCTAATTCATTGCATATTAGACAAAAAATATTCATGGTACATGCTCAACTTACAGTATCACCTCCAGAAGCAAATGATATTCGTGGCATTTCATGTTTCGCTATTATTTGACCAGTTTCTAGAACTGTTAATGCAAGACTAGTACTGCTGATTGTCAAATTGATATTTGATCCTGCATGATCCATGTTTGGTTTATCAGCAATAGCTCTTAAGACTTTTCTGTCCACCTGAGAGAAGAAGTGATTCGTGAATAGATATAATTATTTACTCAAATAGAATCAGTAAAAATATCCTCACTCTTCTTTTTTTGTCAGCAGATTTTAATCCAGCAGCTTCGCATACTCTATTTATGCACTCTCTGGAGCAATAAATGAAAAATTATTTATGCAGCCATGATTGCAGTCAAAAATATAAATATGCACATGTCAATCAAAAATCACTCACTTAGCAACACATGACCTTGTTTCGAAGTCCAGACTTTTCATTGATGTATATACTTCCAAACATCCAATATACTATAAATTTAAAGGAGTCAAGTCATCTTTTTAGGATAATTTTAGCATTAAATTTGAAGGAGAAACTCACTCTGACTGCATAAGTAATTCCTTCTTTGCTGACAAGATGGTCAGGATGCAGCCAACCTCTAGCAGGTTTGCTTATAAAACTTCCTCCTCCTGCTGCCATTGCTCTATTTACATTACTGATACTATAAACAAACATAATCCTTCATTGATTTCAAACTATTGTTAAGATTGTATGTAGAGTAACTTTCAAAATATTAGTTCATTGTTCATTGTTGGATTACAAAACTAATGGAACAAATTATTCCGAAATAAACTTCCAGTAGTTTATGCATGCTAATACCTCTTACATATCATGATTTTTCAAAAATACTGTATTCTGTGTTGTTTTGTTAACCAAACTTATATATAGTCTGCTGGTAATTTTTCAATTTCAATTCCAACTGTTGATCACACTTATAATTCAATTCGATAATTTAGATATTCATCCATTTCTCGGGAAGTAATTGATACTCTGGGAGAATATAAAGAATCACAATCTATTTTGAGTGCAGATTGAAAGATCCTGCATGAATAAACAAAAATAACGAGACGCGGTATTATATCCTGAAAGATCACGGTATCACACGTTCACAGCCACGTAGAGATATCTTAAGCTAAACGAAAATAAATAAGCTAGAGCCTCGGTACGCCAACTTACCTGTACAAATATTGTAAAAGTATTTGTTCCTTGGGAGGCTGGGGAGTTCCTTGTCAGGAGAAGCATGCGTCATGCTTCCCGAGCAATTTAATTGGAATGCAGTCTTTCCCAATTACGCGTGTCTCTCATCTCTCGAGCTTTGTATAGGCCGTCGAACGTCGGGCGTCAGCGAGTAATGTATCTCTTCCCCGGGGCGTTCATTCCTCGTCGGCAACGATAAGGTATGCCGAAAACATTGCGCGGAAACGACGTCGCCGATGCGCGCCGCGACTGCCAATGGTGTGTGCACTGTGCAGTGTGCACTGTGTGCAGTCCAGTATGCGATGCGGATTGCGGACTGGCAGCAGTGGCAGAGCAGGAGCGGAGAGCCTCTCTGTGCTGCTACTGCGGCTGCAGCTCCAAAACGCAGTTGTGGCGGACACTGACGTCCGCTCGCGCTCCTCGCGCGCGGCCGCTGCAGGCTGTTACTTCGTTCTGTTCTGCTGACATGACATAACCTCGCAGCTATCTCATAAGTCATATACCCCCTGCACGCAACAATATTTTGAGAGACTCCCCTTCTCCTGGAATCGCATTCTCTGCACACTGGATACATTTCCCATGACTAATCCAGGAATGTCCAATCGTCATGGATTAATGCAAATTGACGCCACTTCTCAATTTTACAGCTAGATCAATTGGCAGATGAATTTATCGAATAGCTGGCTAAATAAACAAAAACTTGTTGCTCCGAAATTTTCATTCCTAAAATTTTTTTTTCCATTACAAGCGAAATTGCGATAATTGTGAATAAGTATTGTCTTTTTCAATTCGAATGAAAAAAATTATTTAGCGTTGTAAAGTGACGGAATAATTGGATAGAACGATAAGTAGTAAGTATATATTGAATATACTCTCTAGTAAGCGATAGAAAAATGAAGGAAAAAATGGCTGCCAGTTGAAAAGAGGTCGCTCGTGAAAGTCTGTTTCCATTTTATCGTGTAGATTCTGTATATACAGATATGCCCACTACACATACATCTATATCCATATTGCAAATCTATGTTCTGTACATAGCTCTCCGCGAATTTCTTGAAACATTGGCGAGGGTATACAAGCATATAGGGTGGGAGAGTCAAATAACATTACAAATGAGACGATTGGTTGGTCAGGTTTTGTGGATAGTTTCACATCGGGACTACGCTATGCGTGACTTACTTCAGATTTCAAAAAAGCTCCTTGCCATGTGCATGTTCTTTGAGTTGGGTAATAAACGTATGATATCCCCAGTATTTTACTCTTTCAACCGCCTTTTTTCAACTGCCCGAGTTTATTTTTCATTTTTTCAATTTATCCAATGAAGAGCAATGAAGATTCAGCTCACAATGCAAGGACTACAGTCGGAAAAAGTACGGTTCCCGCAATGATCATATCATTCGAAGTGACTCGACAGAAATTTGGAATGCGACGAGAATTTAATACGACCAGCACAACGAATTCTCATCTTAATAATCTGACGATAATTTGGGGGTCTCGTGTTTATTCAAGAATACTAAGATCAAATTTTTGGTCTAGTCGAAAAACGACGGTGAAACACACATTCCATCGCCGAAGTATAGCCGCATGAAATATATACGACTTGGCTCACCTGTTGCAGGTATCTTAGCACACGAAATAATCGTTGTATAAGCACGAGTTAATAAACTGTTTATCATCAAAGTATATAAGTACATATGCTGCAGTTTGGACATGGACAATTGATATTTTTTTCTTCCAGGGGTTAAAGAGGACAATTGATATGTAGCTGCACGATCGCGGGAAAGAGTGAAAAGCTGATGGAGTTGTTTTATACTGTGGTTATACGACGTACATATTCGAGCTCCGGGATACTTACGCCCTGCGCATATATACATCGCGGCGAAGCGCCACGCGTCGTGGGTAAAGTACGTGTCGCGCGGAGTGGCTGGCCGTGCAAGTGCATCGCGCACGGCTCGAGACTCGAGAGACTCGAGCGCTGAGTCGAGCGGCGGGGAGCAGTGCGGGGAGCCTACGGCCGCGTCCTTTGACTGACACGCTTTTCCATAACCGTACGGACGAGGCCGCGCCGGACTGTGCGAGTGGTTAGCGCAGTGCAGTTAGCGGCGGCCAGCGGCACACGGGCGTCCAGTGTTGTGTTAGCTCGCGCGGGCGGCCCAGCAGCAGCAGCAGCCAGTAGCGGAAGCCGGCTGAGAGAGAGAGAGGGAAGAGAGTAGCCCAGGCGCAGGCCGGCATGCCAAGCCCTCCAGCACCAGCAGCCTAGCCGGCCCTATGCCCGTCCTCCGGTCAGTCTCTCTCTCGCGCGCACCTTCCGTACCTCCCTCCGCTCTCGCGCACGAGCTGCCTCGCGCCGCTGTGCAGGTCTCGCGCGCGCGGCAGTTCCGCGCGCGCCCCGCCAACAGCCAGCCTCTTGTTGTATACTCGAGCCCCTCTTTGAGTTACGCCCGCCGCGCGCGCGTGAGCTCCCCTAATTCGAGCCCATGTCCATGCGCTCACTCTGCCCGTTTTCTCGTGTTGTAGAATTTGGAACGTGTTTTAGTGCTGCGTTGGCGTCGTCCGGTCCACCCCTGCACACTGTCTGAATCAATCGACTGCCAGCATGTCGGACATTGTTTATCCACAAGGGTGCAGACCCGTCACCGATGATCTGGGCCCCGATGAGCTCATAAGGAGGCTCAAGGTATCCATTGCTCTGTTTACTTTTTGCAAGGCGCATTCGCCCCTGCGTTCTCCTCTTGCTCTCTCAATCTACTCATTATGTATTCTCCCTCTCAGACGCTGGCTCATACCCTGCAAGCTATGGGTCAAGACGAAGGAATGTACCAGCAGTACATACCGCTGGCACTGCATCTAGCAGAAGACTGCTTCTTACTGCACCAAAGCAAAGATGTACAACTGCTTATTGCTTGCTGCATTGCTGATGTACTTCGTGTTTACGCTCCTGAGGCTCCATATAAAGATCCCGATCAAGTAAGTGTATGAATTAACAAAGGTATAGCATTGCCATAGTGCATCATATCCTATCGCTAATCTGGCACTGGTTTTATTTGCTTTTCTAATATGAAGATTTCTTCTAACAGTAATTCTGATCTAATTGAATTGCCAATACGACTTGTTTATAATCACTGCTCTCATACGTTCTCATTCAACTTGAAAATTAATTTTTAACTGAAAAGTCCTGATAACTTAAAAGTAGAACCAATTGAATCTTAGCTTATAGTAGTTATCAGACAAAGAATTCAATAAAGACTGCATGGGCTATTCATTTGTAATATTTATTTTATTGATTTCAATTCCAGGTAAAAACCATATTCTTGTTTCTAATAAAGCAATTAGCTGGGCTGAAAGATCCCAAAGACCCTGCTTTCAAGAGATACTTTTATCTTCTTGAAAATTTGGCATATGTTAAATCTTTTAATATGTGTTTCGAGCTTGAAGACTGTCAAGAAATATTCTGTGCATTGTTCTCCTTGATGTTCAAAATTGTCAAGTATGTAACACGTCAATATTACAAATTACTTTCAATCCTAAATCCATTGTTACCAATTGAATTTCCTGTTTTTCAGTGATGAACACTCGGGCAAAGTTAAGAGTTTTATGCTTGATGTGTTATGTCCACTTATCACTGAATCTGACATTGTCAGTAATGAACTACTAGACATTATTCTTATAAATATTGTTGAGCCAAATAAGACTCAGCGAAAAAATGCATATGCATTAGCTAAGGATTTAGTTGTAAAGTGTAGCGACACTTTGGAAACGTATATTCAAGCGGTAAGAAAAATTCACTCAAACATTTTTATATCCATGTTTCTTTTCAACTTATATTGATCTACACACGTTTGCTTATTTTTTTTATTATTGATTATAACAATACATCAATTCTCCACAGTTTTTCAATCATGTACTCATACTGGGAAAAGAAGAAAAGAACTTGCAGATTTGCCACAAAGTATACGATCTAATTTATGAGCTCAATCACATTTGTCCTAGTGTATTGCTCTCCGTCCTGCCCCAGCTTGAGTGCAAACTCAAATCTTCAAATGAACAAGAACGTCTAGGTGCAGTGGCTCTTTTGGCACGCATGTTTTCAGAAAAAGGTTCACAATTGGCAGTGCAGCATCCCCAGCTATGGCGAGCCTTCCTTGGTCGGTTTAATGACATAAGCGTGTCGATCCGAACTAAGTGTGTGCAGTATTCAATGCACTTTTTGTTGAATCATCCGGAACTCAGAAAGGATATTACTGATACATTAAAGATGCGGCAGCACGATGCTGACGAAAACGTGAGGTATGTCATGTGGGCTATTTGTTTATTCTTTAAAGTTTCGCTCACAAAAAAAACGTTTCTCTGATAGAATAAATTTAATTTCAAAGGTATGAAGTTGTAATGGCAATCGTCACAACTGCACGAAAGGACTTTGAAGTAGTGTCAGACAGTGAAGATCTACTTGAGTTTGTCAAAGAAAGAACTCTAGATAAAAAGTTTAAAATAAGAAAGGAAGCTATGTCTGGACTGGCAATGATCTACAAAAAGCATTTGAATGATGCAGATGTGCCACAAGCAACAAAGAAAGCTGTCACATGGATAAAAGATAAAATTTTACACGGGTATTATATGGCTGGTATGGAAGATAGATTACTAGTGGAGAGACTGTTGAACACGTGCTTAGTGCCTTATCAATCACCAGCAGAAGATAGAATGAAGAAGTTGTATCACTTGCTGGGTACAATAGATGATTACGCATCTAAAGCTTTTGTCGAGTTGCAAAAACATCAACTAGCGTAAGTTTATTTTATGTCTCTTGGAACATTCTTTTTGCTTAGTTAAACTCCATCCAGAACATTTTCTTTATTTTTCATAATTATTTACGTTCAAGAACAAATTGTTAAAATGTTAGTCCTTGAGTTAAACTGTGCATTTTGATATAATATTGATTTTGAAATTATTCACTTCATCTTTTCTCCTATCATCAGTTGCTTTATTGATTCTAAAAGCTTGAAATTATGGTAGAGACTTCTGATGATTCAAATTTTTCTTACACTTTGAATAATACCTTACAGTGTAAGAAGAGCTGTTTCTGAATGGATAGAAATGATAAAAAAAAGTGAGACTGGAACAGGCCCAGAATTGTCACAAAAAGTGCTGCAAATATCTCGTTTCCTTCCTGATCCAATGAAAGTACAAGAATTTCTTCAGAAATTCAGTGCACATTTGAAGAAAGATTCTGTTCTACTGCAAGGCATGGAAACTATCTTACAGCCAACAGTTTCATGTAAAGACTGTGCAGAATCGATCAGTATGGTGCTGAAAAAATTGGGCCAGCCAGTCATGACGAATCTTTATTATAACACTATCAAGATGCTATTGGAAAGAATTAGTTCAGTCATGATTGATGAGGAAGCAATTCGAGTAAGTTCAAATTGAATACGTATAAAACTATAAAGCCGCAGTACATTTTTGTAAATATTGTAAAGTCAGAATTATTGTATCACTATGGAAATATGATTATTTCGAAAAAAATATGTAATTATATTCTTTACTTCATACTCTGTAATAAATAATTTCGATCTGTATTTTTAGGTCTTGATAGGATATGTCTTTGATTGCTTAAAAGGTGGAAATGTAATTGAAGAAGTTGGCTTGAACCCAAATAATGCTGGTGAAAAAGGCCTAAGGTTACTGCTGGTAAGTGTTATTAATTAAAGAAAAAATAAGTTTCAACTTTTTGAATATACATTAATTGTTTCATATAATTTCGCAGATGCTGTCATTTGTATTTGCGCCACATTTTTTGCATAACGACATCCTCATGCAACTTTTGCAGTTCCCAGAATTGGATGATGAAATGGTTGCTCCCCTAGTTCTTTCAATATTCACATTTTTAGGAAAATACAAACCACTTTGTGACGTTGACACAGAAATAAATGATCAGTTAGTTCCATTGTGCAAAAATTTTGCAGAATCAGGAACGCCAAAACAAGCTAAACAAGCAATCAGGTGCTTATATGTCAATATGATAAACAGTCATGATGTCATATTCCCAGAACTGATTGAAAAAATTAGAAATCACCTCACACCAACCTCTGATTACTATCGGACAGCTATTGTGGCACTGGGACATATTGCTTACAATCTCCCTGAAAAGTATCAACAAGTAATAAAAAATTTAGTTTCACGAAAGGTTAGTTCCACTAGTTTCAATTCTTTTGCTTAATGTAATCATGACTTGAAATTATTAGTGAAGCAATTTCAATCCTTTTGTTTTCATTATTCTAGATTGTCAAAGAATTGTTAGTGAAAGAAAGTAGTGAACAGCCTCATGAGCACGAAGGAGAATGGTGCAGAGAAGATGAACTGCCTGAAGAAACACGATGTAGGCTTGAGGGTCTCAAGTGCATGGCTAGATGGCTCTTAGGCCTTAAAAATGATGCTCTTTCAGCGCAAAAAACATTCAGAATGTTGAATGCATTTATTTTAAATAAAGGAGATTTACTTCAGCAAGGACGACTGAGCAGAGCTGAAATGAGTTGGCTACGTTTACAGGCTGGTTCTTCCATGCTTAAAATATGTGAACAGAAAGGAGTAGGGGATCAGTATACTGCAGAGCAATTTTACAATTTATCTCAGCTCATGATGGTAAGGAAATTGTTCATTTTGTTCTTTTTTTCTTGCTTGGACAGTAAGGTGCCATAAGTTGACAATATTGAATATTATATAATTTTATTTTTCTCCAGGATGACGTTCTGCAAGTTAGAGAGGCTTTCAGTAATAAATTACACAAAGGTCTCGGTAGAGGAATACCAAACAAATGTTTACCGTTAGATTTTATGGGTTATTATGCCTTAGGTGGTAAAGAACAGAATAAAAAATTAAAACAAGTACTAAAAACTTATATGCAAACAGATATTAATAAAAGAAGGGATTATGTGAAAACGTTATCTTTAGGAACAGTTGAACGAGCTATGGGTAAGATAGAGAGTTTGTATTGAGTTTTAGTTGTGTTTGAAAAATTAATATCTTTTAGATTCTTTTGTTCACGTTTTTTCTTTTTTATTGTAGGTAAACTTCCGCATATTTTACCAGATTATATGTTAGTTTTTGCTGTACCAATACTTGCTCATGATCCCGAATTCACGTCTCACTCATCGGTAGCTCAATTGAAAGTTATTCAACAGTGTTTGTGGTTCATTTTAGAACCGTTGATTACTAAAAACGAATATTACTGTTACGGATTTTACAAAAATCTCATTGAAAGGATGAAGACTCACAAGGATGCATTGAGGCCGGACGACGATGCTATAAATTACGTGAGTAGTTATTTATTTTGAATATTTTGAGAAAATCTGTGGATGAAAAGAATTTTCTTCAAAACCAAGTAAAAAATCGAATGTACAGATTGAGAGCTTGCAAAAAAATGATTGTTACTCTCTTGAAATACAAAAACTTATCATATTTATTGCAGAAATTATGGGCCGTTTGCGATATGGCGATGAATGTTGTTTTCTCAAAAACGACAAACTTTGATATGAAGGATTTTCCAAGTGAAACACGGATACCAACTATGTATTTCAAGAGAGCAGATGAACTCTTAGCAAATACAAAAAATTATCTACCTGCAGAATTGCAAATTAATATGAACAATCCAAAAGGAAAAGGGATGAATCTAAATTCATTGACGAACGAGAGGCCCACACGAAAGACTAAGGTGAAACAAAAGGAGACGGGAATTGGACCAAATGAGACGGATGCTAGGGTAAGTTTCAATTCCATCTTACTTTACCTAAAATTCTGTGGGATGGTGTGAACTCACCAATGAACTAACAAACGGTAGCTTGAGCTCGAAATGGACAGCTTCATTGCAGAACTTGTAATAACATTGTGATTTTACATATTTTTCAAGTGATATATAATTTGCATTTCACTAATGATTGAAAAAAAAATTACGAAAAAAGATAATATCAAAGAAAATAATAATAAGTAAATGTTAATGATCTATTAACCACATATCTACAAACTACAATCAATTCCGCTGGAAAAAAATATTCAAACGCAGTTCATATTTCGAAATGATTTCATGATTTATTGCAATGACAGACACAAAATTAAGACAAATCACGAAATATATGTAGTATATATGCGATTTTGATAATTATTCCGGATGCTCAATTATTCTGACTAGGACATTCTCAGTATACTTCTTTACTTGGAAATTAATCAAAACGATTAATACATCTGAATTGTTTATCACATGATAATATCAAGTTAGCAGAAATTTATGTTCATACTATCTTTGTTAACAGTTTTTTGGGATTGAAATATTTAGTCCTGAGAATGAATAACAAAACTGTTCATTGTCATAATTCTTTTCTCGTAAAGTAATGAACATGGTAAAATAATTTTTACTGAAAATCTAAATGTAATTGAGATTAAAATTTGTTACTGTAGCTGGAATTTTTCCAATCGACAGAGGAAATCGAATTATTTGCTGGCAAATATAATGACTAAAATGACTTTCATAAAAGTTACTTTGAAATGTATCTAAAGTTAGCAAAAAGGCTGGTTAGGTGATTCTCAATTCTTAGAGTTGCTTTGACCCTCTACATCATATCTGCGTTATTTTAGAATGATTAAATCTACCATTTTACGAAAATTTGTTGATTATCAACGATGTGAACTTTAAATACATTTAATCAATAACTTTACCAAACGACATTATTTTAATTGAAAAAAGATTCTATTCTTTGAAATTTTTACTTGAAATTTTTACTTGAAAGTATTTGTTGAATATAAGAATATAAACCCGAAGAACAATTCATTGTTCAGTTTACCCAGTCCCTTGAAATGACGCAAATTTTATATCAAACTTCTGTATAAGTGCTATGAATTTTTTCATGAAAATATTCCATTTTAACTGACAATAAGAACCTCTTGAGCAATCATAACTGTTATTTCAAGCTGCATGTTGGCGAAAAAGGAGGTATTGATGCTCAGGTAACGGCATTAATCAATTGATGTTGTTAATGATGTCATTTTTGTAGTGAATGATGTTGTAACTTGATTGCATGAGTTTAAACAATGTAAGATCGAAATTTACTTAGATATTTTTTCGTTTTAGCCTGCAGAAGCATCTGAAACGAGAATTCACTTACCAGGCTTAGTTGATGAAGTGAGTACGAATGAACAAGTTTCAATTAAAACTAAATCTTCGATAGCATTCTGAAATCAAGTCGATTTCTATCAAAGAATTCAATTCATAATTGCTTGATCTCAATAAACTTAATTCCAATTCCATGCTTACTGAAAAAGACAGCGAACACTTGAATCAATTTTCGATCTATTGCTAAATTTGTAATTCCGCCACTATTGTTTGACTATCCATGTAATTTTTCTCAATATTCATCTCTCTTCATTTGCTCAAATTATTTACTCATCATCTCAAAAATATCAGCAAAATTTTACAAAAGTAACGTGCTACATGAAAAAATGACTTTCTTTATTTTTTTCCCGCGTTATTGCATATACTCATTTTATTTGAAATGCCCTTCGGTATTGAGAGTAAAACTAATTGTTTCGATCGTAGAAGTTTCGATCGGCCTTCTACGATCAAAGCAATCAGTTATTCTCACATATACTGATATTTTTTATACAGTAATCATAAGAATCGATAGAATCTTTCTAAAAAAAACTCACAATAAACAATTTGATCAATATTTACCATACATACTCTTATACATTACATGAATATTAACAAAAAAAAACATTTTCTAGGATGAAGAACCACCGGAGAAGAGACGTAAAGATATGGATAAAAATTCTAAATAATTGTGTAAATGGTCTGTTCAAAGTAACAGAATTTTTGAACAAGTGAGTGAAGATAAGTGAAAAACGAAAAGGTGTGATACTGTTTTTCAAAAGACATATTGTGGAAATTTCACAAAGTAGAAACAGATTATTTTCGTTATATTCGCAACAACTAATGATATATTCAAGTGATTCGCGAACTTCTAGAGGGTGGAAGAAAGAAATTTTAGCAAGTAAGATTGTAGCGATCACATGATTATAACGAGATAAATCGACACAAGTCCGAGTACTTTGAATGCGGAAGTAAAGTAATTGAAGCTGCCAAAGATCTGAACTCGAGAGAGATTGAAAGGCGCTTCAAATTATCTGTATAAAAAAAGGTTACTTGGCATTAATTATCTTTCACATATAAATATATATATATATATACTTGGTAATACATTTGAGTTGCATCGCGTGGAGGATTTTTATAATGGAACTCTTATTAACCTGGTTGATAATTGTCACTCCATAATTCAGTGAACCATTTCTAAGTCCACTTTGTGACTTTAGTTGCGTGATAATTCTACCATTATCGTGATTTCAATCAATCAATACAACTAAATATCATTTATTGTGAAAAAGGTAATCTCAAAAATTTATTAAATCCCAATGCAGTCTTGCATCCTTATATGTATTGTATCCTTATAAAGAGAAAAATTAGTAACAGATGATGGTTTCCATATTATTTTAAATTCAATCAATAAATTCAATAACACGAAATAAATCTAACATATTTCTTTGATTCAACCAGGTGGCTATAGGAGTATCATATAATTCGAGATTTGCGCATGTAAAATTGTATTCCTATACATATTCATCTGATGTCCTCTGTGTCATTCGATGTAAAATGCGTCTAAAAGATACAAAGTTTTATCAAAATTATAAATTCTTTACTTTTCTCAATAATTTACAAGCACCTTATTATTAATTTATCAACAGAGAATTATATTGATCTAATGTCTAATTTACATCTTTTGGGGTATCTGGAGTGAATCTATTGGAAAAAAAGCATGGAAAATGATACAAAGAAATCAGATGTATAGATTCTTAGAACTGTATATTTTGAAAACATGAAATAATTTCACTCTGGTAATCCAAAACTAAATGTTTCTGATAATTTTTTACAAGCATTAATAAGAAATAGTATATCATTTTTGCAACATATTGCTTTCCGTACGAGAGCGTATTTTTTAGTTTGAATTATTATGTCTCA
This sequence comes from Aphelinus atriplicis, assembly GCA_020882685.1. Taxonomy (NCBI): domain Eukaryota; kingdom Metazoa; phylum Arthropoda; class Insecta; order Hymenoptera; family Aphelinidae; genus Aphelinus; species Aphelinus atriplicis. Next base: position 74,877,024 of record CM037073.1, read on the forward strand.
TGTTAATATTAAACAAGTAAAAGTTCAACTTGGCTGTCGAACGACATGTAATGGATTGTCTATTTATTATAATATGTGTAAATGCATTATTCATTTGATTTTTTCTTAATTGTTACGTTCTCAAAAATGAAAGAATGTTAACCGAGATCGTCTAATTATTTAATGATCTATCATGTTTCATATTACTCATACAATGTAAAATCATTCTTGCTGTTCGATGGCCGAATTAGAAGTATTATTATTAAATAGCGTACATTTTCATCATGTTGACTCCAATATAGTTTCAATATAATTTTTTTCCGTTAACCTTTTGTAAAAAAATCGGATTATAAACGGACATGTCTTTATAATATATCTTAAGCTCATTCATTGAGTTAGCTAGAAAAGTGAACTTTTTTTTTAATTTAAATCTATGTGCGGGCCTAGTTCTTATACATTTCTTTCGTGGTATCAACATTATTATTATCACAGTAGTTAATATTGTGTGTTTGAGTGAGTAAGCGATTTGTAATAAAGTATGTAAGCCCTGTGTAAGAAAGTTGTGAATGATGTCGATCGGTTGAAATTATTATATAAATATAATTATTATACACAAAAAAATTGCGTTCCTTGCAAAAAACTTACTTTCCTTTCACTGGAACCCCAGTACTGTGCTTTTAGTGATTATCTTGAGCTGCATTCCTCCGATTTCTATTCTCATTTTATTTGTTCAAGAATATAGTAGTTGCTTATGGATTCAATTATTGATTCATCAGCAATATTTCTATCATAGTGAGTATTTTTATTTTATTTATTTTTTCGTAAAAAATAGTCCACGTCATACAGGAATATGATCATAATATTTCACTTATATGAAAATAGAATAATCCAAAACTTTTCGGGGTTTATAATTAAATCTGAGAACATCAAGCATACCGATGTTTTTGTGCACTGGCAGTATTCAACATTTTCTGAAGTTATTGATTCACTAAATTAGTATTATCTGCATAACGACAACTTAAGTATTGTGTAAATTCACGAATGATTGAAATAAAGTTTTCAATCTTAAGGAGCCTTCAAATTTCATCATTCCATTTTACTTGATACAAAAGAATTCAATCGACACCAGATAAATTTAATTAAATAAAACTTTAATAAACTTTTATTTTCGATTTTATAATACATAAATTATTCAATAAACCCACAGAGAACTATCGTTTCTTGAAGGATTTCTTCTGACCAGGTTTCGCCCCACCTTTTTGGCCTGGTTTCGATTTATTGAAGAACTTCTGCTTCTTTTTATCATTAGCTCTATAAAATATAAAGGTAATTCATTCGACATGTAGAATTCAAAAAATAAATGGGATGTTTTTAAATTCCACGGTTATACTCACTCATATCGCATTTTCTTCACACCTTTCCTGCTTACATCCGTTAGATCATTAGAGAAAGAAGACATCTTGCGTTTATTCGGTCCTGAATTTATGAAATTAATATAAAATGTTGTAGCATTAACACAATTTGATATAAAATTAAAAATATCATGTTTAACTCAGAGTCAAATGCATAAAACGTACCCTTCCGTTGCACATTAACTCGTTCTGAATCATCTACAATCGTCCTGATTTTCTTAAGTTTATTATTCTTTTTAGCTAACCTCGCTTGATATGCTGCAACTTTATTCAGTTCTTTCATAGCTCTTTCTTCAGCTGGATCAAGCTTTGGTACTTTCTTTTTAGGTTTTTTTGTTTTCTCGTCAACAATATTCAGTGCTTTTTTCTCTTTTTCATTTTTCTCTTTTGGATCTTTTGTTTGTTTTTCAGTTAATGATAATTTCGCTGAAAGAAAGTGAATAAGAACAGAATCAATTTTTTTTGCTAAGATTGTAGCCACTAACTTCAAGATAGATAAGGAAACTTTTGTACAGAAATCAAAAACAAAGATCTAATTCTACAAGCCAGTTTCTACAATACCTTTCTCGCTTTGTCTCTCTTTCTTAGTCTGGAACCAACCCCGATCATCTTTAGAATCTTCATCCTTTAATAATTTCTCAGCCCTGTTAGCTTGATTCTCTATCTTAGCAATTTCTCGCTCTTGTCGCTCTTCCTCAAGAATCTGTTCGATGTCACTCTCAAGTGACTTTAGCTTTTTGTTATATTTTTCAATAATATCCGGTGGAATCATTCGATGTTTGACAGGATTTTTCGCGTGTTTTATTACGTCTTTGACCAGCAATCGTTCTTGTTCACCAGCCAACGATACAGAAACACCACCTCGACCAGCTCTCGCAGTTCGGCCCACTCTTAATGATGGAATAATTCAATCATGATGAAATCAATCAAATTAAATCATCTTCATAAAATTATTCTACTCAATAGTGACAAATGATATCAAAGAACACAATGGTGATAAATTTACTGGTACAAAAATAATAATTAGTCACATGAATAATTCTACAGCATTTTTTTTACCTATGAATGTAATGTTGCAATGTAGCTGGCATCAAAAAGTTAATCACAGTTTTTACTCCGCTGATGTCCAAACCTCTTGCAGCCACGTCAGTTGCTAATAATACGTCAATTTCTTCGTCTTTAAATTTCCTCAAATTTTCTAAACGTTGGGGTTGAGATAAATTCCCATGAAGTTCTCCTACCTGTAAGAAAGTAATTATTTATATTATTGCATAATTATATGAAAATATCGATGTTGTTTGAATCACTATTAGAAAATATTGAGTACTAACTTTTACGCCTAATAAACCTAACAATATATGTAATCTATGAGCTTGCATCTTAGTCTGTACAAAAATCATCACGTGGTCATGGAAAGTTCGGCATATCAGAGCAGCTAATATAGCTTCTCGATCCCCTTCTCTTTCTTTCCGGATCCTATGGTAATTAATTGGTGAAATAATCATGAAAAATATCTATCAATTCAAACCAGTCAACATACCTTATAAACTCTTGTCGCAAATTGAATGCAACATCTTGATTACTATCAACAAAAACCCTGACAGGCTTATCTAGTGATACAGCAGCTAATTCTTTGACTTCTTCAGTCATTGTAGCAGAAAATAAAATTGTTTGACGTGTTCTTGAACATTGCCGCACAATATGTTTCATTTGTTCAGCAAAGTATTCATCCAGCATTCTAAAAATAAAGTAGTATGAAATAAATACTTTCAGTGGAAGTATGAAGCCGATTATGTATTCCAGGAACTGATTTTTTTTCTCTAAAAACTTTTTCCCGAATGACTTACCTGTCTGCTTCATCAAGGATTAAAACTTCAATGGTGTCCAGAGAAAATGTTGGCGTATTTGTTAAATGATCAATCAAACGTCCTGGTGTTGCTATTACTATGTCTGGATTTTTCCTAAGTATGCTTTCCTGCAACATAACAAACAATCTTTTGGAACTTATTCCAAAAAAAAATAATTTCAAAATTCTATATTGCCATGCTTTTTTTTTACCTGAATTTTGACATCTAAGCCACCAACTGAAAGTCCAACTTCAATTGTTGTGAACTGACACAGTTGTTTAGTTACTTGATAAACTTGCACTCCTAACTCTCTTGTTGGCACCAGAACTAAAACCCGTGTTACTGCACCTCCTTCAGCAGGTTTGTATAGTAATCTCTCTAAGGTAGGCAGCATGTAAGCTGCAGTTTTTCCAGTACCAGTTGCTGCACAACCACATATATCTCGACCCATCAAAGCTACTGGAATAGTTGCAGCTTGGATAGGAGTTGGATTAACAAAATTCATTGAAGTAACAGCCTAAAAAAAAATTGTCAAGTAAGATTGACATTAAAATTTTTGTTATAATCTTTAAAAAATACCTACCTTTAACAATGGTCTTGACAAGTTCATTTGATAAAAAGTGGCTAATGTATCATAACCGGAACACTCTTCAAAATCAATTGTTTCTTCATCCTCAGTTTTAGCTGCCTTTTCTTTTTTTACCTTCTTTAACTTCGTTTTTATTGCATCTAAAGAATATTATTAGAATGAAATCTCGTTGTTACATTTATTTGGATATTCAACGAGTTAGATGACTAGTATTTTCAGAAATATGTTGAGTCAAAAATAAATTTTGATTTTTGAAAAAACAAACCTTTTTTAAGATCTTCTTCTGAAACAAATAGATCTATTTCTCCTGCAGTTTCTTCTTCTAGTTTAATAGGGTCATCAGCAGAACCATTCTACGATAAAATAAAATTTTCTGGATGAAGTTTTCAGTTGATAAGATACTAAGTACTTTAAAAAACTGAAAAATGTACCTGCTCGTTATGGGGTTTTCTATACTTCTTAATTTTATCATCAAGCTTTGTTTTAACTTTCCGTTTGATGTATTTACTCAAATCATTCCAAGTATCTTGATTATACTCTTCGATGCTGCTGATGAATTGGAAATCATCTCCATCATCCACATTATTAAGTTTTTTATCTTTCTTCTTTTTTTCTTTTCTCCGAGGTTGGAACTGCATAGAGGAACATTGAAAAGAACAGCAAATATAAGAGTTCAATTTAATCAGCTTCCAAATTTTACATTTACAATTAGAAAGTTAAAATTTACTCACATCATCTTCTTCATCAGAGGGTTCTGACAAATCTGGAACTTCTTCGTCATCTTCGATCGTCTTTATTAAGTCTGCCATATTCTCAAATCTTGCAAAATAAATTTAATAACAAAAATACAGACGAAACGGTCTCACAGGTATTCCCATTTTCCCATTTCAAAATAAAGGTTAGGAATTCAGGATCAACAAAACCCACGTGTGGTTCGAATCGAATCGTTCTCTAATTGTTAACCTATCGATAATCGAATGACCGATTCGATACTTCTCGAGAACGGAAACGCGCGCGACAAAATTTGGCGGGAACTGCAGAAGCGATCTCTTTCAGTTTTGTTGTATTCGGCATAACCTTCAGTTTCATATGAGAGATTCAAGTTTTAGACTGGTTGTTTGTCTCGAAAAAATAAAATGGGAATTCTAGGCCTCTCGAAATTGATAGCAGATATTGCTCCTGAAGCAATAAAAGAGCTGGAGCTAAAACATCTCTTTGGTAAGTAAAATAATACAACTCTGAATTATTATCAGAACGAACGTGTTCGAGCCGTTATTTTTTTACAGGTCGAAAAATTGCAGTCGATGCTTCTATGTGTTTATATCAATTTTTGATTGCTGTGCGATCAGAAGGAGCACAATTGACTTCGGTAGATGGTGAAACAACAAGGTATACAAGTAGGCTGTTTGCATTATGTATATGTTCTCATATTCGATTTATGTTCATGCAAATTATTGATACCAAATTATTATTTCTAGTCATCTGATGGGAACCTTTTATCGAACAATAAGACTTGTTGAGAATGGTATAAAACCAGTATATGTTTTTGATGGCAAACCACCGACTATGAAAGGTGGAGAGTTGGCAAAACGCGCAGAAAGAAGAGAAGAGGCCCAAAAACAATTACAAGCAGCTGAAGAAGCTGGTAATTTTATAATTTCTTTATTTGAAATATAAGTCTACATCATCATGAAATTTATTGTATCCAAATGATGTGTTTCTTACTGATCTTATTGTCTTGAAACGGTATAAAATAATAGACACAATTTCAATTGTAGGTAATACCGAGGATGTTGATAAATTCAATAGGAGATTAGTAAAAGTAACTAAACAACATGCAGAAGAAGCAAAACAACTTTTAACCCTAATGGGCATTCCATATGTTGATGTAAATATATGATACTTTTTTAATGAAAATATCTATTGTGTGTACCTACATTTGAACATTTATTGACGAAATTGAAAAATGTTAAAGGCTCCCTGTGAAGCTGAAGCTCAATGTGCATCAATGGTTAAATCTGGTAAAGTTTATGCAACAGCTACAGAAGATATGGATGCTCTTACTTTTGGATGTAATGTTTTGTTGCGACGATTGACATTCAGTGAGGCGCGAAAAATGCCCATTCAAGAAATCCAGTATGACAAAGTATTGAATGGATTAGGACTAACCAAAGATGAGGTAATTTTTCTTGAACGATCCATGAAGTTTGGCTCAAAGATACTCTATATTTACATATATTATACTTATTTTTTTAAACAATTACAGTTCATAGATCTTTGCATCATGTTGGGCTGTGATTATACACAAAGTATAAAAGGAGTAGGACCTAAAAGAGCAATAGACTTGATAAAAAATCATAAATCTCTAGAGAAAATTTTGGAAAATCTTGATACCAAAAAATTTCCAGTTCCTGAAGATTGGAATTATAAAGAAGCTAGAATGCTATTTATTGAACCAGAAGTAAAAGATCCAGAAGAAATTGATGTAAGCCATAATTCTACTATTACCATGAAAACTAAAAAAAATTACATTTGAAAATATGTATAATTATAGTAATATTTATAATTATATTATTATAATATTATATTATAATTATAATAATAGAATAATAAGTTGATAATTATGTATGCCTTTTTTCAGTTGAAATGGAATGATCCAGATGAGGATGGATTGGTGAAGTTTTTATGTGGAGATAAACAGTTCAATGAAGACAGAGTGAGAAATGGAGCTAAAAAATTATTGAAAGCTAGGCATACAGGAACTCAAGGAAGAATAGATTCATTTTTCAAAATCATGCCAAGCAATAATCCAACTCCACAAAAAAGAAAGGTTAACACCCATAGAATACAATGTCAAATCACAATTTATTAGAGCATATCCAAAAGTGTTCACTTTTCTCAATTCATAATTTTTTCTTCGTTCTTATTTTTAGGCTGATGATAAGAAAACTCCTAACAAGAAAGCCAAAACTGCTGGAGGTGGAAGAGGGCGAAAACCAAAATAATTTGAAATTCAGAAATCACTGTAAGTGGATTAAATTATTGCTTGAGTTTGTATTCAATGTAATTATTTTTAGTAATCATGTCTCGAATACGTTTTAAATGAATTTAATCTAAGATTTTGTATATTTTTGTATAATCAAGCAAACTTTTGTAAGATAAATGGCAGGAAAGTATTTGACTGTCAACTCATTTCACGTAATCAGATTTATTTTCTTAAATATAGTTAACAATCACATAAAAATTCAACAGTATTACATAAATTATTTTGTATATAATTGTTATCGTATTACAAATAACAATAGTACCTAAAACAGATTTGACCTGAGTAAAATTATGATATTCATATTTGTATTTAATTTTCCAGTATAAAAAATTTCTATATATCAGTCTAGTTTTTATAAAAATCTTTCACTTGAATAGAATCAGTCTTTGCTTATAGTCAGCACAACTATAAAGACTGGGTTTAAGAGAAAATAAAAGTACTTTATCAACAGATCAACAATAACATAACAAAATATACATCAATTTAAAATATTAATATATAAATACTTATCACTTCGAGGTTTATTGTATATGGTTAGTACATGATATTGTACATGATTCGTGCGATTTCATGTGCGAAATTCATTACTTGAAAACACTAATTATTACATATGTACATTTTGTTATTTCACGTTGTTACTATTAATATTAATCTAGATGCAAAATAAGTAACATTTTTATGATGATACGTTCTACGCGCGACTTACAAAACTAACTATAAATTTAATTGGCATAGAGAACTGTCATTGGAATTTCAGAACAGTACTCCCAATTGCATTAGAATCCATCACATGAGAAAAAGCTTCATCAATGCAATGAGGGGTATAAACTCTATCTAAAATAGGCTGTAGCTGATCTGCATCAGCTAATTCTTGCAATGATTGCAAGTAGGCAGTGTTTATTTTTGCACCTTCTTTCCATTGGTTTGTATTAGCACCAAATATGTACTGAAAAAATTCAAGAATGCAATCGTTCATAGACATGAATATTTTCCATTAAAATTCATCTTGAGCTGATGAAAAATTAGTACAGTAAAAGTAGGGTTGAAAACTTTACCTGGACTAATAATCTTACTCGTATACAACCAGAAAATAAGCTCCCACTAATATATCCTAATGAATCTGATACTAATTGTTCAGGTGCTGTTGACACATAAGATCCAAAAGGTAATAAATATTTTTTCAAAATCCTCTCGTCAATTGGTTGTCCACCAGTATAAAAGATAGCATCATATCTAATTTAAAAATAAGAACAGAATGAAGTACATTAATAATTTACCCTGATTGCTGTTAAGTGGGAAAAAATTGGAAAAATTTTTACTTATCACGAAGTTCTAGCTCTTTAAAAATATCTGATTCATTGAATAGAATTATTTCATCTGCTCCTAAATTTTTTAACACTAGTGCAGCTTGAGGCCTGCAGATAGTAACAATATGACCTCCCCAAAGTTTTATTAATTGTATCAAAATACAACCTACAGGTGTACTTCCTCCATAGATCAGAATTCTGTTAAAATCATAATCAGTTTCATCATGGGTGATGAATTCAGAAGATCTTTATAAAATGGATATAGTTATTAAATTGTACCTTTTGCCATGAGCATCTCCTTCTTTGATAACCGAACCATTTATTAATGCATCCCAAGCTATACAGCCACTGTAGGGTAAACTAGCAGATGCTTCAAATGGTAGAAGTCTTGGCATTTTAGCAACTCTATTTTCTGGTACAACAATATATTCTGCCATTGTTCCAATTGACCATGATGGAACAGCCAGAAAAACTTTGTCTCCAATATCAAAATCAATGACACTGTGACCAATATCAACAACTATTCCAGCACAATCTCTTCCCAAGATAACAGGTAAATCTTTGTATTTCTATAATGAATCATTACATAAATTGTTTTAATGACTTTTACTTAGAAAAATGTTGAATGGCAAATTCTGCATGTATATATTTGGTTCGCATATACAGTTGTTCAATTAGTTCAACTTACTCCAGAGTTCAATAACCTTCTATAAGCTCGCGAATAACCAGAACATATTTTGATATCTACTTCATGAATAGATGCTGCCTTCACTTGAATTAAAAGTTCATTAGATTTTTGTATTGCTGGCATTTCAGCATCTTCAATTAAGGAAACACCCTAAAATTTTTTTTTCATTCAAATTAGACTTTTCACATTTTTATTATCAATACTTAAGATGAGTATTATATTTACTTCAATGCCCAAATAGTGATGACAAACAATTGCTTTCATATGGTGTAAATGCCGCTGAGTATACCAATTTATAGCTACTGAATATCCTATTAAACTTCCAACTAGTATACCAGTAACAAAATAAAAGAACTCTCGTTTTGTCACTGAAAATTATATTATAATAAGTATTATTATTCTCTTAAAAAGAACATAAATTTAACTGTGAGTAATTAATTAATACCTTCAAGTGTCAATAAACTTCCAAGTTGATCAAAAGCATACCCTGGATTGAAACTAATTGTTGATAAGTGGTTATTTAATATATTAACTTGTTTTTGAAGCCAAAACAAAATATGTTCGAAAAATTCTTTGATTTCATGTCCATGTAATTCATTTCCAATATCTTGAAGAAGTCGTTGACCTTGTGATACCCATGTTCTCAGCAACTGTTGACCTTGTTGGGCAGTTACTGAAGTTTGGATCTGTCAATCATGAAAGTTCATTGTTCATATTGAAACTCAATCTTTTTGTAAAGATTTTTTTCAAATTACTTCTCATAGTTTCAAGTCATACGAATAAACAGAACAGAAAACATAATGAATAGGCTGAATCACATTGAAGCAATGAGAGCCAAATAGATGGCAGAGACCTAAGACAAGGAAAGTTGGAATGGTTCCCAATCTCAGTGATCAAGGTCAATGATTTTGACTGACCTCTGATTCAACTATAATTAACTGATCAACAGTAGAGAATAAACAAGCTTGGATGTTATTGGGGCTTACAATAAAAGAAAAGAAGCAAAATCTAACACCAGCTGTCATTCGTCAATAGCTTACCTGGAGTGCTTCAAACTGATTAGACAGTCGGAATAAAACTTCATCCATGGTTGCATCCAACAATCGTATTTTCGTTTCGTTCAAAGTCAGGACATCAGACGAAGTGTCATGCTGCTGATGCAGTAGTTTTCCTTCGAATCGCTACCACGCACTTTTTCCCCACGTGGATTCGACGTCGATAGGTACAGTGCGCGGCTCGGCGAATCTCGCAAGTACTCACACACGGTTTAGTGCGTGCGTTTATAAATAAACGATTAGCGCATTCGCTCCTGCTGCTGCACCCTCGGAATAGACGCCGCATTTGATGCTTCTGCCCGCGCAAGTGACATTTTCGGTTTCGGCGGGCGGAGGAGGATGTTCGGGATGTTGAACAAGAATCGCGGACACTTGGATACGACGGCTGTGTGCGGCGGGTCTGCAGGTCGGAGGATCGGGATGGGGGGGAGGTAGCGAATGCAACAGAACTGTTTCTTTCCTTTTCAGCTCATCGTAAGCAATCGTATAAGTAGATTCGCCATGTTGTCTGATGCTGCATGGGGGTTAAGTTATGCACGCACGCCACATTTTGCTGCTCCGAAATCGATGATCGAGACTTGTTTTGATCTTTCACCTAGCGGCCGCACACGCGTGACGTAACAGGTTTAAAAATCTGTCGGTGTCGTCACGTGGGGCCCGGGTCACGTGATACTCCCTGTACGCAGGGGCATTTTCTTGCTAAAGTAATTTTTTTTTGGACTCATGCATGGCACTGCACTGCAGCAGCCGCTGGCAGCCGCGCGCCGCGACTGGAATTTCTATTATAGGTTATATTCGAGTAGCAGATCTCGAGCGTCGTAACCATAGTAACGCGGGGATCCCGCGCACCACCGCGCACCAGTTCAGGTTCACCATCACGCTCGGGTGGATGCACATGCACAGTGTTTTCGCATCATCTTCATCACTGTTATTCTTGAAAAATTCGAATTTCGATGCCTAGGTTGTTCAAGTATAGGCAGAAAGAAATGTTCAAATTTCTCATTCTTTACTTCATCTTTATCTCAACTAGGAGTATACATTGTGAATTGGATGATTTTGATATAAATGGATACATAGCTTACTGTCCTTGCATGGGTTTGTATTTATCTTTTCATTTATCATTCTTTCACTCAATTTGATTTTCCATTGGATAAAGTTTATATTTTTTCATTCTTGTAGGCCGCTTTGGAAACCAAGCAGACCATTTCTTAGGTGCCTTAGGATTTGCTAAAGCATTGAATCGAACATTGATTCTACCACCATGGGTTGAATATAGAACTGGAGAAGTTAAATCTGTAAGTCATTGCATCTAATTGAATGAGCTAATTCTGCAATCTACATTTTTTGATCACAAAATGTTGATCATGTTTCTGATTTGAATTCTCAAATTAAATCTTTTTCTAGCTGCAAATCCCTTTTGATACTTACTTCAATGTATCTAAAGTACAAAACTGTCATAAAGCAATTCTGATGGAAGATTTTATGAGAGACATCGCACCATCTCATTGGCCTCCATCGGAGAGAATAGGTAACAACATTGCTATGAACTTTCAATTAATTTTCTTTGATTTACTCTTGTTATTCATTTGTAACTTTTTTCCCAGCATTTTGCTATACAGCTCGTGGAAAAACTGACTCCTGTAATCCCAAAGATGGAAATCCATTTGGACCTTTCTGGGATACATTCAATGTTGATTTTGTAGATTCTGAATTTTATGGACCTCTTCACTATGATGTCCATCACACTGATATGGCATTTCAATGGCGAGCAAAGTATACTTCTGCTAATTGGCCAGTACTAGCATTTACAGGAGCACCAGCCAGTTTTCCAGTTCAATTAGAAAATAAACAATTACAAAAGTGTTTTGTTTGGAATGATGAATATGAAGCTAAAGCAAAATCGTTCATTAAAAATACTCTCCCACCAGGACAATTTGTAGGAATTCATTTGCGAAATGGTGTAGATTGGGTAAGTAAGAAAATAACTCAATATTCTATCTTCTAAACGTGACAAAAGTTTTAAAAATAAATTAAATTGTAGGTTAGAGCTTGTGAATTTATTTCAAGCTCTCCAAATCTATTTGCTGCTCCACAATGTTTAGGCTACAGAAATGAAAGAGGTAAAGCAACATCATCTATGTGCCTACCCTCTTTTGAAATAATACTACGTCACTTGAAGAGAGTTATTCGAAATAACAAAGATGTTAAGTCCGTATTTGTTGCTTCTGACCATAATTACATGATTCCAGAATTAACAAAAGCATTGGAAAGAATGGAGGTTAGTAAAAAAGTTTTATTAAAAATTGTCAAAGATAGTGGGAATTATTCAGAAAACAATTTACTGTTACAGATCAAAGTCTACAGGCAAGAAAAGAGTGCTTCTCCCCATTTAGACTTAGCCATTCTGGGCCGGGCACATTATTTTATTGGAAATTGCATTTCCTCTTTTTCATCTTTTGTTGCTAGAGAAAGAGAAGTCAAAGGATATCCAACATACTTTTGGGCTTTTCCACCAGAAAAAAGTACTTCGACTCCTGTGACACATGAAGAACTCTAAGATATTTGGAATGATTGTATGGAATGTGATATTAGGTACTTTTCCATGACTGTGATAATGTTTTTATACTTAAATGCCTTTTGAGGCTTCATATATAGAATGAGCACAACTTTGATGTGTAGATTATGAATGGGTTGAACAAATTTGAAATGCAGATAGTTTTTATAAAACTTTTATAGAAATTCTTTAAAACTTTTCCATAAAAAATATATAAAAGATTTTACATCATAACATTTAAAATATTCTCCATTACCATACAAAAGATATAAGAAATATCACATTAAGCTTTTGCAAGCTTTATCATATCGCGCAAAGACTGCTTTAGCATATTAGCAAAATCACTAGTCGAAGTATCAGTACATGAATTAAAAGAAGAACAAGCAAAAAATATATCGTCAGATCGTGGATTATAACAGCATCCATATCCTTCAGGAACGACAGGTCCATAACACATAAAAGATGGCGTTTTATAAGCAACTTGACTAGATGTCAGAGTAAAATAAGTACTTCTGGTGTATCCAACATCAGAGAAAAATTTAGGTAGCTCAATCTGTTCATCTTTTGCCATCATTTTTAATCCGAAAAATAAGCGATCAACTCCTTCACCCATAGCAGCCTGGAAAAATTATATTATTTTAGTTTCTCAAAGATTTATCATTATAATTCCGTTTTAATCATTTTCCTTACTTCAGTTGCAATCTTTTTATGTGCATTTATGGCTGCAAGCATTGCAGCTTTCTCAACATTTGTAGATTCCTGTCTATCAGTCATTAATTTTGCAAAATTAACAGACTCATTACATGTGGATCTGATGCACTCAGTTCTTGCATTTTTGAATCGGCGTAACGCTGCTGATTCATAATGTACAGGTGGTTTTTTATGGAGCTTATAAAATGTAACTTGCATTGCAATTTGTATAAAGCTATCAGGACTGAGTTTGCATTTCTTTATTTCGTTTGATCCAAATTCGTCAAACTTGAAGCATTCCATATCAATATCTTTTGATAACCTGAGAATTTTATACAGAAAATGTTCTATCATCCTAGTCAATTTCTTGCCTATTATTCATGAGTATTTGGGTTATTCTAGAACTTACTTGTCAACAGATTGTGTAGCTTTATGGATTGCTACTTCTACTGAATCATTTAATTGAAATATCAAGTGTTCAGCTTTAGGGAAATCTTCAGGAATTTTGATTTCATTGCACATTTTATTTTTACTGCATTTGAATATTAAATTTTTCGTTAGACAGCAATTTAATTTTGAATTCATTAAATCAAATAATAAAAAATATGATATTCACTCGACTTTTTCTACTTACACATAGTTCAAAACGTGATCATGTAATACGGAAATTGGCAGTCCTTCACATGGACTGTGCTCATATTGGATACCAACAAATCCGTCATATGAAAGGATATACTGGAAATAAATATTTTTAGAATAGAATCTATTGGTTTGTGGTATAATTATTGGAAGTAACTTACTTGAACTGTTTTGTCATGCCATCTATTTGCTGCGTTTATGGAAGAATAACAACCAGTTAGACTCTGAAATGCTCTAACTGATTCATTATTTTTATTAGTGAACAGGCCATGTGGTAGTTCCTTGTCAAGACAAAGTGCAAATAAAGCAGTCTCCAAATCTTTCAAAATATTACGATTTGAACCAAGTGCTAGAATTAAGTGATAATTAGTCATACACCCAATAATATGACGTAATTAAAGATACAAACCTATCAGCTTTTTATGATCTTCTACCCAAATGTCTCTATCATTACCAGTCAGAATTCCTACAGGTTTTCCAGCATCACGAGAACGTTCTGCAATATCTTTTATAGTGCCTATTAACTGATCTTCATTTATAACTTCTGGCAATTGCAATTTAAAGAACTAAAAATATAATTTTCATAAATTTTTGTTTGATCTTTTATGGTTTCAATGACTGATAGAAAATCAATTAGGACAAAAATAATATTTAAATACTCACATGATTATTGCTAATAATAATGATGTGATTGGCATCATCAATGTGTAGAAGCTTATCAAATCCTTTATTAGGCTGCCGATGAGTACCTAAGATCATAGCATAAGGTTGCATATCTAATGGTACATCTCGTATCATTTCTTGCTTAATATTGCCACTGGAGAATTCACATTGAATTTGTACAAAAGTCAATTTTTATGTGGTAATCATAATTTGAAAGACCATTGTTATCACCTTTTTATCATATCATTGTAATTGCATACAGCACCAATAACATGAGCTGCATACCTATAAACATCGTCACGAGAATTAAACTGTTGAAGGGGGCCTACTGTACCAGGACTTGAGTGCACTATAACTGGATATCTGTAACCCAAATAAGCTGCATGGAGCCACCATTCACTCATCTAGAAAATAAATCTGTATTGCATATATCCGTAGGATCAAGTAAGAAAAATGTATAAATTTTCAACTTGTTCTAAAGTAAATTACCCAATTCTCTGTTTTTTCATATTTTTCTTTTAGTTTACAGTACAACTTTCTCCCTATACTACCTTCTTTGATGAAGTCTTGAACAACTTTTTCAGTATTTTTGTATTCAACTTCATTCAAAAGAGGTTGCAGTGACCTGTGGAAAATAAATAATCATTTATAGTAAGCGAATGAATAACATCCACAATATAAATATATATTCTTAAATTTCAACATTAAAATTGCTCACTATCAAAACAGCGACATGCTTAATAATACCAAGAGCATGGAAGCATTACTAAATAATTAATTGATAAATAGAATGAACATATAAAACAACAGCAATTTAATTGAACTTTAATATCAATTTCAAATATTCAATTTTAACTGTAATCTAGAAGTTTAGACTTGATACAAAACTCACTTCAAATACAATTTAGCTGTTTTGTCCAAGTCAGGAACTGGTTGTTTCGGAAGTGGATGTTTGTTCAATTGTATAGATGTTATATTAGCTACTTGATAATTCAAGACATTATTTAATCCTCCATAAACCTATTTACATTATAACAAAATAAGAATTTTCAATTTCCAAAATTTGTTTCAATTAAAATAAAATTACCATTGGCTTGTTTATAGAGGAAAAAGTTGTTAGAAATCTTTGCATGTTTCTTCCTTCTCTTTGTATCAAGCTTGGTCTAGAGTCATTCCTGCAACAAAAATACCCATAGCTTTATTCGAGCTCACTATACTACCAGCATCGAGGAGGCCTCAATTACAACTGAATTATTGAATGTGAGCAATGTGGGGAGGGCAATTGATACAATTCAAGTGAATTAAG
Source organism: Aphelinus atriplicis (assembly GCA_020882685.1). Taxonomy (NCBI): domain Eukaryota; kingdom Metazoa; phylum Arthropoda; class Insecta; order Hymenoptera; family Aphelinidae; genus Aphelinus; species Aphelinus atriplicis. The sequence goes on from CM037073.1 coordinate 74,892,799, forward strand.
AGTGATAAAACAATCTTATATGAAGGGCTGTGATCTACCGATGAAACATATGGGATATTCTCTGTCTCACTTTTACTTCATGCAACAGCTAAAGTAATACAACTTGGCATTTTACCAGCAGCCTTAAGGTCTTGCCCCTGACTTTTTGTCCCAACAATAAGACTAAATCTCTATTTATGTACACAACTCACATAGCAAATTAACGGATGGACGCGTCGGGATGCGTGAACTGTTATCTCTTACTTAGATTATCTGATTATTTATTCCTCTCATAATATTGGTCTAGAAATTTTCTGATAAAAATTCAATTTATCGTAACAGCTGGACGTTGAAATTAGTGAGTATAATTTATTTAGTCTAGTTGACTGCACTATAATAGGATAAAGTCAATAAAAACATGTCGATAAAAGTGGAGCAACAAGTGGATTTAAATGCAAGAGAGAAGGAGCAATTGTTTTGGGTCGATCGTATGGAGTATAAGGCTATAAGTAGTTTTTCGAGAGGTCGAGAGACTCCAGAAACTATACTTGAATTTAAATGAAGAATATTAGCACATTCCGGTTTCCTTCTGCCTCAAAAATCTCAATTCTCGAAAGTTATTTATTTACCGACGAATGTGACAGCCGCAAGAAATGTTCGGCAAATATATCGCTTGATGTCGCGAGCGTAGTAGTTACTAGAAATCACAAGTTTCTGGTTATTTTCGTAGATTTGTACTCCTGTAAATCCTAAATACGAAAATTCAAAGCACAATCTTGAAAATTAAAGCTCTATATTGTGTATTATATGTACTATATATATTCAATACAGTGCAAAAGCAATTAAACTGAGTGAAAATACATTTCGTCATGTCACGTTAATTAAAATCATCTGCTGATGGGTGAGTTTTAATTTTGTTAAATTCATTGATCAAATTATAGTCACCTTATTAATTTTCAAGGGACAGTTCACACGCAGGACTGAACATCATTTACAATTTACAAATTATAGATTGGATCATCAAGTATACACGTAGTAATTTGGCCATTGGATTTAAAATGAATCATTGACCGCGAGGTGGCGTGTAAACAACAAAATATCGGCGGGGCGGGCGGCGGCACTGAGCGCCCCGGAGGAGAGGCGGCTGAAAGAGAGACGGTCCGTCTGATGGGGGTAAAACATCATGGCGCCAGTGACAAGCGAGTAGCCGAGGAGTGTCGTTCGTCGTTGCTGTTCGTTAATACTTTGCATGATTTTACACAGCAAGATGCTGCGCATTGGAGCTTAGCTACTGCTGGTCGGGAGCGTGCGAGAGCGAGAGTTAGAGAGACGGAGAGAGAGAGAAAGAGAAAAAGAGAGAAAGAGAAAGAGAGCGAAAGAGTGAAAGAGAGACACGCGCCACCCACCCCGATAAAGACGTGCTGCTGTCCGTTATCAGCATTGCTGTCGTCGCGCGTCCGCCCAGTTCGTCTTCCCCGCGAGCAGATTGTCTGTTGGCCCGAGTGCGCGCTTCCCCTCCCGCGTGTGTATATACATATATATATATATATATATATATATATACAAAAGCGCAGCATCAGCCAGGCTAATTGACGAGAGAGCGGCACACGTCAGACATGGCCCGAGACTACGATCACTTGTTCAAGCTGCTCATCATCGGCGACAGCGGTAATTCGACAGCAGATACACCCACTCGCGAGAGCCGAGTTTGCGGCTATGCAGTACCTACTCTCTGTTGTTGTTACACTTCTTTGTGCACATTGTGACACAGCAGTGCGGAGGCTGTTGTGCATTGTCTGGATTCCGTTGCATATGGCCGTGAACTCGGCCTTTCAGCACCTGTTTTTTTGTATTGCTTTTGCTCAAGCGAAATTCATCGTGGGTTGAGGAGCTTGCTCCGTTTTAGGCTGCCCTTTGATGAACTTGTTCGAGCTGATACATGACAAAATATAATGTGCTTGCATTTCCATAATAAACGGTTATTCATTTGAATTCTAGAATTTGATGATTGTTTTGTTGATGAACAATTAAGAACACAGATTAATCTTGTGAGAACTCTCAATTCTAATATTAGTCATTATTGGGTATGGGCTGATAATGAGACATCATGAATGATATACAATTATAACAATTCTGTCTAATGAGTGTGACAGTGAGTCATTGTAAATATCAGATGAAAGTCTCTTATATCTGAAAATTACTTACACGTACTTTCAACTTACTCCAAGAATTCATTATTAACTGAGAAACCAACTGTCCTTCAAATATTTCTATGATACATACTATTCTACTCCTTTGTTTACCCAACTCTTTGAATTTCAATGAGTTAAATTACATATACTAAGCGGTAGAGAATTTGCTTTGCTATAGAATATTAATAATAGTATTTCTTCATCAATCAAATAATATGATAGTTTGAAAAAGATATTACAGTGAAATTTAAAAGTTGAATTTGTTTTCTATTCAAGGAGTCGGAAAGAGTTCACTGCTTCTACGATTTGCAGACAATACATTCAATGGAAGTTATATAACAACAATAGGTGTGGATTTCAAGATTCGCACAGTTGACGTGGATGGAGAACGAGTGAAGCTGCAAATTTGGGACACTGCTGGACAAGAGCGGTTTCGGACAATAACTTCTACCTATTACAGAGGAACTCATGGTGTTATAGTTGTTTATGATGTAACTAGTGGAGATTCATTTGCAAATGTCAAAAGATGGCTACATGAAATCGAGCACAATTGTGATGTTGTAGTCAATAGGATTCTAGTAGGCAATAAGAATGATGCACCAAATCAAAAGGTTGTATTGACAGAAGATGCACAACGATTTGCCACTCAAATGGGAATCAAATTATTTGAGACTTCTGCTAAGGACAATACTAATGTTGAAGAAGTAAGTATGGAAAATTTTCTTCATTTACTTTACTTGATTTGCGTTTATAGTAAAATCATCTTGAGCAGTTCAATATATAAACCTGAATCTCCTTGTTACTTCCAGATGTTCATGGCAATAACGAGAGAAGTTTTGAAAACGAAAAAAGACAGTAAGGAAAGGCAAGCAACAAAAACAAACGAAACAGTCAATCTAAGAAAGAGCACTAAACAGAGCAGAAAAAAATGTTGTTAGCGAATCCGTTGCATATTAGATAAAATCTAAAATAACATTGTTTTTGTATAACAGTCAAGCAGAGTAAGACAGAGAGCGTGTGTTAATAATGGAGTGGACATGAAATGCCATAAGCTCTTCGACGTTACCAAGACAACACCGTGAATTACCAATGATGCATTTCTTACTCACGTTACAATTTTTATCAACGTACCTTTATACCCAAAGGTAAATATTTATCAAAGACAAATAGATTTTTTGAATGAAAAATGCCCTGAAGGTCCATCAGTAAGATATCAACTTTCGTCGCGATATTATCAGTCGTGAAAATATTGTTTGTTAATGTTTGCAAACATTCAAAAGAAAAAAAAATTTTGTAAAAAAAACTTGCCTAAATGTTCTGAGACCTATACAAAATTCAAATTTATTAATACTTTACACCACGCGCTAGATGTAATTTATATTAAGTTGTACTATTTGTAAAATGTTGTCGAGTGTTTTTTAATAAAAAAAAAAATGAGCCGATATTTAATATGAAATATACAGTATAAAGACTTCTTCTTGAATACATACAACGATCAATTACTAATAACAAAACTTGCACAAATTTTAGTTGATGTATAATATTGCATCATGTTTATTTCTTAGCCAAATGATATATTGCCAATTAGTTAGATGGAGAATGTATAATTATATGAATACATATGAACATTTTACAAATAGGGTGCTATTTATATAATCAGGTGGTCCAAATAGATATTAAAGTAATTTTTAAATGAGGTTCCTGAGATTGATCAGCATCTTTGTTGCAACCTATACCAAAAATAAAAAAAACTCAATTCAATGTTTTTTGATTAAAAGATTACATGATCAGTACTAGCGTAATCAGTGTAACTCGATTTTGATATCAGTGTGTATTCCTCTTAACTTTTCCGAAGAAAATCACGTAAAGATTGAAAAACGCATGACAAAATAAAAAAAAGTTTGTGAAATTTGTAAAAGGAATACGTGTATACGTGTAGTGTTTGATATAGCAGAATTGTAAGAATCGTTGTCTCAGTCCTTGAAAGCGGTAGGAGGCAGGCAGGCAGGCAAATCGCGTGTACGTAGGCCGTGTTCAACCATGACAGAAGCTGTCTGTGTTAATCTGTGATAATAGTTAAATTGCGTCTTCTGTGTAATAATGAAATGCTACCCGCGATAGCTGCATCACAGCGAGAAACCGCGAGAGGTAAATTCAGAGGAGGAAGACTTTCCGGGAATTCTTGATGTTACGATCTCTAAGTGAGAAGTATTTCAATAACTGAAGGCGACCTTTTTTTAAACATTTAAAAATTGTAGTCTCTAATTATTAATGTATTTGAATTGATTTATGAATTCTTTTTCAACGACCTATTAATGATGTAATATTTATATTGTAATCAATTTTATTTGACTATTCTAATTAAATAGCTGTATGCAGAATAGATTTTGATGTATTATGATTTATTAAAACTGAACTTAGCTTTTGTTTATAACATTTATTATGATAATTGTGGTGCAATATCCCCAGATGTCTTAATTTCAAATATTTTATGGGTAGCTTTCAATAAGATATTAAATTGAAACAACATTCTGTTCCTACTGTTTTTGTTCAGTTCCAAGCATGACAAATTCATAAAATATGTTGAAATCAGTAACTTGAATGAATTCAGCTATAGTATTTCACAAACGTAATACTCGAACATTATTGTATATCGCCTAATGTTGATAGGATTATACTCAGAATTTAATCCTAACGAATTATTAACATACCGTTTTAAACATTTTTCGTACAATTGATTACTATTCCAAAGATACTACCAGGGTGATGTTTCTTGTAATCGATTCTATTATTATCAATGGAATATTAGCTCGAGGGTATTCTTGAAGATGTATAATATTGGAAAATGTTGAAATATTTGTTCAAAACATCAAAATGTCAAGAGTTTTCGGAAAAATTCCACTCTAGAGCAATGTTATGTTTCTATCACTGTAACAACTTCTGCTGTTGCTTTTGGATTTATTTATATATATATATATGTATGTATAATATAGTATATGTATATATAAAATTGATATATCTCAGAAAACAGTAGAAAAATGAACTCCCAGGAAATGTAAATAAATCAAGGAAAATCATTATTAGTAGCAACGTGAAGTATTCCCATAGGCATACTCTTATAATAATCTCATTACGATAGAAAATATTGCAACAAATTGTTTTATATACTAAGATTAATTAATGTATAATAACTTTTTATCGTCATAATTAACCTATGTATGCTCTATTTGCACAATACAAACAAAAAAAGACTATTGCCTGTCATGACATTTTGTTTCATCAGAAAATGACCTTCTGAATCAATATTATATCATCATATCATTGTTCATATAATCTGTATATGTATATACACATAGGATACATGCGGTTTTAAAAGAGAGATAGTTGAAAATAAGATGTATCTATATAATGAAGTTCGAATTCAGAACATTTTGGAAATTCGTTTGTGAAATGAAAGAATAGAATAACGAAATAAAATAATGTAATCGTACATACAAAAAAATTGATTAATCTTTACTTATAACTTTCTTTTTGTCGTGTAGTAATATTTCATATTTTCCATGTTTTTTTACTCGTGTACATACAATTTGCTCCGTTTTACGATTTTAACAAATAAATAATACATAGAAAAGAAAACAACATTAACAACCTGATGTTCCTAAAACAATGAACAATTTAATACATACAATTTGATCAGTACCTACTAGATAAAAGATGCTCGCTATATGATGTAGTCACTACTAATTATAGTAATACTAATTTAATGTTATTTAATGCTATCACGAATTATTGGGATGCATTAAAATCGTGAAACTGACTAATGGCAAATTTAAATAACTCATTAAAGGTCATTAACTCTACATTATTTCATTTTTCTTTTAATCAAATATGTGAATTTTGATTGTTGGCACAAAAATATATATTGAACAATGTTAGATCTCTCATCCATAAAAATGGAATAATATAATTTCAATAGAATCATAACACGTCGCGCTTACAATCTCGGATTTCCGCTTTTTCAAATATTGAAGAATTTGAATAATCGTAGAACTAGTTCCCTTCATCGTCGCAGTAGTTTTCAGAATCGATATGAAATATTCCAAATCGCGAGTTGATGTGAACGACAGTAAAATGTTTAATTCCTGAAAAATTTTAATTCGTTAAAGAATTGATGATATTGCAAAATGCTTTTAGCTATCCAATTTATTTTGCTAAAATACACATATAAAAATCAAAGTTTTCATTTCTAAAGCGATAAATTGTATTTTTAATGTCGGTCGAAAACGTTTCTTATAAATATTCAGCACCATTTCTGAAACTATATACATTATTTATATGATCTAGAGAAACTAATAATATCCTCATTGAAATAATCTTTTAGTTGAAGATTCATAGTGAGTGTTTATTTATTCTATAGACTGACACTAAATTTAGTAGATTTTTCAACTGCAATAATTTGTTCAGCGTTTCGAGTTTTTCGACTTCCCGCCCGCGGGCCCACGGATGCGCAGAACTATTGCGTCGCACCAAACATTGAAACATTCTAGAACATTTATCGAGTGTGTTCTGATGTGTTACTAGTTTTTTCTCCTATGTTGTTCGCTAGACACCGCGTAAAAAGCGGATAGTATTAATTAAAAGTGCTCATTATTCCTTGAGAATTAAGACTTTCTTATTCATTATTCCAAGATGAATATTCCTCAAACTCCCTCAATTGATCTCAGCTCCTACAGGGATCAACACTTCAAGGTTAGTATTTCGTTGATAACCTATGTAATTCGAAAACTCATAACAAATCTTATGATCTAAGCAACATTAGAATCTCAATTATTGTTTTTATTTGAAAATGATCATTATTCATTTGAATTCTAATATAATTTGATGATTGCCTTAGGGTACTCGAGCTGAACAAGATAGACTTCTCAGAACATCAAGTACCCTGTACGTAGGAAACTTGTCATTTTATACTACAGAAGAGCAGATTTATGAATTATTCTCAAGATGTGGAGACATTAAGAGGATCATAATGGGTCTAGATAAATACAAGAAAACACCATGTGGCTTCTGTTTTCTAGAATATTATGCCAGGGCCGATGCTGACAGCTGCATGCGCTATGTAAATGGAACACGCCTTGATGATCGAATTATTAGAACAGATTGGGATGCTGGTTTTATAGAAGGGAGGCAGTATGGTAGAGGAAAAACTGGAGGCCAAGTGAGAGATGAATACCGATCTGACTTTGACAGTGGTCGAGGTGGCTATGGCAAAATTCTTCAACAGAAAGTAGGTCCTATTGCCGACTTTACATAATAACATAAAAAATTTGTTTTAAATGATATGACCTATCCGATTTGAGGATGGATGAGTAAAAGAAGCAGAGTGTAAATGGTTAATTTCAAGTATTAAGTATTTAATTAATATTTTAACCATAATAGTAAGATGAAGATGAAGATACTACTCAAATGAAATCATTTAGCAAAAGAGTTTGACAACAATACTAATATATAACTTTATATTTCTTTCTAAATTGTCTTTGAATCTTGTAGATATACTCCTATCATTCTCTGACAGTCTTTGAAAAATCATGAAATTGTAAGTCAAAAAAAATGTCTGCTTCTAATTTTGTGAGACAATGTAGAACATAATATATATATATACTTATCAATTAAGTAAATAAAAAAATTTATAAGAAAATAAATTTTCAAGTATTTAAATATTATGAAAACAAATCATTATTTATACCCTCAAAAGATTTCTCATATCTTACTTTGGAATCTTCTCACATCTATATAAAATTTCTTCGCCGAACACTATAATATCTTATGTTTTTATTTGAAAATTAAAATACAGTACTATTATATCAATATTTTTTTATTCACTATATCGTTTCATATGTTTTCATAGCTTTACAAATAATAATATTAATTTAGTATTTATACATTGAAAATATTATTTTCTCTTATTCACTTAATACACATAAAATGATGTAATTCACTTTGAAAGATAGGATATATTACTTAAAATAATATTTTATAAGTAAAAAGTATATTCTTCTATACGTTTAGATCGTCCATTATGAATTAATTTAGATGAAAACCTCAAAAATGCAAGTCAAGACGGTATGAAATGATCAGTACGAGGGGAAAAAAATTTTATCCCTGATCAGCGTGACAGAGTATAAAATTATTCACCTTGGACGTTTATCTAGTCATTCTCAGTTTGAAAAAAATTCAATTTTATATTTTTAATTATTTCACTTCATCCGTACTCATGTACGTGCGACGTACGAATGATTGAAACCATATTCCGTTAGCTTTTTAAACAAATAAACCCAACGATTCTCTTTTCCGACCTTTAAATAAAGAATTAGCCTCTAGCAAAAATAACAGCCAGCCGAATTTCGATTGCGCTGAAAGCCCTCAATTCGCCCGTATGTATATTTACAACGCATTCGCGCGCGAAAGAACACCGAACTGGCGCATTGTGCATATAAAAATTTGTTTGAAACAATGTCGGGCACGTGATTTACTGCATACATTGTCCCCAAAGAGTCTTTGGCGTGCTGGGATTTGTACCGCGGCGGAGGGCTGTTTATTTGTTTTGCTTCACATCATGCAGCAGAACTTTCGGGTGGACGGTCTCTTGAGTACGGCGCGCACTGCCTCGATGAAAACGTCGTCCAAGCCTTCCTGCATCTTCGCTGAGCACTCCATGTACTTGTAAGCTTTTATTTTCTTTTTCATCTTCTTGCAATCGCGCGGGCTTATTATCTCGTTGCCTTCGCCTCTCAGATCACCTTTTGTACCTGTCACACACGAACAGTATTTTGAAACCTGCCCTTTCAAACCAAGCTCACATCGTGCTTTCATGATATGTGCGGGTTATACAAAAGTGACACACTAGGTATATTTATTTTTCCAAATTTCGAGAATGGGAAAAAGCAGTTTTCCTAGAGCAACAAATAAACTTACCAATGAGGATTATTGGGATGTTTGGACAATGTCGCTTTAGTTCTGGATACCATTTGCTTGCTACGTTTTCGAAAGAACTTCGTGCATTTACAGAAAAACACAGCAAGAAACAGTCAGTCTGCAGAAAGAGAAAAAAAACAAGAACTAGGTCAATGGTATAATTTCAAGTTTAGAAAATGTATTTCCTGTATGTTATTATTTACGATTTGAAAAGTATTTATCTGTACCTGTATAGGTCATATAGATTTCTCATAAGAACCAACAACAGTCCCAACAACAATAGAACGTCAGATTTCATAAATTTACTTGAAATTTATTTAATTCGAATCGAACATAACAAAAGGTTTGCTTGCATAGATAATAGGAAATTAAAATATAGTAGAGTGCTTACATTCGGATATGACAGAGGCCTCAGTCTTTCGTAATCTTCTTGGCCTGCGGTGTCCCACAGGGTCACATTGTACTCGTGACCATCTACTTCGATCGTCTTCGGATAGTTTTCGAAACTGAAAAAAGCAAAAGAGAAAAATTAGAGAAACAGGATATACTTGAATCAACTGACTTGACAATGTGCAGCAGCGAAGCATTTTCAACTTGCGTTCTTGCTCATATTAGCCTTCAAGGATATCATAGATCAGAATCGAATGCATATATGTATATGTGTGTGTGAGTGTGTGTACGCGCGCTTGATGGGAACTATTTTTAAGCTTTTTGTCGAACTTGGAATGCAGATAAAAACATAATAATTTTCTGAAGAGCAATTTTCAGTATGTGATAAGTGATTATTGATTCTAGAGAATAAAAATAATAATTTAATAATAATTTAATTTAATAATTATTCCTTAATTATATATAATTCGAAAAGTTGTAAAACTGTAACTTTTCATTTTTTGAAGATTTTTTCCTTGTACTTCTCCGACTTTAAATTAGATCAAGTGAGTGCATTCAATAATATAGCGATTGGATCAGTAAATTATTAATAATAATCATTCATGACATTCAAGAATCATTTGAATTTTTCTTTTCTCTGGGTCAAAATATAACTAATATGTTTCTTCTACTCAATGTATATTCTAAAACAAAAGGATTTATTAAACGACGAGTCACCTAACTAATGTAACCGGTTGAAGATATGATTCATCTTTCTTAACTTTTAAAAAAGGGAAAAGCATAACTTTTCAAGTTTAGTTATCTTTATAGTCACAATCATACATAGCACCATACGATCAATAAATCGAATTCATTCAAATTTAAAAAACTCAGCGGCCGACGAACAGTGAATAGTAATGTCGAAAAATTAATAAAACTCACACGGTGGGAATGTATTCCATGGGAAACTTTTTTTCTGTATACGTGATGAGCATACACGTCTTGCCGACCATACCGTCGCCCACAGCCGTGATCTTTATTGGCTTTAGTCGCGACGTCGTGTTCTGATTGTCTGCAACAAATGAAAAAGTACATAATTAACATTATTAATTGTCCTGGAAATCGAGTTTATCGTTTTGAAATCTTTTTTCTGAATACACAACAGTTTCAGTTTGTACATTTTATTCTCGACGCGTGAAAAGTCACTCATGTATAGTTTCGTGAACTGGAATCTTGTCATCGATCAATATAGGAAACTATGATAACTCTTTAGCTGGGCTGCTGCAGTGGAGAGTAGAATACAAAATTCAACAGCGGGAAATAATCCATTCACCATTATTGTCACGTTTTTGATTTTGAAATTCAAGAAGGGCCGTATACACGAGTTCGGCTGTGTGCATAAATTAATATCATTTGAATTTTCAACATCAAGTGTACCTGTACGTTCGAGGTGTGGACACACTCGATTTTCCCCACTCGCGCCTTGTACAGAGTCTATATTTCACCTGTTGCATATATAAATATATATACATCACTCGAATATGCAGAGGGTCGATATGTTATAATGTACATCACTTGTAATAACAAATCGCTCGAGCGCACGGCTGCATATCTATTTATGTCAAAATTGATTGCCCACTTCGATTGATGCTTGAATGCCCCATGTCCAACGGCTGTTTATACATTTCTATAGATCTTGTTTACAAAGATCCCGATGGGAGTTTAGTGTGTACCTCAGCGGTACAGCTAGTTGTGCATTCTACGGGGAGGCTCGGATTCCTGCACGCGAATGCTGTATATAGTCGCCAATAGCAGCTCCTCGACTCATTTTCATTCGGCATCTGTCGACCCGAATCGCGGCTGCGAAGCAGCGGCACTTCGCACTCGCGTGCGATATATTTCCGTCTATTACCCATTTGATTTTCATTCTCGCCTACAATATGCTGTTCGTCTACGTTGGCTTCGCTTTGCGCCCATAACGCATTGTATATCAGCTATATACGTATATACAGTCACCCATTATCGCCACTTTATCCGAACACGTTTTTTATGTGCTTTTCCCGGCCGCGGCGCGTGTATTCATAGGGATAGGAATGTTTTTGAGTAATTTTCATTATCGAAATAGATCTTCCCTTCAGAGTGAGATAAGGTTTCCTACATTGCGGTATCACATGAACATTGTTTGAAACGCTGCGGGCAAATTTTAATTTTCCAGGCATGTATAACTTGTTGCCCAATATTTTTTGGATACAGCTTGGGTAACCGGGACAATCGCACTTGAGTCTGATGATAAATAGGCTTTTTTAATTTTAGAACGTATTCTCGATAGAGTGTACTCGAGTGATTTGAGGTCAAATTTAAAATGAAATTGAACGTACCACAGCTTCAGACATAATATAGAGGGTTTAGTAATTTACCGTGAGCCCAGCGAATTGCTCAAACTTGTCAACATATAGTGAAAATCCACTCATCAGGCGTAACGTTGAAAGCATATACGCGCGCCAAGGGTAAAAAAAAAGATTGAGCGTCGAGGAACCTTCCAAGCTCGTCGATCCGCAAGCAAAAGCTGTCGAGCCGTTGAAAAGAAAAAAAGGAAGGGAAAAAATGTCGGAGAGCCGCCGATCGATCGACTTATTTATTCGGCTTGCGGTGATGCGGCAGCGCGGCGGCAAAGGAATGGTCCGCGCGGCGCGCATATCCGGCGGCGCGCGGCCAGCCAAGGCTGAGCCCATCCGCGCCGTCGTCGTCGAGCTTGCCCACCGGCATACAAAGTACGTACACGCCCGGCTGCACATTTCCACGAGGCCGCAGCTGTGCAGCTTCGGCCGTTTATTGAACGCATCGATCGCTTGCTTAATCTTCCATTTGAGTATATTTAACACGGCTCGAGAGGTACGCCCCGGAAATTCGGATATCGATGAATTTTACCACACGCTCAAACGTTTAGCTCCTGCGATATACTTGTGTATATGATACAGAGAAGAGAAGCGCGAGGGAAAATTTAGTATACATCTGAAGGCAATCCAAATTTTTCCTACGTCCCCACCCGCGGAAACTGCGATATTCCAACTTGACTTTTGCGAACTGTCGAGTACAATAATATCCGGGGTAATTCTGCACGGAGTGGAATTGCTTACACCTGCATACGCGATCGCGCGCGATACAAGCATCTTACACACTTCGCCGTCGCGTTAGCATGTCATTGCTGTGTTGCGCTGCGCCCGAGGTTGATGCACTTCGAGCCCGCTTAGTCCTTGCACGACGCGACTTTGTGCTCAACTTTTGCGAACACAAATGGGCCACGCTTTTGTTCGAGTAGCGATCAGATGTTTATATTCATTAGCCACGTCTGACTTCCTGAGGCGGAGTTTTTTTACATTTTGTAATCGAAAGTTGAGCTACTAAACGATAAGCTAAAAAATTGAAAGCTCTCGAGCTCCGGGCGAAAATTCTTACAAGCGCATTTAAAAAAAAAACTACCTTCCAAGAATATTGTTGTGTCTACTGACAGGTCGGAATAGTCTTTCAAAAACACTATGGATTGTATACGAATAAATTAATTTTATGTTATACGTGATCATAAACGCTCATTTCACGCACGGAATTCGATGCGTGATATTGCATTTCATACACTCAAATCTCGATGAGTGAAATTCGCGTTTGGATCACTTATAACATAAAATATCGTATGCAACTCGTGAAATGCGATTCCACGCACTCGTGTGATCGCCCAACACTCGTTCGCCGGCGACTCGTGCAGGCTTGTCACACTGGTGCGTGAAATCGCATTTCATGCACTAGTTGCATAATATACTATTATTGAATGAATATTGCATAGATATTTTAATTCTATAGTCAATTTAACAATAATTCTCTGTTATCCAGTATAATAGGTCAAGTCGATCACTTTCCTTTTTATGTAGAAGAGAGTATTCAGTAAGTGTTTTTATAAGCACTGAATAGGAAAAAATAATTCCTTCATCCGATAATTTGAGATACTGTAACTTTAGTAAAAAAATTGTGTGAGGTTGAAAATGAACCATTATTCAAATGTCTTTTATACATCGTTCTTGTATGAGTTATCGAATTGTGAGTCATCGGTTTACAGACATAATTTTTTTTTCTTATAGTTAGTGCTTATGAAAACGTATTTTCGAAATTTATGTACCATAATTTATGTGCTATACAGCTTCTGTCCCGTTTCTGACCACTTACTCTGAAACTTGATTTTCCTCCGCAGAAAAACCACACGAATGAGTCATTCAAGTTCTTGACATATTGAATCGAATCAGGTAAGTATCTGATCTAGTATTACTTTTGTGTACTGGTCAAGCAATTGTTCTTCTAATAAAACTAATTTCCGTTATCCACGGCATTATATTGAAAATTATTCATAGTATTGTGATTCTTCTTGAAGCATTGATTATTTGAAAAACGTTTTAAGTTATGAATATTTCGTATGGGAACAACGTATTATTAAAAGCTATATTTGTCGTGGGTGTTTTGCCCATTATTTTCAATTGCTAAAATACTGAATCATTCGTGGATGATCGTTTCAGACAAATTTAGTAAACAGTCACTTTGCTCCACCACAAATCGCCGCCATTCTTTAGACCGGGAAATAATTACTTCTAATATAGTCATTGTACCATCACTAGAATAAAATTTGTTTCGATTCTTACGATTTTAACGATCTGACTGGAATATCTGAATTGAGTTTAATCTTATTATTTCGACAAAAATCTGCAGTCTACCCAGTTGAAAAAAATTTTAACTACTTAAACCATGATATTTTACAACCAGAATGAGAAATCAAGCAATCGTATATTGAAATTTGACAAATTTATCTGAACCTATAATCAATCAAGAATGAAAATCTGTGATATAACTTCGTCTAACTTTTTACAGTCGGCCTTTCGTAATCTCAACGTACAGTGTATATAATCATTCCTCTTATAAATAAACTCGTTGCCGATACTATACATGAGTCCTTATCTCCCACGTCAAAATGGCAAATCAAGCTAATATGGAAAAAGGTCATAACTTGCTTACCTTTCTCCCCGTTTCCGGTACCCATTGTGAATTACCCGTTGTACACCTTCTTCCTCAAATTTTCCTCTGTTCCTGTACATACACAAGACAAATCGTTGTAAAGAAGAGTTTTTGATATGCAAACAAACGCAACAGTGGATTAATCAATTAATTTGTGCATTTTTCCGTGAAGTGAATTTTGTCAGCAATTATCTTCTGAATCTTATTTAAACTTTTGTTGTGGCAAACGAAGCTAATAATATCTCCTTAATTTGAAATTACATCAAGAATTCACTCATGCCTGTGTTATTATGGCAACTTCGACCTCTTGATATGATTTGGAGTAAGTATAGTCTGGAGTAGATCAAAAAAGTTCTTCAGGCAACATTTGCCTCCATAAAAATTCATAATAATAGGAGAGTTCGATCACGAGCCTCTGTACAATCATCAACAAAAAACTCTCACGCAAAGGCACGAATAAAATAATATTAACCAATCCTAGAATTAAATGAGAAAAAAATTTACTTCAAACTTGGAAATTTTTAAATCCAACGATCGCACTATGCTGCTATCCTTGCTCGAGCCGATAACCCTCGTTACAACCTGCCACTCGTCTACGGCTCGCCGCAAAACAAACAAGACATCAGATATATACTCACAGAGAGCAGAGTTGTCAGCTGAGTCGCTGCCTGGTACCGACTGACAGCTTTTATCGCGTCCTGTGCACCTATCAGTTCAGCTCGGCGCGCGTCCGTCCTGCTGCTGTTGCACGCCGGCCGGCCTCCCAGTTCTCCTCTCGTCCATCTGAAAAGCAATGTCATCAGCTTCATGAGATAGCGGCTCGCGCTTGACAATCGGTCGTTCGCGGATGTACGAGCTCCATTGTTCTTTTTTTTTCTTTTTCTGCTCTTCTAAATGATGCGCTTTCGCGTTTTAGGCTTCCGATCGTTTGCTCGAAATAAACTGTTGCTATAATGTCAGAAAAGGTGTCAGGCGCATCTTCGGATAGTCAATAAAAAAAATATCATTTCAGTTGGATATTTGATGATTGCCCGATTGTTAATGGCTACTTGACAGTGCTTGACATTATTATAAAACACTCTTTAATAGATAACTCGACACTGTTGTTGAATCCTTTGATACCGCGGAAAACCCGACTGCTCGTTTCGAAACATATACTGTTTGAAAGATTAACGATGATGGAATTCCGCAGGGTATCGATTTACTGTCTAACTCTTTCCTTTTTATTTTTGTGTAACTTTTGAAAATACAAACTCATTAAGAGATTGAAGACATTGATATTACTATAACCTCCTTTTCAAACTTCTCTCTTCGAAAACATACTGTCGAATGAGTATGATTGATTGAGTATATTCAACATGAGAAGTTGACTCAGCATTCGAAAATATAGACTCGGAGGATGTCCTTACAAATTAATTGGCAAAAAATGTCCCTTCGTATGCTTCGACTGTCAAAACGACTCGATGAAGTAAGTTCATCGACTGGTCCCGGCTGTTACACACGCCTGTAATACACTCATGATATTTTAGAGCACGCGTGTAGGTGTTAATAAATTTACGCGTTTTTCAGTCCCACTACCATGATAATTGAAGCATTACCATGTTAATTTTTGAACCACGGGTGTTGAGCAATCATCGTGGATTCAAATGACGAGTTCAATCCACCCGTTTGCCTCAATTATGCAAAAATGTAGTAACGAAAGTCGGTTAAACATACGGTACATATGCACAAAAAGAAAACAATCTGCGCCAATTTGCGTGTCGTCTTGACACACGAGAAATCTACGGTAGCCGAAGCGACCACAGCGAAGTCGTTTACTCATATGTATACGTTCTTTTGCTACCAC
The DNA here is from genome assembly GCA_020882685.1 of Aphelinus atriplicis. Taxonomy (NCBI): domain Eukaryota; kingdom Metazoa; phylum Arthropoda; class Insecta; order Hymenoptera; family Aphelinidae; genus Aphelinus; species Aphelinus atriplicis. The sequence goes on from CM037073.1 coordinate 74,909,209, forward strand.
AAAGGCTGTAACGGATAGATCATGTTATGAAGGTTGGAAGAAAGAACTGTTGGAGACGAGCGCGGCGCGGGTATACGGGTGAACGTATAACGTGGCGCGTGGGCGAACTGGAGGGTGTGTCGCCGCACCACACCCTCCTCCCGCGACTTTGTTTTCACATAGCGAGCCGCGCATCCTTTCTCTTGCTCACGCCATATCCTTTTGTGTTTGTGTGTCTGCGTGTCTGTGTGTGTGCTTACACCGACGCGCGTTATTTACAGGCCCGAGCTCGTGATTCACGGCATTAGACAGGGAGTTAAGAGTTTAGGGTTATTGCCCGGGGAAAAGCTAGGAGCAATATGTATACACATACTATATCTTTTACAAATAGAGCGTGAGTTTTCGAGAAGAAATGCTCGTGATCCGGTGAGACGAATGTAACTGGATAATTGTGATATCCGCGCGCACTTGGGAGCCCAGTCTCGTGTGGTACACAGAGATTGAAAGTGCAAATAAAGGATTTAGACAGACAAATACTATTACTTCCGCGTAACGATGCTGGTAGCTTTTCACCGCGTGTATCGCTTTACCCGCTTGAAACGCGTGACAAATGCGTTAGGTAAAGAGTTACTCGAGAAGAAAATACTTTTCTCTCGTCCAAAAAATTATTACACTCGTGGATATTCTCCGAGTACACAAAAATTAATAGGAAACCACGCAGTTTATTGTTTAATCAGCTGTTTTCGCGGCGGCCTCGACCTGCTTTGTTCTCTAAGTGCAGCTTGATATAAGTCGGTGCTATTCAGTGCTAGCCGGCCGGCAATGTTCCCCAATTAATTTTTCAATCGATAAGAAGGTCTTCTTGTCCCGGTGGATGCTAATGATAATTGACTGAATAAAGGGGTTTGAGGTATTTTCTTAAAAAAAAACTGCTACTGTTCGGCGAAAAATTCTTTCCAAGACTTGGCAAATAAAAAAAGTATGATAATAATTTCGTACATTTGAACGACAGTTATTACACGTTCAGCGAACAAAACAATCAATTTACATTTAGTGTGACAACTTACGATTGGCACAGTTATACGTTAACTCTCGCATATTACAGTATGGATCATTGATGATTCATTTCACTCGTAACAAATTGGTAAACTGAGGCACATACCTCGGTGGTGATAGTCTTTGGGGGCAGAGAAAATTACGGAACTCGATTTTTTTAAACTGTTTTCGCAATTGGTATGTAAGAGCATCTTGTGATTTTACTATTCGAATCTCCGATGAATAGCGACATCCGATTGGTCGTGTATCGATACTTCACATATAGAGGGATTGATTCGTTTTCAACAAGGTAACAAAATTTATAAGGCGCACATGCTGCTGCACCTTTGGAAAGTAAACGAGTCTTAATTGCGCATTACTATACGCACGGGCACGCTCCTTTTGTACACGCGCGCGCGCGACTCTCGGCCCGCGCTCATGGAAAGTGACAATATATATGTATTTCTGACGTAATAAAGAACCTTTACGGAAGTAAAGGTTCTTGTCCTTTGTCCAAGCATAATTTTGCCAAGCATAATTTTGCCACAATGCGAAAAAAACACTTCTTTTCTTTTACTTTTCTATCTACGTGTTGCGAGATTAATAATTCCATTGTTATTGTTGGAAAAGCGAATATTTGCACGGACAAGGTGACGCACACGTGTGAGCGATTACTCTACAATATTAGTGCGGCATGTGGCAGGCCCGCTAACTCGCTTATTTATGAATAAACCAATCGGAGGCGAACTAATTCAAGTTTTTAAAAAAAAAACGGTAGCAAGCAAGCTTATATGTCTTGAGCAGATCTACAAAAAAACTGTGTATGTATTTTGACGACTTTAAGTTTTAATACGGATTTAAAATTCTCGAAAAAAGTTAATGTGGTTTCCAAGTGAAAAAAATTCAATTTCTCAACTCTTTTTCGTGGTTGTTAAAAGGTGTTAAGAATGTCTGGTTTCCCGATCCTTATATGTAGGTATATGATGTGCCTAGAACCTTTCAAAATTCCAAGGTGTGATCGAAGTCCGTACTCCAAGTTCGTCAACATCTGGTTATACAGTATTCAATGAAGAGTAAAATGGATATAGCAATTTGAAGATAAAACTTACTACCACTTATGTCAATCGGTAAGTAATGTTATTTAAAATCGTTGAAAAAGCAATTGTTGCGTTCGTATGCAATCACTTGATTATTGGAATTCATACCAACGTATCATTCATGATACCATAAATGCTGTATTCTGATTAGCACACACACTCACTCCGTTAGATTCACAGATATACAAATTTTATATGCTCGGAATCGATCTCGCTCTTCTTTACTATATATCCACAGTAACCTTGGCAGAGACATACGCGAGAATTCCTGTCGTTCCTTCGTAAAGCACTCGGTTTTTCCTCATTTAGTTGCGTAAAAAACATTAGACCGCGATGGCACAATCGAGTGCCGGGCGATCGACAGACGTGTTTTGCTCGGCTTCTCCAAAGGTATTTTCTCGCGAGATTCGTCGGGACGTGATTGAAATCCTCGACCACCGCTCGATTTTTTCCCCTATTTTGCCCACTTGGCGAGACGAAAAAAGAAACAATATAATACAGGCCGAATGTCAGAATCGAGTTTATATAAAAACCGGTCGCGTCCCAGCCGCAACTGCTCGCGCTTGTCGACGCGCATCGATGAACACCTGTGGCTATCAGTTTATATAAATAGGCGGCTTCCATTCGTGCACTTGAATTTTCGACTTTATCACCAATCGCACTGAACCCAACGGGGACGATTAAGACTCGCACGACTTTCGTGAAAGAATGAATTAATTATACGTTTCGTAAGGATTTCGTGAGCGGACGATTAATAAACTCACGTGGCAGTTTCGGAAATCGAAAAAAGGAAGTATCCACCGAATACAAATTGTCGTTTGCCCCGTGTAATTCGCGATCTCGGGCTTATCGCCCGTCGTCCTGTTTCGCTTGTATAGAATTCATCGAGACGTACGCCGAGAGGCAAACTCACGGAAACGTGCGGGCTGCTCCACGGTGAATATTAATCGACACGATTCGGAATATCAATTATGCATCACTTTCCGTTTCTTCTGTATCGTCATGGAGCATTTTCGGATCCGCTCGAGTGCCATCCATCAAAAGCACGTCGCCGATTGCGAAAATGACGAATTTCAATTTAATTTCACACGTTTCGGGAAACAGTTTGAAAGTCAACATTGCAAGTATGTCCGCGCCCCGTCGACAGACTGCGCATACGAAGAAAGCGACGCGGGACAATTCTCGAGAACCCTTAGACAAGTGACAAAATGATGTTACGAATCGAAAGTCAACAAGTGTGTCCGGTATGGGAAAGTCACAACTAGACGAAGTTGGAGGAATATCTTGTTGACTCTGTTTTTACCCTGATTGCGACACCTCGGCGTATATACTCGGTAACGCATTGCTGGAGATGATATCATCGAAATTGACGGAGTTAACTTGGCCGACCGGAGAGAACATCAGGAAACTTCGTGACGATTTTTCACGCGATGCGTATCCTTATATAAAAAAGTGATGGGGGTCAAAGTGAAGCCAGTTAACTCGTGTTTTGATTGGTGTAGACCTAACCACGTGACGAGTTGAGTAAAATATAGATATAGATGTAGGTAGTGAATGCAGGGAAGCGAAAAACAAAAGAAGAATAAATTTTGAGGTTTAGGGACGTATACTGTAGTTTTAAAAAGAAAATAAAAGTTTTGAGGTTGAAACAACCAAATCTTCTTGTCAGATGTTGAATAAAATGTAAATACAGGTTTTATAATTGCGTATAATGAAATAAAGCGTAAATCGCGCGCAGCGCGTCTGAATGTTATAGCTAGTGAGTATATATATATATGTGAGATTGTCCGGGTCGATCGTTGGAAAGAGTTGACAACTCGCGGAGAGCTCGCGCGATATGGAAAATCTTCGCACTGATAAGCGTGCCCCAGATAAGACACATGCGCGCACTCAGGTAGGCGGCAGGCTTACCTGCAGCACACACACGTCCGTATGTATGTATATATAAAATAAAGTGACGCAGAATCGGCATTTGTCATCGTCTCAGCCATTATCGATTCACAAATCCCTCGTGACGAACACACAGCGTATAAATCCTCTTGGTGGACCATACCAGAACCCAATTGGATGTGAGAGAAACGATTCAGTGATACATGTATACATAAATAGGAGAACGCGATCCTTACCAATTTCTGAGTCACCCCATGCACGATTTGCAAGGCGTCGGTGAGCGCACGCACGGGAATACGCTGCTGCGCGCGCGGTGTCGCACGGATTTACGCCACGCGGCTGTACCAGGTATACGTATCGGTGTATTATGTGATGACCGACGTCCGGAGAGAAAGAGTTCGGCGGTGAGCTGGGATGTGTTATATGAGGTACGCGTCGTTGGAATATCGTGTATCGGGAGACAGATATAGTGGATCGTATGTACGCGCGGTGCGCTCGGCCGACGCGCTATGACTGGAGTGGACTGGAGTGCGAGAGAGCTGAGCCGCACACGCCCGCGCGCGCTCATGCACTAGCTGTGCGACGCTTAGGCATATGTTTAGTAGTGGGGAGTCCATTATACACAGTGCTCGGACGCTGCGAGCTGCGATCCGCACGCACTGCGGCTCAAGCGTCGAGCCTGCAGCGGTTTTTGAATTTCTGATCCTTTTCAACTCCCGCCCGACTCCGTAATACGACTCGTATCATCAGTTCTTTTGTTTCTTTCGGGTAGATCCAACCGTTTACCCTCGAGGCGTGTTCTAATTACCATTATTACGAATAATTCTGCATCATAATGTACCTGTACTTTCATTCTACACTTTTTGAATGTAAGTACGTACATCTATATGAGACACGTGTAAAATTAAACATTTGTATATTAAAACGTATGTTTAATGCCGCTTGATCAATTTGTAACCATACAATCTCCTTGATTGCCGATAAAAGCAATTACATGATCATTTTTATGAGGGAAAGTAGACGCAATCATTGATATATGGATATTCTTTTATTTATGATTGTTGTATTAATAATAGTACAAAAGAATAACATTGATTTTGCGCATGACTAAGATTACTCGTCAAAAAATACAACAGACTTTTTTATTTTCTCCAGCTGTCGTTACATTGAACTGAAAATTCGTTAGCGAATTTTGAAGGGTATGTATGCCCAAAATAATTCATATAGAGACGAATGGAAAAATGTTTATGAAGGTGTATGCTTGATTCCCGCCAGTCACGATAAGCCTGGAAAATTAGTGATAGAGATATTATATAGCCGGAAGAGTGGCGCATCTAATTCTTAACGTTATACAGTGCGTGAACTTTGAGAAAGGCTTTGGTGTTTGCGTGCTCATTGTCGCGTGTGCACGATGATATTCGAAATTTAATTCAAATTGGCTCGCCAACTAATTGCGCTTATCCATGCCCCGTCAGAGTGGTAATGTGCCATAATGAAGTACGATTCGAGCGACAATCAATAAAATTATACTGTCAATTTATAAGTTTTTTTTTTCAAAGTTCCTCCAACATCAATAGCTTTTAGCAAGTAATATTATTTTTGTACAGTAGTGCGAAATAGGTGATTCTTACACGAGTGTAAAAATTACCTTTAGCACACATTTTTCGACATAATAGGGTTCAATGATCAATTTCACACGTTATGGCATAATAAATTCTACCATGCAGAATGAATGTGATTGAATATATTGAATATTGATTTATTCGCAGGCAAAATAAACGCAAACATTATTTGTTTGTCTATTGTAACACTCTTGTAATATTCTTGATACAGGAAAGATAACAGAAAAATACCATAAAAAATAGTCTTACAAGTCCTATCTACATAAATTATATGGGTTCTCCAAAGGAAAATACTAGGTGTTTCGGTACAATTTTCAAAGCTTTCAATCAAGTGTAGAATTCTCACTCATATAGTATCCTATCTTACTCAAGTCTTCCTTTGGGAACACTAATGTGATTTGAACAACGATTAAAATTAAGTGACTGTATCATTAAAACTTGTAATAACTACAAGTGAGCTCTGATTTAAAAAAATAAAATAGATAAGTAATGTGAGAAATGTAAATGAAATAAATTTGTATGAAGTTCAATTGTGAAAAAGTGAATGTTTACAAAATGTTGGTAAATACGAAGTTACTGGATCCCTAAATCAATAAAATTATAAGGACATGGATGGGCACTTTGCACGACCGAGTAGAGGTTTAGAGTTCATTCCGTTTTGTGAGTTTACTCCCGAAACGCACACTGCACGACTATTCAAAAACATTGTTTATGTTAATTTTTTAGTTAATCTGACTTGTTCAGCGAACATTTTGAAAATAGTCTCCTAATATGTTGTAAGCGTATTATAAAGCCTATGACTGACAAAGTTGGTCAATAATCTTATCATCACAATATAAATGAGCAGTACAGTGTTATATGGTATAAATCATGTATCCGATAGATGAAAAAAACTGAGTTTGATACACACATCATTATTTATGTTTTGTTCACCGCAATATACGGGTGCCGATACAGGGAAATTTAGCCCCATAATGAGCCAAGATGATTTCTTATACAATTGCACAGCGAGCAATAAAAGGAGAATGGCTATTAAACCACTTGGAGAGCAAAACATTGGAAAAAAAAACAGTGACTAATCGCGATATTAAATGAACCACATCATTATTTCCTATATGTATATACATGTATACCAGAAGATGTAAAAGTAATCAGCACAATATAGTGATCCTATGAAATTGAGCGACATTAAAATCACACACTTATAATTCAAAAATGTCGTTTAACATCCAGATAAATAGTTCAGCGTCATTGGCGTATAAGAGTAATATGCGCGGTTGATAAATTTTTGCAATACACATATATATGCGTGCGAGCTGGTGCGAGCAGCAGCCGGGAGAGATTGGCCGCACGAGAAAGCCCTCTGGCCTCACGATGTATGTCCGGCGAAGCGTGTATGTGTATACCTCTCACGAAAATCGAAGCTCCATCAGCGCGCGCGGTTGGGTTACTTTAATCTGCATCGTATGTAGGCGAAGTGCCGCGCACTCGAGCTTGGCAAAAAGCTCTCTCGGGGGCAGCGGTCTGCAGATATATGTCGGGCGAAAGCCGCGCGCGCGACGTCCTCTGATGTAGTGTGTGTGTGTGTGTCAAACGCGCGTGTGGGTGTTTATAGCGCGCGCGGCCGGCGCGGCGCGCGCGCCACAAGCCCAACTGGAGCCAGTCTCCGGAGAGGAGCCGGCGCGCGCGAGCAGCCATCGAGGCGTTGGCGCAGCGAGAGCGAAACCGCGAGTGCACTGCAGCTCTCGGATATACCATATCCCGCGAGCCGCTGCCGCGGCCCCGCGTCGTTGCTCCTGGGACTTGTCGCGAGCTGCACTTGAAGCAACATGGGTGCAGGGCTCACCGAGGCTCCCGGCCAGCTGAGACCCTTCCTACTCCCCAGCTGATCTAAGCCCCGCGACGACCAGGTGAGGTGAGAGCCGCAGCTCCGCACTTTGAGGTTGGGGCCTTGGGGGGGCACCGTTCCTCTCTCTCTCTCTCTCTCCCTCTCGCGCTCCCCGATTTTACTCGTCGCCTTCTCTTTTTATTTTTCTCTTTTTGATTTGCGTCTCTCTCTTTCGTCGAGTGGCGAAACTTCGAGCTAAATGTTGTTTGACGGATTGACATGTGGGCAGTGTCTCGAGATGTCGATGTGAGCTCTTCACAACTGGCCGCATCACTGCCGCGCTCAACTTTTCTGTTACCCGTGACTTTGATCCCTTTCAAATCATCCGCAATGACTCAGTCTTCCCGCGGTGCTATGTGCAAGGTAGTAAGTGACGTTCCTTCGCATACCAGAGTACTTTGGTCTAGAGAACAGACCGCTTCTCTCTGGTAATCAATTTTAATTGAGAGAGGGTCAATAATACTATGCTCCTCTTATCAATTTATCTTTTATCCGTATCTTATCTCTTTGCATTACATAGAATTTGGAAAGAAACGTTTCTCAATTCCAGTCTCTTCAGAATTCCAAGCTTGGCACATTAACGATTACTCCCATTTCAATGAATAATTCCGCTACTCATATTCCTATGCCTTGTGAAAACTCTCATGTGCTGCGTAGCGTTTGAGTCTCTATTAGCTTAAAAAATTATTTTAGGAGTCTAGGAGTGTGCAGTTTCATTAAAGTCAGCTGCGACACCTGGAAACAAAAAAATGGGCAACAAAAACAGTTGTTGCTCCTACTCGAGTCCTCAACTTGGACGGAAAGAGCTCGCAGGAGATGGTGGCATGAGAGGCCTCGATGAACACCTTCCAGAAGGTGAGATCAGTATCAATAATCTCCAACATATTAGTGAGCGAGAGCCTGAGGATTGGGATTCTGATCCATCTTTTCACCCGTGTGCTGGTACTATTTTTATGGAGCGTTCCAAACAAGCTATTGAAAGTGAGTGATTCATTTTTTAGAAAGCATAGCCTTATTAGATGGGAAATGATTTTCAACTCTATATAATTTTTTTCTCAGATGGGCTAGTTAGAAAGAAAAGTCAATATCAAATAGCAGATACAAGACCTCTCAAGAAAAGCAGCAGCTGTAGTACAATATACCTAGATGACAGTACTGTTTCCCAACCTAATTTGAAAAATACTGTCAAGTGCGTAGCCCTAGCTGTGTATTATAATATTAAAAATAGAATGTCAAATAGACAAATTGAAATATTTGATGAAAAACTACATCCTCTGACTGTAAGTTCCAAAGGTTATTCTTCTAAAATGAGAATTTTTCTTCAAACGATGTTTGTTAATTTTTAATTAATACTACTAGCGAGATGGTGTATCTGAGGATTACGACAGACATAATCCAGAACACAAACAGATATACAAATTTGTTAGAACTCTATTCAATGCTGCACAACTCACGGCTGAATGTGCCATTATAACACTAGTTTATCTGGAACGCCTACTTACGTATGCTGAAATAGATGTAACACCTGCAAATTGGAAAAGAATTGTTTTGGGAGCTATTCTCTTGGCTTCGAAAGTATGGGATGATCAAGCTGTGTGGAATGTTGATTATTGTCAGATCTTGAAAGACATCACAGTAGAAGATATGTAAGTGTAAACGCTTATATTTTAAGATCTATCATTTCAATATTATTGCTAAGGTAAATGAATAAAATGTTACTATTTAGAAATTTCCAATGATATTTATCTATTAATTTTCAGGAATGAATTGGAGAGACAATTCTTGGAAATGTTACAATTTAATATCAATGTTCCTTCAAGTGTATATGCCAAATATTATTTTGACCTACGCACGCTTGCCGAAGCAAATGAATTGACATTCCCTAGCGAGCCTTTGAGTAAAGAGAAAGCCCAAAAGCTCGAGGCTATGTCTAGATTGTACGAGGATAAAGTCATGACTGATGTTTTACGAAATGGTATTAAAAAATGGTCTAGTTTAGACAACGTATGCATAGGTGGGCCCAGGCGTAGTATAGCTATTCTGTCTTAAGATGGAGAAACTGATCTGCGATCAGAAGCAAACATTGCTTTTGTTTTTTTACAAATGATTTGTTGCGATAGCAGGTAATAGAAAGAACCATCACAAAAGATGATTCAGATAATAGTTGCAACTGTGAAAGCAACATAATCAAATTTTTTACAAGGTGTGAACATTTTTGCCTGGGATCATGAACTTTGTGATCTATGTATCGCAAAACCTCTATTTTCTCTTTCTTGAGATCACGTTTACTTAGCACTTCAAAGCTATAAATTCTTAATATTGATTAGACATCTAATGCTGATACTTAAAAAATGTTATAGCTTTGATCTTGCTTATATTCTCGAGTCAAGTTTTAATTTTTTTTTTATGATGATTTTATCACGATATAATTATAAACAAGGCTGATTACCAAGTTTTTTTGAACGAATAGAAGAAAAAGTAGTATTGTTGTTGTTTTTAAGTTTTTGGTTCTTGCATAACTTGATCATGCTAGAACAGTTTGGCAACAAATAGTTTCGAAATGTTGACTGCTAATCAAATTTTTTTCCTCATTTTTACTTCAATGCAATTAATGACTGAAACAAATTAAGTGTGATAATGGTAGTTTATTAAATTCACAGTCTTTGAAATGATTTTATATTTTATACTTACGATCTTGTTATGAAAAACCTTTCAAATATTTTTTATTTATTTGATGAAATTGAATTATGCTGTATTACATTAAGCGGAAAAATTTTTAATTAACTTTAAATTTATTATTCAAAAGAATTTGGTTTTACCAGCTTGAGGGTGTGTTAAATGCTTTGTATGTTACTGAGTGCATTTTTTTTACAATACTAGCTAACTTATAGGAATAATAAAAAGTTACAAAAGTGTTGTGTTGATGAGGTAGCGCTTTAGAATCTGCAAAAGTGCCAATTTTTATCGAAAATTGTGCTAAGAATGATGAATTTCTAGAAGTTTATCAGAGTAGTATGGACTTCGGATTAGCGTTTGTACTTGAACCAAGGCACAGAAGTCACAAGAAAAATTAAAAGTTGGCAAACAGCCAACAGAATTGTTATGATATTTTCATTGAAGCCGATTATTTTTGTAATCCAACCGGGTAGTGAGAAGTATTTTCGATGCTTGAACACTCGCTTAATTCCATAGACAGTTCCTTGGATCATTCAATTTTCGATGAATAAAACCAAAAATCAAATGAAAATCTCGAGTAAAACAAAAATCACAATTTTAGTGAAAGTAAAAGAAAATCAAACCATCGCCAAGCTAAATGATTAGTGAGCTAAGTTACCCAAATATAACACTCGATTTTTTAATAATGGTCCTAAGATTTTTCATGCATAAATCTATTTTTTATATAATAAGAAAAAATAGATAATTTCTGTGACAATCTAGAGTCCCATTGCGTCCTGCATTAAGATATGCTGTAATCATGTTATACATCACGTATCGAATGATTCACCAGGCTGCCCAGAATACTGCATATAATTCAACCGTTCAGTAACTAAATTGTTTATAGGGTAGACTCAAAATCATTATTGTTAATACTGACAAAAATATTATTATTTGAATCGTGATTCAGAATCTTTCAAGAAAAATATTAAAAAATTGTATACAGATACGATCAACTATCAAGTATTTTATGCTAAAAAAAATAATCATGAAAAATTACTTTTAGTTCATCGGTTTTCTATTTAATATGTATTGAAAACAATATTATTTATACATATATATTCTAAATTACAATGGAAAATTCAAAACATAAAGAACATATCGAAGTTTTAGTGAATTTATCTCATTTTTTATGATAATAATAGAAAACTTTCGGTAGGAGAAATGAATATTCCAAATTCTTACAAAATAAAGATAGTTTGCAACTCTTACTGTAATTGAAAATGATATAGACCTATAAATATCTATACATGTATATATACTTTACATGCAATCAGCCTTTTTCCATGAATTACGATAGAAATATTGAATATAGAGCAGTGAATAATCATCAATGACCTGGAGAATAGAATGAATATATACGGATCATTTATATTTCGTCCCGTTTTAATTATATTCCATTTCATAAAATTACGAGACGCACATTCAATTTACATAGAAGGGGACGATCCATTTCATGATCTGAGGTTACGATTCAGTGTCAATCGAAAACGCCCGTAGCTTACCCACAAAAATATATTCACATGAATCTATATTAGATTAACTATACGTTTTCATTTCACAGGTACATACATTGATATTGATTAAATTGGTTTAATTAGTGTACTTATCTGATGCCCTATCGTAAAATCAGCCTCGATGAACTGAATGTATTTAATCAAAGTTAATTCTACTCATAAAATCTTGATGTTATTCGAGAATCTAATGAATCTTCCATCCTCAAATTCATGCATGACGATTTTTCTGTCAAACATGCATTTTTCATGGCATGAATATATACATATACATTTGTAAAAAAAAAGTTCATATAGTTATGATAGCATGATTTCACGCTAACTAGTAATTTTTTTACTGTATTTATAAGAAGTTTTGGTGCGCTTTGGAAGCTGTAGTAGCTCTACCTCAACAAAAATATCCCAATGTTCTTACGAAAAGAACTTGAAAATTAAATCAAAATGCGAAATACTAGACAAAGAGTGTGTCAATGGAAATATTAACATAATAATTTTCGATTCATTGAGAGATGCAACTTTTGAAGTGTGTTAATGTTTTTATACATTTCTGTTTTTACAAACATTGTAGCGTATTTTCAGAAAAATATTCTACGTTTTTTACTTTTTTTATAATAGAAATATTTTCTTCCGATATTCAATATAACACACTTTGTATGATTGCATGTGATATACATTCTGAAATACATTGTCACTAAAGTCAATACAATTGCGACATTCTATCGGGCAGTTTAACATTCAGTTATCTAAGAGTTTCTATTCTCAGAATAATACGAATCAAATGGTACGAGAATATTTTCAATTTGGTTCAAGATATTCGAAATTCTTAGTTTTAAAAAGCGCGATGATTCAAAAATTCATTTTTATTGTAAATATGTGAATGTAAAAATGATGTCTCTTTCATTTCACGATTCCAAATTTTTATTTGTAAACATGAGAGCGATAAAAACTGATGCACTTATTTGGGATAGCAATTTTGTGAAAGTTTGTATGTAATTTCACTATTTTAGTGACTAGAAATAATATTGATTGATAGAATTGTACAAAGGTTCATGCATACATCTTTTGTAATTTAATCAAGGCTTTTTATATAATCAAATTTTTCTCACAATGCAATTATATTTGTACATAGAAATTATTGGGGCCAAGGAGTTTTTGTACATACAAATAGGGCCGTACGAATCATAAGAATTAAAATATGTTTTGATTTGGAATTGCATGGTATCTATTTCGAACTGCTTCATACGTCCAATTGTAAGATGTTTTTATTATTGAATAGAGAGGTGAAAAATATATATGGAATCAGAAATATCACGGGGATGGATTTAACAATTTGTTCATTAATGCTCATATTTTTTTTCATTTGAAAATTAAATCAACTCGACATAGATAGTTACAAGGCCATCGAGATCTCTAAAATTTCTAAAATATCAAGAAATTATAAAGTAGACAATTTATATTGAAAATTAGATCATTCTTTCGAAAGTTATATAACCATTTTGTATATTAGTAAATTTTATTGGAGTGGATTAAACATTTTTGTAATTCACCATTAGGCATTAAAAACGTAATAACTGTTGTCATGAAATCAATATAAATAAACGAATAGCGAAAAATAGAAATTTTCAACAAATCCAGTCTCTACTTGGAATCAAATTAACTCATAATCTTAAGAATTTGATGCGCATAACAATATAAGTATACGCACTACGCCAAACACTGTATACAATATAATATGTTTCAATACATAACGATTTGATTTCGGTCTAATTGTATTATCTTCTATTATATATACAGCGATATTTGACTATTTGAGTCTAATTTCGTTAATCGAAGATCTATAGTGCCTGCAAGAATAAAGAAAGTTTTTTCACAATATAAATCCGAAGTAATTTTCCATAACACTTATGTACTCTGATCGTATGTGCTACAAATGACATTTTGTTGTTTCATTGGAAATGTATATCGTTACTCAATGAAAAGAAAGATGAGAATTCAAAATGTTAATAATTGTGCTCAATAAATCGCATGTTCATAAAATACAAATAGAGATTAATGAGAATCTTGACTCTTTTTTACCCCCATATAGAAGAATATATATATATATATTACGGAAAACAATTGAAAAGTGCTCTTTTTCAATATCGAATGCCCGATACTTTTCAATTGTAAGGAAATAAAATCACATGGAGTGCGAAATCGCATTAATGACAACTGGACCAATTTTAACTTTGTGCCATAGAAAAGTATATCATTTTTACTTACACTTCGTTGATGTTTTATAATGACTAACAGAATGACAAGGAACACAAAGAGGAATTATCCATGTACCCGTGTCGTTTTATCAGCTCATAATAATGCTGAACATATACTAACCGAGAAATCATTTGACATTTGGATCTCCAATCTCGCTGAAACTTTTGGAGGTGATTTATGGTTATTTAGATGGATAATACCTGCAGTCACTCGATCATTTTAATGTCTCGATTTCCTGGCGTCTAATGGAACTCTTCTCCCATGAGTTACGAAAAATAGAATATGCATCTCTCTCATCTAGGCTATTTCGTCAAGCGCAAACGTTTCTTGTGCCGGAGTCGGTCGGAACCGAGCCTCGCTCAGGTGCATAATATTGTATGTATCAAAGAATGTATATCTATAATAATAATTCATACTGTATTAAATTAGCAATGATCGGGATCAATCATTGCTGATAAATTGGAACGTATGGGAGAACGACTGAAAATATTAGAAGCGGAACCAATAGAAATCGAGGTGGTCTCTTGGTAATAAGTACTTGGCGGGGGAAAGTTCTCCGAATGTTCTCCGGTGTTGGAACGATATCGCACAGGAATTACAAGGATTACATCTATACATATACGGTGAAGTATCAATACTTTGTTCGCAACTTTCAAGGACATGAGCATCGATTTCCTGGTTGCTCCTATAATATCATCAATCGTCCAGTTCCAATTTGTTCTGGTAATTTGAAGCGAGAAATTAGTTTGCGACGGATCAACTGATTTAACTCTGCATATGTATATATATATAAGCTGGCGGTTTCTACGAGTAGTACTCTGCAGTTTAAAATACAGCATCATTATGAAAGTGATATGACAACAAGACAAACATTTTTTCCCGTTCTTTCTAATGAACTAATGGTGACAAATGGAACGTAATGATAGTTCGTGTGCAGAGCCCCAGAATGAACAGCGAATCGTGCAGTGCTGTCACCCTCTGCAGAAGAATGAAAAAAAAAATGTTTTGCAATCTGTACAGCAATGAAAATTCGAAGTTGTTTCGGGCGATAATAGTAGGTATACTATTCCTCATAACGTCGTCACGATAATGCGACTTTGAAAAATGTATTCGTTTCGGAAAACCTCTGGCGTTTTCCCGACTTTCCCGTCAACTCGAATTCCATAAAGCCCGCGCGAATAGGTCAGAGTGACAGATGCATGCGTATACGTATGTGTACTGTGCATTCCGGTGAACAAAGTCAAACAAAACAATAGTCGCTCTGCAAACGTGAAACGTGATAAAAAGGCACAGTGTCAGCTTATGACTATACGTATATAATTATTAATACTCTTGCGGCGAGTGTGCTGATCAGCCAGGAGCTGCCTCAGTAAAAATCCCGCCGTGGGCCTATAGAATACATATATGTATATACTAAGTCCGTGGCGGCCGCGCCAGCACCGCCGCTAGCGCCCCAAACACATGCACATTAGATACTGTAGAACATTGTATAGGATATATATATACGTGTATGCGCGCATTGGTCTCGAGCGCTGCGCCGTGTGTCGCGCGCGTGTTGGCGTATGGGTGCGCGCAGTGTGCGCTCGCGAGCGGCCGTAGAGCACTAGAGCACGATCGTATTTCTCAGTCGTTTTATAGATGTTGCCGAGTGAGCGAGCGGAGAGCCGGAGCGTAGTAGCGTGCGAAAACGGAGCGCAGATAGGCCCGCCGCCCGCGCGTGCATCAGGAGAGCAGTGAGGTATCTCAAGTGTTGTTGCAGCTGCGCGAGGTTGACGAGCCCGCGGTGCACACATGACACCCGCCGCTGCGTCCCGAGCCGCAACGACCGCCTCCTGGTTCAGCGGGCTGCAAACAGGTGAGTGAGCGCGCGCGCACCTCGACCAGAGCAGCTGATTTGTGCGCGCGACCGACCCCGTGTGTGTTGTGCGTGTGTGTATCGGAGCAGCCCGGGCGGCGCGCAGTCCCCGACAACGCCGCCCCCGACAAGCTTATTATAGCTCCTCTCTGTGTGTACGCATCCCGCGCGTGTGCCCCGATGCAGTTTCCCAGTTTTCCCGAGAGTTCTCCGCCGCCGCCGCCGCCGCTGCCGTCGCCGCCGCTGCCGCTCTCCGGCCATTGATTTGTGGGTCAGCCGCACGCGCGCGCGCGCTCCCTCGCGCTCGCCATCACCGAGATGTGCAGTGCATACCCACCGCTGCTGCAGCAGCAGCAGCTACGTCTTCCCCTGCAGGCTTTGTCCGTTATTTTCGCGACCTGATAAAACGGGAGTTATCGTGCGAGCAATGGGCGCTCGGTGTTTTCCTACCGCTCCCTCTTCTTTCTCGCCTTCTCGTGACTCACACCAACAGCGACATCCTCGGTGACACAGACACCCCGGGTGACATATTTCACGTACGATCCAACTGCGACGTTCTGTGTTTAGCCCCAGTGCCTAATCATGGGAGCTGCTAATTAATAATACATTATGTAATTGCGCGTAACAGAGAGAGGGTAAATCGGCCTTTAAATAGAGCTGTTTGTTTACTTACAGGAGCGTAAAGTGCTTTATTCAAATTCATATAGATGGGGAAGATCAAAAAGAAGCCCGAACTGTATCATAACAGCCAGTCACAAAATGTCCTCCGTAACTTGATGCTTCGTGACTGTGGTCTACGCACTACACACAGGACTAGTACCAAGGAATTTGAACCACTCGCAGAGTCAAATTTCATTGTTAAAACACTTAAAGAATTGGTGAGTCATTTTTATCCATTCGTAGAATTTTTACCAGGATTTTTTAGACTGTGAACCAATGCTTACTGTAAATTTCAGAAATGTGATTTGCCAGGTGTGCCTAGGACAACTTTTTTGATGGTTTTTAGTCCTGATGGGTTAGTACATGATAATTTTGTTGTCCATGTATCACTAGTAGTAGAGACTATAAATTAAATTTCTCATCTATTTCAGCACTAAAGTGGCGTCTACTCATGGAAATCACAAAATATATATCACAGACTTAACAACCGGGAAGAATATTAAGATTCTTTCTGGCCATCCTCGCACACCATGGTGTATAGCATTTCATCCTACTTCAAATGAAATTTTAGCATCCGGATGTTTAGGAGGTCAAGTTCGCGTTTGGGATCTGAGTGTGAGTCTATTTTTTTGTTTGTATTTCAGTATAAACTTTGAAAGAATCTTTAGTTAAAGCTCAATCAATTTATATTTGCTTATCCAGGGAGGTAGTGAGGTGTGGAATTCAAAAAGTCAGATAGCATCTCTAGCATTTCATCCTGTAGATAGACTGTTAGCAATTGCTACATATAATGAGGTTCACTTTTGGGACTGGAGCAATTCACAGCCATTTGCTTTTGTCTCTACAAAAAGTCATAAAGAGAAAGTTCGGTATGTTCAGTATTATTTGCATTTTATGACATGCAGTAAACATTTAGAATGTTATTCCCATAACTCAAGAAATTTAAATTGTCAAATTTCAGATATGTTGCCTTTGATACTTTAGGAAGGAAACTGATCACAGGTATTGCAAACCCAACTCAAAACTCACAATGGGACCGTCCCCCAGTAGAACATTTAATCAGATCTATACCAATTACAAGGTAAATTTAATGATCGATTGAGCACACACGTATTATCCACTTATTAATAAATTATATTAAGATATATTCGTTACAGAGCCCAAAGGAATAGGTTTTTCGAAAATGATTATAACCCTCTTCAATTGAATTATGGAGCATTTTATGGTCCATATCGTCCTGAAAATGTTGAAAACAGAAATTGGATCAATTCAGACAGCAATAATTCAGACAGAAGAAGTTTTATTCAACGTCTAGTGAGGTAAAGAAACAAGCGAGAAATACACTTATTTTCTATTGTTATTTTTTTTTCTCATCGTTGAAACATTTTTCTAATAGGGAGCGCAGAGACAGAGCTGCAGCTTTCCGTGATGCTCAAAGATTTTCATTGTCTTGGTCGTCTCAAAACTCAAACTGGGGTCCTCCTAATCAACCTCAACAGGATTCAGAATCAAACAGTTCTAGAACAGTGCCTGAAATTGTTATAGATGCGATACCTGACGAGAGCCGAGTTGTCAGTCCTTCTTCCTCTATCTCTAATGCCAACAACAATAACAATAACACAGAGAACGGTAGCAGCAGTACTCGAAATGATCCGTGGTCGACAGTACAGACGTACCGCTTCCCGATCACTACGAATCCGAATCCTTTGGGCCGAGCAGTTCCTTGGCTTCCACGTGATGCCGAGACAACGTCAACTGCGCCGGCTGCTACGTCTACGAGTAGTAGACCCTCGTCGTCTATGGTATCCGGAATCATGGTTGAACGGATACCTGATGAAGATAGGAGTAACACGCCACAACCAACCCGTAGTAACGATTACTCGAGACCGCCTGAGGAGTCGGACGACGAGAGTACCGATGAAAATTTGATGTCACTTCAAAGACAACTACGGATTCGACGTTATAACCGGTCGAGAGATCGAAGGCACAGGAGACTCATGATTCGTTTTGATAGTTTATATAGGTCTTTTGCCGATTTATCTCGACGTCGTGAAACGACCGATCGAGGTACAGATCCAATGAACAGAGATTGGAATGCACCATCCACCAGTACGAGCGACCCGAATTCAACCTCAGGCCATAATGTTCTCGTAGCCGGAGCTGTTGCTTACATGCTTCGCAATATCCTTACTTCGAGTGCTCGTGAAACCAACATCAGTCTTGAGAGACTCCAGCGTAACTTACGCATCATGATGGAAGAGCCTGGGCATATCGTTCGAATGAACACATTCTTCTTGCGAGAAGATTTACACGATACCGAGCAGAATAACAGTCTTTGTTTGTTAAATTTATACAAATTACGGGAGGAATTACGTACGCGTATAGCCAACTGTCGAGACCCGGAGCTCCAAGTCTTTGTCAATGTTCTAAACAATCATGTGATCGCTCTTAACAACATGGAAAGTCGATTGATAAATACCAATTTGAGAATAGAAACTCTCAGAAATGAGCTAGCATCATTCAGAGATGAACTGCGTTTCCGACAGCAAAATTTGACTGTTGATCAAGAGCCATTGACTTCGCGTTGGCAGCCTCAAGAAACAATCGAAGAACCAAGAACGAACGTGGCTTTTCCTCAACACAATGCTGTTAGACGTCCTCTGGAAGTTGACACCAATCAGGATGAACAGCCGCGGACATCGAGGCGTAGGCTGGATAATGTCTTCGGATACCGGGCAGAAGATGGACCAGGTAAGCAATTTACTTGAATCATTTTTATGCATTAATTCAAGCAAAATAAACAAAAATAAATGTGCAAACTCTTTTTCAATCATTTTTCATTCACGCAGTTACAATTTTGTATGCTAGGTTTGATTAAAAGTAAATTTTTGATATGAAATTTAGATATATAGAAAGTTGAAGAATTTACGATATAAAATAATTGATTGAACTCACAGCCGACAGTTCGCCATCAAGCGATGATAGTTTCAACGGCAACAGCTCTGCTCATCGGAGTGCACTTAATTTCTCCGTCTCATCGCGATCAGCCTTCCAACCAACTCGATCGAGGTCTAACTACAGTGACCCTCGTGACGAACCAGGTCCGTCAGGGCGAAGCGAGCCAGCTTTGGCAACTGCGACCTCCAGTAGCACCACACTCAATAACACCGAAACTAACTCGAGTTCTAGACGTCGTAGCGCGACTCATACTGCTCAACGAGTTTCTCAGGACGATATGGATTGGGAATTACCGAGGCAGCGCAACTCGAATCGGAATTCATTAGAGACAAATTCGGAATCTGTAAATAACGCCCGTGGTCTTAACGAGCAATACCCGTACGAGTATGAGAATAATGAAGAGCAATCGGAAAATGGATACTGGCTGTTGCAGGAAAATAGTAATTCGGACTCGAATCAAGAAGATCAAAATAATGGCGTTGCTAGTGCCGTAGCTTTTCTCAGACGGCGAGCTAGTCGTTGGATACAGGTAGACTCATCAAACAGAAACAACGGGGCTGATGATCAATCAAGATCAGTGGTATGTTGATATAATTGATATAGTTAATTGATATAATTAATCATTTGAAACTAAATTGTGACATAATGCTTTCTTGATTTTGAAAAATGAGCATATGGTTATTCAAGTTAGTAAAATCTGCAGTTATTTAACATAAAATTCCAATTTCTTCATAATATTCACTCATTTTAATACGTAGAATGTTTTTTGACTTCTCGGTATGTACGGCAATATATAAAATTGATGATAATTATTAAGAAATTGAGAGCATTAGACTGGATCTTTATAGATTTGGGTAGCGAAAAACAACCTTGAAAAGTTTTAGCTAGGTCCGTGATCCATATTTCTTGACCTCTATTTATAAGTCGTATAATTCTATGACAATAATTGATTTTAGGATCTATTTTAAAATTGTCTATTTATTATGCAGAGTAACAGAATAATCGATGATGATGATTGGGAGCCCGTCACGTTCCGATCACGATCGCAGAGCACTGGAAATACTGATCAAAATCGACTTTCTCCGATATCAGTAAGTTCAACTAGATATGAACAACCACCCCTGTTTCCATTCAGAAGTCTGCGCGAGACTGTAAATCAGCGCCTAGAAAATCAGGCAAACGCTTGGAACAGAAATCAGACACAAACCACTGGTGCGGCTGAAACGCCTTCTGCGGAACAGAGATTAATAGAATTGCAACAGCAAGAAACTAGCGTCGATAGATCAACGAATACGGATACGATCAATTCTGCAGAGACTGACAGAATTGCTGAGAGGATAATTTGGGGCGATGAAGACTTCAGGGACCTTAGATTGCTCGGTAGGTTTCGTAAGTTCCACGATAACATTCAAATTTGAATGAACTAAAATGTATTTGAATCAGATCAAACCTACATTTTTATTTCGCATGGTCGCGAAGTAATCTAATCAGTTATTAAGAATTTGATCGACCACCTCGAGCTATGTAACACATTGTTCAGTTAATTTTTCAAATTATCCGATTTTTTCGGATTCGCCAACTAATATTTTCATGATTATTAAAAATATTGCTCATGTTATAATTCACACGAATAGTCTGCAAATATTTCGAAAAACATTTGTACTTATTCATTCAGGGGTGGGAGTTATTGAAAAATAAACATTTTTAAACTTATAAACAAATTTTAAGAACGTTTTGATTCAGTCTGGTCAACAAGAACAATAGCAAACATTAATTAATCAGTCAGCAAATTTTCGAGTCAATAAAATGTCGGTTCCTCAAAAAGTTTCTTATAACTGATAGCCAAATAAAGAATAAGTAATGATTTAAGGTACTGATATGATGATTAACAATTAAAAACAAAGGCAACTTGGTCGTGTTATTATTCGTTCTCGAAGAAATACTTGATTACTTTTATCTCGTAACATTTTTTCAGAGATATATTTTATTTTTTTATTATTAAAATTAATTTGAGCTCGCGCTATAAAATTTTTCATTATCATCTACAGGCCGTCATATTCTTGATATTCAACGGTTATGCCGTGCTCGATTAGAAATCGCTCAACTTCAACATGTGCGTAAAATGTGGGAAAAACTTCAACGGCGAATACGTCACCTTTATGTGACTATTCGTATTGAAAGACGATGTAATAACGATGATTCGCAGGCGAGTACTAGCAGGTAAGGATTTTATATTTGAAATTTATTCTGTGTAATATAAGAACGTATTATCACGTGAATATGCTTCTTGATGGACTATTTTTCTATAATGTAGACAAAGAACAAGTGAACCGTTGACAGTTAACAGTGAAGCTCAAACCGAGCCAGCTCGTAATTTCAAAAAAGCGTTGCTCGAAAATTATAAAAGACAGAGTAATGATAATGATGCTGAGCAGACAAAATCGGCCACATCCACAGCTACTGCTTCAACGTCTGCAGCTGCTACTTCAACATCTGCTGACAACCTAGAAGTACCTAGCACATCCCAAATACAGCCTGACACGAGTGCTAGTAGTACTGGTAAATGTACATTATATTTTCATTGATTAATGAATCCATTTTTTTTCGTCCCAGCGGGAGCAAAGTGTCAATTTTGCTCCCTGGCATTCGCAAAGAATGGCACTTTTCTCCCACTGGAGACGAAAAATAGCATATGCACCTCGCTCATCTAGGCTATTTTGGCACGCGCAAACTTACCACTCTCGCTACGCTCGAGTCGCAAACGTTTTCCGTGCCGAAATCGCCTAACCTCGCTCAGGTGCATAATATACTATTTCCTACTTTCTTGGTATTCTGGACTTTTTAATATATACGTACTCATGTATGTATATAAATCACTGATATTTATACCACCATTCTAAGTGATTGACACTGGCTCTTTATGTTTGTTTTTCTGTGACAGCAGTTAACGACAACAATCAAGCATCGTCAACAGGCTCTAATATTCAAATGCCAAGTAACGCAGAGCTTAAAAATATGCGTTTTGGTAGCTTATGCGAGCTACTCATCTTTTCCAACAAGATTTTGAACTCAAGAACAGATTCTCCAGTTCCTGGACCATCAAACGATCACACATATTCAAATATTTCGTCTAACGACGGAACGAGCAATTCTAGCATACAGTTACCTAGTATTTCCAGCCTGGTGAATGATATCTCTGGCAGTTTATCCAGTTCATTGCGTTTTCCGAGAGTCTCAGATTTATTAGCCACCGATACTTCTACTTCTGCTAATGCGGATTCTATCAACAATAATAGTAGTAGCACTGAAGTAGAAACAAGCAATCCTGGTCCAAGTACCTCAATAGCAGGAAGTAACGATGCTGTAGCAGGAAGTTCTTCATCTCAGTTAGATAGCTCTGCTTCAAGCAATGTGTCGGAGTCACCGATTAATACACCCCTTCAGAAAAGACAGTTTAGGTAAAATATCATGAAAATTATTGATTAACGTATGTTACTCCAAGATTCGAGATACCTAATTGAAAAACTGTTTAGATATCAAAGAGTGTGGCGCTACGGACGAAGGATGTATCTCAAACGACAACGATTATTATCCATTCGAGCTGCTCGCTTGCAAAATATCCGTCACTACCCTATGATGAGACGGAATCAACATCAAAATGTCGCAGGCGCTAGCGCTGCAACAACCAGCACTAGTGCTAGCACTAACACAAGCAGTACAAATACCGAGCGCAACCGTACAGGGAGTTCAACTGAATCTCTTCAATCCATGATTACTAGGTAAAGAAAATCCTGTTCATACTTCAAATAGTGTGCGTGGTTCATTAAATTTCATTCGTCTACTACCTCTCTTTCAGTTTATCTAGTTTTCCGGGGACTTTAACTTTTTCATTTCATTCTATTTTATTTCTCTAACAGAATTTTTCTCTTTCGTGAGATGTTACTCGTTTTCTCATCCACTGATAAAGTCACGCCTCTCATACTCATTTCCAGTCTTCACAGTTCTCACTATAATTCGTATTGATCAAAGACCTGTACGTATTCTATTATTGTTTAATTCAAATGATTCATTCATTACGTTAATAACATTGGGTTTGAAACTGTGACTACCTTCATTTGGCAATATCCTATTAGAATGTGTTTGTGGATCACAAATAAGTAAACAGAGAAATAAATGAATCTATGATATTTCACAGATTACGGTTTCTGATAAGTCAGCAGAGGTTTCTCAATTTCACTCGAACCAACAATAGAAACAACCCATACGTGAACTTGGCTGTAAACCCCTCAGGAGATTCGCAATACGAGAATCAAGACGTGCTTGATAATATGCGCGAAGTAAACCGGCTGCAGGTGAGACGAGTCCTCAGCGTCATGGTTGGGAGTCTAACGCATTTCTTTGAAGAGAATCGTCCAGGCAGTGGAAACCATAATAAAGTTCTTCAAGAACAAATTTTGAAAATGTATGTGTTACCTCGACTCGGTCTACAGCTTACAGATCTTTTATTAGAACAGCTCATAGCAACGAGACGCGAACTAGAATCCACCTACATCGATTCCGCTTTATCTGCGAGCCAACCAATTAGCTCGAATCAACAGATGCAAACGGCCACAACTGGTACAAATACTACGATGGTTGAGGTGGGGACTTCTACTGCGAGCATGTCAACGGATACAGCAGTTACAGAGACTGCCAATGCTGCTACTAGTACTAATTCGGGTGAGTGGATTGAACAAAGTACAAACGAAAAGATAAGAATTCTTCATCAAATCTATTTTCACCAATAGTTCCAATGAACACAAATGAAACAAACGCACCAAACGCAAATCTCGATAACGCCCTGGGAAGACTGAAAAGATACTTTGACTCAGCATCTCGATCGTCATCCACACAGGCAACAACTGTTCCATCTTCGTCTTCATCATCAACATCAACAGCGACAATGAATCGTGATCTCGCTACTGCATCTCTAGCTACGTCAAATAATAATGAATTGGATAATGATAGTTCGTTAACAAATGACTCGCGCAACGAAAATGCTTTATCTGCCGAGATTCAAAGCATTATTCAAAGAATTCAGAACAACACTACCAGCGGTGATTCAAGTCAACGTTACCAAAGCAGAAGTGGTGGCAACGCTCGGTTCGATAATAACGATAGCGATGAACGAGAAGACGATGAATCTGGTGAGTTAATTTCTTGAAAACTCTTCTTTTTGCACTTATAATAAAGCGTTTTAAAATTGATGAAACGATTGTCCTTGATGAATTGTTAGGAACAGTAGCTTTAATGTCAAACCGAGGTCGGCTTGGAATGATCCTGCAACGATATGCAATGATGCGACGTCATCTTGTCCGCCGCCGAGAGTATTACTCGCAACGCGCAAATCTTTCCACTACCAACAATAACAATCCTAGCTCTGAGCCTCACGAGGAGCGCCGCCAATCTCTGTCGGATCTTCGAGAGGCTTTGGCACCAGATCAGACGTCCGCCAGCCCAGTACGATTCCGTGATTGTTTGGCTCAACGCATTCGAGATTACATGCGCCAAAATGAGCAGCAGCAGCAGCAACAACAACAACAGCAGGAGCAGGAGCAGCAGCAACAACAACAGCAACAACAACAGCAACATCAGCAACGCCAACAACAACAACAACAATCAACACGACAGCAACATCAGCAACAACAGCAACAGGTATCTGGGGAAGGAATATCTGACGGCTCATCATCGTTCGCCACTTCCTCTGCTTCAAGGCAAGAATTCAACGTACCACTGATACGAGTCAATAACGTACCGGTTACTGATTTTGGAGGTCCACCCCTTACTCGCAGACGGCGTCCTAGATCTAGAGGTTTATTCACGTCCGATTCTCCTTACATTCTGGCTAGAGGTGAAAGGAACAACGGAAATAATGCTAATAACAATGGAGTCGGCAACGAATATGGCGAGCCTGCACCGCCACCTTCTTTTTTCTCAAACAGTATTAGGAACCAGGTTTGAATTTATACTCTTTTTTTCTACGATAAACTTTAATCTTATGGATTATGAGCAAGTTCTCATAAGTTGAAATATTTTATTCTAAGAAATCGTACTTCTTGAAATTTTGTAAATTGAATTTTATTAATAGTCTTGTGTTCATTTTTTATTGATCTTCCAATATTTTTTAGTCTTCAGCTGAAACAACAAAGTCTCGTTATACGGAGTCGCAGAATCGGAGTCGGATCTCCTATTTAATACGAGCAATGTGTTTTGACCAATTGATGTTTCGTAATCATTGTTGTTTTTTTCATTCATTCGTTGTTTATTTAGTTTTTTGCATTTCTTTTGGTTCGTTATTTTTGTTTTGTTTATCGAGAGTATGTATTTCTTAGATTCAACGATGGTTCTTAACGCAGGCTTCTTGGAGAGATGGCTTCATATCACGAGCACAGGCACAATTCAGAGCTGGCGATGGGTCAAGTGGTGGTCAGGATCCCGAAAACGATAGCGATGAAGTGGAGATAAGAGGTTAGTTTTACATTAAGGCATTATTAATTTTTAATAAAAGCGTCTATAATACTAAAAATTAATACTTATTTTATTCAGATCATCAGATAAACATGACTTTCAATGGTTTAGAATGCCAAAGTTATCGAATACAGGCATGGGACTTTTCGAGTATTCCTGATATACATGACCGTAAGTTGATTTTGCAAATTCATATTTACATCTTGGCACTTACTTACAATTCACTCTATTCCTCAAGCTAAAAAAAATGTGATAGTTCGTGAATGTAAAATTCAGAACGACGCCAGTATTGACATTTCATCAGATGGTACCTTATTAGCTGCATTACTGCCATCTAGTCGCACAAACCCAATGACAACAATAGGTAAGAATTTAAATATTGAATTCAGAAAAATAATTAATAATAATATGAACAGAAAATTTAGTTCTAACAACCTATGATATTGAATGGAAAATAATTTTTTCAAGCTTATCATTCAATGAGCTCGTAACTAATGCAAATTTGTACATTTGTGAAGGTGTATATAGCATGCAATGGGAGACGTTGGGAGAAAAAGTGTATTCTACGCAAACTGAACAGCAAGTGATTTCGGTGTCTATGTCTCCAACGAAACAACACCTTCTTGTCGGTTTAGCTTCTCGTCGTATCCACGTTCCAGCGCGACCCGTCCCTATGGCTTTCATCTACAAGCTTTTAGAACCTGAAGAAAGGCTGTTCTCTGGCAATCAGTCGGACACGTTGTACCAGGAGCATCCGGATTTAAACAGAAGCAACGATTACCTTTGTTTCATTAATCATTATTTGAATGACTTGCGAAGGCTTGCAACCAGCGACAAGCCAATAAAGAAAAGCATGGTGCTGTTGAGACAGCTATTACAAAATCGCGAGACTCCAAGCTATGTCAGTTTGAATTGTATTAGATGGGTACCACAACCTGGTCAAGGTATGGTTTATGCAACCAATACTGGCATGCTAAATATACTGTATTGAAAAGATTGTTCATAAGTCTATTTTTTTTTCTGTTAACGATTTTTTTTATGAGCGTTCCTGATAGCGTTTCAGAGAAATGAAGCTTTTATTGCGTGATGATGTAAGAAACTGCAGGTTTCTACAGTTACTAGTTTTGTTTAATTATAGAATGGTTGTGAAAACGACGGAATATAACTATGTATGATACAAAGTGTAACAATCAAAGTACCGGTTATTTAGAACGTCCGAGCTCATCCAATAAAATACGGGAAAATCATCTTTTTCCCTCCTATGTAAAATTAATAATGTTTAGAAGATTACACCGATTTGAGTCAGATAAGCAGAATATAGTTGATCAATGAAACTTTTATGGAAGTAATATATTTTACTCTCTCTAGAATTAAGAATGTAGTATGAATGCTGATATATATGGAAACTTGATATTTTATCACTGTCAATCAGTCCCGATCTTATTATTGCACATATTACAATATGAGGAACAAGGTTGAGCGCGAAATTTATTGCGGGGCTGTGCCTTATTCATCCTGTTTCATTTCGGTTCTATCTTCGATGATAAGCATTGTCTGAAGTTTATCGTAGAAATATTGTATAAATAATATAACAAAATGAATTAAAATGATAGTGACGTGTTATTTAAGAACGTAATAAAATAACGCATTCGGAGTAGTGAACGCGTGCTTGTAGCTTGTAAGGTTTTGTAATTGTATAATTTAAGTCGTACTATATAATCTTGCGCTATTTTTACTATCAGACTGAATTTAAATTGCGATCTGAGTATTTTTGATTATATTGCAATATACATTTGTGATAGCGATTAGAAGTGTAGATGGTCGCATAGAGTCTTAATGCGTTAATATTCCAAAGTTTCTTTCTCCATTGTTCTACACTGATTGCGCCTCTATTAAAGATTGCATTCAATCGCTATTTGATTTTTTGTGCCATTCTATAATTTTCCAGTTGTCTTACAATTTGAACTGGGTTAGTTTTCTTGTTAAAATTTTTATTGAAATTAAATTCTAGCCTAAAATGGAGGAAATGTATGTCTACTTATTAAAGTAATCCCCAAATTATTATACAAAAAAAGTATTTACAATATTGCCATATTTAAAATGTTGGATGTTTTACATCTCGGGATATTTCAATAAGGTGTTGCGTACATATTTGAATGTATATTTTGTAGGAAGGGAACGATCACGTGTAAGGTACTAATTAAAACAAAAAGATCTTTTTGATCAAAATGATTTAGACTTTTTCTTGTAAATACACAATAATCGAGTTCCTAATTCAACATCTGTTCTTCTATCAATTACTTAAAGGATAATAAAAAAATTCAAAAACATCGAGAATATATACACACCCACACGCATATACATATATATCCATAAAAGAAAAAACACCGACGTTCCGTGACTGTGAGACCAAATCAATTTTTTGCTTTTTATATGAATATTTAAAATGCCAATAAATTGGTGATATAAAATAAATTGCCTTATTATTTATATGCATTATACACACTTGACTTAATCATCATAAAGTAAACTGTGTAATAGTTCTGGAGTCTCTGGCTGCTTCAAACAAAACGAAACTTTTTCTTGAGTTGAAGCTGCATATTTTTGACGCTCTAGTTGATCAAGATCCTGATCCAACATAGTTTCAATCTCGTCATCTATATATAGTTGATTTTCATATGATTTACTCAGATAAGATGAGCTTGTAGCAGTAGAATTGATGGTTTCATTGATGGTATCTTGAATTTCTGTTTCAGTAAGGAACATAGATTGATAAGGATGCAAAGTACTCGAAACATTGCAATCTGCTGACTGATTCACTGCATGCTGCAGATGATCTTGAGTTTCAGTCATCGGACAAGGCATTTGGTGATACTTTAGTTGATGTAACTTTAAATTACCAGTTTGTGAAAATGATCGATTACAAAAATGACACCGATATGGTTTTTCACCAGTATGACATCTGATGTGCCTTTGCAATTTGTATTTTGTAGCAAATTGCTTCCCGCATTCCATACACTGTTGAATTTGATCTTTTATACTCATCATTTGATCAACAATTGCAGTCTGATCATTTGTCGTGTGAAAATTTATTACATGTGATTTCAGAGATACTTTGTATTTGAATGATTGGTGACAATTGGCACACTGAAATAGTTTATTCCTATCATGCACCAACTTATGTTTGATCAAAACTTCTTGTTGATTGAAAGCCATATTGCAAATCTGTTCAGGAATCATTTAATTTAGTACTTACATAATAATATTAATTGAAAAAGAATTATGATATTACTTACATCACAAACATAAGGTCGCTGTCCTGTGTGAATTAATTTGTGCCTATTCAGGTGTGCTAAGCATCTGAAACTTTTTCCACAAACTGGACAAGTTGGTGTTCTTTTTCTCAATGAATTTGGATGTATTTCATTTGTCTTATCTGGTACACTGGTATCCTTCAAATGACATAGCATATCCTAGAAAAATCCATTCGTAAACTATTGATATTTTTTCAGCGTATAAAATGTAAAATAACTTCAGGATAATTATTTGTTTATTTTCAAGTTTGGAGGCATTTTGTAAAAGAAATTTTTTTATTTTTTCGCACTAAGAAACATTGATCTTCACTTAATGTATGTAAAATTTCATATATAACCATACAAAAGTTATGTACCTCTGCAAAATTGATTTCAATGGAAGGTGCTGCGAGTTGCTTTTGAACATTTGCCACCATCAAACAGAATTCATCAAATGTACAAATCTTCTGTTCACATTCATTACATACATATTTAGAGAATGCATCATTCATAGATATACTAATAATCTGAAAGCGATAATTCAACAGTGTTAAGCATTTGAAAAAAGTTTTTATTCATTAGTAGCACATATTTATCAGTTCTAAAAGTTTACCTCTTTCGCAAAATACTTATTAATTATTGAAATAAGTACAGAGCCTTTAATTTTATCATTGAAAAGATCAGTGCCTTGCTGAATCTCTTGACCACATAATCTACAAATTTTTAATGTATTCATCTCGTGGGTCATCATTTTTCAGAAGCAACAATGGAACACCAACACAATCACTATCAACAGACTGCGAGACTGCTGTTATCAAAACGAAATAAGAGTATTATCAACGAATGTATACAGGTATTATTCTGACAAGTGACAACTGACCCACCACTGACGGCACTGGCCACTGAACTAGTGATGGTGGAAGAAAACTTACTTATCGATTGTGTAGGTGGGTATACTGTCCAGCATACATATGAGATAGTTGCGCAGTGCGCACGCGTAAGATCGAAGTATAACATGTCTAGGAAATATAGTAAACTATTACTTATATTTTCACTATATATTATATTAAGGAAAAATGCAAAAACCATACGTGTTTGGCGAATCTTACTATATACAACATTTAGAAGATCTTATCAGATTAATATAGCTAATTTTACATGAAAAATTGTTGAAATTTACTCAAAATTTAGTGAACAGTTGACAAAAAACGATTTTTTCAGCCCATGGAAGGCCAAGGAAAATCTGGGTGAGCTGAATTCAAAATGATTATTGGAAATAGAATAAAACTATGGGCGATGAAAAAACTTTGATAGAGGCCGGCAGCTGTCGATTCTATAAGAAATATTTCGTATAGACCATACATTTGTTCTTTGAAAAATTCATTTTTTATTTTGCGAAAAACTCATAATCAAATAGATTTTTACTTGGGATTTATTCTTGATCAAATTTCGCAAAAATGCAAATTTCATCAATGCTCTTAGAATAGGCCAAAATACCGTGCATTATATACAATTCGATTCTTTAGCATTCCATCTACTTTATCTATTTTTCTTCTCATCACATGTATCGATAGGTTTCCATTATTTTTGTCAAATGTCCTCAATGTCCGCCTTCCCAAAATCATTGATTATTGATCTTCTCCTCCAATTCACGCGTCGCACATACCGCAAAGAACGTTGTTCTATATGTTCTATACCTCAGCGTATAAAAAAGTCCAAATGCATCAAATTTAGCTCATTTTTGAAGTATTGAGTAGAACTTCATTTGCCGCGAGCCACATTGAAAAATGTAATATTGACGCAATATATGCCGATCCCGATGACCCGTAAAATTCTTTGAAGACGCGTGCTCTAACTGTCTGAACTTCGTGCCAATGTATCGATGTTATTGGAGTAGTACACCGCTTATTGGACAGAGATTTACTTGACTCAGTGTGTATAATCTATCCCTAATTCTGCTCGCAATATTTTTTCATACTGTTCATTTACTGTTCTTCATTTTATCGAAAACTTCTAATCAGGAATTATCAGAACCGACGCTTTTTCAAAGAACAAAGGAGAATTCATCCACAAATAAAGGACAAAAGAGTAAGTTTTATTTCATTTATCTCTCTCTAATTCCCACATACCTTACCCACACTTTAACCCTAAACGTGTCTGGTCCCTCTCGCATTGTTGAGAGTTGAGTGACTGGACGATTAGCGTTTAGAGGTCTTCAGGCAGGTCTTTTAATAAATTCACGCGATAGAATCACTGCTGTCTTTCTTTATACTCTACCTTTTCTTCTTTTATATTCTTTTTGTGTGTATTTTATAAATTCAGTGTATTGCGAACGTGTCACCAAGACGGAATTATTATTCTTATTCTCCGGTTACCCGAGCTATAAGCGCAAGCTTGGCTGTGAAATCGCGACTGACTAAGTACGCGCACTGCGTCAATTTATCCCGACGTCAATTAATCTTATTGTGTTTATTAAAAGTTATCCAAGTATGCTGAATATTTAATTGTTCTCTGTCACAATAAGCTAGTTCCCTACCGAGGAGGAAGGATATGAGAGATGCAATGAATAGAGTTTTATAGCCTTGAATAAAAAATGTAACAATTTATTGGTCGTATTATACATATTTAATAATACTGATACTGAAAATCAGAATAAGAGTCAATAAAATTTTCTGAAATGTTGCCTCTTATTCATTGTACAATTAGGCGATTTGCGTAGTTCAATACTTGAAGTAAAGTCGGTCGCAAAATTATTGGAAAAAAATCACAATTATACGAGTGCTTCAATCGTATTTTTATACATGTTCGAATGCAAGATCCAACAAGTATCGGAATGTGCGTTATATTATGAAACAAGCAGCATCAGAACACTGAAGAATAGGAACCTCCTTATTATTGTGAATGAGCTAGAGCAACATTTACATCAACGTTTATCAATTTATGTATCTTACTATAATTGTATGAGTTGAGCTGGTAACGATTGAAATTGCTTTGAATAATGATCATATTGATTATCAATTTTTCAATTTCTCAAAACTGTAGTACGTTGCTCTAGTCATGTATCTTCGAGTAAAAAGTGAAATTATTTTGTTGCTTGTTTTCGAATAAGATCGCATTTTTACGAACTGTTGAACTAATTTTTTTTTAAACTCTAGCCAATTATACAATGTTTTTGGAATACATTTGTAATAGAAATGTATGTTACATATCATTATAATCTTTGTGTCAATTCTGGCACTCATTTCCATTGATTTCAGTTATTTTTCAGTACGATAATTGTTTGTCACTCAGAAAGATACATACTAAAACCAAAGAAGATTTTTACTAAAAGGTCCTCTCCAAGATGATATTCACATGCATGTGAATATGCAGTAATACGCTGGGGATATTTTACCCGTAATTAGTATTTGAAAGACTAATCGCCGTTTCTCTAAAAGCTCCCTAGCAAAAGCCAAAAAGTTCGTTATTCAAAATTAATTTACTAAACATTTCTACTTGTTTAATGATCGCCTCATTGCAGTTTATGATACAATTTGATCACTGCAGTGGCGTACAGTATATGTATCTATCATAATTCGTTTTATTTGTACCATAATAATTTATTCTCAAAACAGGTGATTCTCAAACAAGAGTGAGAACCACGTTTTTCACTTGTATCGAATGACATATTTTACCACAGGTGTTAACATGTGAAGTTCAATGGTCAATTTTTCGATACAAGTAATGAAAAATCTTTTATGTTACTAGTGCGTGAAATCGCATTTCAAGCTTCTTGAAATGCTCTTTAAACGAGCACTTGTAACATAAAATATCGTATCCAACTGGTGCGTTCATTTTCAATCACTCGTGTGAACGTGTAACACTCGTCGCCGGCAGTCGCCAGCCACTCGTGGACACGTCCACACACGTCTTTAAAATTTCACGCACTGGTTGTATAATATACTATTTCAGTTGTAGGCAAAATCGTCGATGTCAAGCCATCATAATAATTCCATGGGCTAGTGATTAACACTGCAATAAAATAATATTGCTTTAAAAGATTTTCACAAGCATTCTTATTATATGAATGCTAAAATCTTATTTTGATTATGAGTAATGTTATCACGTTCAAAGATATAACTCGAATCGAGTAAATCTCGTGAATATGATTAATTATATATCATTAAAATTACTTTCAATTTATGCTATTAAAATAATTCAATAGTACTCCCTGCTGTACTGTATATTTGTCATCCCCTTAATAGCTTGAGATTAAGTTCTATTATATTAGATGTTCTCACGAACGTCGTGTGATACATCAGGAAAATTCATTTTTCAGCA
The DNA here is from genome assembly GCA_020882685.1 of Aphelinus atriplicis. Taxonomy (NCBI): domain Eukaryota; kingdom Metazoa; phylum Arthropoda; class Insecta; order Hymenoptera; family Aphelinidae; genus Aphelinus; species Aphelinus atriplicis. The sequence goes on from CM037073.1 coordinate 74,942,795, forward strand.
TGAGTCTATTTATTGCTAAGGCAGTTTTAGTACATACTAAAAGGCTGTACCTGAGTTGATAAACGAGATTATTCGTTTTATCAAAAAGCGAATGTATAAGAGATGAAAAATACGTGATTTGAATAAAAGAACTGATGTATTTTTATTACATCCATAAATGAGAATATTCAGAATTTTTTTTGAAAATCTATTTGACGGGTTTTTATTAAGACATACTCTTTATATTCAAATTGATACATAACAGTCAGAATAGTAAAGAATTCTTTTTAAATTGAAGTACTCTTCAATTTAATTTCTATCACAATATAATAATCCGAGTTTGAGAAAAATCGAATTTCACACGGGAAACAATTTTGGCATCAAAGAATTAGGTAAAGCTTAGTTTTATTCGAGCTGTGAAAATCGAAACGTGAATCAAAAAGTGCTTTATGTAAGTAAGGCATCTGTTTCAAGCGCTCATGTCCTAATTATCACAATATAATCCAAATTACAAATATTGCGATTGAACAATGGCCGTAAAAATACTTAAACGTAAGCTATTGTAATAATAGATTATCACTTTGATTATTTATTATCGGTGATCTAGCTATCCTACTTAAGTAAGTGGTCATTTTAAAAACAATAACGTTCTCAATTATAATTTACTTATAAATAGTAGGAAAATAGTTTTTTCCAAAACATATAAAATAGATTAAAGAACATTATTCAGAAAATATAGCGAATCCCCAAAGGGAACTAACATTTTTTTTAACAAATAGGTCGGTGCTCGTAGTTCCTTTGAATTTTCAAGAAAATGTAAAGTTCGTGTATGGACCTAAGAAAATTAGCATTTATCATGCAAATTTTTCAGGTGGAATGGTGAGAACTAATAGTCATCAGAGCCGATTCAGGTAACAGTTAGATCATATTTTACATAATCTACTTTTATAATCCAAAATCTTCTACCTAAAAAAATATTCCTCGATACATTATTACGAAAAAAAGGCAATGATGGCTGTTTTTCCTAATTAAAGCCATTCAATAAATTTAACTTGTACATTCTTGCCAAAAATATGGTTGCATGATAGGGTAATAATTTATTTCGCGCAGGCTCCGACAAGACTTGAACTGTATTTCTATTCATACTGGGCAGTTCATACAATTTTATTCATAACCAATTTTAATTTATAAAAAATAAACACACAATGATGATTTTCCTACAAGAATATTGCACTATGAGCATTGTGTGGCTGTTATACGAAGAGAATACCTGAGAAAAATTCTCATGTCTACTAAGAAATTCTCAAAGAATCCCGAATAACATTCTTTCTTCATTAACATTTACCAAAAAATAAGTGAGAAAGACAAAATTTGGTTGGTTTTATATAACATTTCAAATTACTTTTCAAAGTTTTACAAAAATCTCAAAAAAACTTACGAACATAAGATTCAATGTTTACACTTTGATAGAGCAGTAGTTTGTGAGACGACGATTTCAAATCAAACTCAAATTTATAGTTACACGAATGAAGCCTTTGAAACTGTATGAATACAAATGCAGATTGTCTGTATTTGATTCATTTCAAATAATTGTACAAATACAATACAAAAAATAAACATAAGAACGAGAAAGTTCAATTTGATTTGATCAAACAAAAATTAGCAGAATGTGATCCAAACAGTCGAACTTTTACGTGAATTGAAGTCTCGCTTAGTTCAGTAAATGAAAGTATCCCGTCAAAATACCCTCAAACGGTAATGGAATTTTGACAAATCACAAATACTTTTATCGCTAGTAATCTCGACGCCAAAAATCATTTTCAAACTACTCTTCGAATTTGTAACATAACATTAGGCCCTGCATCGGCCTATTTTTTCGAACTGTATACTAATTAACTAACTTAAAAAAATACACATAACATAAATTACAACGCATAACATTATTCAATCGTGGAAGATCTGGTACCGAAATTGAGCGCAAACCTATCTAACCATTGAAATTAAAGTACAATTACGCAGAGGAGGGCTTATCTTCTGTACTCTGGAGTTGGTCCTTATCTTCAGGATCAGAGGGCCGGAGGTTTGCCCTGGAGGAGGTGGCCAACTCAGAGAGCAACAGCTCGGTGTCTGCCGCGTCGAAAATGCAGGACGGCTCTCGCGATGCTCGGTTACTTACGCTTCGGCTCAGCTTGCGCACCATCTTTTCCATACGCTGCTTCTCCCTCTCTGTCTTCAGCTTGGTGAACTCGTCCTCGAGGCTGCTCGTGGACGAGGAACTGCGCGTGCTGTTGTTGTCGCCCCTGGCGAAGGCACTCGCGCTCTCAAAACCGTTGCCATGCCCTGTTGGCACTGACATCTGCATTCTGCAAGAGTTTTCAAAACTTCGTCATTTGCGCATTCCTCGTGCCCACTCGCGCGGCGAAGAAAAACGAAGAAAGTTCAGCTCGCATGGAGTTATTCACATGAGTAGGCTTTATTTACAAAAATTGAACGACGTGTTTCAACAATACTTATATATTGACATACAAGCAACTATAATTCATACGCTTATTGTACAAATCAACTTGGAAGAAAAGGCACGATTATCCGTTTCTCAATTGGGGATGAAATTGCTCATTAGAGAATATTATGCAAGCTATAGCGAGAACAATTTACATTGTGACATATCGATCCAACAATGCAAATTTCTCCAACAAAACGTAAAGGAGAGAGGTTTGGCAGTGTGTCGCTCAACTATACCAATACAAATTGAATTCTCAAGGAAAGGTATATATTTTCCAGTGAAATCACAAAATCGCTTGATTTCGAATATCACAGTACGACTCACTCTAGACTTGGCGAGACGATTTCCCAAGGATTTCTCAAATAAACTAAATATTGAATATGAGGTTGATCATCGCGTGACTAGAATAAATTAAGCGTGCATTGGATGTGGGATAAAGCGTGAAGGTATTGCTGCGCAAGGGCGCCTCGACCAATGACCAATAGCATCCCTTCACATGAACGCGGCTGGTAATTGTATGTTTGTCATGCGAGGCTCATGTACCTTGAACCGCGATAGCGCGAAGTACTGGCGCTACCGGTGCCGCTACCCGTGCTGTCAGCCGAGCCGCTAAGCCCGGGAATCGGGGCACTCGTCGAAAACACGTCGCCGTTGCCATGGCCCATAGACATTGAGCCAGGCACGTCCATTGGGGCGCTCGCAGGTGGTGGTCCCTGGGGGAATATGCTATTGATATGCGGCCGCGTTTCCGGGCGCATCGACGTCATTGTCATCTGCTCGTCCACCTCTTCTATCACTCCTATGCGCATCGAGCCACCTCCTGAAACACCCGTTATACTCGTTACTTTCCACCTGTTTTTCTTCCTTTTCCAACCATCAGCTATGTAATTTTCTTCATATCAATTTGATCTTTCACACATTCAATCCGCGAGGTATGGCACTTTAACATCTTACAATTCTGTAATATGCGTTTTTTATGGACGAAGAAGAAAAAAAATGTAATTTGAGTAGAATTTTTCTTGAATAATAAATCAAAAATCACTTTTTGAAATTTTATTCGTTTGGTTACTGATGCTTTCAATGAAATATTCGTCAATATATAAGAAGTAAAATATGTTTTTATGGAGTAAACAAGGAATAATTTTCTAGTGCAGCTTCGATTTGAAAATTACACGTATGTCAAGCTCGTATTAGAAAAAAACCAATGAGTTTCTAATAGATAAGAGTTACGGTTCTCTTTTATACAGATATATACTTTGCAGAATGACGCGCGCAGTAAATAACTGATACGTGAGTAGAGTCAACTATGTGCGTTAGTGGGTGGCATATAATGATTGCAAAAGGTATCACTACTAGAAAATTGATCTTCGATACTCTCATCGTTAATAATGTATAATTATTGTTCAGAATGCCATGAAGGGTACGGTTAGTATTCACCGCAGTTATGACACGCATATCGACAACAAGGAGATTATCGTATAACTACTTTTCTTGGAATGTTTTTTATTGGCTATCATGAAAGTTGTTGTGTGCATCTTTCAAAGACTATTTGATAGAAACTATTACTAAAGTATGTTAAATTTAGCTTTTATGAACAATCATCAGATTTGAATTTTCATTTAACTATACGCTTTTCAATGAATTATAGAACTTCGAAAAATAGACTTATGAAAATTAGATAAATCTTTATTACGTACGTAAGAACATTTTAAAAATTATATCACTTGGAGAAATTTCTTTAAATAATGGCATGTACATGAGCGCTGAATAATCAGACTTACCAGGTATGCCACCGCGCAGCGAAGCAGCGGAAGTAGAATTAGGAAGTCTCGGCGTTTTCGTTCCACTACCATCTGGCCTATCGTCTTTGCTGAATATCCTCTTGAGTACGTTTGTCACACTGTTGATTCTCGTTAGTGAGCCACCAATATTACTTGGCGTTGAACCACCGCTAATTGTCCTATCTCCTCGATTACTCACTCGACTACCGCTCCTGAAAACGAGCAAAAATCTATATAAAATCTTTCCGTTTCATTTTACCATTTGATTTGCATGTTTTTGAATTCTCTCAATAGAATTTAACAAGCTCATGTCGTCGCTCCTGACAAAGATTAACGCTTTTGAAATTTTGCTGTTTCTTCGTATTTCATTTCACTAGCAGCCATGAATTGCATTGTTTGTAGATGTCGTTATCTTTTGAAATCAGCTCTCGAAATCGAGAAATCTTGATTTTTCACGATAAGAAATTCGACAGATTGCAATCTGTTAGATTGCTATTTGGAAACTTTCAAAATGATACGTTATTTTGAAAAGTGTTAGTATTCGTAGAAAGAAAGAGTATAGAGTCTTGCAGAAAAAACCTAGTATCTTCAAATATGTAGAACTCGTCAAGTCTTGGACATTCGACAAGTAAATACGTGTTTAGAGAATCGGGCCACGTACCTTGATATTTTTCCGCCAGCCACGAAATGTATGCCCGAGATAGCGTCATCGTTCAGGTCGCTGCTATAGTTCTGGGAGTCCTTGCTCATCCCATACCTCTGCTGGTACTCTTTCTCCATCTCGTCGATGCGGACAGACGAGGGCTGCAGCTCCTGCTGAGCGGCCGACAACTGAATGCCGGCAGTGGACGGCTCGGGATGCTCCTCCCGGAAGGGCTGCGAGGCAGCTGTGTACGGCAGCTCAGTCGGGAATACCTCGTCCCAGTACTGGTCGCGGATCAGTTCCGGATGCTCGTGGTGCATCTCGTCAACAATCAGGTAGCTCACCTGATTTTCAAGATTGTTAAATGACGTTCGACTTTTTCTCACGACTTTACATTTAATTATATCACAATCAGCCGGTTGTTTCCTGTTTTTATTTTTATAAATGGACGAAGAAGGTTTGTGGACTGTAAATTCCTTGAATTTTATATTGTGGAGTTTACAATATATGAATCACGCGAAACATGAGAGCATCAATGGATTCGAAAAATCGATAAAATCATTAGCACATACTTTTGAGAAAATGTTATAGAACATTGTATAGCGAGGATATTTTTAGGTAACGGGCAATCCAAGGAGTGGACTTATATTTGAGATTCAGTTTAAAATTTCCATTCAGTGAAAACGCGTACAAATTTAATCGAAACCCTTTCCGTATGTAATTTGTTTATAATTTATATAAAAATAATAGATAAAAGAAGCTCAAATAGCCGAGCTGAACATCTGTCAAATGTCAAGTTCACAAACACCCGTGCCAAGATACTCTGGTAAAACAAAAAAGCCAGCAATATCGCAACTCGAGAATAGAGTGCAGCACTCATCAAAATTCATCGAGCGCTCAGAACACGAATGCCATGCGGGACACATTAAAATTGCTGCTGCATCTCGCGCATTCGAATAGGGGTCAAAAATAATTTATATACCTGAAGATTGCGATCGACGATCCAATTGACTTCGAAGTCGTCGTCGTCCTCGCCGAACGGATTGATGAGGGTCTCGGCGACTTTGAGCCAGCCCATATAGAAGAACATCTCGAGGGTAGTGAAAACGGGAAAGTATATATTGACATTTCTGTCCTCGTTAGGGAGATACTGTTGGGCAATGACGTTGGTGAGGAAGTACGTGTAGACGGCTATGGTGACGACTTGGGTATACACGAGGGGTATGCTGATGGTGTCGTAGTGCACGAGGCTGCCGCAGGAGCCACGAAACTTGTTGAGCTCGTCGATGAGCGTCTTGACGGCGAAGTCGTCCCGAATCCGGCCCTCCTTCCGCGCCCGGGTGACTATGCTGGATGCCCACACAATGGGCAGCCAGTGCTTGCTCGGCTTGGGGAACTTGGAGTTCAGGCTCTGGAATATCGCCAGCTCGTTCTCCAACAGCAAACCCGCGTCCATGTAGTGATCCAGGGTAGGGAAACGCTTCTTCACCCGGGGCGACACGTTCGCCAGCACCAGAGTCAGGCACACGCACACGTACCTGAACAGTTTCAAGAAGAGATCTTTAACAGAGTGGTAATTTGCTTTACGAGGTCAATTGGTGGAAAGTATATTTGGACTGGCCAAAACTTTCGCTGCGCACGGTTTCACTCGGTCTGTGGGTGTGAATGCAATGCGTTCGTTTTACTAATTGTGTAATTTTACACTTTGTAGAGGATTGTCGACACAGTTTACCGGGAGAGAGAGAGAAGCGAACATTTATTGTGTCTCCAAGGGCAATTGAATCAAAATTCAATTTGAATATATAATTGAAATCGCGAGATTTTCCAAGTGAAACTTTTCTTTCGAGCAATGCAAAGTTAATTTATCCATGCAAATTCAATTAATCGCGTATTTTTCTTTTCTTCAAATGTGATTACACACACCTTACAATGGTTCGCCTCATTAGTCTTCCCCGTTCATCATTGCCATGAATAGTCGCGGAGACAAACACGGCTATGGAATCTGGCCACGGTATGGATATATATTGATTCCACCACCTGTTCATCACTATCGATACGTAAAAACCTAAAACGAATGAGAGCGGGCTTGACGACGTGTGCTTCCGGCAAAATTCAACTACATTTCTGAAGACGCTTTGCTGGTGAGCATCGAATACCAGGCGATTCAGCCCTGCCAGGCAATAGTAAATCGTGAGGAACAACAACAGATCCGTCCATATCAGTTTGTAAACACTGGCTTTCCATCTGAAATCAATCAAAATGTTTTTTTCTCGATCACTAGAATCAAATATGGGAAATGGGTATTCATCTAGTATTTTTGATTTCCATCGTAGTTGCTCTTTATCGGTATGTTCAAAGATGTGGGTTCAAATTATAAGGTGGCAAGCCTCATTAAAATACCAGCCAGCATATCTGTGTGATGTATTCGTGATTTATTTGCAAATAAAATACGATAACAGTGACAAACAGTTGAAAGAGTTCAAAAAGACCGCTCTTTTATTATATAAACATAATGAAAATTGATGAACATATATATATATATATACATATATATGTACAGCTGACGTGTCGCTACAATGACCTTGTACTAATTCACTAATTGTCGACTTTTCTTTGTAGGTTTGACAAATGCACATGATATTTTAAATAAACATTGATATGATCGTGGACGATTTCATTTAACTCAACAGTTTTAACCAACTTGAGGAATTCACTACTCACATCTCTTATCTTTTCGTTATATCGATAGAAATTTTTCACTTGTCGACATATTTAGGTAACTCGACGATATTGTATGAAATTGGTAGGAATATTTCCCTTGACAATTGATCAAAATAAGTAAGTTATTCAACCAAAAGGCCAATTACTGATTCTCACAAACTTACACCAATTTTAAATGTAGAATATGAAGAGCAATAAAAGTAGACTTGATAGATTAGTTCATTGTCAGAACAGTATATTGGAATTAAAGAGAATTTTAAAACTGCAAATGCTCAGAATTTTGATTTAATGATATACTGTAAATTAAAGGCCGTAAATAGTAATTTTTAAGTGATAAGTCTCGGCGAAGAGAGCAAAACTTGATAGAAAAAGATGATAAAGTAAGCATCAAAGTTTGTAGTTTTACCTTATCCTGGAAAAAATATGTCAATACTCAAGGCTACATAGAATTTATTTTTATGTAACATTAATGATGATTGCTCAGTGCGATTTCTCAAAGTTGGAACGACTTCAAGTTTGAGTTTAGCCCATTGAAACCATGCGGGTCCCCAAGAAACTGTAACTTTCGCAGTAATCGTAGAACATGAAATTATATTCACCTTAACAATAACTTCAAAAAGCAGCCGAAACCTCTGCAAGTGGCGACTTCCGCGGTGTATGAGACCGTCATCTTGCCGTGTATTTATGTATTTACAAACGAGTAAAGGCACACGAATGAAAAAAATCGCAATGCTGCTTGGCGGGCTTGGCCACCCGCTTTCTCACGTTATCCGCCGAAATGTGACAACGCCCAGCATCCTTTTGTGATTCCTGGACTGTTTCAAGCCAAATCCGACAATACATTGCATCTGAAAGGAAAATAATAGTGCGACGACACATATTTACTTTGCTTGTTCATAAACAGTCAATAGTGAGACAGTAAATTCTAGAGTTGTAATATGATTCGATGATCGCATTCATTCTTTCGTTCATCATCTATACATATATATATATACGCATCTTCACATTGAACAAGTAAGTTTTATATGAAAATGTTCACAGACAGATCTCTTTTCCTTATATAATTTTTAAATGACCTTTAACAGTCACATGAGAACGATAATGTGCAAATATGTCTAGCGTATAATTTTAAGTTCAAACTCTAGTGTTGAGCTTCAACAAATTCAAAAGTGACTCGCGTTAAGGATGAGTAAAGAGATGACGCCTTTTCTTAGTTCTTCACGAAAGTCAATCGGGATTTTTGAAAGATTCAAATTTTCCAAATTTCCCAAATGAATTTGGTTATTTCTTTGTTTCTATAATTCTCATCAGTTTTTAAATTGTAACTGCATATAGAAGACGGAACAATTCGTTTCAGAGAGAAACAATGGTTTTTATTTGTACCAATTACAACAATAAACATGATTAAATTTGCAAGTCTTTATAGCAATAGTTAAATATTTCTCAATATATGAATTTATCCTACACGTTGAGTAGTCAAACATTTATAAATTACGGGGCTGACAAGAGTCCGATACGGTCTACATCTGAAAATTAACCGGTTCCTACCTGAATCGCCGCCAAAAAGCGTGTCGTTCTCGGCCAAAATTCTGAATAAAAAACTGTAGTAAAAAATTTGTTCCGAAACATTTGGGGGAAAAAGAGAGGAGGTAAGGACAGAAGAGAATAAAAAGAGAGAAAGAAAGGCAGCCGAGTCGTCAGGCCGTTACCAAGGATAAATCGATCAAGTATCACATGGTTTTCTCAGAGCTATAATTTCAATTGGAGACCACAGAAAAACTATGAGCTCACGAAGTAATTAGTTTCCAATGCAAATTGATTGCAGAGACATATTATTGAGCGCACGGATAATTTTTTAATCTACAAAAAAAGTTGCCGATATTTAATTTTAAGATGATCAACTCCGCCAAAAAATAATATTACTTTAATATATGCATCCGTGATGAATTGATTGACATGATAATCATCAAGTACTTGATAAGTTCCGCCTGTTGTGCATATAGCATCGATCCACGCATGACCCTAAAAACCCCTTGCTAACGTTTCTGCAGAAAATTATCTAGTGTGGCCTAGTTTCGTGGGTTATTAACCTGCATTCCTACAGATAATAAAATAATCTCTGCAAAAAAAACTGCGAGATTACCAAATTGTAGACATTTGAAAAAGATCTTCTAGTAATTATCTTGTTCCCCATCAACGGATCACAAACTCGATCGGATACGTACCGATGGGTATACAGTGAATTTGTAAGAATATTATACCCTGCTAACAATTCTCCTTCGTTTTAATGAACGGTTAGAGCAGAAAAATCGTTATGAATTCTATTTCTAGTATAGAATTTTCTCTCAGAAGGAAAATTGGGAACACGGCACAGTAGCACATAGATTTTTAAAGCAGAAATGAATGAATCGTTATAAATAGTTGTGGTGTAGGTCTCGTCGACAAGTATCACCTTGTTTTAACGCAAGTTCTGAACCACAATGCGACGTACTAGACGCTTTCTTAACATTATGTACTCATTTCTGGAGTTCATTTATGGAGTTTGAGAATTTATTTAGGATCACTGACTATAATGAATGATTATTGCAAAACAATTTTGATCATTATGTTATTAGTTTTCACACAAAAGATGCTTAAAGAATACCCTTTTATCGGCTTCGTTCGAAATATCACACGTGCAAACTCATCATATTTTTTGCGGAGAATCTCATCTTTCATTATACAAAGAACTATCCTTTATAACTAGAGGTAAAAATCGCCTTTTTAAAATTACTTTAATTTCCTCCTGAACCCAATAAGCATAAGCCGATCGCGCAATCAGGGAAATTAGAATGTTGAATTTTCCATTTGATGAATGTCGCGGTGCACGAACTGTACAAGCTCTGAAAACGAAATAAATTCATCTCTTGCGGCTGCACAGTTCTACACGCGTTGATAAAAACGAGTCTCTCGCGGCTATTACTCGCGTTCTCGTCACTTGGGAGCATGAATTTATGTTTCGTGTTCAGTGTTCAAGTGTAGACGTAATATTGACATTTAAAAAGAAGAATCGGCATTTCCGAAGAAAAAATTACTTGCAACAAATTCCCCAATCTTTTTTCCTCGCATGACTTGTCGAGCAATTATTTTTACGAATCAAATAAGCCGAGAAATTGCTTTCCGGTATTGACACAGAGCGTGAAATAAATGTGAAGAAATGAAGGTTCATTTCATCTGTGATCATTGCTAAGGATCGAGGAAGTCACGGAGAGTTAGCAATTTTTCCTGGAATTCGCGCGATCGATGAGGAAAGCACGTGTGCATGCTGCTGCAGTCAGAGGTGCTTTTGCCACTGTGTCGTTTCTGTTCAAATATCTATTGGAATGGTGCCCGATAGTTAATCAATTTTTTTCAACTTGCTTGATCACAATAACGAGAAGGTATTTCCGGTAATCGAGAGGGGATTCGAGAAATTAACAATAGCATTCATTTTTTTGAGAATTGATGGACATATAAATGCAACTCTGACTTTCTGTAGAATGAAATCTAATCATGATATTATAGAGACGTATTTACTTTAGATATGAAGTAAAATTCAACGATACTTCAAAAGCAGTCTCTGTTTCGTGTGCGAAAGGCAAAGAGAATTGACCATTCAAAACAGCAATTTTAACATTATACATTCATATCGTATTCAGAGCTAGCCAGAGCATGTGATTTTCCTATCAGTTTAGTAGTATACCTATTATCAAATCATTTGATGCAGATTCACTGCTTCTTTCACAATATTTTTCGAACAGTGGCATACTCATCACAATTGAGTCATTATTCGTTGTTTGAGCTATTGTAAATTTTCAACTTTTTCAATGAAAACTCCCAGGATGAATCGATTTGAGTGTTGCATCATTTGTAGGCAACATCGATCAATGAATGATGTATTGTTCGAAATGACAACTCTACGATAAATTGAATAGACGAAAACGAGAAAATATGATGATTTTTCTATCCTGTGAAACTTGGTCCCGAGAAATTCCAATCTGACAGTGAGTCAATGTAAATGTTGAGTACAGTGCTGTGTAAATAAGTGAAAAGTTACTCATACAGAGGAGAATAGATAGAATTCGCTTGGAAGGTATGAGTAGATTGCGTTATCGAAGTTTGAATAATCAACCCGTGCATTATAAAGCAGAGCAAAAGAAATATAGAAAAATCGTGAGTTTACAGTTGGAGCGAAAGTTAACAAATGATCTCACTTCGCATTCCGTTGTGATTTGTGCACTACCATCTATTGACATGCCACCCAGACAAGTAGATTAGGATGCTCTCTCCGAGCCGAAGGATCAAACGTCGCCTCGATTTTCGCAACTATTCGCAACACACTCGACTGCGGCAACCCGAGCAAGAAGGGGGGCACACACGCGACTATCGTACCTCGGCGGCGAGAGAGGACTTCCCTCGGATCCGAGCCGCGAAAGGAGGAGAAAAAAATCACGGAAGGACGCTAAGTCAGCGGCGCGCGCGCGAGCGAGCGGGGGGCAACTGCCTCTGCAACCACGGGCCGCCCCTCTCGCGCGCGACGGTTCTATAAATCGACTGCACGCTGCACTGCAGCGGTGCGGTCGGCACTGGCGATACAGGCAAATTGCACCGCGAATTGGGCTATATATATATATACAAGTGTGTCAACCCACCTGGTTCCGGGCAACAGCTGATCGGAGTCGCGGTCGGCTGGCGGTAGGCGCGCGCTCTTACGCTGCAGCTGATGCACAGCGGCTCATTGTTCTCTCGCGCGCGGCGCGGGGATGTGGTGTCACGCGCGGGACGCGGCCGCGGCACACTCGCCAACGTCCCGGGCGAGTCGGGCACTGTGCGTGGACTGCCGCGCGCGCGATGCTTTGCTTTGCTGCTGCTGCAGCAGCAGTGCGCGCGCGGGCCAGCAAGCGTTACGCGGCGCGGCAAGAGAGCACGCGGCCCGCTGCCAGAGCCAGCAGCGGGACCCCCCCCCCCCCCCACTGACCGACGACCCAGGCCTGTGCTTACTAGCACCCGGTGCCCCGGGCGGCTCGCCGCTTGCGGTTCATTCATCGCGCGCTTGCGGGTCGTTTGCCGCGTTCGCCTCGCTGCTCTCATATACTCAATATGTAGCACTTCCTTTGTGCACGCACGCATGCAACGGCCGAGATTTCGGAGACAAACGCAAAAGCTGTGCCAAATCTTTTTGTCCGGTGTATACTAAGTATGTATCTTCGGGTGATGTGAACGTTCGGTCGCTTGGCTGGGTAAACACGGCAACTTTTTTTTACAACGAAGACCAACTCGGTTATTCGATTCGAACAATTATCATTCGGGGTCGTTGAACGATGCTTTGGACAGTTTTTAAATAGCGAGAAGCCCACGTTTCCCGATACTCTTGGGAGGCTTTTTTCTGCTTTGTGCCGAAAACGAAGCTGAGATTTTTTTTAGACAGAAACGAACATGACGTTTTCTTTTGCTCCGATTTGAATCGGCCTTTGGATGTCTATGCTAATCGTGGCGAATCGATTTCCAGAGATCTTCCAAGATTCCCTTGATGTCTACGGACAATTTAAATGAATATTTCAATTTACTCGATATTTATAGTGTGATTATTCACAATTGTTATATTATGAATGATCGACGCGTTCAAATTTTTCTATCCAACTACACAATAAACCTCAACTGTTAGCATGAGTTACTGACGCACTCACACCTGTACAGAAGAAACAATATAATGTAACTTTCAAATTTTATGCAAACTACGAGTTGAAAATTCTTCTTCAAAAGTACCGGTACAAACCTTCAACAAGTTCATTGAAAGTCATTTTGAAAATATTTTAATATTGTAGTAGACGTAATTTCCATGAAAATATTTGCTGTAAAAAATCTGGTCAATGATGGAATAAAAATTTAGTAATACAGATTTAGAAATTTAGTGTATCAGTTTAGCATACGAAAATTCTATGAATGATTTTTACTTTTTTAATATCCGATCATATTAAGATGAGAAAACTGATCTTACATTCGGCCAAATATTATGTAGTGTAATTTATAAAAGTAATTAATGAGTGGATTTTTCTTAGGATATGGAGTGTGTGAAAAATTCAGTTTTTTTAAAATAAATATATATTTATATATTTTTTATAGGAAATATTTTTAGTATAGCGATTACTCGATGTAATCTGGAGATTGCCTTTGCACTGACATCAATAGGTGCGTAATAGTAATTTTCCCAACATTTTGACGCTTCAAATCAAAAGTGGAAATTAGTTTAACATAGTCCCACGTGCTTAAATCGTAAAAATTCACGGACACTTACGAGATGGCCATAAAAATGATACAAATTATCTTTGACAAAACAACGAAGCTTTCAATTCCACTTGCCGCCTCTCGTAGTTCACAACACTTCACGAGACACTTTTAACCATACACAATAATAATATGCTCGTATTCCCTGATAATAAACATTTTAAAGATGCAAACTATAAAGTTTCTTTTCATCGCTCATGGCGATATCGTTAAAAATAAAATTATAAATTAACAGTTCATGCGTTATGTACTGTTCGGCAGATAATTGTAATTCGGACTAAAACATTTGGTCCCTACGAATCACAGCCAATAAATGCAACTAACAGCAGCAGTCTGTGATTAAGGCCACTTGACTTAAGTAATAACAATAACGGCACTGACACGATTATACGAAAATATTATCACACAGCGGTTGTTTGCTCTTAAGAAAGTCTTGAAAAGTTGGCTTTCTAAGTGTACACATATCTTCTAGAGAGTCCATTGAAGTTCACATTATACAGTATCAATACCAGTTTCTCCAAACAGTATCAACACCATGTTTTTTGAAAATCACGCCACAACAGTCGTCAGTACGTTATTTTTACCAGTGTAATTTCCAGTCCTGGAATACGAAAAGAAAATTCATTAATATTCAATACGTTCTTTTACAATATTAATTAATGAAAGAACAAATAAATAGTTTATTGTTTACCTAATTGTTGCATGCTGAGTGGAGCGAGACCAACCAGCAACAGGTTCAGTTTCCCCACTCACAATTTCTCTTTGATCTAATAACCTTCTGTTTTTCTGTGCATAAATCGCACTCGCTCTTTGGATCATATCGGGATGAACCGTACTTTTCACTATTTTGTAAACAAATCTGAACAAAAGAAAATTACGATTTAGCTCAGTCAATATGATTGTAAGTAAGAATTATAAGTAGAAATCAATTTGAATCATATTAATGAAATTCCTGATAAATTTTCTATACCTTGGTAGGATGGCAAGAACAGATGCTATAATTACACACAGCCAGTAAATGTGCCGGCCAATCGCTTTTTCCATGACCCAGTATGAACCAGGCAGTCCCATGCAATTAACACAAACTGCATTATATAATAGGCTGAAGCCGAAAAAGGCGCCGAGAGAAGCCAGAATCGCCAAAATATGTATTACAGTCTAAAAAAAATATGAAACGTTCAGAATTCCGCTATAATCTGAATAAATATTACTATGAATAAATAAAACTACATACCCAAGACCTTAATTCAATGCTGATGTGAATCAACATTACAATTATACATATCGTGGTTACAGTTGAACCAAACTCCCAAATGTCGACATCAGTATCACGATAAGCCTGAAATTTAAAATGCCTCAAATGAGATATCTTGAAATGATCCCAATAGCGATTCGTCAAGAGATTGATTTACCGCTTCCGTAAAGAAGAATATAACGATACTCTGATAGAGAGCATCAGCCATCGTGACCCAAAAAGAATGAGGTTGATAAACAGAAGCTGTTCGACCTCTTGCGTATATTCTAGGCGACTCCATCAAAAGACTAGCCGGGGCTATTTGATCATAGACACCTAATACAAGAGGTGGCAGTGAAGTGAACAGTAGATTGTACAGCATTAAATATATTTGGTCAATCATGACTGTCCCAGAGAACCCGCAATAAAGCTGAAAAAATTCAACCACGAATAAAAATGTCAATAAAAAATCCACGCATAACAAGGTGTAAATCAACTCACTTGATACCAAAAAATGAGGAAGACGTAGATAGCATTCTTATAAAAAAAGTAAAGAATCATGCGAGCGAGTCTATCGTAACACCAGTGCCCATGCAAAAGGAGAAGCCGCGTGAGCATAGAAAACCTCGCAATCGCAAAATCGGCAGCCATGACCGCTTGTGTGCCCTCCTGGCCGTAAACCCCTATCCCAACATCAGCAGTCTGGATCATGCTGACATCGTTCGTTCCGTCACCGATCGCCAAAGTCCTCATGCCAAGTCGCTCCTTCACGACTTTTACGATGTAGGCCTGTTGATAGAAATCGTAACTATTCAATGAAAAATTCAATACGCGAGAAGGGCATGATACGAGGCTGTAGCGAGCTGGAGATTTCATTAATATTATTAAACAAATCAATTAATTTTCATTAAATAGATCCAAGTTCTACCCGTCAATTAATTGATATCTCAACTCTCCTCCCCCTCTCCCGGAAATCAGCTATCACATTTTATCTTTCGGGAAGTATTTCATATGAAAGCATACCTTCTGCAAAGGCGTAGCTCGGCAAGCAAGAACGCTCGAACAGTTCCTAGTTAGTTCAAGGAAGGGTCCGGTAAGACCGGATCTAGGATCTAATATAAAAGTCAATGTCTTTCCATCTACAACCAAGGCACGCTGCCTCTGCCACGGTCCTCCAATTCGGTAGGCGAGTCTTTCAGCCGCTTCAAAATCACCTACACTTTCAGCGATATTCGCACCTCTTGCTGTGCTTTCTCTCTGTATCGCCTCGAGATGCGCGTGAATGAGACTCTCCGCAACCGACTTGGATCTTGCCTGCAGTTTGAGCAGTTGCATGGCAGGACTGAACAGTCTCGCCGAGTACGCGATGTTGACCGCCGTCTCGGGCTTGTCGCCCGTTAAGACCCACACGACAATTCCTGCAGCGACCAGATTCGTCATAGCTTCGGGAACTCCGGGTTGGAGCTTGTCCTCGATACCAGTAGCTCCTAGGAGGCTCATCTGACACTCTAAACTTGAGTATGACTCGCGGATCTTGCGCTCACGGTTGTGGTCGTTGCTCATCTCAATTTGCGCGTGCTTCTCCAGCCAGCGCTCATACTCTTCTATACTCAAAGAACGCCTCGCCATCACTAGGGTTCGCAGACCCTGACGTGCGTACGAGTGGAGCTGCTGACGGATCTTTGCTGTGATAGTTGAATCCTCCTCG
This sequence comes from Aphelinus atriplicis, assembly GCA_020882685.1. NCBI lineage: Eukaryota > Metazoa > Arthropoda > Insecta > Hymenoptera > Aphelinidae > Aphelinus > Aphelinus atriplicis. Next base: position 74,959,667 of record CM037073.1, read on the forward strand.
TTAGAACTCAGCGCTGAGAGGATACTCGAGTCCGCTCCCTTACTGTACAGGATCAGCTCGTTCGTGTGCGGATGCTTTACAATCACGGACATGCACCGTCGACTCGAGTCGAATGGCAAGATCTGAAATGGATACGTTCATTAGAATTCGAGAAGGTATTTTGTATAGCCGAGTCTAAAATTATAGGAGCAAATGATGCATAAATATTTATTAGGAAACGCTTTTGATCTTGATTTACCTTTAGAATTTCAAATGATAAGCTCGACTTATCAGGCAGAGAAATGGTGGCACTCTGAGCACTTCTGCGAATCAAACGGACATCATATGCCCTCGCTGCGTGGACAAGGGCCAATTCGTCTGGGCTTTCCGCTTCGTAAATTGCAGGCATTTCTAACAGCAATCTCGTGTTCTTCTCGGTAGTTGGACTTGAGTTATTCTTCAGACTCAGGGGTGAAAGTCTTTTCGTGAAGTTACTCAAACTTGACATCGTCGGTAGATTAAGTAACCTTGGTCTGGAAGAAAAAACATTTCTAGGTCCGGAGAGATTAATAGTTGCAAATAATATTCGAATCATTTTGAAGATATTTTTTTCTTCCATTAAACATACCTCGAGATTTTTTGGCGCAGAGAGCTCAAGTCGTCGGATTCTGACACCTCCATTGGGGAATTTATTGAAAGAATCTCTTCCGGATTCGAGGTTAGAGGTATTATCGGGAAAGGCAAAACTTGAGGTGATGTGCCAATGGAAACTGGAGTTGTACTTCTAGATTCGTTTAGTCGCACGTACCTTCGAACACAAGATTTGTAAAAGTTATTATTCTATACGACAAATGCGATAATAGTGAAAAGAAAATTGTTCATACCTGGAAGCGTCATTTCCGTTGTTTTGTGGCTCTTCGATCACGCCACTAGCATTCATGTTATCATGATGTGGATGAGTATTAACAACGACTGTATTACAAATCGCTAGGAGAATGAGAAACTCTTGAAGTCTGTGCCTACAGGTACCTATTAACAAGTCTTCCTTCAACCTTATGCAAGGAATGAGATTTTCTCCTTCTCCCATATGCGCGTAATCTAGGCCGCCTACCGCACATCTCCGAAAAATCATCTTATTCTCCGTCAATGTACCCGTCTTGTCAGAAAATATATACTGTATCTGTTCACATTTAAATAAAATACATTGTTTTATTCCTTTATTTGGAGCCTAACATGAGAAGTCCTTCCAATGAATGACAATGAAGTTTTGAGTATGAATAACAAATGCGATCATTTTAACATACTGAAAATAGCAAGATTTATCTTGGCGTTGTATAAACTGTTCGCTGGATATACGCAACTGAGTACAAGTGATTTATGGTGTAATTCTTTTAAGGAGATATTGTAGATACTATTTTTGTATTATTCTGATGAATGAATGCATAGATCCACTTGTTATTGGCTAACAAACTCCAAAATATTACTGTTGAAACTTTAAATAATTTAATTTGTTTCTTACATTTTATATTATGCAAATAAAAATTAATTTATATGATCGTTTTTTTTTTATATAGTTGAAATTTACGTTTATCTCGTAGAAATGATAAAATTAATCTCGAAACAGATTATACACAACAAGATGAAGTTATCATTTTTATTTACAAGATGCCACCTCAAGGCTGTTCTAATAGCGAGTAATCAAGACAAACGAAAACAAACTGACATGTAAGATAACTTACTTGTCCAAGTTCTTCTGTGATATTAAGGGCACGACACTCAGCAGTTCGATCTGTCACGGGGTCGTACAGCTCCCTATCGCACATTATGTGATACACCTGACCAAGCTTGGCCATCTCTATTGTGACGTAGAGACTGAGTGGTATCATGACCTGCAATATTATGACGAAGGTCCAGAATGTGAGCATGCCTTCATACGATGAGCCCTGCATAAGAGGTATAAACGGCACTGTTTCGACTTGGCTGTAGGCTGATAACCAGAACCTGCAGCCAGCCGCCCCGACAATGCATAACACGACCAATATCACCACACACCAGACTACATCCAGGTTCATCTGTCGCTCCAGCAGTGATCGCTGAAATTTAAACGAGTGTGTAAGTACGAGAGTCATAAAAAACATTAAATTTTTCCTTCATTCGTTAAATAGATGTTCGTTACAGGGAATAGATGAAATCCAGCAATAATCTATGAAGAGCAATTACTCAAACGATTAAGATCATTCACTAAACGAGTTTCCAATAACGCAACGATTATCTACTTGATTAGGTTTGAGTACTTCCGTACACTGATTATTTTGTGTACGACTGTTTGCACTTCACTCTTGATTTTCATTAAGTATATTAGATTTGATTGATTACCTTATATCTAGGACCGCCATTATTCAACATTGCCTTAGTTTCATGACCCACATAAACAACAATGCCTTCAACGAAATCAGTATTCTTTAGACAACATTCTCTCAATAGAAGATTTTCACTAGATACAGGTATTCTTGCTCCATTTGGATGCACTACAGCTCCATGGAACCTGATGGAGAGGATCAGAAAAACATTTTAATCTCTATTTGATTCAATTTTAGAGTAAGCATTTACGTGATGGAAAAAATAAAATGAAATGTTTGAGAAAGGATTATTAGAAATTTGAATTATGATACTAGAAAAACTAGGAAAACCTTTTTATCTTAATTGCTAGAGAATGATGATAAATTACTCAAAACAAAAATTAAATCAACAATTAATCAATTTTATCAGAAAAAATTGTTGAATAATGATGAATCAAACCTGTAGATTTTAGTACTAGGCTTGTCCACTTCAATATTGGAACGAAATTTAGACGGCTGAAACGAGGGTTGGATGTCGAGGAAACCTCTGACAACCTGTCGCTGCTTCAGGTTCGTCTCGCCGTCAAGGTTGCAAGTGTCAAGGTAGGCGAAACCCTGGGGATCGCTGCTGCGCAACAGCAAAACGTCCGCCGGCACCATCTCATTGTTCGACAGGTGTACCAAGTCGCCCACCTTAACGTCCTTCCATGCCACCTTCATATATCTGTCGCCTTCGCTGTAATTGGGGAAAGCATCGAGATATTCAATTAAAGTTGCTAAGTTGAAAACAATTGGTGTGAATGATTTTATCGGAATGTCTCGTCATTTTGATGTGGTGTAATTATTCAACGACAATTAAAATTGATTCATGATGAATACGGAGCTACGAACTTTTCTTATTTTTCCAGTTTATTAGTGTGAGCCATGCGATAGTATAGGTACTGTAAGCATTTGTCAATGATGATGATTTGATAGTGAGGTATCGGACCAAGATTCAGACCAACCTATCCGTTATCTTGGATATCACATAAGGAAAACCATGCCAATTGAAGGTTATAAATAGATTACTAATCGTGTCAGAGCTTCAGAATTAAATGGCACCAATTAATTAACTATGATGTCAGGCAGGGATAAAATGTATTAAAATTAAAATGTACGTAAGTCGTAAAACGTGCATTTGAAATCATTATAAAAGTTATTATGGGGAATTTTTCGAAAAAAAATTTTGTGGTTTATTATTTCTACATGGATTTCTTATATATTATGTACATACTTAATTTTTATCCAAGTATTATCGTTTTGTAATCGAGTCTGTATTAATCACAATGAGACAGATAATTTACACGGCGTCGATACCCCGTGTATCACACATTCAAAACATATTTACAATGAATAAAGGACTTAACTTGACACCTGGAATCGTTATCAAATTATCCAACAAATGAAAAATCGTAATCATATTTCTCAATTCCTCGTGAATTATTTGTTCAGCTTATATTCATTCTATAGAGGAGGAGTCAAGTTAATACAAAGGATGTGTTTCATAATTTGAGAATTAAATATATTTGAAAAAGATAAAATGGAAACATAACTTCGATATGTTTTACTTACTATTAGAAAATTTCAATTATTAAAAGCTTTAAAAGATAAAGAAATTATCTGTCATTTACGATATAGATCTACAATTTTTCTGAAGAATTTGACGCTACCTATTCTTTATTGAGCGTAAAAGAGTCCGCGTTGATTAACCTTTCGAGAATTAAATCGTGAGACTTTTTTCATTTCTGCAGCAAATAGACCCATTGAATATGTATAGTAATTAACACGAGTTAATGTTAGCAGAGCATAGAAAAACAATATAATAGTACGGCTAAGGCCAAGGTCATTGAAATTGCTTTCGAGAAGCTTCCAGAATTGTGATACATACCTACTGCGAATGTAAACATCGATCGAGGCTACGATTAAATTGCATTATAAATGAACTTGGAAACACCCGTAGCCGATTCTTGCATTGCCCACCAACCGTTCAAAGTTGAAAAGTACATGACTGATTCATACCGGCAGTCCCGTTCATTTTTTAAAACTTCCGCCAATCACGAGAATAAAATTACATGAAATCGCTCTGAAAATTGATTTGCGAGTCTTTACTCTTTCTGCCGAACAATTTCACGATTTTAAAGACGAAATACGTCTGATTATTGTATTAATTCTTCTTCGAAATTGTTGAGATCAAATAAAGTGGTATGATGAAAACCATATCTACCGTGACAATTGAAAACAATACATGGATGAATAAAAAGTATGTCTCCTGGAGATAATATGCGAGCAGTGAATTCATAACACGTGCGGCGGATGCAATCCGACAGATATAATTTTTTTTTTTTTTGATGGAATGGAGAAATGTTTTCTTCGGTATGATAAAGAAAAAATAATGGATAAGTGACATGGAGAAAAATTGAGTCAACTAAACTTTTTTCCTATTGTTTGTTTTACTTTTCATTTCTGAGTGACAATGTGTCAAGAAGTTGTAAATAGCATTTTCGTCATGATTTACTGATTTAATATCGGCCATTTAATGAATAGATTCTAAAATAATTGAGTTTACAACCTAAAGAAATTTTCTCACAGTATCTAAAATACTGATAATCGGTCCTAGGAAAAACAAAATCACCCATGGAAACAAGCAGACTATTTGGTACATTTTAAAATATTCCAGTCACAATAATCGCACAGAATCTCAAGCAAAGCAAACGGCGATTCTTCCCACTTTCTCCGATTGTAATGCGGAAGCTAACTTGACCAGGTATACGTATGCAAGTGAACGCGTGCGCTTGAACTTCGACGGACACGGCGGCACACATAGCGACTCCTACGCACTTTCGAGCATAACACGTATAATAAGTTGGCAGCGTGTGACATTGACCTCGATTCCAAACGATCAATCCGTCGACCAAGTGGCGCGTGCTTTTTTGACCAATTCTTGCGTCACTCTCACACAATTATGAAACTATAAGTCTAAAGAAAAAGTGCACAAAACTATCGTTCCACGGTGCTTGACTAACTTTCGTGACTAAACTCGAGTTTAATATATTATACCCGAGTTTGATATCGTTTGAATTTTATATTGTTGTAAGGATTGTTTTATGATTTTGTATTTTAAATAATTCAAGATTCTTTAAAAAATGCTATGCAGTTATGTAATGTATTTAGAGGCTTCTAAGGTCATTTTCCGACCGAGTGAATAGAAAATTGAGCTTGAGAGTATTTCGAGTCAGGGCTCACGTGGCTAACCCTAAAATTAACTGAGCTACGAGCCGCTAAAATTTTAAAGGCATTTCCGACAACGTCATATTTGACTGCCCAAGCTTTTCAAGCCAAACTAATTTAAAATCGACGAGAGACGTTTATTTATTTTTTCCGCTCATCATAACAAGCTTTTAAACTATTTAACTAAACGCTTCATTAGCTCGTAATATTTGAATTGGCAACAAAACGTTCTGCGGAACGGAGCGATGTTCAACTTTTCATTTCGCATAATTAGACAAATAAATTTGAATACGCTGCAGAGTCTATTCTAATGGCTTGGACTAAATTGTCCGGGAAAAAAAAATATCAAAGTACGGATTAAAAAATTCAAAGAACCAATGAATACCTCATTAGAATCGACAAAGTGAAAATAATACTGGTACTTCGAGTTACGACCACGAGGCAGTCGAGCAATTAAAAAGTTTGACTCCACTTTCAGTGGTATAGACGAACCTGACGTAGACGCGGCAGGTGGAGTTGTTGACTCGTCGATCGCTGGCGAGCCTCCGCCTATCCTCGAAGAAGTCCTTGAGCGCAGTGACGCCCAGTACGAAGATGACCGGTATCATCGCGATTTCCTTGCCGAAAGCATTTATTGCCGGCACCCAGTTCAGCAGTACTATGAAGATGAAGTACAGGTTGGCCACCCGGTGGAACTGCTCGAGCAGGTTGCGCGGCAGGAACGTTAGCGTCGAATACTTTGTCGTACGCACCCTGGGAAACACAAGTTGGCATTTTGGTTTTACGACCTAGGTATAGGATTTACGAGAATGACGTTTTTCTGGAACACGAATGACATTTAAATTTGTGCCATCACACTTGTGATTTGTAAGTCTTCAGTGCATGGCTTACATAGCGTAATTTTCTAAAATATCCCTCAGTTTTTTTCATTAGGGTATGATCAAACCATTCAGATATTGGTTCGTAAATTAGATACGGTTGTTTAAATTTTTAATGGAATTAGATATAGATCCCCTGTAAAATTTATAACAAGTATAAAGACAAACGTAACGGTCAAGAATTACTTTGTTTTTGATATTTTTGAAGAATCGTTTTATCAAGTTTGCTTATCGGTTTGCGATCGATTATCTTATCAGAAGAACAGAATGGGAGAATATACGTTCGGCAAACATCAATTAGTTTAGAATAAAAATGATTTCTAAAAATATTCATTATCTTCTGAAATATTTATCAGAATATACACAAACTCATAAATGTTGCATGCCAGAACCTGTTTACTAGGAAAATATTGACATTCTCTCTATAATCCCGCCATTACTATCTTTCAACTTATGCACGCCATGGTTTAAACTTTCATCATTAAGACTGATTGAGAAACAGAGACCATTCACTGAATAACTACGATACAAATTATTACACACTTTGATCAAAGAAACGATCTGCTCCTTGAGTCAGATGATAGCTTTCATTGATTGGTCACTTTCACTGAATCAAATTTAGCGAGTTGCAAAATGTTTGCAATTCAAAAGCGCCTCAATGCCACAAGAAAGAGAGAGAGAGGCTTTCGAGTTCCAGGGTCATCATCCAGTGAACCAACCTGTTGTCGACTATGTGGCTTCCTTGTGCTGTGCTGGGTTTGTTTGGGGGGAGCAGGTGAGTCGGCACGATTTTCCTTAGGGACGGCTCCTCCGGCGGCGAGCCGAAGAAACGGGCCCAGGCGCGTCTCCACCATGGCGGCGCTGCGCTACGTCGAATCGTGTAAATAGACTCGGATCTGTGGATGTTTGACCAACATTTTTTCTGGTTCAGCTATATTTTCATTCTTTGCATTGGTAGAGCGAGAGTTTCTCGAGTTTTTCATTCGTCGACTATGCACCGTGTGCAAGCGTCACGTGTTTCGAGTAATTACTCATAGATAAGCCAAATTCAATAACTATGGTGATTCAGAAATATCAACTTATGGTTAGTCAGTTGTTCGATAATGTATATATAGGGCAGCGCATGCAAGTTACACACAATTCATCAGTTCCGTCTATTTGAGCATTATGTATCCCGCCAAGGGCATGACTGGACTGGAAGTCGAGAAATAATGAAATAACAAGACAGCACGAAAATCAATGATGAATTTTGCTCAGTTAGTTGGTCAGTATATATGTGCGGGTATTTGGCTTCTTCTCCGTACGATGATTTAAGTGGAAAAACATGAGCCAACAATGCCTCCCTTGCGCAAGATCATGGCTTCCCACTCGATCGTGAATCTAATCGAAGCTGAATAGACAAATCTTTTCAATCAGAACCAAACCACTTGTAGCGATAAATGTATTGCGTCCCCGTTGCGCGTCTTCTTTTTCAACTTTTCAAAGTCGCAGCCTCAGTTTCAGAGCATTCACCGAACTTCCGCAGAAGGTCGAGAAAATGAGTTTTTATCTATGCCTCTGCGAGCCGTCAAATCTGAATAGTTGAAAAGAAAGCTTGGCTCTTTCGCAATGCTCAAATAGACGAGGGACAAAGCGCGAGAAGATATGACGCGGGAACAATAACGCACCTCGACGCCTGCCTCGAGTGGCCTCTGAACGAGGGCGCCTTGACTACGGAAGGCGGCGGCGGGTCTTCCCTGTGTCCGGGTGGCAGTATGAAGTCGGTTTTCGAGCCGACCCTGCTGTGCTGGCCGACGGGCTGTCCGGAGGTCTGCACCTCGACGACCTGGCCGTGGCTGAAGGCCCGCTGGTGGCCGGGCTTCTTGAGGGCCGAGGGACGGGCCGGCGCCGGGGGTGGGGCCGGAGGCCCGCCCATCCAGTTCGAGTTGCTGCCCTGACGGGGCAACGAGCTCGCGACGCCTCCATGGCTCGCCGAGCGCGCGTGAGTTCGCGCGACCCGCGACACCGGCGTCTCCGTGATGATCGGCTGACGCTGACCTGAAAGTTGACGTTCGTTGCAGCTCGGCTGGGACATTATTCACATTCCGAGCGATCTACAGCGTTCTGGGGCCGAGAGTATCTACTGGGATTCACCAATGTGTTCGGAGACTGGACTCGAACATTTCAAACAGCTGTTGCGGTTCAGCTAATAGATCCGTCTTTCATCTTCGTTTCAAATACGAGTGTGAATTTGGAGAAAATAAAAAATTGATCCATTTTCATTGTACCGAAATGAAATTCCCTTCCGTGGGGGGACTTGAGAGCCGGCCATCGTATGACGAAGCTCAATCGATTAACGAGGATCGTAGGAGGGGAAAGTACGACATATCAAAGGCTTGACATCGAAGGGAAATGATGTGGAATGCTCAATCTATCTAAGCGTGATTTTTCGCAGGCTCTTGAATTCCTCGGGTATAATCTTGACCAATGAAGTGTGAGTCAAGCGGTCGCGCGAAAAGTCAATCAGAGCGAATTGAAGCTCATTCCCGTTACTTGGCTTTCCTTCTCGGCCGCGACCTTCGATCACGATTTCTCATCTCTATCCTCGTGTTAGTTTTATTGAAAAAAAAAAAACTGTTGCGAAGCTGGTCTCTCGAACGGCGAGAATTGATATGGTAAAATCCAGGTTACGCATACTAATAATAGATGCTTGAAAATTTGAAGCGTAACCGATGAAGCCTGCGGTTCTTTTTTTTTTAACGCCGACTGCGGCAACATTACTCAGCTCGAACGACTTACCTAAATCGAACGGTTTGGGCTCTGTGGCGGAGTCGCCGGGGCTCGATTGCTGCGGTTTGCTCGCCGGGAACACGTAGAGCGAGGAGCGCGTCTCGCCCTCCGCTGATTCTCCTTGCTGCTGCAGCCCGCCCTCGGACATGTTGGTACATCTGAAAAACGATCCCACGTTCACCCTCGGTTACTCAACTCTCTAATGTGCCCGGGTTTTGAGGACACAAATCAAACGCGCACGTATGGGCTTCCAGCTGTTTTTTTTTCACAATACAAGTACGATCATTCAAAGTTTATTCAAGGCAAATCAGTTGGATCTCTTTCAAGCTCTGGGTGTTTTCCGAACCTGCTAATGCGGTCGACTTTATAATTTTATCGAACGAGCCAACATAAACTTCGTCTATTCTCAGTAACTCTCGATTTCTCAAAGGATGACTCAAAACCTCTACGAAATGAAGTTTGGATGTCGAGCCAGTTTTGTCGCATATCAGCAGCAAAATGTGTTTTAGTCTAACATTCTTTTCGAAAATTTTCCAAGATTTGGACGGGGAGGATTACTGAGGCCATGTCAAATGTTCATGTTACCCCTTTGATAGAACCCCCATCCCCTCCCCTCTCTTAGGGCTGCTCTTCCAAATTTGGGAGACACGATAAAATGTATATTAGATGATATTTCACATTCTCACACACATCTTTGCTCCGATAATATGACTCGAATCAAAATAAGAAATATTCCTTACAAAATGAGGAACAGGCTCCACCAAACATGGCTTTTAAATCTAATGGCAGAATAAGAAATCATTGCCTTGAGCTATAGTAAAAACTGCTTGGTGTTTAAGATTGTACTCGTGGGAACACTCTTTCCTTTTATTCATTGTGCAAGGTAACCAATTGTCTAGTCGTGTCTAATGAGTACTTCCCAATTATGATGAAATGAAGCCATGTGATATTAAAAGATAAACACAAATTATACTCGAATTTGGAAGTTCTCAAAATCATCAGAGCGGCATTGATCAAAACTTTGGCAAAACATTTCTCAGATTATTAAAAAATTCAGTTTACATGGCATATGGTGCCATGTAAACTGAGATCAAAAAGTTTTCTTGAATAAGCGCTTAATTATTGCATGTGGAATATTTCACTTTCTAGAAAAAGAGAAACTGCTGTTAACACCGCTGTACTCTTAAGAATTACATTCTTGAAAGCATATTCTAAAGCACATTCTATTGAGAAATCATGGAAGTATGCTAATTTAAAGGAGTACGATGCAAACTGTAACCAGCGAATCTTGCTATCCTTTGGAATTCTATCAGTAGCATTCTCTAAAGACTGAATCATGCCTTATGTTATATACCAGTTGGGTATGAGACAAAACCCTATGCTATGCTCTTAGAGGATGATAAGTGTGAAAAAGAAGAACAAGAAAGAGAAAGCACGGATGATACTGGTGGCAGCCAGATTGCCCGTATGTACATGTAAAATGAATGTACGCTATATTGTTTTACTGATTCAGGAATCTAGTTTACAAAAAACCAGACTCTCCGCATCTCATGCATACTGTTCTCTTCTGCAATAATTGATCACCGCCAAGACAGCAGGATTCCGTCCACTCGGCTGGGCAATCTACTTTTTCTCAGAGACGCAGAACCAGGTTACACATTTTTACACTGCCATCACTTGGAACAACTACTCATCCACCACCAAGTTCTCATGTGCAGCTGGAATTATATACTTATACGAGCCTCGTGTCCAACTTATCGCACACACAGACACACACAGCCACACGCACATGCACACACACACACAGGCAGGCAGAGGCACGATCGTGAGTAGGTATATAGGATCCGCAGTCCGCACAGCAGGAGCTCCTGTCGAGTCGTCGTCCCCCAGATAACCCCTTAGCGCACTCACATTTCACTGGGGGGGCCGTGGCTGAGGCGCGTCCACGTGGATGCGACGACTCAACAAGTTCGGCCCGGGTGAAGGGAGCCAACTGAACGAGGAACGGCCGACATATCCTACACTGCTCCAGAACGCTCCGGGTGCGCGCTGCAGTGCGACACGTCCACGTCCGAGCACACGCTGATGACGACTGCCGTCGTAGACACTGCTGCTCGTGTATAGAGGTATACAGCACAAGCAGCGCCGCGCGCGATGTGGTCACTGACTCACGCGCGCGCGAGCATAGCTGTACACACCGACGCGTACCTATATAGCATTGCACGCACACACACGCGCGCGTCTCACTGTGCACATCGACTTGGTGTTGAAGTATGCGCGCGCCCGCTATATATAGGTGGTACGTGTAGTGTGTACTCGTTTTTTCATTGTTGATTTTGGAGCAGCGCGCGGCCTATGCATTAGTGATGAGAGACTCCTTTTTTTTTTGTTGTCTCGCCCGTGATACGCGGCGCGCGGGCGACTCGAGGGGCGGGGGGAGAACATCAGAGCGAACCGTCCTCGATCTTAGAAAGTACTCGCGAGTTATTTATTATTGTAACGCCGCGGAGGAATGCAAGGATTGTACAATTTTATTTAGAACGAATTTGCAATGCAAAATGCGGATCGTGTAGAGTATTGAACATATGTATTCATTCGTTAGCGCGGAGCCGATGATGCGGTCTCATATCGATCAAGCGATCTTTCGCGTTTGATGAGAAATCTTTCTGATCCATTCCGATGTTGCGCTTGTTGATTTTTCCATCAGGGATCCGAGGGTATTTGATCAAGTTTATATTGACAAAAATCAATTTATTTGTGAAAAAGCGTAATCAATTTTGCCTAACGACGTATACATTGTTTTGACGATCGCTTTGAAAATATACAGTGATGAGAGGATTTTTTATTTACAATATACAATATAATTTCAGAAAATGCATATACATTCGTAGTAATCTTTTGACTTAACTAGAGCTTCTAAAAGCTGATGCACTTTGAAATAAGTATTTTATCAGCTAACTTACACACTAAGTAGAAATAGTTTTACTTTTATGATGTCACCTCATTGTTATTCAATGACATAATGCTTGTAAAAGAGCAGACACGTACAAAAATTAGAATATCGTAGAGTTACATCAATATGCTCTCTACAAAATTGAATCATTTGTAGGGCATTGTTCAGTTATTAATTTCAAAAACGTCATTGGAGATATATTGAGCTGGGCTCTAGAAAAAAATCTCAATCAAAAGTTATTTGGGCACAAATAAATAGTTGCATTGCTCTAGATACAATCTTTAGCTTTGTAGATGATGATTCGTAACTGCTTGCATTGAGGCAAACAAAATTTTTCGTCAGTTTTATGATGAACAATTCCAAAATAAAATCAATTATAGTAATGGTAATTGTTTTGATAATCCAGAACAAAATAATTTTCACCAGATTGATCAATTACACAATTACAGTTCTTCTATTTGATAGAGTCTTTACCAAACTTATCTGTGATGTAAAATCTGTACAATCACATCATTTGAAACTGGAGACCAAAAAAATAGTTTTTCTTTAGTATCCCGATAAATCACTTTAAGTCTTCTTGTATTTTTTCTTTATCTTCCATGCCCCCAGCTTGTACCTCAGTGAAATTAATAGCAAGTCTCGGCCCATCTGTAGCCAACTCCATACGGGCACGATTTTGGAACCATCGATTTCTTGCCATTCAACAGCTACCTCAGTCACGGGAACATTCAAAACCTCTGCTATATACAGCATCTCTACGTCGAAGGCCCAGCGTTCGACGTGCAGTGCAGTAAAGACCAGACGTGCCGATTCACGAGTAAGGAGCTTGAAGCCACACTGGGTATCGTGCACGCGTTTTACGCATAAGAACCATACCAAAAAATGGAAGCCATACATTAGGAACAGGCGAAAGAGAGAGCGTTTGGCTTTTTCTTCTTCTTCTAGATGGGCTCTTGAACCACATATGATGGCATGCGCAGTAGAGGTCTTCTCTGGTGATGTGATGTAGTCAACTATGAAATAGATAAAATGCTGTTCACTCGATATAAAATTTGATCAATTTTCTTTTTTATTTTTTGTTCTTCATACGATCCAACAAGAACCAAAAAATAGCAAAGAGTATCTTTAGAATAAAATGATCTTACATCCCAGAACATTTCTAAGACTTTCATCTAATTTCTTCAAGTCACTGAACGTTGTAGCACCATCAGCATCAGCAAATAACAAAACACTACCTCTGGCACTTTGCATTCCCTACAAAATCAAGAATAATATTGTATTCTGGATCAAATTACGTGAAGAGAGTAGTTTTGACATAAAAACATACCAGTCTTACAGCACCTCCTTTTCCCCTATTCTTTACTAAAGCTAGAACTCGCACAGTGTCATACTTTTTAGCATAAGATTGTGCAACTTCAACAGTCTTGTCAGTGCTACCGTCACTCACTACGATAACTTCATATGATAATCCAGTTTCTTTTTGTTGCTCCAAATACTTCAGACATTCATCGAGCATTGGTGGCACTATGGAAAAAAAATCAATTATTCTATTGAAAATATAAGTATCAATGTATCTTTGTCCAAGATTATTCTTACGTCTTATTTCTTCATTATATGCAGGAACAATAACACTGATATTCACACTCCATTTATCCTCCAGAGATGGAAATGCTTTCCTTTTTCCGGTATGTGGATCAAGGAAATACTTTTCTTTCTCATATCGGCGTACTTTTGGATAAGGATCTGTGTTTTTACTGACTATATACACCGCTAAAAGAACCTAAAAGAATAATACTCGTCAGCTCAATCACATAGATCAAAAGATCATTGGTGAATAAATCAAACAGTTTCTGTTAGTGAGAAATAAGACAGTAGGGGGAAATAATTGATACTCTTAGATTCCAGGAAATCCTAAATTACAATCAATCTGTTAACATTAAGCTCCAAGAGGACAGGGAAATTTTGATGTATGATTAAAAAATGATTCAACATTCAAAATATAACCTCTTCCGTTGTATCATACATACCACGAATACGGAGGCAATGAGAATGACGAGCAAATAAATCCACAGGGCTTCGAAGGACATCACAAATGAATGTATCTGACAATTATTTTAAACAAGGTGTGTGCGACATTTCTGTAGAACAGCGACTTTTGACGTGGCAGTCGGTGCGGGCAAAAGCGCTTGGGCCGCACTCTTATATACTTTGCAGCACTTTGCAGACACGCAGTCCACCGACTCCGTAGTCCGTATATCGTTCGTTGCCGCATAACGTTATAGACATACACACCTCTAGATACATATATATATGCTACACGTGTCTTGGATGGGCATCAGCTGTTGATAAGTAGAACGAATATATATATATGTGTGTATATATGTATATAGGCAAGGTGTGGTTGTGCAGGGGCACAACCTGCCCCTCAAACGGAATTCCATTTTCACCTTTGCACACTTCACGTAATTTTATTCTGAATTTTTAAGATTAAGCTGCAGACAATAATGATGCAATTGCTATGGTTTTTCATTCAGTTAATTAGATAAAAATGATGTAGCTATTTACTTCTTTACATTTTCATTCATGTGCTTAGTTGCGCATGATTTTTGTCCTCCATAGATAAGGAAAAAAAAGTAGAATTTACAATTATAAATTCTTATTAAGTGTGGCTAAAAATTAAAAATAATTCCATTGCACGAGGCACGGAGATTATAATTTTCACAATTATGCCATACCATTTTTCATTTATAAATATTCAACTTCAGAGCCAATAGAGCGACATTTTCGTTTTGATAAGAGAGAGAAAAAAAAACGAGAATCTGTTTATAAGAACATCAAAACACAGAAGCATTTTGTAAGGATCGAATTTCAATTTTTATAACCAAAAACGAGATGTCGAAATTATATAATAATAGTAAACGTCCTAGTATTAAGAAAGTTGCAAATGAAGAGGATGGTGGTAACGAAAATGAGGAAGATCCTTGCGCGAAGCCACCTAGCAACACCGCCCCTGCGCCTTCATTCCTCAAAACTCCTGGCAATGATCCACGGTAAATTGATTGAAATACCATACGATGCATAGAAAAGTATGCAGCCATTAATTGAATAGTAATTGCAAAATTGGCCCAAAAATAAATAATTTTCAACTAGAAATTGATTCGAATTAGTTTAAATTCTTTAGACAATTCTCGATGTACTAAGAATCGGTGCGTGTGTTCATGTACAGTTTTTCGACCTATACCCGGTAATTCAGCTACAGATGATTTTGAGTTTGGTCAGGAAATTAAAGAAAATTTTTATCGGAAAGATTTTACTATATATAAGATTAACCTTACATTAATGGTAGCTACAGGCACATACTCCGGAGGTGATAGCCTTAGGAAGAAAAAAAAAATTAATGGTAGCTGAAAAATGTTATAATTCCGAGTCCCGACAGATTTTCAACTCCGTTACTCTAAACGTTAAATAAATTTGAGCCTCGGCATTGGTAAACTGAAGCAAAATGATGAAGATTTCAGCAGCAGAACCAGACGTTGCGCTGCTTCGTGATGTACTGCGACTTTCACCAGTGCCAGACGCTCTTAGGCGAGGGTGCGGAGGCGTGCACCTGGTTCAAGGAGGTGTACAACTCAATCTGCCCGATGGAATGGGTCGAGCGCTGGGACACCTGGAGGACCGAGGGCCGCTTGTCCTGGTACAAGACGGCAGATTTTGCCCAAGGCCCGTACGGCAAGCACCACTGATTAACACTGGACTACGACGATGGGATCCGAGCCATATTTGAACTTGTTCATTATCAAGATTTGCAGTAGTTCTTGTCGAAGTTTCGATTCGCTATTTCTCCGTGAAAAAGTACAGAATTGGACGTTCTAATGCAACTAGCTTTGTGATTAAATTGAATATAATACAAATTGCAGCTTGATTTGATGGTAATTTCAGTTTTTTTAAGAGTATTAGAATATTATGAATGAATAACTTTTGTATTAGTTTTTCAGGCTCTTTTGTAACTTTTGTACTTTTAAGTAGCAATTTTGATCGATTAAACAAGAATGAAAATATCTAAGTTTGCGTCGTTCAACTTCTTTTCTTTCTAGTAATAAGATTTTATATTTGAAATATCAAAAATGATAAAAAATGAATCAAAAACGAGAATGATTTGACAAACGGAATTATATCTGGTTCTAAAGTGAATGGATGTTCTAAGGAAAAGGATAGAATTCATATTGGATGGATAATTCGGGGTTTTGAGTGAATTAAACTATGACAATGTAAAAAATTAATCAACTTTTATTATTAATCTTACACTTGATATTTAAATCGTATGAGGTATTTCTTTTATCCTTACTGTATAAAAGTCGTAATATCACTTGCATACTTCGCAGTAAATCAGCTAATTCTCTAGGAGCGTAAAGAATTTCGATTCTTTCACGAAGTATAAAATTATGTACAATGGCAACAATTGGTATTCCTTATTATTAATAGTGTGCTCATTTGAAAATATGTATAAATTTTACACTTTAAAAGGGTAGAAACAAGCAGTAAAAAAATTTTTGCTTCTGCAATTGAGCTCAATCAAATCCTGATAAACACCAAAAATAAAAATAATAGTGTAACAAATTAAAAAAATTTGTAGCGAAAAAAAAATTTCGCGATCTTTTTTTGGTACTATGAAGTTTCACTAGATATGATTCAATAAATGTGTCACAATGAAAAAAGGGTCCTGTGTGATTTACGAAGATCACTTACCAATCTTCAGTGTTGGGAAGAATGATGCACTCGATGCGCGTCTATGCTTCACTTTTTCGATGAACTTTCTAACATACCTGAAATCAAAATAATGATCAAAATTCCCCTGCAAAATTAGATTTTCATATAATTATTTCTTCTGCAAGGAGAATTATTTTTCTTATCAATTCAAAAATGTTCAATATTATGAGACAATAAAGATAGAATATCGTAAGCTTTCAAATTACATGAAATTTTTTATGCAAATGCTTTATGTTCAATAATTGCTCGAACTTCAGAAAATTGATATGCATAAAAATCTGAAAAGAGTTGGTTCACATTTAGAAACCCTATTGCACGAAATAAAAATCACACATGACTATTGAATAGTGCATTCTTGGAATCAATCATATCAATTTCCTTTCGAACAAAAATAATATTCTCAAGTATAGACAATATCCGATACATGCCTTGAAGGCATATTCGGATTCAAAGAAGAAAAAAAAAATATAGACAATATCGTGTTCTGTAACACCTATCTACAAATTAGAACCACCTTACGTATAAAAAATAATCCACGCGCCTTAGCCACTAAGATTATCAACAATGACTAGTGGAGTGATGAATGTATTGACAACTTCCATCGTTACAGATGCCGCTAAGTTCGAATGGACAAAGGATCCCATTGGTATTGCTGTGCCTAAATGTTTTTGAAGAAAGTAATAAAAAGTCTGTTTTTAGAATCAGTCAATGTTTTACCAATAATATTTCTCAAAAATTTATTCTCTATTTGTATTGATATTTTAGTTATAATAAGAATATTATAAAACAAAATTTAAGAGAACAAAAGTAAACTAATATTGAACATGTAATAATTAAAATTTTCAACTAATTAAAAAAAAATCAACTGAAACGAACGAAAATTCTTTAAACAAGTAGATGATCATTTCAAAATATTTTACTGACCTCAATGCATATAGGTGCTTTAGGACTGATTCATATGGTTTGACTGCTTTCCTCTTTGCTCTGTTGAAATTACCAAGTGGTAACTCTTTCTTTTCAGTCTGCTGCAAAAGCTGCTTAGCACTTCTCATTTCTAGTTTTGATTGCTTAACCTTTTCTATTACTGATTTTGAATTTTGACAAAGAGATTCTACTATTTTATTATGCTTTGAAAACCGCTGAACATTCTTTAAATTTAAATTTTGTTGCGGGGATTTTAAATATTTAATTTGTTCTAAATTATGCTGAGCACTGCCTATTTTTGTATTAAAATTATGTTGTATGAGCTTGGTATTTTTATTATGCTGTGGGAGCTGCTGCATACTTTCTATTTCTTGTTTGATATGTTTTTGTGAAGGTTCCAAAGTTTGTTTAACCTGTATTTGAGGTTGTTTCAATAATTCTTCATTCTCAGATTTTTCAGAGTATTGACTGATTATACCTGGAACGTCCACTTGACTGGCCAACTCTAGTAGCTCAATTTCATCTAATAACGTAGAATGCTCTGTGTTTGAGATTTCTGAAATGTTGCAGAAATTGCTGTCAAACAAATAATCTTCTATATCACTATCATTCAAGTCATCAATATCAAACTTTTCAACTTTGAAGAGAGTGTTGTTTTGATTTATTTTTGTGCTGGAAAGTTTAGTAGAAGTTGATTCAGGGTTCGTCAATAGGTTTTCTGTTGCACTGTTATAGGCAGTGTCTGTTAGAGGATCAATGTGCTTGTTGCTTAATTTACTTGTCATTGCGACAGAATCCGTAAATTGCGTCTCTTGATTCAGACACGTAACAATAGTAGGCAATGAACTTTTGAATTCAACTCCAACATCGATACTCTCTGTGTTTGGCGGTGAAGCAGAATTGGTGTTCTCAAATGATTTTTTAATATCTGCTCCAATTGAAAATTGGTTTTCAAAACCTATTGAGTTTCGTTCAGTAACATTTTCAACATCAACTTCCATCGCAGATTGATACCCAACCGAGTTATTCTCAATTCGATTTGAACTTTCCAAGATACTATCGTTGGATAGTTCGGAATCTCTTGTTACAATTGAATTGTCCAAATTAGACTTGTTTATTCTCCTTTCCATACCTGCATTGTCTGTTTTTATTGGATCAGAATTTTGGACACCAAATTTGGGCTTCATGATTTTATTTTCAGAATTCGGATAATTTAATCGATTCGGAATCAAATTATTAAAATCGGTTCCACTCAATCGTTTTCCATCCTCCAAATGTACATTTTTATCTGTGCAGGGAGAATCACTGATAATATCATCTGTCGACGTTTGAAGAGTTTTGTCTTGATGAGAACTTGAATCTTCTATCTTTATATTCTTCAACATACTTTTATCAACATTTTTGATATTTAGATTTGGGTATTCAACTCTATCATTCATTGGTAAGTCACCAGCGTTATAAGATTGAATTACATTAGTAATTGGTTTCTTGTCATAGACTTCTGTTGAGAGATCCTCGTTATTTGAACTCATATCCATCTTCATCTCCGTTGTTTGTTCAGGATTGAAAGATGAAACTATTTCATTTTCTCTTTCACAATCGTTGTGAGATATTGAACTCATTTCTGAATGCGATGTAAACTGCCTCTTTATATCTGTTTCAATATTTTGAAGCAGAGTACAAATATCTATGATTCTAGATTCTTCTATAACTTCAGGGACAACTTTTTCCTTTTTTGGAATCACATATGAACCGTCCAATTGAACTCGTTCATCAATTTCTTTAATACTATTTCTATCGGCAATCTCTTCTCTTTCTATCTTAACTGTGACTTCATCAAAATTTTGTTCATGTACATCAAAACTTGGTTCGCGTTTAACAATAACATTAACGTTATTCCTAATCATTTCATCGTTAAATCTTCCCGACTCTTCACGTGTTTCCGAGTTATCTAAATTTCTATTATTTACAGTGGGTTTATTACTAGAAGCACCAACGGACTTTATATTTACATTTGAGCTTAAACTAATTTCATTATTTAAGCTGGAATTTTCATTTTTAGACTCTTTGCATTGATAATTTGAATTTTTCATTAATTTAGGGTTATTATTAGTTTTATCAGTCCTAGCTAAACTACTACTTGTAGGGGATTTTTTCGATACACTATTTTTACTTTTCAGTCTCAGGGTATGAGTGGCGATTTCTTTGATTTTACGATTGAAAAGTTCCGCACTCTCGTTAGGAATCCTGAAATCAGCGAAGAGTTAGTCATATTTTGTTTCACGAAATTTAATGAAAAATTACAGTAAACGAATAAAACATTTGCTATCATAAGTATTTATTTCTGAAAATTTTAATTTAGACAAATATAACATCAGAAATATATTTAAAAAAATACCGGACACGAATTGCATTTGGATTCAAACATAAATATTCGTTCGAAATTTAAAAATAGAATTATAAATTGAAAAAAAGATTATAAGTACGTACTTGTAGTCAGATCCAATAACTTCTTTCCCAAGCCCCCCGCAGATTTTGGAAAATCTGAAGCACTCTTTTCTACCTGTATTAATTTTTTCATGGTAAGTAGAAACTTGTGGTTGAATGGAATTTAGTTTATCTTTTTGCTGCTGTAATTTTTCTTCTGCTATTCTTAATTCTTCACGAAGCCGATTGACTTCTATACTCAAAGCATTTTGAGTATCTCTTTCTGTTTCCCACTCACTAAGACTCCCCGACATCGCAACGATGTCTTCAAGTACTGAATGCCTACAAAAAAAATGAAGAAAAAATAAATCATCGTGATTCTAAATGTAAACATTTATATCAACCTAACAACTGGAAAATGCATGTACATACCTTTTGGTAATTAAATCATTTTCTGTTTTCCTTAAAAGTAATGTTTGCTCTTCAGGAGGAAGGTTCAGCAATGTTTGCACTTCAATTTCAACCATTTGCTTGAATTCTGCCCAGGTTTGTGATCCCGAAATTTCAGAATTATTGGTCTTTTTCTTACTTCCTTCCATACTATTCCACGTAACATGTGCATCAGAATTTACAGATTTCTCAATAACGCTTGGTGTGCGCAACCTCGCACTTTCAGCTGCTTGAGCTTTACGGTGAATCGCACTAATATTGAGGTCATCCATGACCACTTTCTTTCCATTGCTCATCATCGAGTTCTGAATCTGAGAAGTTTTGAGGTTTATCTGATCTTTGGTAAGAATCCTGAGAGAGGATTGCATCTTTTGAGTCACAGCTGAGATTTGTTTTTGCTGGTCATTCAACGCAGCTGTCATCTTATCCAATAATTTCACTTGTTTGTCCAAGGTTGGTGCGGTTTGGAGTTGCGTGGAACTGTTTATTTTTACCGGAGGCTTCTGATGAGATACATTTTGTATGCTAATTGGAATACTCTGAGCAGTTTTATTCGCACCTTGAGCTGCTATCGAACTGGAATGTTTTACCTTGTTGGATTGACCAATGGTTATTTTCTTTATATGGCTTTGCTTCGACATGGGACTAATTGTAGCCACTAGTTGTGTTTTAGATACTGGAGATTTGCTGAAATTCAGTGTTTTAGGGGTCGGAGTTGCCGTAATTACTGCAGATTCAACGTTTTTCTTCATTGGGATAGAAGTTGCGAGTGCAGGTGCCGACGAAGTAGGAATGCGAATGTTGTCGGAGATTGGTTTGGTTGGAGCTGGAACCGATGTCGCGGCTAGTCTTGCCTCTTTGGCTTTTAGGATTCGCTGCTCACGTTCATAGATCTGCTGCTTCAGTCTTCGGTATTCCTCTTGTTGTGATGCTGGTAAGTGCTTTACTGCCTGTAGTACAATAAGAATCATAAATGAAGTTTTCTAATAATTCAGATTTAGCATGATGATCAAGAATATAATCAGTTAGGAGTTAGAGCATGAATGTTGCAGAATAAAATGGAAAAATGAAAATAATCAAATTTACAAGATTTTTAATACTTTTTTTCTAGAATTTTCGGGTTTGCAAAAATGAGTTTTGAAAGTGATTAAGTGAGATTTTTTGAAGAGTTAAATTTTGAATCAATAATACATCGATCTAATTGAATGACAGAATTAATAATAAAAAAATATATCAAAACTCACTTGTGGCGTAGCTGACATGCTGATCATTTCTCGTTGTATCATCACAGGTTTCGGTGTACTGGCAGTAATCTTCTCTTTGAGTGAAGTTGCGACAGCGGTAGAAGATGCTATTTTTGTAGTTACTGTTGTTCCAGCTGTACCAATATTCTTTATAGTTCTTACAATTGTAGTAGTACATGTACTAGGGATAGTAACGGTTTTCACAATCTCTGCTGGGGTATTAATATTCTTGATAGTTCTCATAATTGTACCTGTTGATGTACCAGGGGTAGCAATAGTTTTTATAGCAGTTTCTATGATAGTTGCAGGAGTAGTAGAACGAGTTTTCACAGGACTGACAGTATTTACAGTTTTTACATCAACTGATGTAGAGATACTACCAGTTGTAACAGTTTCAACAACACTTTTTGGAGTATTTACACTTTCTGTAGGAGTTTTTGTGGTAACACTAACACTATTCTTAGCTTCAATAACACTAACAGTTTTCGTAGCTTTAACAATAGAAGAAGGAATAAACTCCTTTGCAAGTGGGCTCAAAGTTGTGACAGGAGTGGTTTTAACAGCGGTAACAGTAGTTCCAGTTTCAACATTTTTTGTTTTAACAACTGTTGCATCACTATTTTCAATTTCGGCATCCTTTACATCTGATTCAGTAGCGAGACATTCTGTATCGGGTTCCTCAGTAGAAGTTGTTGGAGTCAAAGTCTTCTGTTCGGATTCTTCTCGTGGAACTGCACTCGTGTCTTGAGGATCTTCTACAGTTGAAGCAGCTGTCTCATGCTGCTGCCTGGCACTCTTGAGAAATCGATCGAGGGTCTTCTCAAAATCTGACCACGGTATAGCCAGGGTTGGTCTATTTTTCGTTGGGCTAACTGTGATTCCCTCAGTTTCAGAATCACTTTCGGAATCTCTGTTCACGGAAATGATGAACTTTTCCGAGTCACTGACGGGTTCGGTAAGTTGCGGACTGGTCGATCGCGGAGTGTCACTGTCAACCTTGGAGCGAGCCTTTGAAGCAACGAGGAGAGAGATCTTCTGCTGAGTGAGCTTCTGTTGGGATTTTGAGTTTTGGTAACGTTTTGCATTGTTTACGACTTTCGAGGCTTGGATTTCATTCGATTTTCTCGAAATCTTTTTCAAAGGTTGCCCCGCGGTTGAAGCCGAAGATGAGGATCGCTTCAAGGAATTCGGAGCGATGTTAGGCTTTGAGATGGATGTTCGAATCGACAGTGGTTCTAGATCGGATTGTTGTTCACCAGAATCTACGTCAACATTTCCTTGTTCCGTACAAGTTTTCGTAGTCGGCTCCTCTGCTTTCGGAACGTTCGGGATGGCTTCAACGCTTGCCACTGTATTCTTAGCTTCGTTTATTGTAGCCTCGGCTTTGGCCACTTTATTCCTTTTTGACAAAGAAGCCAGAAGATGCTGACGGAGCGTTTCCTCATCTTCGTCCAAGCTCTCTCTTCGTTCGATTTCGTTTATCGGCTGTTTTTCCTTATTTACATCCTCTTCAGCTTTTTCAAGTGTCGAGCTTTTCTCGGATGCCCGTTTCCTTTCCCTCGTTCTTCGATTCCTTGGCCTCATACGTCTCTTACGTCCAATTTTTGCAAGCGGGACCACGCAACTATCTTTCTTGGGGGACTCCTCTATCAATGTTTCCGTTGATACCTTAGTCAATGTGTCAGTCGACGTTTCTGCCGACGTATTAATTACATTGTTGACTTCCGCGTCTTCGCTGAATACATTAAAGGCTGGCGCAGGATTAGCGATGACGCTGTTCTTGATGATAGGGCTCAGTTTTATCGGCTTGAAGTGTGCACTGCTGCACGAAGTTAATTGGGAGTTGACGGGTCTCATCTCCGCGTGACGGAACAGGTTCTCACGTTGGACGACTTTCTTCTGGACAAGCTGCTTCTGAAGGTGCTTGTTGCTCTTGAGCACGGCCGCCGGCACGAGGCTCCGCTCCACGATCGTGGGCACCGTACCCTGGGCAACGTTCGGTACGCCCTGCAAGTACAGCGGCTCGTTGAGTAGCGGCCACGTCGAGCTGGTGTCTTTCTCAATGGACACCAAGGGGCTACCATCTATGTCCGTTTCCAGATCGATTGACGAGTTCATGGGTGGCTTGGGTGGTGCTGACGGTGCCTCCGGCACAGGCTGAGGTGGATAGGCGAACATCGGGGCGGCGGGAGCTGGCATGAGCATCGGATTCACCGACTGATGAATCGCGGTGAAGCTGTTTATCGAAGGCGGCACCATCGGGGGCGGGACCATCGGCACCGGCTTGACGAACGGAACGAGCAGCCTCTGTGAGCAGCCAAGCAGCATCTGCTGGCTCGGGTCGAACATGCTCAATGGCGGCATAGGCGGAGGATGGAGCGGCGCAACGGTAGAAGCAGCAGCAGCTTCGGCAGAGAGCACGCCCGGTAGCTCCGGATCGTAGATCGTAGCGTCCGAGGGCGAATAAGGTCTGGAGGACTCTTGGTTCACGGTATCCAAGAAACTCACGTCCATGCCTTGTTGCTGTTGCCTCTTGGCCAGTGGTTTCGAGACCGGCGTTCCTGTCGGATGGCTCGGCGAGTACAGGCTTCGGTTCATATTGATCTCGCTATCGACCACTGAGGCATCATTATCCGCCAGCGAATACGGCGAACACATCTCGCTTATAGCGTCATTCTCCATGTCCGAATCGAGCTCCATATCCTCCGGGCAGTATATGTCTTGATTGGGGTCTGTCGAGCTCGGTCGACACACCTCAGCTAGCAAGGGAAACTGGTCCTCGAAGTTGGAGGGGAACGGGCTCTCCATCCGCGGGACCGGCACATTTTTCTCCTGCTGCTGTGGCTTTTTCTTCAGAACCTTACCAGACTGGACGCGCGTGAGATGCTTCTTGAGCATGGCTGAGCGCAATGCTGTAATCCGCAACTCCATGTCCTCGTCATTGTCATCCAAGCAGAAGTTTGGCAGTTTTTGTGACTCTGGTGGCTCATCAATTTCATCGATAGGCTCAATACTCTCTATAGGTTCGACTTTCACATCTTCAACATTCAGTGTACCACAATTTTCCTGCTCTACTTCTGAGGCTATCTCGGGGAGGACAACCAACTCTTCCTCGATGCTTTTATTCTTCTCTCGAGTCAGAATCTCTGTTTTTTCAGTAGAATGATGGTGATGAGGAGTCTCTATTCTTTCGATAGATTTTCTCGTTATGGCTTCTTCCTTGACTTTTGGAGATGCTTCTGGGCAATTCATCTGCTTATCCAAATCTTTTGACACTTTCTTATCAAGTTCCACATCTTTCTTTTCCTCAATTTCTATTTCCTTTTTTATAATAACTTCAATGGATCCACAATTTCCAATGTGCTTAGTTCCTTCGTTCATCATGGTTTCGTTATTCTCAATCTGTATATTTTCAATTTTTTTATTCTTTATTTCTTCCCTTTCTTTTTTATTTTCCATCTCCAACTTTTTACAGTTCTCTGTATTTTCGTTTTTTTCCTCTTTGTTTTCATTTTTCTTTATAAAGTTACTAAGTTTGTCTTTCAGAGAGACTCTTTCTTTTTCTTTGTTAGGATAAGGATCTAAACGTTTGACTTTCTTCAACAATTTGGTAACACTACCCCTCGAAGGTGTTTCTGGTGATTCCTTACTACTATTAAGCTGAGCTTTTGGAGATGATTTTTTCACAAATGTTTTGAGCCGTTGATGAGTAGAAGATGACGACTTAATTGGTACCGGTGACCTTGGTCTCTTCCTAATTGGAGTAGGTGAAGGACTCATGACAAAAGGAGATCTATGTCTCCTTGGTGGCGGTGAAGATTTATTTGTAGCTAATTTTTTTGAGTGATGATGATGGTGCTTGGAATGTCCAGAGCCACTTCGATTGCTTTCCTTCTTTGGAATGTCTAGGGCTTCAGATGCATTAAGCTTATGAAGGGATCTGTTGATAGTTAAAGCCAGATCTTCTACTGTCAAACCTGCAAATACGACTGGTGACTTTTTCCGGCGCTTTTTCTTGGCCGCTTTCTTGCGACGTCGAGCTTTCTGAAGGCCGACCAGCT
The DNA here is from genome assembly GCA_020882685.1 of Aphelinus atriplicis. NCBI lineage: Eukaryota > Metazoa > Arthropoda > Insecta > Hymenoptera > Aphelinidae > Aphelinus > Aphelinus atriplicis. Next base: position 74,985,725 of record CM037073.1, read on the forward strand.
CCATGTCGCTGTCGCTTGATATCGGCGTTAAGGAAAGCGTCAACGCCAATTCGTCATCGTTTTTCTCCTGAAGGGTTGAGCTGCTACTGCTGCCCACATGCTGGGACAGCTCTGACAAATCCTTGGGATGGCGCTGTTTCTTTCGGTTCTCCTTGCCCTGCAGCCCCGCATCTTTGGCAACATAATGGCGCGCTTCTGCTTGATTAGCCATCGAGACAGCGATGTAAGGATTGTTGAGTTGAATTGGTTGGAGATAGGAGCGGCAGTAGGTAATGGACGGTGGGTTCAAGTATTCATCATGCAGATCTTCACCTAATTTGATTGTTTTGGGATGAGGGTTTATTGTATCTAGTGTGGATGAGCATTCAATAATTAATAAATCAATCAAATTATTAATCCAAAGCACCTGTGATAAATCAAATAGTTTACAGTTTGCAACAAAAAAACATTTTTTGATTATTCAAGTCAATCATTTTACTGTGCTTGTGATATATTTATAAAAAGATGAAATTTTGAAAATCAATAGTTATTCTATAAATTACTCATTTAGAAATAAAAAGACTTTGTTTTTGTAATCAATATCTATCTCTATCTCTAATGATCTTATCTCTAATGATATGCCAATTAATCTGAGAATTTATCTGAAAAACTGAATGACAGCAACAATCAGATACAAAGCATGCAAACAGCATCAAAAATGTCTAATGTCTCACCTCGTTTACTGAGAGGTTTGTTGATTATCAAGGTTTTACACCACGGGTGGCAGCGCTTCGTCGACCTGCATTTAGGACACTGCCCAAACGCTCTGTGTGGATATTTGTATGGTTGCCCCTCTTCAGACGAGCTGACATCATCAAGGGATATCTCCCCTTCCTCCTTCTCATCGTCAAGTACATCATTGACTTCCGTGCTGGACACGTCACTGGCCATTCCTTGTTCTTTTGAAAAAAAATTCACTCATTATAAAGTACATTGCGCGTTAGTATGAGAATATCTTGATTGGTAAAACTAAACTCTTCAAACTCAAAATAAATAAGACAATGAATAATAATTATTATTGAATGGATATATTACTTCCAATTGGTACTAGAGCTCCAAAAATTCTGTTGACAGTATTACCGACAGATTAACCAAAATGAATTCAATAGATTTCAGAATTCTTATTATGCAACAGTGGCAAATCGAAGCCGTGAAATGTTAGTGAATTTACCACACAGAGCACAGCCAACCATTTACTCTACTCATGGAAAGTCAAATAATGTGCTAAGCCTCGCAATTCATCAGTATGAGATATAATTAAAATCACACAAAAGTGTACGAGTCATGACGATATCTCAAATAACGTTAAGAGTCCGTTTCACGTGCATTCGATACTCAAAACAAAGAGCCTATTCAGCCTATTTACGCTTATTCAGCGATATAACGCGAGCTCATGCGCACTCACAAGTCACGATCATCCTCGTTTCACACCACCTTATTCCTCCATACAAATGGTTGAGTATGAAAAAGCCAGAAAGAATAATAAAATTTGCAACAGCCTCATACCTTTGCGTCGGTTGTCCGCATGGGAGATCTTTTGGATGAACCTGTTGAATTTCGGACTTATGCGTCTTCCTCGGGAACTTGTGGACACTGGAGTTTTGAGAATCCAGCGGAATTCAGGGGAATTCAGCAAGCTGCTCCTTGTCCGTTCTCGTCCGACATGCACACTGTTGGTACAGACTGGACTGTGCCATGCCGAGAGTGCGCAGTCGTCAATCGTTATGTACTGTGCGAGATATATCGAGCTATCGAACAGCTGATCAAGTGCGCCGAGTTCAATCTGGCTATGAGTCCAACACGCGTGCAGTATACTGTATAACTGCGTTACATTCAAAGATTCATTTAGAGTTTTTTTTTTGAACTAAACAAATACCACTATAAGTATTAGTGGTCTATTCGTTATATTCGAAATATATGGCTTGAGACTTTTCTCGAGGAAATCTCTCATTATAAGTTTATGCGAGCTTCTCGATTTTTACGCTCTTCCTAGATAAATACAAAACCATTGTAAGAAGTGTAGAGTATCAGTAGCTAAACTATCGTAAGGAGAACTCTATCATTTATTTGTACACTGTTGAAAATCTCGATTGAATCGAATGATGTTAAGTTTTCGAACTGCAAGGCGGTGTGGATGCTATGTAGAGGTATGACGAATGATGGAAATGGTATATAATAAAATGCGGATTATAACACGTATACCTGGAAACATATATCAATATATATTGGTAGTGCTCGTTTTATGACAGGGTACGATTAACCAACGAATACAGACGTCTATATATTCGTTGGATCAACCGAGCGGGAAGGGGCAGATGGTGTGATTTATGGGACTCGTATATAAATATTGAGCATTTTGTACATGTATTGCAGTACGTGATGCTCTTATATACGCTAGGGGCACATAGATGGAATTTTATTGGAGGAGAAAAATTTTCTACATTTTTCAGTTCTTATGACGCTGGTCTAGAAATTACTTCAAATCCACTCCAGCTAGGTTCTTTTCTGGAAAGTTATTTCTCAACAACTGAACAGAAGCATCAATAATTAGTTAGAATTTAATTGAAAAATAGTAAATTTATGTGCAGTAAAAAATAAGTGGTACGAAGATCAGAGAAGGAAAACTGAGTCAACAAATATCAAGGGGTCGACGACTAAAACGAATGCACGGGAATGGATTAGTAAATTATAAATTTAATAAATTAGAATAGATTGCATCTTGAAGCAATAAATTGAAGCGATATTTCACATTTCTCTAAAAACCCAAATTCATATTTCCAAAGTCGTATGTCCATATTCGTAAAAGAGAACGAAATATCAAAACAAATTCATGGCACTTTTTTTCTTTGTATGTACTTATATACACACAATTAAATGTGTTTCCTGGGTGATTTTGTGATAAGCAATTATAGATGTCATTGCAGGTTGTGGGTATAAATTACATTATAATTTCAATTTTTGAATCAGTCTATTGTGGAAGATGGCATGTTTTTTCCAATTTCTTGGTAGAATACAAACATTATTTATAAAATAAAACGAACAATTTTTTATATAAGCTCAGATCATGACTGATCAATCAATCATTGGAAAATAATTCTAGTGCAATTCAGAGCTTTTTCCAAATGGTATACTTATGCAAGAACAATGATTGTTAATAATCAAAATTAAATTATTGTTGAATTTAATATATTACAGAATCTTATTCTTTCTAAATACTTGTTGAGTGCTTGGATGAAATTAGGTTTTTGAACTGTAAGCTACCTCAGCTGGGCAACTTTTCTTTGTTGCCAAACCGCATATTTTCTGTAGGCAGCATTTAGTAGTTGATTCAAATGACTTGTAAGATGCTGACTGACAGCTGAGAATTCGACTTGCAAGCGATCCTGTCAATTATTTATATAACAAAAATACATCAGATAAACATATCTAAATCGTTGATTTTAAGATATTACTGTAACACAAATTTTCATTACCTCAAATGGTTTTAATTTGACAGAATGAAAGTTTTGCAATGCAGTATGCATTCTTGTTACTTTCTCTTCAAGCTGTGGTGTGGTTGTGGGGAAACATCTCCAAAAATGTTTCAATAACTCACAGGTACAAACGTACACAGAAGCCAAATCTTTTTCCAATGCCTTAGGAATCAGCTCTTTAAAAATTAGAAATAAAATATTCAAATTCTATGTATATTCTTCAGATTGAACACTTTTGAATACCGAAAATAATACTCACGACTGAGACTATCTTCACGAAACCCTTTCATAAGGGCTCCACCTGGAGTCAATTCTCCAAGAGCTGATACAGCAGCAGCAGGATTCACCAGAGAAGTTGATGTTTGCCGACACAAGTACGAAGTACTAACCCATTTATCAACTTCTCTCATTAATTGACTAGCAACAGTTTTTACATTTTCAGTTGTGGGTTCATGATTGTTTTCTGAATTAGAGACTGGCCCATGCAAGTATCGACTGACTTGAGCTAGAACTAGTGGAGGCCCTGCTCTGGATGGTGAATCACATTTGGTATCAAGATCTTCAAATACTAACTTCTCTTGAATTCGTCGCTATGAAAATTAGAAATTCATTGAGTTGATATTAATGAAAAATTAGGCACTTGTTTATGAAAATAATTACTAACCTTTTTCATTTTTGGTCCATTACTTTCTGTTTCAGAATTGGTGCGTAAAGAATTCTTGCTACTTGATGGAACTGCTGAACCATTAGATTGAGCATGATCTTTTACGCCTGACACTTGATTCATGTTGGCTTTCATAACCATTATACTATGCTGATTAAAACGTTTAATCATATTCTGATGGACAATATTGCCAGATGCTTTGTCAGCTTTAGCAGTTCCACTATCATACATGTCATCTACATTTACATTATCAAAACTAGTTATGTCTACCATAGGATCATCAATGCCTGCTTGAATATCCTTCTTTAATTCCTGATCATCAATTTTGGCGCACTCTGTAAACAGATCTTTGGTTCCTGAATTGATGCGGTCTCGATGAAAATAATGAGATTGGAAAAATTTGGTCCAAAAATCTGACTCTGTCATTTTATTAGGCACATACTCTTGATGTTTTTTTTTAACAGCAGGATATGTTTTGAAAATACATTCTATGATATCTGCTGTCAAGTTATATTTCAGTCCATTACAACCATCTGTTTGTGGTTTAATATCAGCCTAAAATGTAAAAATAGGATATGTACATACAAACAAAAGTAAATGGAGATTACTTTTGCCTAGACATAAAATTACGAGCTCATTATACATACCAAGAAGGCACTGTTTACTCCAATTTCTTGTCGAGGAGCATTTTTAGCTTGTGTATATTGTGTAGCATGTTGTGCCCAAAATTCCTCAGCTGTTATGACATGAGTTGCCACTAAATCACGGTAAAGTGCAAAAAGTGTTGGGTTCTCTTGTAGTATCCTTTAAAACGAGAATCAGGTAGCCAATAATCATTACACGTTAGATTTTTCTTAAAAAAAATTAACTGTACCTATTCTTTTCTTCCAACTCTTTATTGACTTTTTTCTTGAATTTAGGCAAGAGTTGCTGCAGCAATTCCTTAACCTCATCTCTGTCTTGAAGTTGTCCTTCTAATCCTTTTGCATTTACAAAGTGAAAAGTTGATGACTGACCATCATGTAATACCACTTGTAACTGAATTTTTGGTTTCCCTTCAGGTGAAATTTTCTGCACTAAAAAGTTGATACTCATGATTTAATAGGTAAGGGGCTTTGATGAATAGCAATGAATAACCAAAAAATTATATTTTGAACAGCGCAAAGAATTACACTTACATTTTATGTCTGCGTATTTGTGACTAACTGATACTGTATCTCTATTATCTTGCATCCATGCTATTCTTTCATTCATAATATACAAAGTTCCATCATTTTTCTTGAAACGAACCTGTCCAACTTGTGTCAAAACATCTTCTGAAGATGTAGTCATGATGGTATTTGCTTATTTTTAATGAGGGATTAAAGGAATAAAAGACTGGAAAATAACATGAGAGTTATTGAATAACATTGTTGAAAATTTACTTTTGCATCACAAGATGAATAAAACTCACTTGAATCAAGGCTAAGCTGCAGTAATTCTTTGAAGAAGCAATCTTACTATCACGGAACGCGGTAGTGTTCCATGCGTCAAGCAGAAGACACCGCAACTATATAATGTTTGAGATCGCACGCTCGATTTTTACATTGGCATTAATTTAGCCAAAACGACTGTTTTTGGATGCGAAACATGATTTCATGATCATCTAGCATCCCATTTGAGCGATTGACAAAAAGAAATACTCAAAAACTCGTTCGCAATAATGAGTTTGGAGTGCCGTGTCAAGCGATCTACTAGTTTTTTCTCCCGACGAGATTTTGTTCAGATCAATTTTTCTTAGGACCATGAAGTAAGCCGCGGTAGCCTGATAAAGCAGCTATGTTCACGCATAGTACGTAACACGTTTACATGCTCTTGCTTCCCGCGTAGATTTGAAACCGTGGGATTGAAAGTAAATTGTTAATGTATTATAGTTAGAAAGAACATGGCAAAACTATTGACCGATTCACCGAAAAGTAATGCAGATTTTTTCAAACTTACAGAAGATAAGACAAGACATATCAAAGTTCATTCCATGTTTTTTTTTATAATTGATTTTACACGGGCAAATGGTAGTTTAGGATGCCGATGTCGGCGTGTCGACTTAAGTTTTATTTGAATAAGCATATATCCTAATACCCGATAATATCCAAGTAGCTAGTGTCGCAGAAGGCAGCGTCCCGAGGGTGCGCTCCTCGTATTTTGGCTTGGAAAAGCTGACCCTGGACCCGAACGATGTCCCGGTAGTCAGGGTACCCGATGACGGTGTTCCAAGGGTGCGCTCCTGGAATTTTCGCTTGAAGCAGCTGACCCTGGACCCGAACGATGTCCAGGTAGCCAGGGTACCCGATGACGGTGTTCCAAGGGTGCGCTCCTGGTATTTTTGGTTGGAGTACCTGACCCTGGACCCGAACGATGTCCAGGTAGCCAGGGTACCCGATGACGGTGTTCCAAGGGTGCGCTCCTCGTATTTTGACTTGGAAAAGCTGACCCTGGACCCGAACGATGTCCAGGTAGTCAGGGTACCCGATGACGGTGTTCCAAGGGTGCGCTCCTGGAATTTTCGCTTGAAGCAGCTGACCCTGGACCCGAACGATGTCCAGGTAGCCAGGGTACCCGATGACGGTGTTCCAAGGGTGCGCTCCTGGTATTTTTGGTTGGAGTACCTGACCCTGGACCCGAACGATGTCCAGGTAGTCAGGGTACCCGATGACGGTGTTTCAAGGGTGCGCTCCTGGAATTTTCGCTTGAAGTAGCTGACCCTGGACCCGAACGATGTCCAGGTGCCAGGGTACCCGATGACGGTGTTCCAAGCGTGCGCTCCTGGTATTTTTGGTTGGAGTACCTGACCCTGGACCCGAACGATGTCCAGGTAGCCAGGGTACCCGATGACGGTGTTCCAAGGGTGCGCTCCTCGTATTTTGACTTGGAAAAGCTGACCCTGGACCCGAACGATGTCCAGGTAGTCAGGGTACCCGATGACGGTGTTCCAAGGGTGCGCTCCTGGAATTTTCGCTTGAAGCAGCTGACCCTGGACCCGAACGATGTCCAGGTAGCCAGGGTACCCGATGACGGTGTTCCAAGGGTGCGCTCCTGGTATTTTTGGTTGGAGTACCTGACCCTGGACCCGAACGATGTCCAGGTAGTCAGGGTACCCGATGACGGTGTTTCAAGGATGCGCTCCTGGAATTTTCGCTTGAAGTAGCTGACCTGGACCCGAACGATGTCCAGGTGCCAGGGTACCCGATGACGGTGTTCCAAGCGTGCGCTCCTGGTATTTTTGGTTGGAGTACCTGACCCTGGACCCGAACGATGTCCAGGTAGCCAGGGTACCCGATGACGGTGTTCCAAGGGTGCGCTCCTCGTATTTTGACTTGGAAAAGCTGACCCTGGACCCGAACGATGTCCAGGTAGTCAGGGTACCCGATGACGGTGTTCCAAGGGTGCGCTCCTGGAATTTTCGCTTGAAGCAGCTGACCCTGGACCCGAACGATGTCCAGGTAGCCAGGGTACCCGATGACGGTGTTCCAAGGGTGCGCTCCTGGTATTTTTGGTTGGAGTACCTGACCCTGGACCCGAACGATGTCCAGGTAGTCAGGGTACCCGATGACGGTGTTTCAAGGATGCGCTCCTGGAATTTTCGCTTGAAGTAGCTGACCCTGGACCCGAACGATGTCCAGGTGCCAGGGTACCCGATGACGGTGTTCCAAGCGTGCGCTCCTGGTATTTTTGTTGGAGTACCTGACCCTGGACCCGAACGATGTCCAGGTAGCCAGGGTACCCGATGACGGTGTTCCAAGGGTGCGCTCCTCGTATTTTTGACTTGGAAAAGCTGACCCTGGACCCGAACGATGTCCAGGTAGTCAGGGTACCCGATGACGGTGTTCCAAGTAGCTGACTCTGGACCTTAATGATGTCCAGGTAGTCAAAGTAGTCAGCTTCCTCAAACAAAAATACCAGAAGCGCATCCTCAGGACACTGTCACCAGCGACCCTAGCCACCTGGACATTATCGGGTATTAGGTTATATCCTTATTCAAATATTCAGTCGACACGCCGACATCGTCATCCTAAACCACCATTTGCCTATGTAAAAATAGTTAGAAGAAAACATGGGATAAATTTTGATGTCTTGTCTTAAATTCAGATAATAGATTAATTATTTTCTACTGATTACATATATTTATTTTGTGTATCGCTCATCCATATAAATATTTGCATTTTGGAAAAATATCTATTTAATTTTATTACTGACGCTAATGCATATACATTTTATTGATTATTATTTTCATAATATATTATACTCCGCAAAAAGGATTGAAATCCTCAAAAAAACCTTTTTTAGAAAAAGTAAAAATGTTGCGTCAAGCATGTGGCAGAACTAGTTTATCTCTTATATTGCTTAAAAAAAAATGAAATCCATAATAGACACATGAGTCAATTTATTATTTCATCAGTATTCATTCTGATTAATTCCTCATATAGTTGGAGTATTACGTATTCTTATTACAGTTTAGATACTATAGGAGACGTTGTCAACTTTAACTAACCAATTACGAAAAAACTTACCAGAATGCTCTTAGGTACCTCATCAATTATTTGAAGAACTAATGACGAACCAAATTGACGCCACTTGGTAGGCATTTTTAACGTCTTAAGAATAATAATATTTCACTAAATCACTGGATGTGAAAATTATCATAGAAATATGATAGAAATATTTATAATTTACTGAGACATATGATCAATAGTTTGAATTATTAATATTTGTCTCTTTGAAAGACAATGAAAGTATTGATAATAGAAGAATATATAAAGTCTATCTGAATTATAGGATTAACTGCATTGCAATTACGATACAAAAATATATTTGACATAAATCAAACGATTGAGGAGAGGTTGTGAAACCGTTTAACTAGAAATAAATAGGTAATGAAATAAATAGGTAATGAAGAATATTATATGTCAGTTTAATAAGGCATTCAAAGATATTCGATCCTACCAAGTGGCGTCAATTTGGTTCGTCATTAGTTCTTCAAATAATTGATGAGGTACCTAAGAGCATTCTGGTAAGTTTTTTCGTAATTGGTTAGTTAAAGTTGACAACGTCTCCTATATATCTAAAGAAGAAGCCGTAATACTTTTTTGTTAATCATTTGGCTCCAAAAATACTAAATCGAATGTATTATGGATTTCAAATTTTTTTAACAGTAAGAGCTTATTGCACACTTGACGCAGATGAGGTTATAGGCTGAATCGAATGTTACCAAAACGTAGCTTCATTGCACACGCCAGATGGTTATAGGCTATGCAAAAAAAATACATTATTTAAATGAATAAATAAATAGTCGAACTACTACTTCTTGGCGTATTAACCGCAGAACCCCCGAATGGCAGGCACGGCGCCTGCGCGGAAAGTAGTCCCTCCACCCGCCGACCCAGGCTCATAGAGGTATTACAGATAGAGGAGGCAAGCCATTAATAGGAGAGCCTGTGAGAGAGCATGTCCGTATTTTTGGATCCAGCCAAGCGCATGCGCGGACACATCGACACACCACTACACCAATACACTCGCATCTGAGATTTGGTTGTCACGCGCTGTTTCGAATCTGGCATCAAATTTTAAAAATTAAAATAAGAGCCTCTAAGATCACCTGAAAAAAGTTTGAAAAGATATTGGATTATTAATAAAAATTAGTATCCATGGGTTTTTGAGGTCGCTGATTACGAATCCGGCCTCAGATTTTAAAAATTCGAATTTCGCCTCTAAGATTGCCCACCGAAAATTTGAAAAGATACTGGATTTTAATAAAAATCGGTATCCATGGATTTTTTTTTGAGGTCACTGATTACGAATCCGGCCTCAGATTTTAAAAATTCGTATTGTCATATGGTGTTCAGAAGTTGATTCGCATGATCTACATAATAATAAAATGGATCCGTACATTTTTCTAGTCCACCTTTCTTGCTCTCGGAAACAGTTCCATTTTTTTCCAAATTTTTATAGAATTTTTCTGAAATGACACTTTTTATACTTGTCAATCTGAAACGGCACTGTTTATAGAAAGTTTTTGAAATGGAACTTTTTATAGCAAGTTTCTGAAATGGAACGTTCTTCCTCCCAAGCGACGATATACATTGGCTTATTTTGTCATTCGATTAGTGAATTGAAATACATAGAAATATTTGGAAGAATGTCAAAAATGCAGTATGCTTTGCGCAGCGTTGCGAGCTAACGAAGTGTTGTGGCTGTGATGTGCTCGCGCATGCGTTCGGGCCAGGGAGGTAAGGGTGGGGGCTGGTCGCTGGATCCAAAATCTCAGACACGTTTACGGGTGGCTTGCCTCCTCTATCTGTAATACCTCTATGCCCAGGCTACAGCGACGAGCTTCGCGCCTTCTCCACTAAGCGGCTGAGCGCTATCCGCAAGAGAGTTGAGCTGCTTCACTTATAAGTAGAGCATGAAAGTGCATAGATATTGTCTCTCCCTTTGGAGAAAATTTCTCGCATATGTATATATATATATTATGCCGAAAACACGATTGAGCGGATTGGGTCGTCAGACTCGGTCTGCAAATCGAATGTCAGTATATCGTAGAGCAGTCCCAGAGCAAACCAGAGTCCATGTGGCAGGTTACAGAACTGCTTTTGAATATAATTGTTTTTTGAATTATATTGATTCAAAAGTGAATTCAGAAAAAATCCAGTAACAAATGAAATTCTATGTTTATGAGATACAAATTTTGTTGTTCCCAATTACACGTATCGCGGGCGAAGCCGCGACGGGGGATGCTAGTGAGATATATGTATGATATGAATGATCAAGTCTTGAATGATTTACTTCATGATTTTCAAAATATCAAGTGCTGAATAATAAATCAATTTTTTTCTAAATATAGGTCGAAACAATCAACTTATCTCCGGATTAGCTGAAGTATCAGCGGCATCATGAACACTATACCTAACTATAAAGTATATATACACTTGCTCTGACTTACTCTGACTGGCTCCTCCACGTTGGTAAACACCTTTGATCCATCAACTAAGAGTTTAAAGTGGTGGCCATTACAGTTTTGACTTGAAATGTGAGATCTCGCAATTTGTCTCAAAAATAACGTTTTCAATCTCAGTAGTTAATTAATTTCGATCGAAACGTGTGATCAATCGATCAATTTGGTGCATCAGCGAAACAGCGTATGCCGTATAATTTTCTCCAACGCCATGGATAATTTCGAAGTATATCATTGAAAATATTCATTTCAATATGTTAAAAAATCTATCGCTTCATGATAGCTGAAGTGATTTTGCGAAAACTCTTGATTCACGTTACTTGGATTAAATTAGTCGAATGTAATATACCCATAACGTGATTTTTACACAGAAGAACTCTCTGTCGACTGGGTGTAAAGTATTACAATCGATGTATTCAAATTTTCGAAGAGTTCCGGATTTCACATCAACTAATTATACATGGAAAAAAAACGAATTTTCGCATGCTAAACGCTGCATCAGCCGCGCGCAAGTGCATCAGGCGGGCGCGCGAGTCAAATTGGAGCTGGTGCGTGTCTGCGCCGCGTAAAGAGTGACTATATACATCGTCGTGCGGCATGCGGAGCTCTCTCTCTCTTGACTCTCTCGCGCGCCGCGAGGTATTGCGGGGTAGCCGGGGAAGGGAGGGAGGGGGGGGCGGAGAGGGGCTGCCATGACAGTGTGTGTCTACGGCTGCAGGGCGAGAGCCAGTCAGCCACAGTCTCGCGTGCGAGATAGTGTTTTGTGTGTTGCGCGGCGTGTCGTCGTCGTCGCTCGCGGGACAGTACACAACATATCGTCCGTGCAGGGGGCCAGGGTGTACACACCTATACACACACGCGTATATATCAGGCCTGCAGTCGGGCGAGCGGGTGTGAGAACAGCGAGAGCAGCGTCGTCGTTCGGGCGTGTATATATTATTGGTGATAGTCGTGCGGGTAGCTGCAGCCCCTCGCGGGCTCGCTCGTCGCGTCGTCGTCGTCGGGCCGCTCGTGTGCGCGCGCCAGCACTATAACCGCGAGCGAGCAAACGACCGGCGGCTAGGCGCGCTCCAACGCCCATCCGCGCGCCTAGGTTAGGCCGCCTGCTCCGCGGTCCTCACTCGACAGAGAGGCTCTGTTGCCCGTAGTGTTCCCCGTAGTGTTCCCCCGGGCTAGCAGAAGCAGCAGCAACAGCGGCGACAGGTGCAGTGTCTCGCGCGCGGCTTTTGTTTACGCCCGCGGATAAAAATTCAGTCGGCCCACTCCCCTAACGCACACACACACTCACGCATACACAGAGTCGGCTGTTTTTGCTGGGAGCAGCGCGACCCGATCAATCATTCAACTTTATCGGCTAAATGCAGCCTCGCCGCTGACTCTAGCCCCCTCTCCTCTCTGTCTGTCTCTCTCTCTCTTGATCATCGTAGCTGTTCGCGGCTGCACAGAGCAGGAGGTGCGCCAAACGTTAATCGTTCTCCTGCAGTCCTGCTCCGTTTCGTCTACTTCTATTCTATTCTATCTTTTTCTCCGTATATAGTATCCGTCGCACAGCGTCGCGTAAGACGGAGGAAGAAAAAAAAACAACGGCCTAACACAATGAGGAGTTTTCAATGTTTATCTAACGAGGAAAGAAAACGCGCGTACGCTATACATACAATGAACACGAGGCGACGTTTGCTTTGTTAGTACTACAAAATCACTCGAGCCGCAGCCAGTGTAAATAAGAGAGATATAACAAGCTGCTACGATGTACACCGAGAATTGAATTCGTCTTCACATATAAGTACGTGACATTTAACATTTATATACGAAGCTCGATATTACGACGCCCAAACTCGTTCGGAGATGATCCAGACAGCTGATTGAAAATCCAACTTGCCCTCCCGGCAACAAAACTCTCTGTCATAGTGCGGGGTACAACATACACATATACACAAACACAAGTGCGGCCGAGAGCAAGAAGTATTGTGAGCGAGGTGCGCGCATATATTATCGCATCGGGCGGTGTGCGCGCGGAGGAGCAGACGAAGCATCGGGCGCGCGCGAGTCTTTGCCGGCCGGCCGGCATGTGGAAGCTGCGGAGCAGAGGTGACGAGGACGAGTGCAGTGCTTTGGGCCCGAGCGTGGCGGGCTGCTAGTCCCCCGCGAGTATACCCACACCCACATAGTGCGCGGCAGTGCTTGCCGAGCGAAGCTCGCGCGAGAATCAAGCAGCCGGCAGCATGTTCAATTTCATGAAGAAGGCCACCGAGAAGGAAGAGAAGGAGAAGAGGAAGCGCGAGAAGCGCGAGAAGAAGGACGTGAAGAAGCGCGACCGCGGCAGTATGTCCGCCGAGGAGCTGCTCCGGCTAGACGAGGTGAGCCAACCACTCCTCTACTATGTGTATACGTACAGTTGGAGAGTCTCCGTGTTTTTATCGATTGCCAGCACACGTGCAACAGGCGTATATAGAGCCAGATCACCAGACTCGTTCACCCGTCTTCGATTATTTCGGATTGATCGTTGATTGGTTGGCTGGTGATCATCGTGATGAGACACTTGCAACACACTGCATTCATTTCTACTGCTTATAGAAGTTCAGTCGGAAGTTCAATTGAAAATTCATAATTGGAAAATGAAATTTCACGACGTCCTTGATTTGAAAACATTAGTATTGCATTTTTTTTTATGGTGTACGTAGTGCTTGGCCGATATGAAACGCGCTTTGTGATAAATATTGTTGCGTAAAAGCGAATCAAAGAATATACTCTTGGATTGAATAGGCAATGTAGCGAGATCAATACAAGAGCATTGACGATCAATTTTATTGAGTAGCACCGCGATTTTATGTTGATGTTCATCGGATCAATTTGAGATTATATTAATTACCGTTCCGAGTACGCTAACAGTGACACTGGCGTTTGTTAATAATATAAATCAATATCAATGAGTAATTGATATAATATAGGAGTACAACATTACGTAGGAAAGATTATTGCCAAAAACATGGCCTTTTTGGCTTCAAATATATCATTTCAAATCCTTACATGAAAACTAATGGCCTGTGCAATGAACCCAATCAGTTTCGTAATTTGATTGATTTAGAATAAATCTTGTGACGCGAGTAGTATATATTATATAGGTATAGATATAGATATAGAAGCTGCAGATAGTACTGATCAAAGCTATACCATTTTGAAGAAAGAATAATCAGACGTATATCACGGTGGTTGGAAATGAAAAAAAGAAATAATAGGTTAACATAGAAAATATATCTTTGATTTAGTCAGTTCTTTTAAGTTTTCTCTTCTTTAACAATTGGGATAGCTGGGGATCATGAATTTTGAAGTTCTGATGACTTATTTAAATAAAATAAGGATGGAGGCTTAAAAATGCAGACATTGAAATAAATTGATAAATACGTGAGGCAGATAATCGTCAATAAAAAACAAGAACAATTGAAATATATTTATGAAAAATGTGTGAATGTATAGATTGCGCGCAGCTCATCTGAATGTTATATTGTTAGTATATGCACGAAGAGAAATTTATTGAGCTAATCGAATGACGATAAGCACAGATCCATAGTAATTTATTAAAGTATGAACTTCTGTGCTACATTGTTGATTTCATAGATATTTAGTAGAACATTTTAAATAACCATTTTAATGTTTTCCAAAACTACAATCGAGTCAGTAGGTCGTTAATTTGCTTAATAATGATTACCAAAATAATTCGTCATTCCGTGACCATAATTTCTATCACCAGATTTACATATCCAACATTGAATAAATTCAAAAACAGAGTACGAACAAATCATTTTTCAGCTTTCAGCATTTGCTTTGAAAAAATCTATTATAAATGAATGATTTCGAGTACTTGTAGATCAGTCAAATTGAGAAAAACTGGAAAAATGCATATAGAATCAATTTCATTTATGATACTCGGTGCGGGAATGCAATTCGACTCACTAGTGCGTTTTTTGAATGTCGTTTAAACGAACACTCGTAAAATAAAATATTGTATCCCAAATAGTGCTTTGAAATTTCAACACTTGTATGAACGTGTAATACTCGTCCCCGAATTTGCTACCGTTCGTGGACGCGTCCGCACGCGTCTTTGCATTTTTACGCTCTAGTTGCATAATATACTATTTTTACTTATCATAGGGGCCCACATAGGATTTGGGTCGCTAATTTCACTGAAACTTTCGTTAGTAGTTTTTTGACACCCAAACAGGTGATATTTGCATTCTTTCGGAACATATCCGGTTTCGGAACATATTCGTTTCAACATACCCGGAAAATCGAAATGTTGCGCTGATTGACTGCATATATTATCTATTTTGGTAACTATAAACCACTTCCAAGAGTTACAGCGAGGTCTAAAACTCAAACCCCAAGTGATATTCTGGTTAGGGAATGTAAGTTTTTGTAAATCTTATATATGTGTCTAAGAGAACGCAATATGTCATTTTAAAACGTTTATAATTTTGTTAGAAGACCTATTATAAAAGTAAAAGTAGCAAAACTAATGAGCTTTTTTTCCTTCATTTTACACTCTTATCAGGTTTTGGAGTGGATTGCCGTATCTACTCCAAAACCATAAATACAGAGAAAAAACTCGAAAACATCATCAGTTTATTCATATAATAAAACCTATTTGTACACGCGCCTCGCAACTCTTGTAATCAAGACAGGGCTGACAAGATTTAAAAAAAATCTTTTCTCTCAGATTTATGTGTAAAATAATAAAATGAAAATGTCTGTGCCTGTGTGTTTATGTAAATTCAATATTGATGTATAAATGTGTATAGTTGGAAAAAATGTTAGTGAAAAAGAGCACATACGTTGATCAAGCATTTCGTCACGTTCTATCAGATAGGACTGGCATAAATAATACCACATTGAGAAAAAATTTTTACTCTTAAAGAATAATGTCTGTTTTTAAATGTCAATTTAATATTTATCCAATATACAGTTATTGGAATAACGAAATTTGTATCACAATATTGATTTCGAAATTAGTTTTTTACTGATTCAGCACCTGGTACGCTTTATAGTTATAGAATGTACAGGACCTTTAACACGAGATATACGAAGAAAATAAATTGTGTTTGCAGGTTAAATTATATTTTTAAAGATGTTTGACAACCTGATGAATTACCCGATGAAGTGCCAACGATGAAACCGCAAATTTGTCCATTAGAAACTTCTGCGGATGAACTTTTAAGAGTTTCTTACTCAAACGCGGAAAGAGAAGCTTTCTCAACTGCAACGAGAGATTTTTCTAAGAATAGTTCTAAGCCACAGTGTACATACTTCCATCAATAGTGGCATTTAATTCAAACGCGTAATACAACTACAGCTGTATATAGACTAGTGTACAGTATAGTAATATGCACTACTAGAAAATTCTATAGTTACTAAAGTATCACAAGCACAGAAAGCGCGTGCGGATTTTCAAGTACTGTGTTTTGAAAGTGAGCGAGGGTATAGTCATGTTTGAACTTACAGTGTAAATATTAACCTCTCAACCAGGTGTACATGGATAAAGCAGTAACTCGATGTCGAAGGCACTGCTCAATTCTTGGAACAGTTTGCTCAAGCTAGTAGGTTTTTTTGTTCCGATCGATATTAACTTCAAGTGATTGTAATGCATATCGTGAGAGATGGAGAACACATGCACGGGCAATCCTGTATAACGTATATATCAAGGTTATACGAGGGATCTTCGCCCGCAAGAAAAATGATAATAACAAGACGTGAAACAAAAGAGCAAAGTATAAACAAAGCAATCTCAATAAAATCTCGTGGCAATCTCATGAATGAAGAGAAGAAAATACGATTTCTTATACGCGAGCCGCGGCTTGTTTACATTGTTCCTCTGGACTCCAAAACGATCTGAGCCCAAACGTAATCGAGATAAACGCTCTCTCTCTCTCTCCCTCTCTCTCATTCCGCAGCTACCACGTTTCTTTTCATACTCTCGCTTTCGCGCGTTCGGATATGACCTCGTGTGATCGCATGCGCCCCTTCTTGTTTTAGCATCTGACTTTGTCTCGCGCATCATTTCCCAGAATCATCTCTGACTCACTCGCGATTCTCGGACTTTTAAAAGTCTCAAGCGTGCATCTGCAATTCACTTGGAAGCATTCTAATTAAAGGCTTTTTTGTCCGAAATTTCGTCCGATTTCTTCCGACACAAGTACAATGGGTACACGGGAGACACAGATGGAAGTCCTTTTAGGGTATTGAAAAATTCCTAAGAAACTTTAAAGTCCATGTCTGCTGAAAATCTAATATTCAACTGTTACCAAACAAGCTACATTGTAAGAATTGCTATGTTCTCATTGGAGTTTTTAAAAGTGATATTTAGACCCTATCGATGCGTGGCTAGTCATGTCTGCCGTTTAGGTGATTTGATTAATTAATTTACTCGCCAGACAAGGAGAATAAAATAATAAGTCGGTACTGACAAAAGTTTGGATCTAATATAAATTCAAAATCATTCGGTGACGAATTACCGATGAAGATTTGCGATTCATAATTGAAAAGTAAAATTTTCTTCTCTACCGGTTCTATTGGAACATTTTCAAACAATTGACACGATTTATTTATTATCACACAAGGATACCTTGAAACGAATTGAGACATTTCATTTATTTGCTTGGTGCAATTTTCTACAATAATAATAATCATCACTCTTTGTAAGATTTGGTATTATTATTCTTTCACAAGGAAAGCCGAAATATTTCCCTCTTGACAACTTGGACAGCTATACTTTTTGTCGGTGAAACGCGCGCGCGCGACTAAATTAAACGCTCGGGTGAATCGCGAAGCGAACGAACGGTTCGACTTCCGTATACACGCGAGCTGCAATTTCTCAGCTGGAAAGGACGGAAGCTGGGCCGATAACAGCGCCGCGATAGCGTACCGAGTTAATGGGAAAAGCGCGTCGTCGGAATCGAGTTTGGAGAGAAAAGAGGAGAAAAAAGACTGTGGGGACGGTATACGTGTGTGTATATATGAGAGACTTATTGTTCGTGTGTCGATTGCAGATGCGGCGCTCGCTGAAGATCCGGGGCAGGCGCAAGGAGAAGGAGAAGCTGCCGAGCGGGATAACGGCCGACTACAGCGCGTCGTTCTTCGCCCAGCTGGACCGGGACGTGCTGGACGACGCGTCCCCGGGGATGAACTCGAACTCGGGGGTCGGGCTGACCCAGAGCGACTCGTCCGAGGCGTCGCTGACGTCGCTGAGCAACCAGCAGCAGCCCGGCAGCAAGAGCCTGCCGCCCCTGCCACCCAAGCCGCCCAAGCGGGGCATCCTGAAGGGTCCCAGGCTCAGCATCACCAGCTCCCTCTCTAACAGCAGCGACGCGACCTCGCCCACGTCCCTCTACCACAACGGGGCGAGCACCGCCAACTCGGACAACAACCAGCACCAGCACCAGCACCACCACTCAGACAGCAACCTCCTCGTGAGAAACACCCTGCAGAACGAGCTGATAGCCTACCAGAACCTCCCGCTCAACAAGGACGAGCTGCAGCTCGTTTACTCCGAGGATGACTCCTCGTACTCGAGGCGCAGCCCCAATCAGACCCATCATCACTTCGCCCCGGGCCAGCACGACTCCAAGCTCCTGCACGTGAGTAGCTCGCTCGCCGTCCCCTTTTCGCTTCGATCTGC
This sequence comes from Aphelinus atriplicis, assembly GCA_020882685.1. Lineage (NCBI taxonomy): Eukaryota > Metazoa > Arthropoda > Insecta > Hymenoptera > Aphelinidae > Aphelinus > Aphelinus atriplicis. The sequence goes on from CM037073.1 coordinate 75,004,558, forward strand.
TTCGACTTCATGTTCATTACTCTCGTGTTCTATATATGCCCAACTTCGAACAGTTATTCGCATTTCCATGGTACTTATTGGCCGGATCGATTATTTAATCGAAATTCGCATTGTTATCTGACCGCTCGGTGCCAAAGAGAAAGCAACACTTTTTCCCCCATTGCAAATAAATACATAGGGGTTCAACAGCCTACGGCTTTATTATAGTGTCAATCCATCCTATATGTGAGCCGAATGCTTATGAAATATCGTTTCAAACTAGAACTAAGCTCGCAGCATGATTTGCACGCTCCTGAATGTCAAGTGAACGAATATCGCACTGTCTCGTGTGAGATAATGGTCCAATTAATTCTGCCGTTCTGGATAGACCGGAATATAATTAAGCATATGTAAGATGATTGAAACGCGAACAGAGATCCGTTACGTATTTACACATGATGCTTGTCTCGTTTCTTATACAAATCATAATTTTTTGTTCGTTATGATGTCTCTTGAAATGGCATTGAATTCATAAAATTGACTCTTTTGAAATAATATCTTGTTCTTTAGAAGTACAGTGTGCATTAGGTGATATCTTTATTAATAAGAAATTGATTGAAGATTCAATATGAGAACAAAGGTACTCAAGATAAACGACCGTTTAACCTGTACTATAAATCCCACGAGAGTGCGATTTACCTCTCATTCAAATTGTCTTTGAGAATAATTCGAAAGTGGAAAATTTCGCGTACATGCAAAAATAAATCTACGGAAATGAATAACGCACTTGATGATAAGCTCTCGAAGAGAAAGAGTCGCGTACAGCTGGCGTAACGATCGATAGAGCCAGAGAAAAAATATAGATAGGAATATTGAAGTTTTGCTTTGTGCGTTTCAGGTGATGACGAGCGCGAGCCCGTCGGCGGACTCGCTGACGGACACGACGAACTCGAGCTTCGCGACTCCGCCGTTCAGCCTGTCGCCGGTGGGCGAGTCGCAGGGCTTCTCCCGGTGGCGCTCGTCCGGCTCGTTCGAGGAGCAGGGCGTGACGGAGCTGAGCCTGCCGGACATCGTGCCCCTGGAGCTGGCCGAGCCGCGCGAGCTGCTGATCCATCGGCAGCCGCCGCCCCGCTCGGACTTTGGCTTCTCGCTGAGGCGGGCCGTGGTGCTGGAGCGCGCCGCGAACGGGGCGACTCACATGCGGCCCGTCATATTCGCCGAGCCCGGCGTCCTCGTGCAAAACGTCAACGACACCGGCCTCCTGCCCGGCGACAGGCTCATCGAGGTGAACGGCGTCAACGTCGACGACAAGAGCCGCGACGAAATCATCGACCTCATCAAGAACTCGAACGGCAGCGTCACCGTCAAGGTGCGTCACAACTCACTGTTATTCAATCACTGTCAACGACTAATTTGTGACTCGCGACCAAGCGAGTAATTCGGGGGGTGATTCGATTGACAAAAAAAAAAGTTGAAATTTGTAATTTTGAAAAAGGACGCAGCTCGAAGAGCCGAGCAAATTGTTATTTGCCAAGCGGAGAGCCTGCCGCTATACTATTCCTTAGCTGTAACTCTGATTGAAGAGCTATTATTGCGCGCACGGGGTCTACCGCAAAGAAGCTCGAGCTGCGGGCGCCTTCGCGACTCTCTATAAACGCCAGTCGAATCGTCCTCGGGATTCGGTGCGGGCAACCGGCGGTATAATTGCGCGCGGGCAAATTCGAAAGCCCGTCGAGAGCGACGGTGGGAGGGGTGAGGAATGCGATTTTCGCGCAGGCCGCGGAGCCGCTGCAAAAGTCGCTCGCGTCTCTGTCGATTAGAAAATCGCTCGGCGACGATGGCGGTGGGCCGGTGTCCCGCGCGAGAAACGCTCATGCGGTCTCGGCGCGCCGGCTATATACCTGTATACGTAAGTATACACACAGCTCGGCGCGCACCAGTGAAAGGCGCGAGGAATTCGCGAGAGAGACATAGCCCAGCGCGAAACTTGTACATCGCGCCCGCGCGATCCTCCACACCGGCGCGCATGGCTTTCTTCCATATACCGAAGATTTCCAAACGGCTGGTTGGCTATATACGTTCGCGATGGTCCTATGTAGCGGCTCTGATGCTTGGCTGTACACGTATCTCATGCTGCTGCTGCAGCAGCTTCTCGAATTTCGTACCCCGCTATTCTCGAATTACGTAAGCCCGCGAGAGCTTGTACACTCGGCCAGTCTGACGTTCGAATGCTAGGAAGTTGCAGCTCCGTAAGTATCTCTTCCAGACGTGCTATTTTTACGTCCACTTGTAAATCACTTTCGATTTGTAAATCGAGAAGGTGTGCGGAGACTCGAGATCCACTTGGCGCGGCGCGGATCGATACGCTGTTTTTATACGGCGAGCCTATAGAGGAAGGCTAATTTTCAACGGCAATCGTATCTCTGCGCTGTCGGTGGTTATTTACTTCTCTCGGCTGCGCGTTAACGCAATTAACGTTTTTCTCGGGCGGTGAAATTTAGTTCTGGGAGAGAGAGAGAGAGAGAGAGAGAGAGAGAGAGAGAGAGAGAGAGAGAGAGAGAGAAAAAACGACTTTCCCGCCGCACGAGAAACTCCTCGAGATTTTTCGAGTAGTATAGCTGCACGGCTCATATACATTCGAGCGCGAGTGATTAATATGTCAGGCATCGAGTGCGGCCCACCTATGCGTGTACATGCAGTTATGCCGAGAATGCGATACTCCGTACCTCCCCGACTTGTGGCCATACTTTTATGTATGTATGTGCTATGAAGAGAAAAACTTTTCCTCCTATCGGCTGATCACTGATTGATGTTATTTTCCATCCAAGTTTTCAGGACAAGGATTATTGTAAAACGAATCCAAGACCTCGGCCGTGTTTTTGAAAAATCAGTCAGTCACATCCAACAGCTTCAAGAACTAGAGACAGCATTGATGAGTTCTCTCTTCTCTTGGCTAATATTATGAAAAACTCACGCGAAAAAATATTCAATCGATATTTCTGAGACAATCCGCCCGCCGAAATTCTCCAGATGGTTTGTCCCACTCGACGTTTTCCAATTGAATATTCAAAGGTTAGTGGGAATAAACGCATCTGTAGCCGGTCCCTGACACGGGCGAAACTCGACGGAGAACAACGATCCGCTTATCGCACGCTCGACGAAAGTTGAATTTTCGCGTGATCGGCAATTGGAAGGAACGGGAGAGCAACGCAATGTACGCGCGGCATTTCTCGGATTGGCACGCTCTCATCTGAACGAGTTGAATGAGCGGAGGAGGCGAGGCGCGGGACAAACGGAGGAGAGGAGAAAAGGAGAGAAAGAGATAATGACGTGAGGTTCGAGAAAAATGCGGCCTGAAAGGAGGTGCGCGCCCGCGCTTAACCGAATTCCTCCAGACGACGACCGCCGGGATAAATTATTATTTCAAAAGTGCGCGGAAGAGCGAACGGAACACACTGGATGCCCCCTTTTACAAGCAGTACGGAGAGGAGTTTTTTTTCTCCTCTCGACGACAGTTTCAAATTGTTTGCTTTGAGCTGTGTGGTTTGCGTCATCTTACCATTCGAAATTGACCCTTTGCCCTTGTTTATAAAGGGATAAATTTCAATGATTTTCCATGCACAGTTTGAGTTAGATCACTGACTGAACTCGTTATGTACGTATTCTGGTTGACAATATCAGTGTGAATATTTCCAGTATAATAACCCACGTTTTGCCAAGTACGGATACGTCGATGGACCTTTTCAATGAGGAGCTTTGATACAATTTTAAATCAAAAGATATTGGGTGATAAAACTTAAATATAAATATGGTGTGTGAAATCAATTCATACTTTGTTTGGAATATTCACTCAAAAGTTACGGAATGCGAAAATTTCAATAATAATTTTTGAATAATGTAAAACCAAAAACTGCGAGCCAATGCCAATAGACTCGAGAATCGACAGTATAATCTACTGTGAATTTCCAATCCAGATCAAAATTGTAACTCTTCGATATTCGATGTAAACCAAAAAGTAATGATTCTCAATCGAGCTATATTCCAAGTGAAAATCATCAGGGGTGAATAACTCCCGACCCAATTCTATCCTGCAAAGGCAGACGTTCTTGATAATTGAGACAGCTGATTTAAAGTTTTATCTGAATCCATTATCTCGACGAAGTAAGCCTTCAGTAGGCATCAGTGGGGCCTCTCACTGATCCAGTAAGGCATTCGATGGATCCAAAATCACAATAGTCTGGTTCATATGGTTCTCTAGGGAAAACTCGTGCCCGGCGATCCAAATCGTTCGAATTCCCAACGAAATTCCCAAGCGAACAACAAAACAATCCAACAGTCCTCGAAAGTACTAGGAGCCGCAGCCCGACGTGTATCAATCGCTGTCGAAAAACGGCCCAGGCGTGGCAATCACGAGGTGCGCTGTCGAAGAGGGCGTAGGCTCGAGAGGGTATATATCCTGCAACGCCATACGCTGGCCTTGAAATAGCCTCTCGGCCGCGCGCTCGCGCACGTATATATATATATAGGTGCGGAGTGGCGAGCGCTAGGTATAATATAGCACAGGCGGATTTCCATGGCGACTATATGGAGCTGTGTTGGAGCGAGCGCGCGCGGCATATCACGCACAACCGCAGCCGCAGCGTCTAGCGCCAAGGCTGCCGCTTTTTCATTCCAAAGCGCTACTCGCGTTCAATACTCCCGCTCGATCGCTACCGAGCATCGGCCTTTTCCTTACTATGCGCCGCGCGCCTGCTCCTCATTCACCAACTCTCCTACCATTTTCATGTTTCACCTTATACATTCGCCAGATTCGCTCCAGCTGATCGCATTGACGGAGTATGTGTATGTGTATATGGACGATTCTCTGTGAAATCGCCTAAGCGGAAAAAAAAAATTTGGAGCTCGATTTTTGTTCTATCTTGTCTCCGTCGTGATATGTCTTCTATGATTTTTCCTTCGATTTTTCGTAAAATTATAAACTTGTGTAAAGAGAATCTCGCAGATTGATTCAAAGTACAAAATTCTTTAAGCGCTGATTCATTTTATTGATTTGAGCAAAAGTTAATTACACAACTACTCAGATATGAATCCCAACTTGACTCAGAACCGTATATTACACTTCTATATGTGAAATACCCAAGTATTATCCTTGTATAAATTTAGAACACGCGTACAATCCATTAGTTTTTTCAGACTTTTTTTGCAAAATACTATCACTCAGATGTCGTCTGGTCTCATTCAAAATCATTTTTCAATACTAGAATTGGTTATATTGATACTCCATTGTACATCGAGGACCTTAAAACCATATTTTCTTGTGGAAATAATATAATTCAGGTGAATTCAGAAGAAAATGTTCCATCCATTTGTTCACTCCGAGCTTATTGGGTCCAATTCATCAATGAATATACCTATCACACGAGGTAGACAATGCCACTAAAATGAAAAAAGCAGTAACTCGAACCCTCTGTTAGGTAGGGTTAGTGTCTCTAAAAATCTGAATATAATATCAGTCTATTTATAAACATACTCGCTCACGTAATCAATCTCGATCGTATATATGAAACGTTGGGCTTCGGTGAGAATCAGTTTGTTAGGTGACCTTCTTAATTTCTTCGTCATCTATAAGTTTTTTCTACGGAAAATATCTATAATCGAGGAATTAAAGATTAGAATTAGTATAGCGCCAATTCTGAATAGTCAAGTGAAAATTGCAGAATAGAAATACAGGAGTACGTTTGAATTATAATTTCTTGATGGTCAGTTTTAGCGAATATTATCGGCTTCGAGCAAGCATTCAAACATCAAATAATGCGAATTATAGAGAAGAATAGGCGTAACAGCTAGGATAGTGTTTTGAAATCGTTTTCAAGGAACAATCAAGCGTTACCGTATCTCAAATATCACAAAAACATATTGTTCTTACAGAAATACCGTTACGATTTATTATCACTTATTCTTTCCCCGGTAAACACGGAGTCGAGACGTCTTTCAAACCATTTCAAAAGTTCAGTCCAACGCTCTGTATTGAGAATTCACGCATCGATCAAAATTTCACGTGGGTCATCTTAAAAACTGCCTTGAACAGCTAGCTCAGTTTTTCAACGCCCGAAAATGTATCGATTGTAAAATTGTAATAAATGGGAGGCGCGCGCGGGTGCGAGCGAGCGAGCGAGCGCCGGCGTAAAAATTCCTCGAGCAGAAAAAGAAAGAGCTGCAAAAAGGCGAGCGCATTCTTTGCGGGGAGCAGTCTCGGCTCGCTCTCCTATTTGAACGAACCTCTCCCACCCCCCCCCCTTTTCTCTCTCTCTCTCTCTCTCTTTCTTTCTCTCTCGCTCCTATATATAAGCAGCGGCATCGATGCGCGCGGCCGACAGTCCGCTGCACACCGCGACGCTATATCCCGCTTCCACTTTTCAGCCGGCGGCGAATTAATATCGCGACCGCGCGGCTCATACCGAGCGTGACGGGCGAGCCTGCGCATATATACACATATACTGCAGGGCCGACTATTATAATTGATATTCATGCGTCGGTTGATCGGCAGCGATTCGTATGATGCGCCTAGGTACGCGCCGACGGCTACTTCCTGTTTTTTTCTCGCGTGATAATCCCAATCGGCTGTCATTAGCGTGATTGTAAGTGGCTCGGCTGGGACGATTAAGAGTGCGTTATAATCGCCGTACGATTAACGGACTGGCCCGAGGGAGAGGCGCGGACCGCGGATCGAGAGGCCGATGCGCGCAAATAGAGCTTGTGTTTTGTTTTGTTTGAAAATTTGCTTACGCCCAGATATTGGATCCGCGCGCTTGACAGTTACGTGCGCCGTTAGCCATCCGTGCGCGCCAATATCAATTATTCAAAATACATGGCCGCGTCCAGTGTGCATCGCGATCGGGCTATATAAGTGTCACCTACGCGCCATTGTTCATATATGCATATCTCAAGCAGCTTTCAATTATCTACATATGTTATTGACGATACCAAGTATAGCTGCGAAGTTTGCAATTGGTACTTCTTTTAACCCTTTGTTGCGCAGCGTCACACATGTGTATAATATACGACGCCGTTGTCCAGCTCTGTAATCTCATCCCCTGCGGGTATTCTCACCCAGGACGAATCACATGTGACCTCAAAAATTTGCGAATCCCGGAAACCTTCCCTTGTCCATTGCGTTTCGTCACGAACAAAGAAAATACATAGAAATTTAATTGTTTTTGAAAGAAAAAATATTTTCTGGTTGCTGTTCCGTGCCATAAGCATTGCCAATACTTTGATGCATATTTGTGTAAATTAGTTTCTCGAAATTCAAAACGGCAGATTCAGTATGACGGATCAAGCGTTAAATATCTCAAGAGTACTATCGAAAAAAAAATCAATCAACACTATATTTTACACAAATTTTCCTGGCGAGAAAATATCCCCAAAGTTTCTTTTGAATTGAATCTCATAATTTCTTAACCAGCGATCCAAAAAATTCTCCATCAAAATAGCACCGCGATTGCGCACAGGACAATCCGAGCGTCAGTGGGTTGAGCTATTTGAAACGATCGTGTTCTCGACCATTTTCATATAATAATGCATATCCGATAATACGATTACGCTGCGGGCGGGTTGGTCTCTTCAGGATCTGTAGTTTTGCGTTCTCGTTGGACGGCGCGTCCGCGCATCGAGAGATCGTCCGCGCCGCGGCCGCTTTACAGTAATAAAGAGGCGCGTTTAAGCGCGCGGGAGACAAGCTACCGTTAAATTTAGCCAGGGCCGCTATTTTTAGCAGCGCTCGCAAGTGGGCGGTGTAGCCCCGATTATATTCTCGTATGCTCGCGTATGTATATTAGAGAGCCGAGAAAATTGTGTCGCTCATCTAGTGCTTTCGGCCGCGTCGCCGCGTGGAAGGAGGAAAAAAAAACAAACTGATTGCAGAGTGCGCTGGAGGGTCTGCCGAGAGCGGCGATGAGTGTTTCTTTGATGATAGGCGCAGCTGCGACACGGACGACACCCATTTCAAGCCCTTTTGCAGCTTTGAACTGTACACGGCTCTTGCGACGTGTTGCTTCCCAGCAGGCGTTTGATGATAATTGAATTTATCAAACATATATTTTCACACGAAATTTTATAGCTTCGATGTAAATGTCTACAAGACTGGAGAAACATTGGCTACGGCGTGATGTGCATATGAAGCTATCGATCGAATTGTTTAATTTTCTTGCAAAATTATCAATACCGATTGGAGTGAAAACTTTGGCTGATGGCTGAGTTGGGTTTCACGATTTCCAAGTGAGTTTTCAATCAACAATATCAAAGCCAGGAAAAATCGATTGCGACGAGTCCGGGCAAGGAAAGAAACGGATGAAAGGTCTCGACACTATAGTGTATCGTCGTATTTCAAGAGCTCAGAGGGCCTGGTCGTCGGATTTAAAAAATCCAGGAAGTCTATTCTGGAATGCCATTTCAGATGTGATCGTATTTTGAAAGGGCTGAGTTTCAGTCTGATCTCCTTTTTCACTCGTTCAACTCTCACAAAATGTTGAAATACGACTTTGTTCAATTCCATACAAAATATTCTTATACTCATGTTGTTTTGTCTAAAACACGATCTTTCATAACGTGTTCATCAGTATAAGTCACGCATGTACTGATCATCAAGTAACAATCAGTGAAGAGCACGTGCGTAAAAATCCATTAAGGAGCCCGTTTGATCTGATCCGGTGTGGCGCTAATTTTTTGCCGAGGGCTAATTTTATGCGTGGGACAGGTAAACACACGCGTCACACGAGAAGGAAGGGCTCTGGTTGTCGGAAACTCGTCTTCCGCTCATTACGTGCCACTCGATAGGCATCTCGGCCCGGGCATGCGGCTTCCTACTTTTTGTTGCTATTTCGTTTTCACCGAGAGCTGCTCTCTCTCTCTCTCTCTTGCAAAGATCGCTTGCAGCGTGTACAATAATTGTGTCCGCTGTGAATTCGATTATTTTACGAAGGTACTGAAGAATTTGTGTACCACCAGCGAGTCTTGAATCATTTACTGTGTTTGAATGAAGTGTCATTGCTGCTCTAAGGTTCATGAGCTGAATCTATCAAACATTGGAGTGAATGACCTTTCGATTGTGCTTTGGGTCAAATATCTGTTTTCTACATAAATAATCAATATTAAACTGTTGAATTTTTTTACATTTCTAGATATTTCAGGATAACTATCGAAAAATCAATTCGACACTTTATATACAAGTACTTTAAATAATGCATAAATTTGAATCTAATCACACTCTCTCTATTATTATGAAGTAGGCGATTTTATTCCTTGTTTCTCATATACTTTCAAGTATTTTTTGAACATTGTTCTGTTTTGTCAAATTCACGCGAAACAAAATAAGATCAATCATTTGTATTTGATATTTTGGTTAAGTTTGACATGTTTAACCAAAACATTCAGATATCGAACTTGGTAAATAGAATATAAAGATTCATTTAAATTAAAATTCTTGTTTTTTCTATTTGTTTTTCTGCACAATGATTCTTGTATGAATGTGATGGCTTTAAGAAACTCATTGTTCTGTTAGTGAAAATTTGTGAGCACCTTATATTGAAGTAAGTACTGCTATTCATCGTAAATATTAAATATCCGCGATATTATTTTAATGTATCGTTCGCATTCAAAGCCAAACGATCTTAACAACGTTTCCAATCTGAGATTTGAGATTAGCTTATTTTAAAAGTGAAAAAAAAAATTTCTAAGTTACGTTTGTATACAGAAATACTTTTGGGACAAAGTGTAAATCATAAAATAATCGGAAATGAATTTATATTTTGACGAAAATGTAATGATGAATGAAACAGCGAGAGAGATAAACAAAATCGATATATTAATGGTCTTGGACTTTCTTCATTGCCCATTGTAGTTAAGCTGCAGATCGTCGGGAGCATGATTCAAATCGTCGTAGCAACGGTCATTTTCGCACAGATTTTAAGTGAGTCAGTTGGTACATAAAAGCAAGTGCATGGTTAAGTTTCAAATGTAATTTCGTACTCAGGACTAACGTGTCCAGTCGAAGCGCACAGAGTCAGACGGGATGATGATCCGTCAGTGACGCCGGCTGTTGAATCAAACCCAAAGCCCACCTCGGGGATAGATGAACCCTTCAACGCGGTGGAGATTGCAGTTGTGCAGCACCCGGTGCGCTGGGTAGTGTCGATAAAAGCAAAGGACTCGTACGTCTGCTGTGGCGTCGTCTTGTCCAAGGATATCGTACTCACCGCTGCAGGCTGTACCGCCAATTTCACGGCCAGCGAACTCACGGTGGGCACTTTTTCATTTAATTCTTGTTGTGAATTCCGCAAACAGCACAGCTTGAGAGATGCATATCTGTATTGTATGGAGAAATGATAATCACGAGTGCACTTTGAGTTATAGAGTTAAGAGGCTAACCCTACGTCAAAAAATTGTTCGATGCGAATTTTCGAAGAAATTTCTTTCTAATGTCTCGAAAACAACGGAAGTAACGTTGCGCTCGATTGAATACTCATCGTTAGATCGAAGATTCGAAAATAAGATTGCCTTTTTACATGGTTTTATTGGCAAAAAACGTGGAAAATTTTCATTGAAATTGCCTACGGATTTTAAAATTTCTTCGCCAAAATTCACGATGACTTTTTCTGCAAAAAAAAAGGTTTACACCTAATAATTCTAAATATAACGAACAGCCTCTTTTGGGAAATGTTGGCAAAAAGTTTAATTTTTATGGCAATACGAATTTCACTATTCAGACGATTTCGTCGCATCTCCAGGCTCGTACCGACGGTTATTCATTTACCAAAATGAAAAAAAAAATTAACTTTGCCGAAATGAGTGACAAAGGATCACAGTCGATTCCTTCGGGAAGAGGCGATAATTAATCTTGGACGACGTCCCATAGGTGTTCATCGGCGGCGACAAAAATCACGATGACGATGGTATCTCGGTGGAGAAAGTCATCAAGCACGAAGCGACAAAGTACAAAGACACGGTGTCGCTGCTGCAGCTGAAATCCCCGGCTTTCTCAGGACCGAGCAACAGCCACAAAGTGATAAAGTTGGCCGACAAGCCGACTGAGGATACCGAACTCACCAGCTACGGCTGGATGATCGCCAAAATATACGGCATAGAATCGGAAGAGCTGCACCGGGTCGACTTGACTTTAGTCAAAAAAACCTCGTGCAAAACCAAACTGCCCGACGAGTACTGCATCACCCTCTCTCAGAACGGCACGATTTGCTTCAGCGAAATGGGCAACCCTCTCGTGTACGAAGGATACCTGATCGGCATATCCGTGTACACGCCGGGCTGTTCGACCGATCAGAAAATCGTTGGATTTGCTGAGGTAGCCAAGTACAGTGGATGGGTGAAAAAATACATGGCAATATCTAGCGCCAACGATGTTCGGGTATCACTGGCTCTCGTGGCCAGCTACATCCTCGCCGTGCTCTTTTTCTCCGAGCTCCACAGCCACGGTCACACGGATCGTCTTGGATAACTGATATATAGTGCACATACAGAGCAATTGTCGTTAAGAGGAAAATTTCATAAATGTTCTTCTGCAAAATAAATAGTTCATATTGTTTCTTCCATGTTCCTTGTTTTCTTTCCCCTTTCAAACAAGCTTATACTGGCTCGTTCGAATGTCTAAAATTATTCTCAATAGGGAGTACGGCGGGCAGTGGGAAGGGATATTCAACTCCCGTGCGATCACGTCCAATACGCATGCTGAGGAGCGCGCGAGTCACAAAAGCTTTACCAGAGAATATGTCCACGGCCGCTGTATCGTCACGTCGCGTGCGTGCGCGCATGTAAATATATATCTGTAGTGCAGCACGGGAAGCAGGATACGCTCACGTGAGCTCATCCTCCCGGGCCATGGCTCTTGTTCTATACGTGTCTCGTAGCTCGTACACTCCCAAATTCCAGCCCTCTTTAATTCATGTGCTTCCCCGCCGACCGAGTCGAGCTTTATTTATATAGGGATATACAAGGTCTTTCGCCCGAAGGTCTCTTGTGCTTCGTTCGAACTTGGGCTTGATAATGTCTTGGACAAATTAATATGTCTTGGATATATAGCGCTCAATTTCATTTCCAGAGTATCGACTCGACTGATGTCTCTGGTCTAGTTTGAAGAACATTATAATTGAATGACAAGCATTTTTTCCAAGAAGATTGGCTTGCAGTAGTTGCACTCTCCAAGAATGGTTCGCAGTTTGAGCAAACAATACTGCGAATTCACGGAACTATCGATCAGTTCTAAAATATTTTTCATCCTTTCAATGAATCTTATATTAAATAATTATTTTAAGTTCACAAAACTATAAACTGCTTTGAGTGTACAATTTCACTGCAATCCAGTCAATATTTTATCTACGTTCTTACAGTGATTTTACATTCTACAGCGGATTTTTACTGCAAGCTTTTGAGAGAGTAACGAGTTATCGCAAAGAATCGAAAACAAAAGTGTGCAAGTTACGATGGAATCATCCATATTCCATGGAAGCCGAGCTCAGCGAATCGAGTAGGCTCGTTATTACATCAGCGCTCGTGTGCATATTACAGCCAGCTTCTTACCAGACAAATGCATAGCTCTCTCCCCTTGATAATTGTTCTGTAGCGGCATGTATACATATATGAGTCTATATAAAAGCGCTTGAGGCGGGAGCGAGTCGCAGGTGGCGGCCAGATCGATTAGCGCGCGGGTTAATATACGAAGACACGCGGCGCGCGCTTCTCTTCCGCGTGCGACGCCAGCGCGTTGCATAATATGCGGTGCAGCCGCTCTCGCGTCGGTTATGTGGGTGCCGTTGTTCCCTTTCGCAGCTCCGCCGATTAGACGTTTTGACGCTCGACTCCGGAATCTCACGAGCTCTCGTTTCCTTATACGTAATTAGTAATTTTCTCTTGGCCACTCGTACTAAAGTGTCATAATCTTTCGGACGATCTATCGATGGAACCGTATTTCACAGTGCTGTGACAATGTCGACAATCGTAACTTTTCTGAGGGTCCTCGGTGCATAATCTTTGAATTACAACATTTTCAAAGTATAATACCCATGCAATTGACGATTTATCCGTGGAATCCAAAATTTGACGAAATTCTGAGGACTGTTAAAATAGAATTTTCTCCCGCATATAGGCCGATGGAAAGTAATAAAGAGAACAAAGCGTGAGTTTTCATCATTTACTCATATCCAAATAACTAACGTTTTTGCAAGCTGCGAAGAGACGTTCAGGATAACATTGTGTTTTGAAATTTATTTTTTTCTCAATATGTAGAGGCCTCTTTCAATCTTTAAAAACCTATTTTCTCGTCAAACTGAAAAATTTTCAATATAATAGATGTATGCACCTTATGACTCTGAAGTTTCTGTCGTTGAAACAACAAAAACTCAAAAGCGTAATGCCGGGAATTTTTTTTTTCAAAAAAATATTCTCAATTACGAGAGTCGAATAGTAGGTATTTGGTTGTGCTTCGACGTTTACTATTCCGTTTGTAAAGGAATAGTAAACGTTTCAAGGCCACTTGTCTAGATTCGCCTAAGTTTATTTTATTATTCCTGAAAGGTAATGCAAAAACATACCGACCGTCAGAAGTTCGATTTACGTGAGCTTTAAAATGATTTTCACAGCTGATCTCATCTTTGCTCCATGTCCATTTTTTAACTGGAAAAGTATCAATACCCCAAGATTCTTTGCAATTTGCTTCGATTTTACTAAACAAGCAATTCGATTGAAAGGATTGATCAACTAAGTTAAGCCCTCCACCAATGATCCAACCTAGTCGCGTTTTTTGTAAAATCAAATCATCGTTTTTTCTAAGATTGATTTGTCCAGGACAAAACATTGATAAGGTGGGGCCTGCCGCAATTAGAACATATCGATTGCTACCGGCTTGTCAAATTCTGGGTCTGCGAGTTTGATGTGAGATGGAATTTTTAGTTCGTTTCTGGGAATAGCTTTGTTTAGTATAAAATCGGTTATTTGTGGAATGATAAAAAAGGTAAGCGATTTTTTAAAGTCAGAATGCATTGATCTAAACGTTAATTGTGTGTAATAATTTGCCGTCGTTGATAAATCATTCATAGCTTGAATGGTTAAGGAGCAAGTCTGTTTTGATACTCGTAATTTCTTAGCTAAATTTTCTGTTATGAAACTGGCAGTAGAACAGGTGTCTAGTAAAGTTCGAAAAGTAAAATTTAATCCCATTTTTAGCTTCAACTTTAACTCGTGCTGTTAACAACAAATCAAATATTTTCGATAAAATTTTAGATGAAAAACAGTGTTCAATTCTCTGAAAAACTTCTAGTCATGATGGTTTATTGTTCTCGGAATCTGATTTGGAATCTGATTTGGAAATGTGCAATAATGAATTATGTTTTTTGTTGCATGTTTTACAATTCCCAAATTTGCATTCATTTTTCCCATGAAATCGAAGGCAGTTGTTACATAAGTTAGCTTCTTTAACTAATTTTATGCGGTCAAAAACGGACATGTCTATAAATTTTTGGCTTCTAAATAGTAGATGATTTTCTTCTTGACATGCTGGACATTTGCGCGTGGAAGTAGCAAATGTTCTAGCCGTGTATTTTTGATCTAATTTTCTCATTTTTTGGGGCGGGGCTTGAGATTTAGACGATTTTTCTTGATTAGTTTTAGATGTGCTTATGGCATTTCTGTAAAGGAACTCAATCAATTGGTCGAGTGACGGAAACTCATCTCGCTCCAACGATTCTTCCCATTTTGCACGCAAGTTTTTGTTAAGTTTTTCTTGGACAATTTGTACAACGATTTCCGAGTTTAAATCGATGCCTAACGTCGCCAGCATTTGGACGTGTTGTTGCGCATCGTCCGCAAGTACTTCAAGATCTTTAGGGTTTTCGTGTGCAGGGAGATTTATTAACATTGATAAATGGCGCGCGATCAATATTCTCTTGTTTTCGTACGTTTTTTCTAAAACATTCCACGCACGCACGTAATTTTCCTCGGCGAGCGGGAAAATATTTATTTTCTTGAGTGCGTCATGATCTAAAGCAGATTTTAAATAATGCAATTTAGAGAGATCCGACAGCTCGTCATCGTTGTGGATCATTGTTATGAAATGATTTTTAAAGTTGATCCACTCTTCAATTTTTCCATTAAATTTTGGAATACGCGCCTCTGGAAGCCGCAGTTTTCGCTTTGTTCCTACAGATAAGGTTTGAGATTCGCCAATATCCGAGGCTCCGGGCGTTAAATTTCGCGGTAATGTTCCGTTTTCTGCATTATTAATAATTGAGTCTCGATTCGATTGTACATTCAGAGTTGTTGACAAGATTTGCTGAGCCTGACTTATCACTTTGCAAAATGATTGTACCATTAACATCCGTTGATTTACGCTTTCTTCGGAATCATCTATATTGTCTATTTCGTCATGCAATTCATCAAAGCCGTTATAAAATGATGATACTTTCTGTAAACGCATTTGCAGTTCAATAAATTCGGTGTCTCTATCATAATTTTCTAGAAAAGTACTGAATTCATCTATATATCGTTTAATCGCATTGCGGCGCGTTTTTAACAAGCCGAGACGTTCGGTTGACATTGTAAACGTAGAATAAAGGACGCTAATTGATTTTATGGCCAAGTTCTATATATAATAAATGCGCAAAAATTGTGATTCACTATGGTTACCTTAATGTGCGTATTAATAATAGTGTGTAGTGATGAATCTGGCGGTGTTGTTCGTATTGCGTGTGGTTGACGTATTTCTCTCTCGGAGAGATGACGGGCACGTTCCTCAGGAAGGCTGACGTGATCCGTTTGTTGACTTCTGTGCCTCTGTTGAGGGAAGTCGAAGTTGACGTATTTCTCTCTCGGAGAGATGACGGGCACGCTCCTCAGAAAGGCTGACGTGGTCCGGTTGATGACTTCTGTGCCTCTGTTGAGGGAAGTCGAGGTTGGCGTATTTCTCTCTCGGAGAGATGACGGGCACGCTCCTCAGAAAGACTGACGTGAACCGTTTGATGACTTCTATATCTCTGTTGAGGGAAGTCGAGGTTGTCGCGATCAGTAATTGAACTTGTAATTACTCGTATATTTGCCGTATAGATGGATTATGACATTCGGCTCAAAGGACCAAAAATTATGTGCCGTCGTGCTGGGCACGTTCTCGCCAAAATTAATCCGCGAGAACAACTTTCCGTAATAACTTGGGTGTGAATAATAAGTGAAAAATGCAAGGCCGAATTGTCGTTGACAAGAACTTTATTTTAGCAAATGAAGTTGACAGTTCGGAGGTTCCTTGCGGAGTGATCGGTGACCTACGCTTACTCTCTCTCGTTGGGCCCGGAGGGTCCAAGCGGGCTGCCTGGAAAAACCAGGGGGCGGCGCAATTACGGGCGTACGCAGTTTTCATAGGCGTGCGTCACCATGCTCATCAAGAGCGGCGAGTGAGTTCGCGCCGCAATAATCGTAAAACATTGGCGAGCGGTCCGGCGCGTCGCATCTTACGGGCTCGTGGCATCTGCATCGGCTTAGCCACGTTTGGGACCTTTCTGCGGCGCATCCGCTTACAAATTTAGGTATTCGCGTCATAAAATCTAGCGCTGCGCAGCGATCGGCGGGCGCATCGGTGAGCCATGTAATGGACACTCGTGCCGTTTTCCCTTTCTACGGGATTACAATGAGTGCGGATACAAATAATACGGTACGCGCTGTACACCCTCGTTGCTTGAGTGCAATATAAGTACAATAGCGTAGGAGTACGAGTAGGAGAGGGGAAAGAGCGGGTCCAGGGGCGCAGCCTCGGTGGGGGCGCAGGGGGCGAAGCCCCCGCCGGGGGATTGGGGGGCGTAGCTCCCCCACTTGAACCAACAAAAATATCAACATCAAGAAGAAAATAAACATGATACTACAAAAAAATAAACACATTTGAGCAATACATTTTACATCAGAGCATAATGATAGTACTACTGAAACATTGCAATTTGTTAATTTTCCTTTCTCGCAAGTGAAGTAAAACACCCTTGTGTATATATACCGGCCATCTGAACCTCACGTTTCCAAGCATTACTCTGTAGAGCTTACCTCTACTGCTTTAACAAGATGCTTAATCTTGTCCTTTCGACTCCCAGAGGTCTGAATTTTGAACTTGACCGGGTCGAATTGGACAGAAATTTTTGTGGGGATTCTGTTTGAGAACTAAAATAAGAGAAATATCATAATGCATACATATATATGTATATAGAAATGCATTGGTTTCTCTGCTAGGCAAAATCCTCAAGAATCTAAAATTATACGTGGCTTCGTATCACGATGACCGTAAATTTTACATTTTTCTCGCAGTGCATTTATATATTGTTAATTCTCGCACTACTTTTTATTGTTTGCTTAAATATTCGGCACGTGCTTGGTGATAATGCAATTCCTGTGTTAAGTATTCGTCTTTCTCGAACCCAGATTTCTAGACACAATGAATACTCATAAAATCTGCAGTTATAACAAATATTTTTCATCACCATCACGTGTGTAAAAAATAAATGAAACTAAATGAAACTCACGCTTTTAAGTGTTATCAGATCATTGACAACCAAGTCATAATTTCTCTGCAGTTGTTTGCATTTTTTATCTTTTGCTACAACCAATCTGTCAGTTGACGCAAATCACATTGAAGTTTGGTTATAGTAGCTTCCTGATTGCAAGATCTTGGAGATTTCTTTTTGGCAAATGAAGGTTCAATAGAATGACTATGAGTTCGTAACGTTACTGAGTTACGATTTTATGAAAAAATATTTTTTGCCATCCTCGCTATCCATCTATGAACAGCCCACAGTGCGGTTAGTTTTGATGAGCTGAATAGATATCCAGCGATTCTTGGTGTTACTCTTAGTATCTTCTGAATATCAATTATGCAGTCTCCATCTACAAGATGGCAAATACTTACTTTGCCTTTGATTGTTCATTTTTCCTCCAATTCACGCGTTCGGCTTGAACTTTAATCCGTTTGTTTTAACTTTTCCTAAAAGTTTCCTGCACAATTTACAAACGAATTCCTTACTAAGTCTTACGTCATCTTTCTTTCTTTTCTTATTCGCTCTTAGATGTAAAAATTCCTCATCATCTGTATTTATATCCGATTTCTCCAGACAATTGACGTGACTGTAGCGTTCACATAAGTGACATTTTTCTTCCGATCCATCTACTTCTCCTAAACAATGTAAACATGAACTTGCTATATTCAAAGAATATATCAATAAATCTTCAGCAATTTTCTTCCTATACTTCACAGGATCAAATTCTTTTTTTATTTTTTTACCTTTTCCAATGTAGTTCATGTAATACATAACGTATACTCCGCAATTTACTGTATCACTTGCAGGCTGGTATGGTCTATCCGTCTTTTCGACGATTCTCCATTCAATTCTTTTCAACAAGTCAAGTGTTGATTTCTCTTGGCAGTTGCTGACAAAATTCTCGAATGATTCTTGGACACGTAGTAGGTCATCTGTTTCCTCATATGGGTCCAATAAAAGCAGACTCTGATCTCTCACATTCACCATGAGTAATTGCCAGTGGCATAACTACATGTATGGAATAAATATTTGGTCAGGCATGGTTCCTTTCCAATAAAATAGTTTTTTCTTCAGATTAAGTCGTTTTGCATTACTGTCACCTCCAAACGTTGTATCGTCTGTTGGTATAAACTTTATACTCTTACACTTATCTATATGACACGTAGCAAAGCAATCTATTATGATGCCATTTATCCATCTGTTTTCTTTTAGAGTGCTAAATTCTCTAGCCTTCAAATCGAAATTTTTGATAGATATCAATTTACTGGTGTGGTAATGTCCAACTGCTATCGAAATGGATCTTCAGGTTAAGTAGTAATTTACGTCTTTTACTACTCCATTGAAGTATTTTTCTTCGATGAATGGATTGGAAAGATCCTCTGGATACTTGCTTCTTTTCTTACTTTTGCCACTTTTCAGATCAATATTCAAATTGATTTTTGAAATAGTGTCTTCACGATATCTTTTGAATTCCCTCACTTTATCCGCAATAGATCTGTTAGTTATTTTTTTGCATACCATATTTTTTATTACTCTGTTCGAGCTCTCAATGAAGGCATTAGTTACTCTTGATACAGTCGGATCTATCAAATCTAGATCTAATCCACTCCATGAAACTACGTATGGCATCCATTTTACTCCCAGATGTTCAAGAAATCCTTCAGATTCGTTTTTATTTGCACCTTTATGCAGATTTCTGGGAATAAACTTTTTTTTCCTTGGTTTATTTTTTTTTATTTTTGCTCTCTTCACTGTTTTGATTCTCTTCTAAATCATCCGCAATTTCATTTTCCAATTCAAATTTCACCTTTTCCAATATGTCGTCATATCTCTTAAAAAATGGAGAGCTCCTGTAGATTGTGCTTCTTTTTTCTCGTCTTCTAGTAGTGCTATTTCTAGCATTTCTTCATCACCAGAATCTTCAATGTCACCAATGCCTTCTCCATTTTCATTGTTTTTTTTCATGCAATTACCCAAATTGACTATGTTTTCCTTAGCATGGATATTCTTTTTGCATAATAAAATTTTTGCAATATTCCTGAATATCTCGTAACAGATCTTCAGTTTTACTAATCCTTTAGATAATTTATATTTTGGTTCGATACAATATTCGTACATCTTTATCAAGTATTGTTGAACAGTCATTCCGTTCCATTCTTGAAGTATCGAATGAATAAATACCCAAGACCAATCTGTTGTAACTGCCTCTACGAAAGACCATTTATGTAAAACAGATGTGGCAAAGTATCTGTACTCCTTAAGATATTTACTGATATTTACTGATATTTACTGTCATGCTCACTCGTGATCATACGTAGCAGTTCGACATATTCATAGTCATGCTTTGTCCCAATCGAATAGTAAAAAACTTTTTTGGTTTTCAGTTGTTTGGGCAACCAAACTATACCTCCAGTAGCGTCCATGTGCACAATTAATTTTTTCTTCTTAGCAAATAGCAACAAATCTTCTTCTGTATACATGATAGCGGTGAGAGGAAGGCCCGCAAACCGTAAAAATGCATCGTCGGTCGATTTTTCAACAATCCACAATTGAAACAAATTGATAGATCACCAGGTTGTAGTTCTAAGCGATTCCGACAATTGAATTCAGATTTGGCTTTGTACAATACATCTTTCGTCCTCAGTTCTTGCATATTCCCGTCTTCAAGAAGTTCTGGGTCGGTCTCGCTTTGTACTTTAGCCAACACCATGGTAACTCCTTCAGAGTTACATCTATCTACCCATCGTACCCCTTCTTCACCTCTCAATTGCTTGCATACTGCTTCTGCCTTTGCAGTTTTGTGAAGAGGTATTTTTTTAAGATAACTCTTTATCCTTACATGACAAAATCTTGTGTGTTCTTTCGACCGCCAAAAAATCTTATTGAGTACGAACAGTATATAGAGTACATCGCATTTGTTGTTTCTTCCCTCATTTTCTGTTGAGAAAAAGTACCATCAAGGAACTTCAGTATTGACCAAGAATACCGAATCAATCGGTTTTTCTGGAATATCATCAACACAATCTACACTTTCAAGACATTCTTCCTGGAGATTTATTCTTGGATTTGTACTTATTGGTTTGCCTAGTATGGATTCAGTTGTTCCAAGAACTTTTTGATGAAAGGATTCCATTTCCTGTACATTTACACTGATTTTATTTTCAACTACGTTTTCACTTTCTATGTTTTGCCCATTTTCATTTTTCATGACTATTTTTCCTTCTGCATCCATCAGTTCATAATCATGAAAATGAGTTTTTCTTGTTTTTTCTTCAACATCATTCACTTCTATTCCTGCACCTGGTTCTTTGCATTTGCCATTTCCGAATTCATCTATTCCAGTTGCTTTTATTCCATTGTCTTCCATTTCTTTTTGTTGTTGATTGGGCAAGCGCATCTATTTTTCTTTTCTCCCATTTTCTTCTTCATTTTCAGTAATCAATTCCAGAACATCCCAATGTCCGGAAAGACGATTACCAATGAAGAGTAAGTAAAATGAGGAGGTTACACATCCTTCAACAAGAAGCGGATAAACTTCATATTTGGAAGCCCCAGCTTTATACTTCAAAATCATGATATTGACGTTGGATACTTTAGAGGAAACACCGACTTCATAATCAGTACCATAGCAGTCATCGCAACTCATTATTTTCTGATACCGTTCTGATGTTCGGTAATTTTCTTTTTCTTCTTCATTGTCACACGTCCCATGAAGAGTATTTATCTTTTTTTCCCAGTGAGACGCAGTGTAATTCACTATCTCTTTTCGTGGAAGTCTGCGTTTTTCTTGATCTCCATATTCATGATGTGCAAAACACCTAAATAAACAATTTCCATCGCCTTTCATTTTGACGACTCTAAGGTTTCTCCGGTTACTGTATGGAATATTCCTTTGTAATTTCTCCTTCTCTTCGTTTTAACCTGCACGTTTTTTGATTTTCATTCAACTTTCTTTTACTTCTTAAATTCTTTTCTTCCTTTTGACTTTGAGATACGATCTCAATTTTTTCATTATTGCATTCAACAGCAACGACTTCACTGAAGTCCGACTGAGGAACGACCTTCATTATTTCTATGTTGCGTTCAACATAATCACTGATTTCACTGAAGTTTGATGGAGGTACGACATCAATTTTTTCACTCCTGCATTCAAGAGCAACGACTTTACTGAAGTCCGACTGAGGTACGACCTCCATTATTTCTATGTTGCGTTCCACAGAATCACTGACTTCACTGAAGTCTGATGGAGGTACGACCTTAATTTTTTCACTTCTGCATTCAAGAGCAACGACTCCACTGAAGTCCGACTGAGGTACGACCTCCATTATTTCTTTGATAGGGCCAGATTCACATACTATATAATTATTTTCATCATTAACTGAGGGTAAAACCTCTCTTATTACATTAGTATAAAGTGGGACGACCTCCATCATTTTTTGATTACAACTACTTTCTGATTCGATCTGATTTTTTCCATTATTAATCTGAGGTACTACGTCACTGACTTCATGTACGCAAAGAGGTACTACCTTAGTAGAGTTTTCAATAAGATTACCAAGAAAATCGTTGTCCAGAAGGTTCAGTACCTGGTGGATGGATTGAGTCAGGAAAGTTACATGTTCCAGATGCAGGGTTTCGCTTACTCTTATCAGCAGCATCTTCTCGCTATAGCGTCAAACCGATTTTTCTCCTTGAACCTAGACTTTATTTTTGTGAGTGTATATGTGTGCAAATCTTGAGATTATTAGTTCCTGATTTTTCCTTCGAGGGCAATGAATTCTATCTTTCTCCTGCCAGACAAAGACATCACTGCGAACTGCAAAGCTCAATAAAAGCGTATGAAAAAAAAAATAATAATCAAGAAGCCAGTGAAATTAGCAGCGAGTTTTAGCTCAACGATCCAGCTCGAATGAATTGGCCCGTTCGTTCAAACGGAGCCTCCTGTGCATAATATCGTTAGAACGGATACGATGCGAGCTCGCCAGCACGCACGCGAGCATTATATACGAGAGTAGGGGGCGTGTAGAACACTAAATTTCCCCACTCCCCTGTATACGTACTGAGATCGAAACACCTGTCTCGCACACCCGTCCAACAGTCTACTTACTCAGATATACATACATATTTATATATATCGCTTGCGCGCATGTCATGGAAAACGCGACTCGGCTCTCGCTTTCGCGGGAGGTGTAACTATAGTGATTTTCAACTTCCACGGAATGTTCTCTAAATATTGCTCTGTGTCAAATGTTGCAGGTTCAGCCAGTCGCCGAGTTGTCGGAACTGTCCCGCAGGAGCGGCACCGATGGCCAGAAAGTCGAGCTCGCCCCGGCCAACATCCGCGGTGGAACACTGCGACGCTCCGGCAGTCTACGCTTCCATCAGAACAGGGTGAGTCGTTCTAGTCTGAAATATGCGCGTGCGCGTGCCGACGCATGTCAGCTATAATTCGTATCGGCAAGTGTGCGCCAGAGGCGCGCCTCGCTCGCCACAGCGTCATTAATCCCGTTTACTCGGCGATTCGCTGGCCGACGAGTCGGGACAATGAAAATTTCTTCCAATCCAACGTGCCACGTTGCTTTTCAACTCGATGCTAAATCATCCCAGCGGACGGTCCCGGGATGACGAGTTGGTTTTTAAGTATGGCCAGTTAAAATGGAAAAGTTTATGGACGAGGAAACAGTTAGGGTGCGCGCTGCTTACTAGATGCCATTTTTAGAAGCGAGCGCTTCAACGTCCACTCGCTCGGGTCCAATCGCTCGGTCCACAGGACGGAAAAGTCGCGACCGACATGGAAATCGAGCGAGCAACGAGCAAGAAGACTGATTCGCGCGCGTGTATTCGCTCGTTTGGACGACCACGTACTCATAATGAATCGAACGTTCGTAATTATATTTAGACGAGATTTATATGGTTATGTGTCGTGCCGAGGATAATGAAACAGCTGCAATATAGTCCAGTATGGAGAAGCAGCATACGATCGTGGACGGGCAAATTGGAGGAAGAGTATCCTTTACATAAGCTTTATATACGGAAAGGGAGTGAACAAATCCTCAGTTCAACACCTTTTGAGATCGACGAGCAAAGATCGGGTCTTCTAACGACGTATTCATCGTTTGTTGATTCCCACCCAAAAAACGCTGGATTCAACAGTGAAACGTATAAACTCTGTCTGAGCGACATTTTGTCGAATCCACAGACGGTTAGCGAGTCGAACGAAAGCGTATACACTCGGGATGAAAGAAACCAGCCAGAAAAAAAGAGCTATCGGTGAAAATAAGCCGGGCAAGATTGAAATAAGGAAGGCGAGTGAGCGAGCCGTGAGTAGGTCACACACACGGGCCGAGGAGAGCTTGTTTGAGGGGCGAAGAGCACGAGTGCAAACAAACGACGAATTGCATACCGCGCTCGCGCTCGCGCGCGGCCAATGCCCCATAGCTCGAGAGCCTCGAGAGTGCACGCGAGTGCACACCGCGCGGCGCTTCCCCCTCCTCGAGCGCGCGGGAAATTCAAAAGCCGCCTCTCTCTCTCTCTCTCTCTCTCTCCCTTACGTAATGCAGAGCGTGTATGTGCGCGCGCCCGTGACGTACAGCCGCGACCCGTTCGAGATCCCCACCCCCCGTCCTTACTCTGCGCGCGCGGATCGTGGGATCAGCTGTTGTATATATATATATATTTATACACGTACAGCGCGCGCAGCCGTGAGAAGAAGGGAGAGAGCCAGTATATAGCCTCTCGAGCCGATGCGCTGCTGCATGGGGGGTTGATCGTGCGTCGAGTAGTGCGCTCATACCGCGATGTTTCTTTTCCGCGTTTTTTGCTTCTCTTCTTTTCAGCGGCGCGACAGATAAGCCTGCGCCAGACCCCTCGCCCGCCTCCCCGAGTCCGCTGATCTTTCTCGATCGCTTTTTGCGATACGCTGAGTATACAAGTTCAAGGTGAATCTCGCGCTCTCAAGGCCGATCGCGCGGGCGCTCGTACCGTTATATGCAGCGATCCCTCCGGCTGATATGGGGCTCGCGGGGCCCGCTCTCAGCTAACGTATGTGTACTGCACCCGACTTCTTTTTCCTCTCCCCCGCAACTGTTTGTTATCGATCGGAAGCGAGACGCGCCAAGTTGATTCGATTGGTGTTCTATATATGCGAATATGCTCGCGCGATGTACACTATGGCTGTGGAGCTGAGAACGCGAAGCCATGAGGAATGGCGCTGCGGTGAATCAAGACGCGCCGGTTGAGCGAGGTGCCATAACACCTGGTGTATATGGATTGGCGTGTGCGGTCTGTTGCATCCCCCCCGCGTGTTGCGCCGCGAGGGAAATACTCTCGCGAAGGACAGGAAATGAGCGAGTCGATGGTGGAAGTAACGTACGCAAACATTGTTGTGCTCGCAGGCCTTCCACCCACATTTCCTCCGCCCGACGCCCAGCAAAGTAATCGCATAACGGTATGGGCTCGCTCTTTCGTATCGTAACACCTTATCTCCATCCTTTTCCCTCTCGGCCTCTTGCGAGCGCACTGCCGCGGCCGTGCGCCGGCGGGAGAAACGGAGAGAGAGAGAAAGAGAGAGAGAGAGAGAGAGAGAGAGAGAGAGAGAGAGAGAGAGAGAGAGAGAGAGAGAGAGAGAGCGGAACTTAACCCTGCTCTCGGTTAGCCGCACGGCGAGGAAAAAAGGTTCAAAAATTGAGGTTACGATCACATACAAAAATTAAACACTCTTGCTGTAATCCGTGGGCACGCGCGACTAGTCCTAACTTTGTACAAGGGGCGGTTGTGAACAATACGAGTGGAAAAAGTTGAACCAATGAGTGCGAATGTATTGTGATCGTTTTCGATTCATCGTTTTTTTATAGAAATGATAATTTTTAGTCAGAAACAATTTTTTTCGAATAACCGGTTGGTAATATACATATATACAATTTAAAAAATATTATTATTGTTGAATTTTCTATAATCTCCCAATTATGAATCGTGATATGCAAGATTCGTGTGAAAAACATCCATTTTCAACTCAATATTTACTGCATTGTCAATTGAATGTCAATCTGATTCCTATTCCATGCAGTATTGTTAACCATGGGATATATTTACTTCGCACTGGGCGTTCATGTTTGCCGCACGAGGGTGAGTGGCGAGTTACGGCCGAAGACTCGTATAGTCCAAATTAGCGAGGCTCCGTAAACATTGATCAGTAGACCGGTCAATCTAGTCACGTGGATCCGCGTGATTACAGTAAGAGTCCGTATAATTTTTGTACATGCGATCGCATCAACCTCGATTTTTAATCTTTTTTCAATGTCTTGTCGGGCGAACGCGGGAAGTGGCGCCGAGAGAACACGCTCGCTCTGAGAAACCGGAATCTATAACACCCCGGCGAACCGTGTTTTATTACCCGCGGAGCTGAATTAATTGGGAATTGAATTTCGCGCTTGAATATTGATGAATCGTTCGCGCGCGCTCGCGCACGCCTCCGTTATAATCCTGCATCTTCCTCCGCGTGCCTACTCAGTTTCGGCGTGTATATAACACCGCGACTCAAACATACTTTTACAAGAAGAAGCGTAATAAATTCTCCCGGTGTCTAAGATTATATGAAAACCGAATTCATCATTGTGGCGAACTGCCCCATTTAAATTGACATTGGCGTGCGCGTCGGCCGTACGTTTATACAGCTTCTGCTGATCGAGAACTTCGTGTAACTTGAATTCACTATATATTTACAATGAGCAGTGTGAATCCACTGGTAGCTCATTTTATCTGGGATTGTTACAATTATATATACACACAGACTCGTCTTGTACACACAATCGTAGCAATGATATGAAACGAAAATAATGAGGAGCTGATGTAATGGCGATGTAAATCTTTGAAAAACATGTGCATCTCGTGAGATCGGAAGGAAAATTCGGGATGCGAGTGGGCTCGCGAAACGAAGCCACATTTGTTACGACCCGATGGAAAAAGTTCAGATTCGTTGTGGTACGAGCACTCGAATTGATTATTTTGGGTTCTCGGATAAATAAAACGATGGATAATTCCGTGATCATAAACTCGTCCACCAGAAAATAAGTGAAGCGGGGGAGACACGAATAAAAGGAGAAAAGAATGTCGGCAAGGCGATAAGGACACGGCAGATCGTCAAGTGTGCGCGGTATCGGTGTCTCATTACGGCCAATTGGCGATCGCGACCCGTTTTCGCTGCGACGGCGATTACCCGAGCCGCCTCGGCCCCGTGTGCGAGGTCGCGGCCCGCCTCGCCATCGACTTTCTTCATGGCTCTGCTCTTCGAACTTGTTATATTAGGAGCGACTCGTATTCGACTCGATGTCGTATACGCCTTGCGAATACGTGTCCGATGATTGTATACGGAGAAGCCGGCGCATTTTGGCCCGGAAAAATGCTCGACATCCAGCCTAGTTTGCCAATCGGCTCGTGTCCCTTTCGTCGCGAGCGTTTATGTGTATACTTATACACACTTTCGCGCGAGTGTGCTACAGTTCGGCTCTAAGTCGGTCGATTGTAACGACGAGCTCACGGGCCATTGTACGTCGCGTCGACGCACTGCCTATAATTCGTTTGATTAGTAACAAACGCTGCCGGATCTGTCGCACTGATATCGACTTGTCTAAATCATATTAGTCCTTAACTGATTTAACGCGAGCTCATTGTCTGGCAACGGAGCTAAGTGAGTTACAGGCCAGTGAATCTGGGTCCTGACTTCTTCTTCTTCTTTTTATTTTGTATTGCCCCGTCGAATCACGGAGCCATGTGCTCAACTGCGGATGCGTAATTGGGCCGATGATTAATGCTCGGATGAGTGGGCTTTTTCTTTTGACAAGTCCCAATGTGCTCCAATCCAAAACTCTCGGTAGTGTATGTGAATCGCTGTGAACGGGAAGTAGGGAATTTTTATTCAATTCTCTAAGGAGATGCTCTTTTATGTAAAAATTGTAAAAATTACGTTTTGCACGTGTATCAAACCTTACTCTCCATCACAATGATTGATGAATGAGTTTCGATCGTCGATTCTTTGTCGGGCTTGAGTGAACGCACAATAGTATATTATGCAACTAGGGCGTAAAAAATTCAAAATGCTCATAGACGCGCGCTCAAACGAGTGTTTAAAACTTTAACGCAACAGTCGGATACTATATTTCATGATGAGAAACATTTAAAAAATTCGCCAGCGCGTGAAATGACGTTTCACACCCGGAACATCATAAAATGCATATTCCTAATGCTCATTGTGTCTTCGGTAATTTTCGCAGAAAGTCCCGTTGCAATGTTTCTTAGTGTCTAGTAAAAATAAGTTTTGTGACGTAAGTCAAAACACAAGTATACGCGTCATGTCTGTTTGTTCACGGCAACTGTCGTTTCCACGTTTTTATATTCAGCGATTGATAAAAATCGCGTCCCATCGCAATCGTGGCACAAATAAAACTCCCAAGAAGTCTCGCGACGGTATTACGAGGAGTACTCTCGGTTTCAACTCGAGATGCAAGAACGCGCGGGGACTATTATATCCGCGCGTACACCCATAATGTGGTGCGCGTACCGATTCCCACGTTCATCCCACACACGCGAAATTCGCGCAGCGGGAGACAAACAAACATGGCAACGGTTGAAAAAACCCCATCGGAATGTCGTGTTTTCAAAGGGGAAAATTGATCGATTCCGAAATTCGTGTCGATCGGACAGGGACACGAGACTCGAGGGGAAAAAGTTGCGAACAAGCCGCGGGAGAAGTCGACGAGAGGTGGATCGGTGTCTCGTGTGCTATAGTCCCGCTGAAGAGGAGTATACGCACGCGTCGCGGCTGTTGTGTGTGCGTCGTTGTCGCCGCGTCCATATTAGTCCGCGACAGATGCCGATCGGGGCTGCGGCTTTTCCGATCGTTTGGCTTTTCGCGACGCGACGCGGCGGCGGCGGCGTCGTCCCGTTACGAACGGGTTCGGCGGGCGGCCCCGGCTCCATACGTGTCGCGAGATCCTCTCAATGTCGATAGACACACACACACACACACACACACACACACACCGGTGTTGGTAAAGGCGTACGCTCAAGCGTGGGGATCGGTATTCCGGCACCGATGAAGGTTCCGATATACCGGTTCTATCTCTCTCTCTCTCGCGGTGCATAGCTAGACCGGCTGCACTAGGCCGCACGATATGACGCGTAAGCGAGAGCCGCGGATAGGGCGACTCGATCTCTCGCGCACGTAACGAGTGAGAAAGAGAGAGAGAGAGAGACACTATTTCTATCTGACTCGGCTACTTGCTGTTGTTACGATACGTTCTCCCCTTAATGTCGCCGTGTGAAAATTACTCGTTGGGAGCGTTAGGCCGGCACTCCGTCTTTTTGCTCGACCTATAGTTTTGTTATGCTTGAATGATTGGGTGGTTGTCGAACGATCGCGCGTACCTATTCGGCTTGTGTGGCTCGCTGTTTCATTTTCAGAACAATTTCGCTGGGATAACGGAGGATTCAGGAACTATGAGTCGCGATAATGAGCAAAACCCACTGTGATACAGCTTAACGATGTCATAATATCAATGTCCGGCCACTGTTCATTCAATGTATTATTACTGTTCCCAGTGTTTAATGGTTCGTTTTATAATTTCTCATTTCCTACAATTTAATCGTTCACTATTGGAAATCAACATGGTGATAGAGCGAGGGGTATATCAAGTCAACATGAAATTGAGCTATGTGTAAACACATTTGATGATTCGGTCCCCTGCAATCGCAATTATTCCACAATACATAATATTATTAGCGAACAACACTCCTTCACCCCGATGAAATTTCGATGGTTCAATGAGCCAGCAGAATCAGAATATTATTTCAGATTGAGAACAACAATACTCTCATGTAACATATAATATGTGTCGTGGCTACGTTCACAGCGACCATGTAGATGTTATATTTTTGTCATGTGATTACGATGTTACTTGCCAATACTTTGTGTCCATTGCTTGTTCATTTTTTGATCGTATCATTCTTCACATGTATGTTATCATAATCAAATTCTATTTTATAGAAATGTAAAGTTAGAAGATCCAATTCTTTCTGCAATTCTTTCATTTTTCTTATACCACCCAATTTTAACTCGGTGACAAAGAACATTTCGACAAATAAAATTCGTTTAATGAAGTTCTATACATAGATAATATTTTAGTGGTAGATGCATACCTTCGAATGAATGAAGAAGACGTAAATGTAAAAGCACAATATATTAATCCCGGTGCAAGATTCGGAACACTAATTGAATTCAAAATCGAACATAAATAATTTCTATCGAGGAGTACGAGGATTTGTTTGGCTCTGATGTAACAATGGGGTAGAGCAACCGATGCCGAATCTCATTCTCTCCGTGCACAATTCATTCTGAGTAACGAGGACGATCTAATCCAGCACCCGATTCTTGCCGCAGCGCAAACAGTTCAAAGTAAACCAATAAATTTCGAGCCGTCACAACTTCAGAGCCAATAAAAGCCAACGCCGCCGCGCGGCAGATCGGCCGCGACAACGCGCGTAATTAATTCTCGTCCGGGGCTTTTCACGCGGCTCTGCGGCCATTGTCTGATGCAGTCCGCGTGTCAGCAGGCCATCCACCGTCACGTGCCTGTCGCTCTGCACGCAAGTCGCCCCCCCCCCCCAAAGCGCTGTACACACACAGTGCATTTCTTCGTGGATGTATTTCACCTGAAAAAAAAAACACAACAATATTTCCTCTATGTTATTCGGGGCGTGAAACGCCATTTTAAATGCACTGGTGAGTTTTTTTAAATGGCCTTTAAACGCCCTCTTATAAAATAAAATATTGCGTGTATCCGACTGGTGCGTCAAAGTTCAAACACTTGTGTACGCACTAGTTGCATAATGTATTATCATTTTTATAAAAGAAAATTTAAAAAATCGAAACTTTCATAATCGCCATGTATATTATACATTTTTTGGTATCTGTCTATCCGGATTATGAGCCAAAAATATACAGCTAAGATATAGATAACGTATGTGACACAATTTTACAAGTCGTCGAACGAAAAGAAAATTTTTCACCTGTTTAAAATAGTGGTGTGCAATATGCTTAGCTATTAAAAAATTGGCCAAGTCCAAAAATGTTGTTAATCATGCTATATACACTATACTACGTGTTTAAACAATGATTATTTTATTTCATGGTATTTTTAATCAAATCAATATTTGTCTTCTAATACGAAAGTGAATTTTCTTATCAATTTACTATCATGTCTAGCAAAAAATACCGTATCAAAACCTGCCAAGCCAATTTTTCAAAAGGTTATATTTTCCAATGTAATGAACCTTGATTTTCCAAAATCCTACAAAACGTTAGTTTTCCATTGCTCAAACGATCCATATCCGCATGATCTCATTCTCCATCATATTTCAACTATTGTATAAAGTTTTTTGCATCTTTTTTCGAATGCCATAAGAAGGATATGGGAGCTTCCCAACCCCTCACATCTTTTCATATTGGTGAGGTATGAACCTGATCAATGTTGGATAGGTCATGGACCTGCATAGCACATCATTTATCAAGCTCGCGTGCGCCCCCACAAACGAATCGCTTCGATTTTGCTGACCTGCTGCAATGAGGTTATTTGGGTGGGTCGTCGGTTTTATTGCCTGGTGGGCTCGCCAAAGGAAAGGGATGGGCCTGGGTCTAAACGCGTCGATTGATGGATAATCAATGCTTCCGAGCTCATTCGCGGTGGCGATCGAGAACTGTTCTTTTCGTCACTTGATGATTATTTGGGGTCAGCTGATCTTTGTTGCTCTGGATACTCGTTCTATCTTTATTCCGGATAATTTCGTTTTGTTTAGTTATGTTGGACGCTGGTGGCTCCAATCAATTCTTTCCGAATAAACATCAGACTCGTTTGCTTAGCGCTACGAAAATCGTTATCTGGTTCATCCAAAATAAGTTGGCATCACCATGCGGGCAATGGTAATAATAACATTCATCGTTGATTCATCATTATTCAATTTTCAGCAACGTTTTGAGCTCTTGTTCATTTTTGTAAGAATTGCTACTCTCGGCTTGTTCGACGTGGTGGAATGATAGTGATTACCCAACGGAAATTGCTATCCCCCACATACGTGCACTGTAATATTTCTTATGCCAGTATTATGGAGCTAATTAGCTCATTTCGAATTCTTGAATTGTGTTGGAATACATTTGATTCTACGCATTAACGCATGCATAAAAATGGGTTCAGCCGCATGCTACGCGGAAACGATTAGCTCGATAATTAATGCAGCGCGGCGAAAAACATTTGAACAAAAGAAAACGAAAAGAAAAGACAAAAAATGTGCTCGAAGATAAGAAAAGAGGATCTCATGGAGAAGCATGATGCCTGTGCCAATGAGAGTCGGAGAATGTTGCTTTATATCATGGGGTTCGCGTTCGCATCGACAGTACGGGCGAGCGCGAGAGATACCGCAAATTAGTCAATTAACCGATAGCACGTCGCGTCCTGGGAAAATTTGAATGGAACGAGGGGCAGGTGGTGGGGTGGGGGCGACGAGTCATGAAAGAGCACAGCTCGTTATGGGATAGACCGCGCGCGCGCGAGCGGCACGTTCCGTTGTTACATGTACTTTTTCAGCTCCTTCCGCCCGTGCGCCGTTTGTTCTGCTTCGATTCGGTTCCTTGGCTTTTAGCGCTGATTTTTTCCTCTCTCTCTCTCTTTTTCGATTGTACACTCGCGCGTTTTTTGTACACACGTGTGTACGCGCGAGCGCGTGCGCGTCTCTCCTCCTTTCTCTTTTGTCAAAGTGCGCGCCTGTGTGGGTCGGTTCGCGTGTTCGCGAGCGAGCGAGAGAGAAAGAGAGAATGCGAGAGAAGCACGAAGAGAAAAAAAAATCGGCCCTCAATTAGTCACAAGCGCGTTCTAGTTCTTTTTTGCACGAGAGCCTTCCGCGCGCGAGCCGTGCAGCCTATATATGTGTACGTGCGAGCGATCAATAGGATTTACTGCTCGAACGGCCAGTCCCGCTGCTCTTACAAAACTGTCGTCGCTCTCGTCTATGCACGTTCC
Organism: Aphelinus atriplicis; assembly: GCA_020882685.1. NCBI lineage: Eukaryota > Metazoa > Arthropoda > Insecta > Hymenoptera > Aphelinidae > Aphelinus > Aphelinus atriplicis. The sequence continues at coordinate 75,037,169 of CM037073.1, forward strand.
TTTTTACGCAATGCCCCGGCTGCGTGGAGTCCGGCTTCTTGCGAGCCGAGGTTGCTGCTCCCCTTACTACTGCGAAAATGTTTACTCCTCGAGGGGAAAGGGGGGGGGGCAGGGCCCGAGTGAGCCTGTCATTAACCTCGCCTCGCATGGAGCGCTTTAAATTGGGGAATCAGTAGGTGCGTGCACTAATTTCCTGTAAAAACTCGGTTCCCGCCAAGTTTTCGATCGATCAAAATCTAATTTCAATTGTTTTTTCTTTTTCGAAGTATAGATCAAACGTATAATGTTCCGGAATACTGATGTACGCGGTATGCAAACCACGCGGTACGTCTTATTAGAAGTTTTGTATACTGGGTACACTGTTACCATATTAGTCATTATTGTTTCGTTATGGGGACATTATTGGGAAGTCAAGTTCAGCAAAGTTTAGCATATTGTACACAAGAATAGCCGACGTCAAGAATGGACACTTTACGTTCCCGAAGGTGTCGTGTAGTGAAACCGTGAATAAGGAAATATTGGGCTTGAAAAACGAAAGTTACGTTCTATTTGTCTAAGAATTCATCACACTTGTGATAACGGAGAAGTGCAAATGAAATATGTAGACATTAATTATTTATTGACATGATCAAGGATTTCAGGTAGCAAAAGCTGTTTGGAGGAGTCGTTATAGAATTAGTTGATAGCATCTGCAGCTAAGGCAATATTAAAAACATGTTTAAATTTGGAACTGAGTGACTTGAATCTTGCATCCGTATTATGAGCATGTCTAACACTTTGCATCTGGCTTCCTTCACTAGTTTTGCACCGTTTTAAATAACCGCTCAATCGTGCGGCACTCTGACACATTTTTCCTTCATTGCCTGGAATTAACGTTTTACATAATAGAAACGTTAAATTGATGCATGGAACCATTTGGGCTAAAAGAGCGAGTACAGAGCACAATCACAGGAATTGACGGTATACTGTCCATTCAATTATTTCTTTTACCAGCTTTTTGCCCCTACGTGGAATCGGTATGAATATAGATGTAATGTTGATATTTGTGATTTTTCTATATTCCATGATGTCTAGGATTGTTTTACAAATTTTAATTTATTTCGCACTAGAAATGAAACATTGGTAAAGATTCCTACCTTACCATAAACCCACATTGCGGAAAGATTGAATTCCACTGAAACCTATCGTCGATAATGTAGGAATTATGCATTTCCGTTGGAGGAATAGACATTATCAAGCGATGCTTACATTCAACGAAGGGACCTGCTATGATTCAGTAGTAAAAGACAGTGGATGCAGATAAACATTCAAAGTGAACGAATCAATTGATACCGGCGTCAGGACGTAATATTCCACCGAGCACAATGAAAAGTTATGATTTATATCGGAAAAATGCCGACAACGTGGTATATACATTTTTATGAACATATGAGATCTCGCATTGAAATTGAGGTGTGTTTATGCAGAGGTGCAACATAGTGGGCTTGCGCAAGACTCCATTGTCACTCTAAAGATCTATGGGGAATAATGACTCTATGCAAATCTGATTATGTGTGTATTATATAGCGCGTGTAGAATGTGTTGCATTGTACATAGGCGATTTCGTTCCTCTGTAACGGAGAAACGAGGCTGACCAAGGCCGACGACTCCCTTCAACGTTTCCTAGACGCTCAGCGACTAGCAGGTTTGTGCGTATGCTCTCGGGCATGGCATGGGTGATACCATGCACGTAAAGTGTCTGAATGAAGTACCGTATGAATTTCCTCATGAGCAATCACAGTTGCTGTATACGCTTTTATATATATGTCTGTCGGCGATTGGATTGCCAAATTTTAGTTTCCTTCTGAATTTACGTATTCAATAACTGAGAAATTGAGAGTCTCTCTACAGCTTTTTCGTTTATAAAAATGCAGTGAGTCAATTTAAACAAAAGTATTGCCCAAGAGAGTTCAACCTGATTTTCTTTTTTCATATCTCTATTTATTGTATAAAACGATATTTCTTCCATAATGAACTTGATATTTCAAATGATTTCAAAATACATTGTTACATCAAAGTTATCTGTGGTTCTCAAAATTATTGAGTTTCGATAAACCATCAGTACAGAAGGTTCTCAATCTCTTTTCATCCATTTTTTTTATGTTATATCATCGAAATATACATTTTAAGAGTTTTATTTCCGCGCGGAATAAGTCGTTACGGAATTGTCGTTGTGTGCAGGTGATTTCGATCTCTTAGCTCGTGCGCGACAGATCGAGAAAGCTTAGGCACCCGCTGGGGTAATTAATTTTGCAAATATACCGGTCGCAGCACTGACGTGTATAATTGAAATGCGAAAAAATGTCGCTCGAGCCGTCAGGTGTCGAGTTCTAGAATCAGGAGAGGGAGAGCCAACACTTGTTGCAGTACACTGCACCTGACAGCCGCCGAGAGTAACATTTTATCAGATAGACTAAATATTTAGTCAGCTAACTACTGTGGGGCTATTTTTCCTCATAGCTCCAAGTGGCGCAAGTGTATTTATGTCCCCGACGTGGATGTGAATTATCAATATTTTTCACTGCGAACGAATGCCTTAGTGCATGCCATTATAATGTCATTACGCTATTGCGTACGGATAAAATAATCACCGGCACGATCGTAAACCGATTGGATTTTTCTCGCGATTCTGAATGCCCGTAAGATGAATTACAATCGAGTTTTTACCAAACTTACAATACTATTTTGAGTTAGCCTGTGATACGATATATATAATTTTCAAAATATTTTGTGAAATCAATGCAGCAAAATTGACTAGCACAAATGAGTTTTACTGCGGAACCTAACCCATTAATGTCATTGGCACCTCCTCACTTTTTAGAACTAATACGTTAAAAATGTATATACACACAGTGAGGGGACCTTAAAATCGTTATTTACTTGATTATTTCATGTATAAATCCCTAATCAGAATTCCAAATGATCTACTTGACTATTCGTACTATGTCAAATCTAATATAATTTCTTCAAGCTGATATACGTTTCAATTAATTCCATTCCTATGCGCATGCATATCGAGACAAATCAGCAAAATCTGTATAGGTATTTTCCGAGGTAGGCGCAGAGTTAAGTACCCAAGAAATAGACGAGAGGAACGTTGCTCTTGTCAGCAAATACGCGTGTGCGGTTTGAATTCAATCAGAAGACTTTTTAAATTCATGATTCGCTCCAAATACCTCGGGTAAAAGCATGAATTAAAAACTTGAGGAAACACAAACCAGTCTTTGTTTATCTAATTTATCCTTGACATGTTCCTCGCGTCTTCATTAATTTTTCCTCCAGCGAATCCAACCTTCCAGATCCTGTAAATTCGAGACGCTTCTCCGAGTATATATGCCTCGATACAAAATCCGAAGAATTTCGATCACGACATTTTATCGATTTTGTAAAAATAAGGAATTAACTCCAACAATAAAGAATATCAAAATCTCACGCGGCCAGTCTATCGAATGCGAACCGTAGAGCGAAGATTATTAGCAGCGGTAGAGGAGCCGAAGTATAGCATGCGACACCGCTGGCGCGGCGGCGGCACACTTCATCCGCGGCCATAGGCGCTCGGAAAGAAAAGGCCTTTCACAATAATTTTGTTCCCAGTACTTTGCGCTGCACACGGCGGCTCTGCACAGCGGCGGCATAACGAGAGAACGACACGGGCCGCCACTCGTAAATCCTCATTTAGCCGATAGAGTCGCGCAGCAATGTGTACATACACACCCACTCGCATACACACACACACACACACGTGCACATACACACATAAGAAAGTGGTAAATTAAACGAAAGCTAAAAGTCGCGGGCTGGCGGGCTCGAGCTCGAGTTATGCACGCGAAAGAAGGCCAAGGATCGCCTAATTCAATTTCAGCGACACGCCGCCGCATATATAAAGCAAAGCGCGGGCTCGCGCGAGCGCAGGATATAATCGCGCCCCCTTTGACAAGAATCGAAGATCACGAGCGACGTGAGTCACGTGTGCCGCGCGCCCGCGAGCCGCCGCGCACGCTGCGCATTCTCCAATTTAACGACACACGGAGCTCTCCGCTGCAGCCGCGCGATGCATCAAAAGAGAGAAACACACACGCACGCGTATACTCGGACTGGGACGTCGATGACGTCAGGCCATTGACTCTCTATAAATACTACATTTTCCCGAAGAACAAAAAAAGACAGCCCAACCCACGTATATATAGCTGGCGATCGCTCTGGTGCACAAGTGCGATCCCGCCGCGGTGCAGTCGCGAGTTACAGCTGTCCGTTTCGCGCTTATATTGCCCCGCGCGCGCAATATCGCGATCCGACGCGACTGCTGGGCCGTGCGCCTTCGCTTGATTGACGGGGCTGAATTCGGCGGACACTCGAGTGACAATCGCTCGTGTTGTGTTATATCGCCCTCCCCTTGCGCAATACATATATATCACGGGATGGCCAAGGAGATATTCGTCGAGCACTAGAAAGTCGGCGTGAGAGCCGCGTCATGCCTTCGTTCCACTCGTCGTTTCAATTTCGCTTTTGCATATTCGTTGAAAACTAGCCGAGGGGCCGTATACACATTGTCTTTCGTATCTTGTGGGTCTGTGTTGAAACAAAAAGTGATAGGAGTGTTGAGCTAACATTTGGAAAGAAAACTCCTCAACTCGGTGGTTATTGGGTTAATAGGTTGATAGTTGACGGGCTAGTCGTATCATCTATAGGTTCTCGTAATCCGCGCGCATCGTGTTTTATTTTCATTGAGCACATGCATTCACGTATTCGCGTGACATAAGCCGAGAGAAACCGAGTTTGCACAAATATATACAAATATATACGCGAGAATGAATTTAATCGGATTCTTTAAACGAGAGTGAGCGGATTCGCTACACGATACAGACCGGTGCAAATGTTCCGAACGGGGTGTGTGTGATGTGTGCGCGTGCGTTTTCGCGGGATAACGAGATTTTCGCGGATTTTTCCCTAGCGCTCGAGCTACCACACACGTATTTATATGCATCAGCGGACAACGAGCGATTCACAATATTATTTTTCACATTCTATATATACGCTCCATCGCGCGCTCATCCCGCACGGTACGCGACGCCCCGGAAACATTAAGATATCCAGAGACGTGTATAAACACACGTGCGCGGTAAGGGGCGTCCAAACGATTCACTCGCGCTCGAATAATCAAAACGACGGATGGGATAAGCCGCGCAGGCGAATTACGCGATAAATTGGCCGCATATATATTTACAAAAGTAAACTCGTCTTCGTCGGCCGTTCGTTGCCTGCTCGCCGGGTCTCGTTTTCCTCCCACTCGCTCCTCTCTCGATATATGATATGCGCCCCCCTCCCCGCGCTCGATATTTGCGCTCGCTTTGCCCTGCACGAGGCAACCCGCGAGCCGCGCGTTGTTGCCTCATCGCGTTAGATTGCACTTAATCACGGGTGCACCACCCGTCTAATCGCGGCTAAATAATCCAGGGGGATTTTCTCGCCGAGCCGCCCGAGACTCGGCCGCTCGTGTGGACAAGCGCACGTGGATTATTCAACCTCGGCCAATGATCGTTGCGGACTTTCTACGAAGAATATGTGGTTCGGACGTATATATTATCCCTGCGCAACGACACGGAACGAGCGTCACGCTGAGGATTATACTTTATTATAAATACGGATCGAACGGGCTCCAATCCTATTGTCTACAGATGTGAGCTTGCTTTTCGAAATCACGCCTCGGTCGGGAATCATCGGGCGGAATGCGATTCGATTCGCCATTGGGTTTTCCGATTGTTTTCAATGCGGAAATGCCCGTGTCACTCGGCCGGAGAGTCCGCGAGAAAATAAATACGATGCCTCGATAGTGGGATAACAGGCATAGGTCCGGTTGGACCTCCGGCTCGCGACTTTTAATTTTATCCAGCCGAAAATTCAATCTGGCCTGAGAAGCGGGAGGTGAGCTGGATAAATAAGTGGACACAACAGTGGCTCGTTCTCTCTTTCACTCGCGAGACTGGTTATATCCCTCCGCAATTACGATGCGTCTTTATTTACCGGATTACCAGAACGAGCGTTTCCGCGCGGCGATACTTTCTTGTTACACACCGCGAGTACACGTGACCCTGAATCAAAAAACTCAATCCCCCTCGATAATTCGCGTTGATTTAGCCGGGCCGACCGGAGAGAGAGAAGCTCCTTAACAGGTTGCATGTGTATATTTTTATGTGCGCCGGAGTGCAAATAATGACTGGTACCTACATATACACGCAGTGAAAATCGGCGAGCCATCGAATTTGGACGCGTATATATACGCAGCTCCTTACATCCGCGCGCTCATATGCCGTGCCACTTTCACCCTCGTTAAACAGTAATCTCCGAGTTTGAATTATGCGCGCGTGCCTGCCCGACTGTATTATGAGCGTTTGACTCCATCAACCGCGACGAGGAGGCACTCTCTCGTTCTTATTATTCTACGATTCAATTCGACTCGCTGTCCATTGTTAATTCAGTTATATAATCGCCAAGCCTTATATTCAGAGCTCGGCATGAAATTTCGTCACCGGTCACCGTCCGTCCAATGTTTTAGTGAATTTTTCGAAATTGCTCGTTCGGAAATTGTCTTCAATCGCGTATGAAATCAATTGTTGCTTACGAGAATATACTGTCCGGAAAACTTTGTATCTCCGGATCGGGGAAGTATTTTATTCAAATTGTTTTTTGGGACGTTTCTTCTCGTTTAGGATTCCCAACAGTATGTAGATTTTTCGAGTCGACGTCTCCAGGTTTTCGTAAATTAGAATGCATCGATTTTCTGAAGATATTAAAGACTTATTATTGATTTTATGTATGACCAGTATATACCACTACGTTGGTTTTTTGTCTGTACATACAATCATACATCACCACAAAGTTTAATCGTGAATGCGGTTACCCGGAGAGCGCAGTATTCTTCACTATTTTTTGCTTTCAATTTATTCTCAAGTTGGAATTATTACGAAGTTGAAGAGAGTGTAATTTTTTATCCTGAACGATACTCCGAGTTCTAAAAAACGAACCTCTCCAATAGCCGCGCGAGAGTTCCGCCATGTGCATTATGCCATTGCTCGACAAGATCGAGATCCCATCGACTGCGCGGCGGGCGTCGATCGCGTTAACAGTCGCAATTTTATCAGCTCTGGATCGGTCGTATTTTTTCCCCCAGAGATCCGATATAAAAGAAAAAAAAACAACACGTTAAAGTGTCGCAGCTTGCCATGATTGATCGGCTGTTAATGGACGTGTGGGCTTGCATGTGTACAGATAAGTGTCTGTTCGATGTTGCATTATTATAAAAATTATAATTATTATTGATGTACCAATATGATGCTCATGCAACCGCTCCATAATCCGCTGACCAATCGTTCTATCGTATGCTGAACAAAAATGAAAAATCAGGGGTTTTTCATTTTTGAGTTTTCGACCAAGGTTATCAGGTGATTCAAGTATCGCATCACTCAGGATGAACTTTGGTATCATTGAAACCCGCAGGAACATTGAAAGAAAATTTATAAATTTGTAGCGATCGTAATTTGAGATTTTCTCGTGGAATAATTTGTTTGTTGATTTTTATATAAAACGGCTTAATACACAATTGGCATAGCCGAATAGTTTAGCCACGAAATATCTCGAATCCGGTTTCTGGATTATTAAGTGAATAATTATTATTCGAACGTAGTATCTTTTGCGACTCTGTATTATAATATTTATCTAATTATATGATTTCATTTGTGTTTCAGGTGAGTTTCGAGGAATTAATCCATTCAACAAATCTTCCTTGGCTCGTAAGTTCCAATTTGGAATTCCATTCTGTGGTATTTATTTTGCTCATGTACATATCATGTTACGTGCGTTAGTTCACATACATCCATTCTACTTAGGCTGTTATTATGTTCCTACTTAGTCGCCCGTAACAAAAACCATAAACGTCCATAATAACAGAATTTCAGCATCGTAAGGTGGTCGGGAAAGAACGAAACGAAAAGAAACTCATTTATCCCAAGGTAATTTGCCAGAAGACCAATCTTCTTAGAAAACTCCTGAAACTTTGTAAACGAGCGGATTTTGCATATACGCTGACGACTAGTAAATCCTCTCGAGCTATATATGCAAAACTTTGACGGGCCGTTCTACGAAGTCTCTTTCAAACATGATGCCTCACGCTAGTGACAAAACGTCCCATACGCGTTTACAAGCCGAGTTTTCTCGAAATGTGCGTCGAACAATGAAAATGTGATGTCAAATGATAATGGCGACAATATGCGAAACAATATGACGAGCCGAAAGATATCCTTTTGATGATAAGCTCCAACGCCATTGGTGTATATACACGAAACGCGTTACAGTAATGAAAACCAATAGATTCCCTTGGACACCCACTAACATTGCAGTTTGCTATTTTCAGAAGATATCTTGAAATGCCGGCCTGCATCTCTCTCTCGTTTTCTCACTTTCTGTCTGCCCGAACTAGCTGTGCCTTTTAAATTCGCTTCTCTCGCCACTTTAATCATTCTCCTCACGAAGTTCCATCTGACGTTGAATTTACGATTGTAAACACTCGCGATGGAGAGAGAGAGAGAGAGAGAGAGAGAGAGAGAGAGAGAGAGAGAGAGAGAGAGAGATGTTTCAATTCGCTTCGATACTTCAATTGCTCGCGCCGCGATTGCCATTTCAATTTTACCCATATAATAGGGATCGCGGATAGTTTGTCACTCCGAGTCTCGCCTCGGCCTATCCCATCCGTGGCGTTGAGTTTCGTCACGCGTCACTGTCGCGGTAGCGCGCGCTCGCACAGCCCATATGTCGGTCAAGCCGTTTCGTTCACACGGGAGTCCGAATTAACGGGCGATTTCTTCGATATAGCAGTATAATCTTTGCCGCCCGGCTGCTTTGTCATTATTTCCGAGCGCCGCGCGCCTGTCAGTGTCTATATATATACACGAAAGGGACTCTGTTTCGTCAGAGTCTATGTCGGCGTATATACACGTGCCCCAGGCGAGGAATTGTCTACTTTTCGATCCACTACTGCACCTCCCAGCTGTTGACTCGAATGCAGCGTCCGATCCATGAGCCCCGCGAGCAGCTCTCCGCGATATATACCTTATATATTTTCTTTATTGTACACCATCGTGATTTATCGTGATGAAATTTTAGTAGCGATTGTACCGCGATAAAACGTGCCGCGCAATATCGCCAACACGTTGTGCGGATTTTTCGTCGTGACTTTGTTGTATGGTGTACAGATGCTTCGTAAATACGTAGTATCATTGGGAGAAGAGTCAGCGGAACGGCGAAACACACGATGCGAGCCTGTCGTTCATTTTGTATCAATGCCGATCGGTTGAAGCCGAGATCGATACCGCACGAGTATTTTGTTTGCCTAATCTTTTGAAACGATATACACCGGCATCGCGAACATTCCAACTACTAGCTGCCGTACGGCCCCGATTTAAGGTATAGCAAAAATCATCCCACTGGCTCTTGTAAAGTGAGTTCATGCATGGCTCGTAAACTCTTGTAAATTTTCATCTCCAACGAGCCAAGCCTCTTTTTTCCTTCAATCCGAGAAAGGCATCATGAGAATTATACGATAGAGGGTAAATATAAAAAATGTTGCAGGAACAGTATACCTGGCCATCGTTGTACCAACTTCATGTATACTTGCGTTGTACGAATCACGCGCCGCGAACGAAATGTTCGAGCCAAATTTTGGTATACGTATACTCTCTTAAATCCTCACAGGGAAAAACCACTGCATTACAGTCGAAAAGCACTGTGAGGAGGTGGATGAAAAATTCGCTGGGTTAGAATGAATTTCTTATGTAACTAAAGTGAATTTTTACTTTAGTTCCATGAGTTTTCATAGGAAACATTTTTAGATCACGATTTGCAGTGAGTTTGGTGTGAAGTGAATTTTAACTTTAGTTACATAGGAAATTCACTATAATGCAGTGAAATGTTCATCCACTTTCTTACAGTGATTTTTCACTGCAATGCAGTGGTTTTTCACTGTAAGGATTTCAGAGAGTATATCCGCTTGTTCATGTAAATCAGGAAAGGCTCGTGAGAGATCAGCTTTGAATTGTTTGTCGGAAAGCCCGAAGCTCCGCAGCACAATTCCGCTCGTTCGTTGCGAGCTATAGCGGGCGGGCTCGCGCGACTCGTTGCCAGCCGAACTGCGCTCCGCGCGTAAAAGTATAGTACACTCGCGAGCGGTGCGAATCGGAATGATGCAAAACAGCCGCGATCGGCTCTGTCATATTAGCATTGAAATATTGCACGGTTCCCGCGCGAGAGAGCGGCCGTGTGTATATACATGTGTACGGGGCCGTTTTGTTTTTCCCTCAGAGAGACTCGCTTGATCGAGCGCGTCGGAGAAAGCAAGAGCGTACACAACAGAGTCGCCGCGCGGCCCTTCATTTTTCAATTAAAGCGTGAAATCGCGCGCGCGCGGGTTCCGGCCTATAGGCTCGTGGATTCGCCTCTTATAATATGGAAAATGCGCGGCCGGCAGAGAGATGGTCGTGGCGCGATTACCACGAGCAGCCCGGAGAAAGACAGAGCCGCGTCGGTGTGTGCTCTCGTATATACACATACATATACATGTATATACAGCTGCGCGCAGCTATCCGTTGTCGTCACTGTGTCTTTCGCGCGCGGCCCGAGCCCACAGCGGTTTACATGCGGATCTCATGAGAAAATTTACTGGTCTAGTTCGCGCCGCCACTTTTCTGATTTATGGAAGCGAATTTTTCCTTTTTTCCCCCTCGCTACTCGCGCTGCTGGGCCGTTTGTGATATTCGTGTATGTATACACACACGAGCAGCCATGTGCGAGCTCTTGCGGCAATCAAGATCCAAAGTAAAAGTCGCGACGAGGGCGAAAAGTATTATCATGCCTCGGTTCTATCCCGCGCGCGGCCCGGGTCTGTTTGCTCTTTCGAAATTGGATTCTCATTTTTTTGTTTCCAGCCCTCCGCCTTTCGTTCGATGCACTCGATCTCACTTGAAGGATTACGTGTGTGTAATAGGGTTTTGTACATCAAGAGATCGACCGTACCCACGAGTATATCCTATACGTTTGGCTTACACTGAAAATAAAAATCTGTCTGAAAATCCAGACTATTTTTTACAGTGTATGTGCGTCTATGTTCGATTCGTGCGTTATGAATTTCGAACGTCGTGGAAAATTTCCGCGTCGAGCATGTACATGTATTGTCGATTTTTCATTTGCAAAAACAAAGAACATCGAGGAGAACGATTTTTCGCTCGCGCCGGAAGAACACTGTGACATTCGTTCGTCTATACCATTGAAAATGTCGCATATTAGCTGTAAATTCATTGTTTGTCATTTTCCGCGTGTATCTCGCGTGTCGATGTGTCGTCAGCGGCGAACTCGTACGGAAAATGTTATAACGATTGGTTGACAAAGAGCAAACCGAGAGACGCACAAACGAAGTGCAACGGTGCAGTGGCTCGAAAACTCGTTGCTCTGCCGTCTCTCCTCCAATGAATGCCGAAGTTAATTGAAAGAACTCGCTGTCCTCTATATACATCGATATACCAGTGCGTCTTTCAGCCCGTCCAGCCTTTATAGTGAATACTATGGGTTACGCGTGAAAGACGCGATAACGTTTTGGTCTGGCGCTCGTCGTGTTTTTCGGCTCCGTAAATAGCCGGGCGTGCAGCAGCGCGGCAGCTACCAAGGGAGCTCGGCGAGGGAGTCGCGGCTTTCAGCGCGAGCCTCTGATCGGGCCACGAATACTTGCCGGTGCATACACACACGCGCACGTGTATATATACCTACACGAAAGCTCGAGACTTCCGGCCGTTGCAGAGCGGGGCTTCTCGCCTTTCGCCGCGCGCTCCCGTCTCTCTATTTCTGGGGAAAGTTAAAATTACTGCGTTGGGCCGCGAGAGGCGTCGCGCACGAAAAAGCACCGGATCATCAGCTCCAGCGGCTCCAGCCATTTCTCCCTCGCGAGGACTCGCCTCTCGTGAATTTTAAATGCGCCGAATCACCCGTGGCCAGCCGTGATTCTAGGCATTCGCGGCAACTGCAGCGGCCGCGCGCTGATTAGCCGCAATCGGGATAAGCGTTTTGTGCGCGCGCGCCATTGGAGCGACCCGTGTATTTATACGCGTATAATGCACGAACGATATGATGGAAGTGAAAGCTCCGCGCATATACGAACGTTTGGCTCTCGCACAATTTCGTTCGTATATGAGACGGCGGTGCGACGGATTCGTTTTTTAATCCCTCTCAAAACCACAACAACTTGATTATGTGCTGACAATCTCGCTTGCCGAACTTGGTCCGTAGGATAGAATTATATCGCGTGCCCAGCTCAGGGGCTGTTATAGCTTTCGCTCGACAATTCGCCTTCGGAAAATTCAATTCGAGTTCAGTTCGGTCGTCCATTCGCACCTCGTGTGTTGACACTGCTCACAGTGAACTCGATTCCCCTCGAGTACAGAATACACGTGTGACAATATATACGGGGCTCTGAGAAATCAAGGCGTCTATGAGATCGAACTAAGGGTCGGTAGGAAAAAGGATATCGTTAAATTGGCTTCTCGCAGGTAGACGACGCTCCTTGGCTTTCGAAAACCGAACTTCAACAGGAAATACATTCACATTTGATACGAATTGGACAGCGTGTCGTATAAGGCCGTACGTACAAAACTGATTAAATTTCTAAAAAAGAAATAGTCGCCGTAGCACGCGCGAAGGACACTCAGGCCCGCGGCGTCGAATAACTTGATTGCGCACCCAAAGTACCGTCGATCAAAAAACCCGGGACGAACTGGAGCTGCTGCGCGTCGAAGCTCCCGATACAAGTTGAAACAGCCATTGGCCGATTGGTAGCCGCAATTGAGCGATTCAGCCGTCGTCTTTTATCCCGGCGTTGTCCCGTGTAAACATCAGCCATTATATATACGCTGTTTAGTTGTAGATATAGAGCGCGAGGCTCACCGACAGCCGCGAGCTTGGCGGCTGTGCGCATGCAGAAATCGCCGAGTTTCTCGTAAATTACGACGTCGAGGTGCCTCGGGGCTGCCACTCGCTCGCGCGAGCTCGCCTATACGTGCAGCCTCGAGTCCGCGATTCTAATTTCTCGCGGCGAGATCATCGGGTAATGATAGGCAATCGCGCGCGACTCTCGCACGACCGATCGCTTCGAGCTGCTGCTGCTGCTGCTGCTGCGTGTATATGCGCGCGTCAAGTCGATGCAAATATGCGCTGCTCGTCTGGTAGGCCCATTGTGGGAAAGGCAACGAATCTACCGAGTGTTTTTCATGGATGCATATTTTGAAATGTCGGCTGGTAATTTCTCGGAGCGTCCGCGAGTATCGATACGTTGGGCGGACGGGACAATTTTTTCAATACCGATATAACTCTGTCGTGGGACATATCGACGTGAGAATCGACTATCGGATTTTGATAAATATACTCTTAGGTACGCAAGTTGGTACGAGAGGGTTGGCTTTTCGTGAGCATAAAGTATCCGCGGGTACCGAGGATATTTGTTTATCGGGACCCTATGGACAATGAAGTGAAAGTATAATACGATCTTCGCGTGATTATGGAAATTCTTCAAAAGTAGTGAGCACTAATGAGTTTGGAAAGCGTATAAAAAGTTTATTGGTGATTTTTTCATAAAGAGGTTCTGGTTGAAAACGTATTATAATCTGTAATACACGAATGACACTATCGAAACTTCATTTGTCAGAGCAAAAGTAGAAAATATGTTCCGACAAAGCCCAAGTTTTGAAAATTCATATAATGTTCTTCGAGTCTCATAAAGACGTTTCATCAAAATTTGATGTTATAATTATTGTACTAATACAAGAACACTTGAAGTCAGTGTGTGTGGGCCGAGGCGACAAGATGGCATCGTAACTTTAGACGAGAGAGAGAGGATGCATTTTAATTAAGAGAGGCAATGTACACATGCGATAAAGAAGTCTATTCTCAAGCCGACTCGTTTGTTTATGCAGTCTGCGGCCCGCGCGTCTCTTCTCGCCGTGGCGGTTTTCCTACCCTATATTAGCCGAGCAATTTTAACGATCTATTTGCGATGGAATTTCGCGTTGTCATGTTTATTCATGACCCATAAACATTCGGAGGTGCCTTTTCCCGGCGGTGTATACAACCGCGAATTAAATGTCGCGCACGTGCAAACCGTCGGGTCGTTAGATTTACCTAATCTCATCACTCCTCGGTATATATGTATACTCGTTTGACGCGAATGGAAAAAATTCGAATCGCCGGTTGGATTCTCCCCGTTACATTCGATTTCAGCAAATGGTAGGATAACCTCGTTAACAAGACCAATTTGTCACACGCGCGTTTTATACTGGCGCCGAACAATCAATTAGAATGAAAAATCTCGCGCGGTCGCAAAGGCGTATATCGAATGAGCTGCTGTATATACTTTTGAGCTATCGAAATGGCGAAATAAATTGCGGCACCTTAACCCAGTAAAGTGAAATTGAATGAATAATTCCTATTTACACCGGATTACACAAATTACATTATGTAGCGAGAGAGAAGCCGAGAGTAGCTCACTCACGCCATGTATATATTGCGCTCTCGCGTGCGCCTTAACGAGCGGCTGAGGTGGTTGCATTTATTATTGATCGAAGAGCTGCGAGCGCAGAAGACGCCGACGTATCTTCCACCGGCTAAATTGAATAATGATTATGACGTGGCAAATTGGCATCTGTCGGAATACGGGATACTCGTGAAAATATTCACTAAGCGCGCGCGTCTTGCGAGAGTTAAGTACACTGTGAATTGGTTTGCTATTTTATATTAGTCCGACAGGGAAATATTCTTGTACGGTAGCGCCGATAGATTATTTCGTGTACACTCGCTCATTGTTGATAGTTCAATTCGCCTTAGAAATGATTTATGACCCCGATGCTTTTGAGACACTATATTATGAAATCTCCGTTGGGATTGGCGTTTCTGTTATTGATTGGAACGTCTCGCTCGCTCGCTCTCGATCGGTTAATTAATACTTATCGCTGCAAATGAATAGCTATCGCTAGATGGGACTTATTGAAAAGAAAAACAGCGCACCAAACTAACAATTAACGCAAGCCAGTTCGATCAGATCAAACGAACAATATAAATGATAATGTCAATTTTACCAGTTGCACAATTCGTGTTTATGACGCGTTGAATACCAGGTACGCAGGGGGTAATATAAGGCCCATTCATTCAAATACACGTGTATATGCATAAAACCATACCTTCGTGTGTGTTGTGATTCAGAATTGTGAGAACGAGCAGATATTGTACAGCAGCTCACAGAACGAAAGCTATGCAATTACTCAATTTTTTTTTCTCTCTCAATCTGTTCTGACTTATTCAAAGCTCGTCGTAAGATTGAATATGACGTGTATATGGTATTAACATATCGAATTCTCACGTGGAAATACATATTCATTTGATTACTAAATTGATAGACGATGAGGCCGAAGCCGATGAGAATCAGCAAGTATTGAACAGCCATCTCAAATATATAGGTTGTTGGCGAATACAATGATGAGCAATAAAATAGTATAACTAAAGATCACGGAACGCGGTAGTGTTCCATGCGTCACTGCAATATATATAATGTTTGAGATCCCACGCTCGATTTTTACATTGGCATTAATTTAGACGCTTAATAGTACCAAGAGTACAAAAAGCGTCGTTAAATAACTAAATAAAAAAAAAAAAAAAATTTAGCCAAAACGACTTTTTTTGTATGCGAAACAGGATTTCATGATCATCCAGCATCCCAATTGAGCGATTGACAAAAAGAAATACTCAAAATCTCGTTCGCAATAATGAGTTTGGAGTACCGTGTCCATGGGAAAATTTTTGAAAATAAATTGTCAATGAAGTTAGAGAATATATGAGAGAACTATTGCTAATGGCCGTGTCCCATAGATTACAAAAAATATATTGCAAATTTTTTCAAAGTCAAAGAAGGCAAGACACATCGAAATTCATCCCATGTTTTTTTATAATTGATTTTGCATGGGCAAATGGTGGTTTAGGCTGCCGATGTTGGCGTGTCGACTGGAAATTTTATTTGGATAAAGATACACCCTAATCCCCGACGATGTCCAGGTGGCTAGGATCGCTAATGGCAGTGTCCCGAAGGTGCGCTCGTCGTATTTTAACTTGGAGAAGCTGACCTGGACCCGAATAATGTCCAGGTAATCAGGGTTACCTATGATGATGTTCCAAGGGTGCGCTCCTGGAATTTTTGATTGGTGGAGCTTACCCTGGACCCTAACGATGTCCAGGCAGTTAGAGTCGCCGATGACGGTGTTCCAAGGGTGCGCTCTTGGGATTTTTGGTTGGTGAAGCTCACCCTGGACCCTAACGATGTCCAGGCAGTTAGAGTCGCCGATGACGGTGTTCCAAGGGTGCGCTCTTGGGATTTTTGGTTGGTGAAGCTCACCCTTGACCCAAACGATGTCCAGGTAGTCAGGGTACCCGATGAGGGTGTTCCAAGGGTGCGCAGCTGGAATTTTTGCTTGAAGTAGCCGACCCTGGACCCAAACGATGTCCAGGTAGTTAGAGTCGTCGATGACGGTGTTCTAAGGGTGCGCTCCTGGTATTTCTGGTTGGATAAGCTGACCTTGGACCTGAACGATGTCCAGGTAGTTAGAGTCGTCGATGACGGTGTTCTAAGGGTGCGCTCCTGGTATTTCTGGTTGGATAAGCTGACCTTGGACCTGAACGATGTCCAGGTAGTCAGGGTACCCGATGAGGGTGTTCGAAGGGTGCGCTCCTGGGATTTTTGGTTGGGCAAGCTGACCCTGGACCCGTACGAACTCCACGTAGTTAGGGTCGCCGATGACGATGTTCCAAGGGTGCGCTCCTGGTATTTTTGGTTGGATAAGCTGACCTTGGACCCAAACGATGTCCAGGTAGTTAGAGTCGTCGATGACGGTATTCTAAGGGTGCGCTCCTGGTATTTCTGGTTGGATAAGCTGACCTTGGACCTGAACGATGTCCAGGTAGTCAGGGTACCCGATAAGGGTGTTCTAAGGGTGCGCTCCTGGGATTTTTGGTTGGGCAAGCTTACATTTTGATATGTCATGTTTTATATTCTGTGAGTTTGTAAAAATCTGCAATATTTTCCTTGGAATCTATGGGACACGGCCATTAGCAATAGTTATCCCACATTCTTGCTAACTACATTGACAATTTATTCCCAAAAAATTTTCAATGGTTTCATTTCTACGTGGATTCAAAAACAAGAATGACAACAATTCTGTAATTCAATTACAAGATTGATTCGTACAATGTCAAATAAGGGCTCCTGCTAGAGAAAAATTAAAGTTCACGATAGATTTTCTCTAGTCCAATGTTGTATTTTCTATCATGAGAGTTTGGTTGATAACAATTATTATACATGTATGATTAATTAAAAAAAGAATGAGTAAATGTACATTCAAGATAAATAAATACAAAACAAGTTGACCTCGGAATTCAAAATATGGCATTATTTTTGTTTTAGAGAAGATTTTAAATGCTATAATGAATTAATTAATTTCTACTGATTACTTCTTGTTTTTTTTTGTGTAACGCTTATGCGTACATATATTTGCATTTTGGAGAAATATTTACTGAATCTTATTACTGACGCTAATTAGTGAATCCTTAGTGTAGATACATTGTATTAATTATTATTTTTATCGTACATAATACTCCACAAAAAGAATTGAAATCCTCCAAAAAATCTTTTTTTAAAAAAAGTAAAAATGTTGCGTAAAGTATGTGGCAGAATTAACTTATTTCTTATATTCCTTAAAAAAAAATTGAAATCTGTAATAGACACACGAAAAAGCTTACCGGAATGCTTTTTGGGTTCCTCATCAATTATTTGAAGAACTAATGACGAACCAAATTTACGCCACTTGGTAGGAATTTTTAACATCTTAAGAATCGTAATTTTTCAATTACTAAATTAACTTTACGTATTTGTTAATCTTAGTCATTTGGAAACTTGAAATTTGTTCATAGTGCCGACATAATATTTACATAAATCATCTCCATGATGAAACCTTAGTTTTGTATTTTACTGGGTGTAAAAGTTATTATAGAAATATTATAGAAATATTTATAATTTACTGAGACATATGATCAATAGTTTAAATTATGAATGTTTGTCTTTTTGAAAGACAATGGAAGTATTAATAATAGAAGAATATATAAAGTCTATCTGAATTATAGAATTAACTGAACTTGCAATCACAATACAAAAATCTATTTGAAATGAATCAAACGATCGAGGAGAGTTTGTGAAACCATATGAACTAGAAATAATTAGGTGATAAAGAATATTATACTTATGTAAGTTTAAGAAGGTATTCGAAGATATTCGATCCTACCAAGTAGCGTCAATTTGGTTCGTCATTAGTTCTTCAAATAATTGATGAGGTACCCAAAAAGCATTCCGGTAAGCTTTTTCGTAATTGGTTCCCTCAAACTTGACAACGTCTCCTATAGTAAGTAAACTGTAATAAGAATACGTAATACTCGATCAATATGAGAACTAATCAGAATGAATACAGATGAAATAACTTGACTCATGTGTCTATTACAGATTTCAATTTTTTTTTAAGGAATATAAGAAATAAGTTAATTCTGCCACATGCTTGACGCAACATTTTTACTTTTTTTAAAAAAAGATTTTTTGGAGGATGTTATTATATTCAGTTTAAAAAATTTGCTGCAAACACATAGTAATAAAACTTCCTCCCAGATTGCTCACCGTCACCCTTGGCAAGTTCCATATCCTCACGCAATTAACGTTACAGCCGTTGTAATTATGTAACACTCTCATAATCTAACAATTTCTGAAGCTCCAAAATTTCCATAAGCATGTCTTTGGTACTTATCCGTACTACTGGGAGACAGTTTGACCCGCGAGTGGCCAAACAGTTGATAAATAAAGTCATGCAGGCTAACGTTTCGATTTCCTACCGAGATATTTCGAGTGGTTCACTGATGAAACATGCATACTATATAATAGCCGAGACTTATCCATCTCCAGCTCACCAATAACGATATGATTTCATGAGATGCGATAATTCTAAGGGAAAAGCGGAACATTTACATGCGCATGCAGCTACTAATGTTACAATTTCTCCGAGATATTCGTGAATCAAAAATAATTCTATGTCTCTTCTACAATCCTACAGACATTTACAGTCTACCTGTATACATTGGCTATTATATAACATACACTGAGAAAAAAATATGGTAAACCCTACTATAGTTTTACTATATTATATGAAGGAAAAAGGCGACAACCATACGTGTATGGCGAATTCTACAATACAAAATTTGATTATTCCAGAAATACGAGAAAGATCTAAATCTGATTTCAACGAAATGTCTATACCTCATTTGAATGTATTCCCTGGAAATCTCGGCGTATTACGATCTTAAGAGATCAAGGTCGATTGAAGGTTGGATTCTCATAAAAAGATTTCGTTAAAATATTTCAAAATAGTCCTGTAATCATGTGATTATCTAGTTGCATACTCATCTTTACATCATTCTGATCTAGGAAGAAGTTTGAATAATTCTGATAAAACTATTTGTTCAAGATAATAAATGTTTATTCATTTAATTGGACATTCAAAAATACCACAGGGCACCCAAGTAAAAAATCTGAAACAGATATATTCATGTTTCTTTAATATTGACATATGCAATCATTTATATTTACGTCTCAAATACTAAAATTGAATTTTATACGAATCAATTGATTATGATTCAAACTCGAGGTTGAAAATTCAAAATGTTCATGGACTGATATTCGTGTACTCATACAATTGAAAGAACCTGTTCTTTATAGTACTTGCTAATGTGACTGCGTGTAATACGGCCGTCTTAAGCAGAAAATAATTTTTCTAAGTGGTAAATTTGAATTCCCAACCTTTTGTGGTGCAAGTACCAAACGTAAATATAATTTTAAAAAGTTGCTATTTTCCCGGACCGCAGGTGTGAAACGACCACTCCACGCGCGTTGAGTTTGCCTCGAATTAGAAAAATCCCAGAGTGATTCTCGTCCAAAATAATTTTCCGTGCATTAAAATTGCGTCAACATGTACACTTAAAGGCCATTGATTCTGTCCCCTGTTCTCGAACGCCGCGCGTATTGTGACCGTCATGCTAATGTATTAGCATACGCACGAAACGTCACGATACGCGCGGCGTTCGAGAACAGGGGACAGAATCAATGGCCTTTTAGTGTACTAAGTAAAACGGCAAGTTTGGTAAAAAAATGTTATAGTGTGCATGGCCGTTCATTTGCGAAGTCAAGGGAACACATAATAACAATCACTTTTGAGAAAGAATAATACCGGGATATTGGAGATTAGGTTGAATACTTCAATTTCACATTCCCGCTCATTTGTACGCAAGGAAATTAAAAGTGGTTAGAAGTAGGTTGAAAACTAATATAGAAAATTCATTTTAAGTAAATTGTAGTTAATGGTTAAATTATTATCAAAGAACTCAAGTGGTTCTCATATTCACCGGTGATTTGCTCAAAAATTTCGCCGTATCTGTTTACCGTGAAACAATTCACTTTCATGGAGTGGGTTTTTGAGCAGTAATGATTTATTAAAACAGTACGTACCACAAGAATCGACTATCGCAGATATTCTGCTCGATACGTGGTATTCAATACAAAACATACGTGGCTATTTTATCTGCGTGGCCGTATAAAACAGCCACCACTTCAAGTACATGACTGACGATTATAAACCTTACATTTTCATTTCTTACAGTTGCATTTATCATCGAGGAATAAATTCATATACAGAAATATGTTCTTAATTATATTTTTATCTTTTCAGTATGCAATATTTTGTAAGTAATGCACTCCAATATCAATTCAAAAAAGGATTTATCTTCATTTACATTATTTTAATGAAATATTCTCTCACAGATGGACAAAACAATTTTGTGACTGCAACATTCATCCAGCGTTATAATGAAGGAGATCCGCAAAACATATATCCATTCATTGTTTCTATTAATATCAAATATGCAACTCAGTTTATGAAAGATAACCACGTCTGTGGTGGATCGCTTATTTCAGAAAGACATGTATTAACCGCGGCACACTGCATCGAAAACGAAATTGAAGAGGACATGGAAATAATAGCAAATACTTCAGATTTAAGTTCGCAAAATTATAAAATTTTCAATGTTAAATGTTGGTTAACATATAGAAGCTGGTCTTATAAAAATGTCAATCCTGATGTACATGATTTGGCTGTTATTACTGTAAATTTCTACTTACTCTCTATTATTGAAAAATTGAAAAACATGGCTTGGTAGCCCATATTAATGAATGAAATTAAAATTTTTCAGTTAGATACGGTGAATACCAATATTTTACCTGTCATCTATTTATCACCTGCTAAAGCGAAGAAATTCAAAAAGACACATAACTTACCGGTTGTACTTCCGGGTTGGGGTGTATCTAAAACTCATCGCAAGATCCCAGCAAAGATGCAAACAATAAATCTCATCGCCATATCCAAAGAGGATTGTAGAAAGAAAGTCAATATGATAAAACACGAGGCTCTTTTATGCACAATCCCATTTTCCAATTCTACAGTAGCAACATGTGTGAGTATTGATGATTTTTTCTCTATGCATACATCGAGAAAAATATATAGTGACTCCTACTATAAATCAACTATAAATATAATAATAGTTTAGACCAGCTATCACTTATAGTAGATTTAGGTTAAAAAATATAGTTCATGTAATTGCATTTATCAGCAATTAAGGAGACTGTGGATTGCCCATTGATTATGTTAATCAATTTGAGCATAAAAACAACTGTATTATACAGATGCTTATTATTTTTACACGTGCATCATACACATGTATATTCAAAATTTGTGAATGTGTAAATTTTGGAGTAATGTGTTGTATGAATGTAAGTTTTATTGTGTGATAATTTGTGAAAGAATTGTTATCAACGATGTTGTTAGAAAATTCTGAAGCAAAATTATTAGTAAATTACTAAATATGTTTCGTCCAAGATCCACCTTATCGGACTCATCAGTAAGGTTTTCAGGTGGATCTAACCTTAGACATAAATGTCAAATATCTAATACTCTAGAAGAAAAAAGAAAGGCAAATATTCCGAGAAAACATTATTTCTATACATGTCACCATAAACTACACTTTTCCTTAACTTTCATTGGATAACAATTTGTTAACTTCACTATAACGATCAACACTCTTAAATTTATAACTAATTTACAGCAGGAAAATCGAAGAAAATTGAAAATAATGTTACATAATAAACGTGAAAAACTCCCTGTAAGCACGAGAGGAACTTAAAAACGCGTGTGTAATATTCGGAATCCAATCGAGAACTGAGTCGAGGGTGTAAAATGGAAATCTGTTAGCCAATATGCATGCACTATGGAGTGGACTCATACCAAAGGTCCTCTGTGTTTCTTTCCTACTTTAGAAGAATGTACAAAAAAATGGGGGGGTGTCATATTACAAGTTGTCGAAAAGCTAGAAGAGAAAAGCAAGAAGTATGTTCCTGCTGTAAATTAGTTATAAATTTAAGAGTGTTGATCGTTATAGTGAAGTTAACAAATTGTTATCCAATGCAAGTTAAGGAAAAGTGTAGTTTATGGTGAGATGTATAGAAATAATATTTTCTCGGAATATTTGCCTTTCTTTTTTCTTCTAGAGTATTAGATATTTGACATTTATGTCTAAGGTTAGATCCACCTGAAAACCTTACTGATGAGTCCGATAAGGTGGATCTTGGACGAAACATATTTAGTAATTTACTAATAATTTTGCTTCAAAATTTTCTAACAACATCGTTGATAACAATTCTTTCACAAATTATCACACAATAAAACTTACATTCATACAACACATTACTCCAAAATTTACACATTCACAAATTTTGAATATACATGTGTATGATACACGTGTAAAAATAATAAGCATCTGTATAATACAGTTGTTTTTATGCTCAAATTGATTAACATAATCAATGGGCAATCCACAGTCTCCTTAATTGCTGATAGATGCAATTACATGAATATTTTCATAAGGGAGAATAGAATCAATCACTGATGAATAATATTATTTATGATTGTTGTATCATTGTTATTGTAAAAGAATAACAATGATTTTACACATTAATAAGATTACTTATCACACAAATATAAAAAATATAGTTATTTTGAATATAAAAATATAATCGTTTTTACAATTTATTTAGTATTTCTTACTAAATTTGTATTATATGTTACTATGCTCTTAGTGTGCAATACTATAAATCTCTATTGTCTGAGAACAAACCATACACGATTCAATGTTGAATAATTACCCGCAGCATTGCGTATTACTTTCTTATTTTAATGGTCATTTAGACTAACCTTTTCGTAAAGCTTCAGAACTACATAAAAATTTTTCATTTCTGGATGATAACGGGAAGCTTTAATATTTGGAAAATTGGGGGAAATTATACTTAAACTTACTAGAAATGTGGCTGAATTCATAAAAAATGTGTCAATTTGACTAAAAGTATAAAGAATATAGTGACTATGACAGAATATCGATTTTACAATAAATTTAGTATTTCTTACAAGAAAATAAGTTGAAACTACTATTTTTCATTATACTATGTGACATAGTATATTTTACAAGGGCGATTTTTCTCAGTGTAGTGCTATTCAAGAAATGGTAACCCTTGTCATTATATCGGCAAAAAATGAATTGAAAACCTTTTCCAGGGATACAGTGGGAGTCCAATTCTTGACAAAGATAATTATCTAATAGGCGTTCACCTCGGGATCTGTCGAACAAGGCAAGAAAATCTAAGCATCTTCTCAAGACCCATCGAAGTACAAATCGAAGCTGACATTGGATATTATAACGATTTTATCCTGTATGCCATGCAATATTGTTAAATAAATTATACTCTAAATCTAAAATAGTAAAAAATCATCATCTATTAGTAGAAATTGCATAACTAATGAAAATAAAATATTCAATTAAAAGACTAGGTAAATTTTAGTTTATTTTTAGTGAAATTTAATTAATTTTCGATTGAATTTTACTATTTTCATCAGGTATGTAATTTCTACTATTTGCATCTTAGAGAGTACATACAATATACAACAATCTCGGGATTTTCATCAACGGATTTTGATCAACTTATTTAGTTAATTTTGATTTCTTATTAATGCTTTTTCTCGCAATGAAACTGATACTTTTCCTTGAAAATTTTTGAGTTCTTATAGTTTTTTCATAATTATTATTATCGATGAATATGTAGATAATCAATTTTTTTTTTAATCGTCTGCAGCTTGAACGTATGGTATCTTTCGTCCAAGTAACATGTGAAATATACGACGAGTATTAGTTTAGTAAGAGCTCAATAAAATGAAAAATAACTCACCAAAATAACGATAAATGTAACTCGAGTATGCTTAGGTATCAAAAATTACATATTACATTCTTTCCGAATTGTTTCAACCAGGTAAATATTTGTACAGTGGAAAACATAGCAAAATATGGCAAATTATTGGGAAAAAATATCAATTTTTGATAATTTATTAATTTTTAATCACGTTCGTGGAAGTTAAAGAAAACAAATCTGTCTATTATATTCTCCATTCGAGCTGTTAACAAATTTTTATAAGAGAAATATATTTGTTGGGGGGGGGGAGCTGTTTTGGGGAAAGTATTATATAACCTCTGTACACCGAGTAGATAATGAGATTAACATGCAACGCCAGGGTAAACAGTTCAAGAGTCTCTTGTCATAATGCTGAGATCCATTTTATTCTAACATTAAACAAATGAATACATGCACGAATAAACTGAAGCGTATAATAAACTGAACTGGAGTGTATATGAAAGACATGATTCAACTACCTAAATTCATGCGACCTATCCTCATGTGCGAGAGAATTTATTCGTATTCTTTCATTTTGTTATAGTTACGACTTTCATCTATACTTGATGAATTAATAAAAATAGTCTTGTAATCAAACTATAATTAAAGATATGAGTGAGTGAAATACGAGGCTGACTCTGCAGGTGCAGTAATATATCTAGGAAAATAAGAAAGAAAACAGAAGTATAAAGTGTATTTATTTAGCTCTACCAAAAGGTAAATGAGTAAGGTAATACATGATGTGTCGAATATGCTATTCCAAGGGCAAGACACATTGTCCGCATTTTGCTCAGGCCCCTGCACGAGGATATCCATCGATTGCAGGCTAGAGAGACGAGTGCAATCGCCGCGGGGAATGAGCACCCCTATAGCAGCCGAGCAGAGCAGTACGGCTCGTGAAAAGGCGAAAGAAGTCACTAGATGCACGTCAGTAGTCGCTCAGCCGTTGTTCCCTGTGATTTTTGCCACGAGTTACCCTTGCGCACGTTTTACCCGGTCGATGAACAGGCTTGCGCGACCCCTCGTCAGATGGTGTTGGCTCGTTTGGCCGGCGAAAAAGGGTTGAATGCTCGGCCTATTTGGAAAGAACGTCGGTAGATAGGGCGCCGGCGCCGGCCGATTGAAAAACTCGCTCCACCCCCCGGACGGGTTCTTTGTATCGGCGGCGTTTTTTCCCCTCCTCTCTGCCCTCCCCCCCCCCGGCGATCCGCGACCGGTGTCTAGATTTGCGGCTCGCCCCATTGTCCCCGTAGCGGGTCTATTTGCTCTCAGCCCTCGATACACGTGTGACCCACAAAAACACAACGAGGGTCAGGCTGTGACTTGTTTGCCGCGATCGGACAATTCCTTCGAATGTTATCGTACGACAAAGAAAAAGTGCACGTACGTACGTACGTACATACATACAGACATTTTCGGATTTCCATGTTTTTCGATCCGTAGATTACGAAAATCGAGGTCCCGAAGTCGATTCGATGGGTCGATTTTTACCCCATTACAAAGCTTTCTCTTTGAGAAAGTAAAAATTCACTGTAAAATCGAGATTTGGAACACGAAACATCCGACGAAAAAAATCTGCTACCACAGGCTTTTTTGGTGAATATGTACCTGTTTACTCGGTTTCGTTGAGTAAATTTATGAATTACTCCATGGAATGAGATTTACACGTCATATTATAAACATACTATGTACAATCTTTCATAGGATGGAGAATCCACAGGTTGTTTTAGTCGTTCGTGGGAGAATAATTAAAACATAATTCATTTGAGTCTTAATTACTTGGTTTTATAGGGTTCATAAATCGATTCTTTGAGGTATTGTAGGGATAATTCAATAAAATCGAGACTCAAGATAATTAATTACGCTCTTAGCGTATCCAATTGTGATGAGGCAAAATGCCCATCACACATGTATGAATAAGGTGAGACACGAGTAAGCGAAGCGTCGGGAGCCGCACGCACACACGTCATATATATATATAGTATAGAATCAAGTATAAACCGAACGCGCGGGCACGGCAGAGTTTACGGAGAAGTAAACAAGACGGTACCCGCGCAGCATTAGATAGAGAGAGAGAGAGAGCGTGTATACGACACGCACAGCACTGGAGAGAAAGAGAGCGCGCATGAGTATAGGCGCGCAGCACAGGAGAGAGAGAGAGATAGCTGCACGCAGCTAAGCAGCGGTACACTATGGGCAAAAACGGTAAAATCGGCGACTTGTGCTTATAACTTTTGAAGGAGGCCATATTTTTTGATGAATCGAAAACGAGATGAAAGCTAAACATCTATAGAATAGATATTAAATAGTCCCGAGCTACAGAATTGATTTTTTATTCGGAATAAAGTGATTTGAAAGAGCAAAAAAATGGGTAGATTTTGAAAAATTCAAGAAATATTCTATCGATCGATGTGAACTGAAATATGAAAAACAGCATGCTATACCTTGGAAACTCACTTATAAGACCCTGAAAGAATTTTTGAAAAATGTTGATAATTACTCTTGTAAATTGCAAATGAAAAAAAAAAACTAACTCTGCAACGAATAGACACATCAACTTCGAACTTGATTGGAAATTTAGATAAATATTCGGAGGTTCGCAAACCAGTACTGAGAAACAAAAATATTAATTTACTTATTAGATAATCGTGAAAAATGATGGATAGGGAAATGGTAGGAAGAAAAACTCTTTTGTCTGTGAGCCAGGCTATAAGGGCTCGTCAGTAGCTCGCCATAAAAACTCCTTCTCGTCGGGGCTGCACTTCGGAATATGTGGGACGGAGTAAAGGGGCCCGCGCACTACTGAGGTCAGGCCTAAAACGAGCCAAGCAGAGGTAGGATCTTGGATTTAGGCTTGACACCAACAGTGCGTGGGTCCCTTTACTCCATCCCACATGTTCCGAAGTGCAGTCTTGGTCGGGACGGAGTGTTTATGACAAGCTACTGATGAGCCTTTATAGCCTGGCTCACAGACAAAAGAGTTTTTCTTCCTTCGATTCCCCTATTCGAGATTTTTCACTATTTCTTGCTTTTTTGCTAAGTAAATTAATATTTCTGTTTCTCAGTACTGGTTTGCGAACCTCCGAATATTTATCTAAATTTCCAGTCAAGTTCGAAGTTGATGTGTCTATTCATTGCAGAGTTAGTTTTTTTTTTTCATTTGCAATTTACAAGAGTAATTATCAACATTTTTGATAAATTCTTTCAGGGTCTTATAAGTGAGTTTCCAAGGTATAGCATGCTGTTTTTCATATTTTCAGTTCACATCGATCGATAGAATATTTCATGAATTTTTCAAAATCTACCCATTTTTTTGCTCTTTCAAATCACTTTATTCCGAATAAAAAATTAATTCTGTAGCTCGGGACTATTTAATATCTATTCTATAGATGTTTAGCTTTCATCTCGTTTTCGATTCATCAAAAAATATGGCCTCCTTCAAAAGTTATAAGTACGAGTCGCCGATTTTACCGTTTTTGCCCATATTGCGGCAGCGGGCAATCAGCGCCGAAGAAAGGAGAGCGGCCCGGCTAATTGCCGAAAGGTACGGAAGCCCGGTTCCGTCACCTACTCTCAGAGGGAGCAGGCGCTTGCTTCCACTTCCTCCGACCCGAAGTAAGAATAATATGGGTACATCTCCATTTGAGAATAACCCGTGAAAGGAAAAGAAGAGCAAGAATAATAAATTAGTATTGTTACGCATACGCCAAATTTTGTTCGTTGAAATACACTCGTACTATCATTATTATCACCTTGTGTGTATATATCGGTAATGAAAATAACCCCTGGAAAAAAGGTAAATATAACCTCTATATTGGTTTCTGAAATTGAATAGCTGATGTTTTCTTAATTCTACTTAATTAACTTAAAAATTGCCAGGTTATTCTATTCTGAAATGATTTAAATCTTGACATAAAATTGTTTGAAAAGCTTTGCATAGGAATTCATCATATGATTTATTCAGAAAAATAAAGTTTAAATCTCAAAAGCATGTTGGAGCAAAGTAAAAGTCAGTAAAACAAAGATTATAAATGAATTTCATCAATTCAAAATGCCAAAGGTTTATTTTATGATATGGATCGAGAACAGATGAGCCTAATAATCGCAAACGACGTAGCTAAATTAGTTGATGGAGTAGATAGATACACAGTATATAAAAATACCTCAAAGAGACCTGACAAACTAGGAAAGTTTGCAATGAAGAAGAAAAATGAAATTCAACAAATTATTCAAGATGCCTTGGATGAAGAAGCTCCAGAACATTAAGAAAAAGAAGAAAAAATTGAAACTATCAGAAAGTGAAAATGAAGCTGAAGTAGATGACGGAGAAGAACAAATGATGTTAATCCTCGGTTGGAAGCATCGACTGTCAGCTAGTGAGGAGTATTTCCAAATGACTGGAAAACTCGGAGGAATCAAAAGAAAAACCATTACTCCTTTAAGTAACCATAAGATTACTCCTTTCAAGAATTTACAGATATTTGTGTGAAGATAATGTATAGCGACGCAAATCGCTATTATTTTGAAAATGCAGAAGTACGATTGGGGACATACAAAGGTAAAGTGTATGAAAGTTTCACCTATAACAAGAATCGACCTTGCAATTTTTCCACTTGGAAAAATATCGTGAAACAGAAGAACGGTCAATTGAAGCTATATATTTACATTACTGCTCCAGATTCCTCTACAAAATCTGCTGATAAAAAAAGGAAGCAAACCACAGATACTTTGATAAAATCATCTGATGTAATAAATCTGAACTTGACTAAAAGCAATGAAAGTGAAAACAATCGAGTAGAGTACAGTAAACATGAAGAAAAAGAAGTTTCCCAAATTAGCAGACAGAGGAACATTTCCTCTGTACTGAGATCTATCGACAATAACAATGATCAATTTTGTATGCCACAAACGACCAGTACAAACAGCCAGTTCATGAATAATTTGGAAACAATTTTACAAAATAAAAAACTTAGTGTGCCTCTAGTATCATTGGACTCGGTCGTATACAGCAAATTTGCTATTGGTAAAGGAGAATTCGGAGCAGTATATAAAGGCACTTGGGAGGATGTACCGGTAGCTGTAAAGGAAATCAAGCAAACAAGTAATAATAAATATATCCTTAGAGAAATAGAGATTTTGGACAAAATCAGATACCCAAAAATTATTTCCATACTTTGTGTAGCTGTGAAGTTTGATAAATGTTTTATCGTAATGGAGTACTTTGATTCACACTCACTGCGAGAAGTATTATTCCTCAGTGCTGTAAAATCAAACTATGATTTATGTCCTGAGAACAAGCATGCGATTGCTAGACAAATATCGCAAGCTGTAGCATTTTTACATAGTAGATCTATAATTCACAAAGACATTAAGCCAGAAAATATACTGGTGAATCTCCAATTTCAAGTAAAGCTGTGTGACATGGGATTGTCGAAGATGGAAGGGATGACTGATTCCTTAAATACTACAAAAGGGGTAGTGCGTGGTACTAGTCTATACATGGCCTATGAAATGATTACAGAATCAGTAGGAAGTTCATTTTCAGCTGACGTATGGGCAATAGGATGTGTAATAGTGGAAATATATTCAGAAGATTATGTATGGCCAAATCTAGGATATTTTATTCGAGAAGGACTTGAAAAAATATTCCTGGAAGATCCACTGCCTCTTCCATCAGTTGAGAATGTTCCTGAAATTGTAAGACCAGTTATTGCTGCTTGTTTCAATAAGGATCCAACGAAACGACCAAAATGCAATACAATTTTTGATTTGTTCAAACTCTTATAGTCAGATAATTATAAATGTGTTCAAATGTCATTTAATATATTCATAGCATAGGTGTTATTTCTCTATATTGTTTTTTCATACCATTTTTACACTTATTATACGTAGAAAAAATAAGTGCAGGGAAGACGTATACGAAAATTGAGCTTTATTTGAATAGTAAGTAAGGTTAGAAGGATATTTGCAGAAATAGATTTATGGAAGTGATGTGCAGGAATTATCTTGATATCAAATATAGCTGATAGTGCGTGATTTTAGTTTAAAACGAAAGCAAAAGTGTAATTAGTATTAGTGTTTTTCATCGATGGTCTTTTGATATCCCAATTGTAAGATCTGCTACTTGAATTCACAAAGTTATTTAACTGTAGATCTTGAGGACATAGAATAACTCTATTTTCCATTGACATCATATAATTGAAACATAAAAGCAGTTACCTGTTTTGTGATGATTATGTGCTCTATAATATCTAAGTATGTAATAATATTTTCATTGTTTCCAAACGAGGAAGACTGAATCTCATAACAATGAAAAAGAAATAAATTTGTGAGACTATTCATTGTTGCTTCTTTATAATTTAGTATCTAATGAAAAGTCGAGAAGATATCATAATTCATGTATTGATTATAGTAACTACATGTGCAGTGTGTTCATGAATAAAATATTTTTGGAATTAAAGCACTCAGGTATTTGTGTCATCAATATTACCCTAGATATTAAAAAAGAAGTCAACTACTTATTGTTGATTCCAGAAAATTTTTTCCTTCTATTTGAACTTTTACATTATAAGTCATATCAGACTAATATGAGTATATTGATACGGCCAATAGTAAGTATGTGATTCAGCTGTAAAAATTGCAAAGTTCGGTTATCAACAGATTACATTATCCTTTTTCTATAAAGAAAGATATACTTTTTAATATTACAAGAAATCTTTATTATTGAAATATTAGAATACTTTTTTAAAATGGTTATTTTGAGAAACTATTCATTATAGAAAACGAGTCACTTGACATTTATATATAAATCTCAGGTATTATATTATGGGTATTATTATCGTTTCAAATAGTTTGAAAAAATCAGCATCTAACCGAATAAGACCCGCAAGTGGAAGAATGTCTCTGACATAGAAATACACAAATTTTATTATCTAGAGTGTAAATGAAATACGTTTGGCTAAAAAAAATGTTTTTCCACAATTTTACACAAAATTGCATTGATTGATATTTACTGAATAGTACATTAATAACATGATTCATTATTCCTACAACTTGAATGCAAAAAATTCAGAGATATGTATGTTTGTTAATTTTGGACTACTAATTAACAGTATTTTCAAGAATATTTCTCAACCATGACTTTTGTTGTAAATATTTATAGTGCAGTATGCAATTTGGAATCAACAGTATAAATTAATTGTAAACAATATATTCAAAACAGAGAGTGCTGTAGAGACAATTGTACGAAGACCATGAGAATGCGAATACAGTTCTTCAACATCAGTTTGATCTTAACATATGAAAAGTAATTGTGGTGGTAATACAGACAAATCTTCATCTTCATTCTCTTTAAATTGATCATGAACTATGTTATTCCTTCAAGCATCAAGCATCATTGCGAGTCTGAAAAAATATCAGCATTCAATATAAAATTAATAATTATTGCAATAACAATATTTTAATTATAAATACCTGTCTCTTGTTGAAATGCATTAATTATTTGTAAGTACAATTTGAGTGCATCTCTAGGATTTGTAGGTGTTATATAATCTGCAGGCAAAATGCGTTGAACCTTATTTTTGAAATTTGGATCATATAGTTTTGGCTCTTGCGCGTGAGTACATTTTAGCTTCTTGATAACAGCAAGATTGACTTTTTTCTTGTAATCTAAAGCTCTGTACCTATGTGGGCAGTAGAACATGATATAAGGTTTACCATGCACATTATTTCTTGCAGCTTGCTTTCTGATTTGATGTTCATTCCAAAGACTTTTCACTTTTTGGAGGTCATATCTTATTAATGGTCCAAAACAGTATTGGAGACATTTTTTATGAATAATAGTACCATCAAAAAGATTTCGTTCTTGTAGAGACTTGAAAAATTGGATATAAAAATCCATGGAGTGTTTCCGCATTCTACCCCAAAAAGATTCTATTCTTTGGTTACGTGTACTCTTCCCTTGAATAAAACTTTTATCACCAGCCATGTTGTCATCATCTCTTTCTCTTAAACTAGTTTGTAGAAGCCCTATCAAAGTATTCTCTGTGCCTTTGTCACATCGCAAAACTTTTGGAATGAACTGAAATGTCTCTGCTGCTGTTAAGAAGTGATGAGCTATGACATTGGGATTATTATTGGTAGTTCCCACTTCAAGCCAGACAATGAAGCGAGAGTAGCCATCTACACATGCATGCACAGGGAATCCAAATTGTTTCAACTTATCCCAACCATCACAGTGCCACATATAATTTGGCCCTTTATTTAAATAAACCCTTCTCCTCAGTCTATTGCCGAATCGACAGGCAAGACCTTCAGGATCAGCGAAATTTAGAAGAAAATAAACAGTTTGCCTTTTCACTTGTAGACCGTAGTTTTTCTTTAATTTTTGCCATAAAGATTTGTAACCCATATCATAGCCACATGATTCCAACTCCAAAAAAATTGCAGTCAAAATGTCGTCCAGTGAACTTTCTTCTACATTTTTTCTTCTTAATCCCAGTTTCACTAATTTCCGTTCCAATGTACTTTTGGAAATTTTAACTCCATGTTTTACTTCCAATAAATCCAATATTTCATCATATGTAAAATTTTTCTTGAAATAATATTTTATCAACGGTTCAACCATTTCAGGATCCTTCAACCTACGTAAAATTTTTTTATGTAAATTGAGTAAAATTTAAAAAAAATAGCTATTACATAGGAACAAATATAGAGGTTATGTTTACCTTTTTACCAGGGGTTATTCTCATTACCGATGTTTACACACAAGGTGATAATAATTATAATACGAGTGTATTTCAACGAACAAAATTTGGCGTATGAATTTGAGTAACAATACTAATCTATTATTCTTGCTCTTTTTTTTCCTTCCACGGGTTATCCTTACATGGAGATGTACCCATATTATTCTTATTTCGGGTCAGAGGAAGTGGAAACAAGCGCTTGCTGTGGGTCGAAGCAAGCGCCTGCTCCCTCTGAGAGTAGGTGACGGAATCGGGCTTCCGTAGAAAGGCGAAGGGTCACTCGCGCTCTCTCGCGACAGCCACGATAGCGAACGGACGCGACTCGCGGACCACGTGCGCCGAGGTCACGCGAGCCGATACGGCAATGCGATCCCCGCACCCGGGATCGCCGCGGCAGCGACGGTGCCAAGGCAGAGGGCAGCACACCGCCCAGGGCCGACCAGCCGCCCAGCCGACGACGCCTAGGGAAGGCCCGCTACATGCACGAGAGGCGAGCGCCGACGGACAGCGACGGCAGAGAGTCAACGAGCGCCCGGTCGAGGGGCTGCGCACCCAGTATGAGTGAGTACGGCCAATTCTCTCCGCGGCCACAGAGACTCTCTTCTCTCCTTCTCGCACGTATGCGACAATGTTGTCCCCTCGCGTGCGCGACGGCTCGTACAGCCGAAATATGTAATTGATCGACGAATGACGCGAACGTAGTTGAATTAAGGTTTCTCGCGTACACGCGGCTTGGCTCCCGACACTCTCGGCTACTTGTGCAGCCGGAGTGTAATTAGGATTAGTAAAACACAGCCACGACGGCTATTGAATGAAATGCGTGTAACGCAGTCGAACAATAAATTATATAAGTTGAATATCTGGAAGCGAATAGTTTTGGATTAAGCTCCCCTCCCCTCTCGCCCCCGCGCATACCCCGTTTCACAGGTTGCAGCGGACAGCGGAGCGGAACCGGGAGAAATTCGCCCCGCACCTAGATTGCCTACACCGTCTCGAGGTAGGCTTATCACCGGACCCCCCATCTCCGCAGGTCTCCAGCCAAATCAGGCGGAGACGAATCTTATATATATATATATATATATATAGGTACTGCAGCAGCCGGGGATTCGAGACAACAATCAGAGGAGCCCCTTACAGGGAAACTCCTCGTAGCGAGTACCCAACCTCGCACAATAATTTCCTTTGTCGAAGATATTTACGCATTGGCGAGGAGTGTCAGGGTTGTAGGTCACGTATCTGAATGAAGCTGTGGTACGTGTTGTCTGACATTAGGACGTAGAATTTATTACTTGGGACTTGTCTCAGTTCTATGGGCTCCGAGTCTCTCTTGTATCTATCGAATTCCTTAGACAGGGAGGATGTTGATATACAAGGCAGATAAAATGAAATTATATTCTACAGGAAAGATAAAAATAATGCATAAACATAAATATGCTATCTTATTTTTATCGTATGTACAACTTACCAATCGTATATAATACCTATATTCAAATTATCTTCACCTCATTATGTGTATAGAAATGCAATAAAATGCGCGAAAAATGAGAATACTCCCGTTTGTTCAAATCAAGATGAAGTATTTATTAAACACATTCTAGATGAGTACTTGATTCTATGAGACTAACTCACACCCTATAACGCCCGTGGTGCGAACATTATTTTTGTCAGACTAACTAGGAGTGGACACAACCCTTGGGAAACCAATTATCATGATACTTTTTGAGATGGTTTTTGGGTGAAATCGCATTTCACCCACTAGTGCTTGAAATGTTCTTTGAACGAGCACTCGTAACATGAAATATCGTATCCAACTGGTGCGTTCATTTTCAATTACTCGTGTGAACGCGAAACACTCTTCGCTGGCCTCTCGTGAACACATCCACACGCGTCTTCAAAATTCTACGCACTAGTTGCATAATATACCATTATTTCGACTGTAACGTTTTGTTTTCCGTTTCGTTAGGCTGCTCTGGCGACTCAGCTTATTTGACTACTCGTAAACAAGCTCGCGAAGCGTTGTCAGCGTGATCCGTCTCGGTCGCAGCTACCGGTCACGATTGATCTTCCGGGCTGCGATTATTTTCTTTTCCGCCTGAAAATCCCGAGAATCCACGTTCAACCGCGTATACGATCGCGAGTGATTTTGGAAAATCAGAGAGACAAGCTAGCGAGCGAGCGCGACCGGGTGAAAAGCACGAGGACAGTATATAAGAGAAGCGCGTGTCTGCTTTGGCGTGCGGTGCACGCTTCGAATCGCTGTAGAAATAGCCGCCCACGCGAGTGGCAGCTCCTGCGCGCGCGTGTGTATATACAAATGCACTGGCTCTCTTTCGCTGTGCGATCGAACAATGGGCGCCGTTGCACAATGCGGCAAGCGGTTTCGCGTCTCCCCCTGATCGGACCGACTGCCACTGCACCTATATGCACGTCACTCGAGCGCACTCTCGATCGTTACATATAATGCGCAGCTGCTCAAAGATCTTTGGCCGCCGTCCGATTGTTGCAGCGGCTGCAGGATGTCGGCGGGCCTCGATCTGCGCGCGGCTTATATAATTCCTCCCTGCAAATCAGTTTCTGAATTTGATTAAGAGAAACGACTCACGGAAATGCTCAGCCGCGAACGACGACGGCTCGACTCGATTTGACTCTGTGCGTTTCAAGCCTCGTACGCATGCACACTCGAGGCAGGTAGACATGATGATGTGTGTATATACGAGTGCAAGAGGATGCCGGGGATCAATTTTTGCTGTTTTGCTTTCTCAAAGAGAAAGCTTTGTAACGGGGTAAAAATCGACCCACCGAATCGGACTTCGGGACCTCGATTTTCGTAATCTACGGGTCGAAAAACATGGAAATCCGAAAATGTCTGTATGTATGTACGTACGTACGTACGTACGTACGTACGTGCACTTTTTTTTGTCGTACGATAACTCTCGAAGGAATTGTCCGATCGTCCTGAAATTTTGCACACAGGTTAGTCGCCGCAAAATCTCGGTCGAGTTCAATTTTCAGCCAATTCCGTTGTTTATTTCTCTAGCAACCGTTGCTAACGTGTTTTTGATAAAAGCTCCAAAAATCATCATCAATGCACGATGGGTCTCGAATTCTTTCGACGATCGATGAGAATCGATAAGACATTCATTTTGGAACAACCATTGTTTATTCTCCTAGCAACCGTTGCTATGGAGATACAAAATTCAGCTTCAGACTGACTTTTTTTGTCGTACGTTAATTTTCGAAGGAATGGTCCGATCGTCCTGAAATTTTGCACACAGGTCGGTCTCCGGCAGATGTGAACCGAGTTCGGTGTTCAGCAACATCCGTTGTTTGATTCCATGGCAACCGTTGCTAGCGTGTTTTGGATAAGTTCCCATATAATTCATGATAAATGATCATTTGGGTTTGTATATTTATGGGATTCTATAACAATCAAAGAGACCTTTCCCGTATAAACCATTGTTGATGTCTCTAGCAACCGGTGTTTATATCGGTTGCAACCGTAACTAGGGAATGGGAAAAGTCAGTTGGAGGTTCATTTTTGGAACTGTTGATGACTAAGAAGTAAGAACATCGAAGCTCCGACATTTACCATAGCAACCGTTGTTTACGTCCTTAGCAACCGTTACTATGGAGTGTGAAAAGTCAGTTGGAGGTCCATTTTCGGAACTATTGATGACTAAGAAGTAATAACGTCGAAGCTCCGACATTTACCATAGCAGCCGTTGTTTACGTCCTTAGCAACCGTTACTATGGAGTGGGAAAAGTCAGTTTGAAGTCCATTTTTGGAACTATTGGTGACTAAGAAGTAAGAACATCGAAGCTCCGACATTTACCATAGCAACCATTGTTTACGTCCTTAGCAACCGTTACTATGGAGTGGGAAAAGTCAGTTAGAGGTCTATTTTCGGAACTGTTGACGACTAAGAAGTAAGAACACCGAAGCTCGGATATTTACCATAGCAACCGTTACTATAGAGTGGAGGAAATGAGTTAGAGGTTCATTTTGCTTTCTCAAAGAGTGGTGATTAATGCAAGTTGAGGTTCAATTGCAATACTTTGAGAAAGCATACTGCTGAGGCACTTGGCAGCGGTTTTTTTTCTCTCATCAGATCCTTCTGATGAGAATTGGTAAAGCGTGATTCAGAGCTTGGAGCGTTTTGGAAATTAACTATGATTATTGTTGAATCTGTTTAGTATAGTCGCATTGGATTATTTTCACCTGTAAATTTGGGTATCAAAACTGAAGCTCGTTATTTTAATATCGCTGTTTTTCGCACTAATATCGGGATAGAGGAATTGAGTTTTCTCATTTTTACATATTTTTTTCGAGATCTTAACAATAAGTGTCGTTCAAAAAGAATCATAAATAAAAACGCACTTGGGTTAATCAGGTAGAAATAATAAAACCTCTATGCAAAATTCTCTCAGTGCATTTGTCATAAAAA
This sequence comes from Aphelinus atriplicis, assembly GCA_020882685.1. Lineage (NCBI taxonomy): Eukaryota > Metazoa > Arthropoda > Insecta > Hymenoptera > Aphelinidae > Aphelinus > Aphelinus atriplicis. Next base: position 75,074,884 of record CM037073.1, read on the forward strand.
TAATCGAGAGTAAAATAATTAAATGGTAATAGAGCAAATGGCCTCTATTGTTAAACATGATAATACACGCTGACGCGTATAAATCTGTTTGTAAGATAGTGCATCGATACGGAATGCACGAAGCACTCAAAATTCTAATATTATTTTGTGAGTTCATCTCGTGGCGTGTGTGCAGCGGCCAAGGGGAATAATAGCACGAGCCAGGAAGAGAATTTAAATGCATCGGGCAGATAAGAAAAATTTGAATATGTGTGAGCGGATAAAAAATGAGTAAAAGTAGCAGCGGGGGAATGAAGAAAGGCGGACGACAAATCGTATGCATCAGAGATTCTACTCTTCCCAAACGACGCATAATGCAATAACCCTTTCGTTTCTATCTTTGGGCCCCCCCTTTGACAGGCACAAGCAAACACAACGATGAATCATTTATAAAGGCTCTATACTCGTCAGCCGGTTTCTTTCCATCTTTCTCCGGTTTGACTACGTTGTCGAATGTGCTTTGCTTCCTTGAGAAAACACACCGAAGGATCCCATTGTTTCACATCGTTCCTATTATCACAAAATCGAAGCGAGTGAGAGAAAGATAGAGAAAAAAGAACAAAATGGAAAAGTTTCCCATATCCTGCATACTATTTCTCCGCGAGAGGTCAACGACACGCCCAATGAATCTTTCCAAGCACATTCGTCAAATTCTCATTGCAGCATCTGCCCCGCGCGCGCGTCGCACTCTGGAAAATTCATCTGGTGAAATATGCCATCATGAGGTAACACCATACAGTGGGCACGTGATTCACGTTACGGCTTGCCGGAACAGTTCAATAAACCATCCCCGACGATGGTCCGGAAGATTCTTGAAATAGCAATATATGCGCGAAGACTACTCGCCTCTGGAGTGGCTTACAACTGCAACTCTCTCGCGTGCAGGCACAGCTGGATGAAAGAAAAAAAAACCATATGCGCGAGCGCGCTAGAGAGTCTGGCGGCACTCGAGAAATCTCCTTGAGACGTTTTTCTCGGCATCTCGTTGTTTTCACGGGGCCGGCATACACGTGGTAACGCTCGTAAAAGTGTATACGCTATAATATACGCGCGCGGAACAAAAGCGCCACTTGCTTTCACGCTTCTGCCTTTATTAAAGGGAATCCTGTGCATACACACACACAAACACACGCTGCAGCGCCGCAGTCGTGCGCCCGTTGTCTCATTCCAATTGTTGGGAATTAGTATTCAATCGTGACATGCCTCCTCCTGTTCTCCCCCGGCTTACGCTCGCGAGTTCGAGTTTACTCTTTCTATGGTTATCCAACTCGTAGTGTATCCTGGGAATTTCGTGGAATCCATATTTGGAGATTTTTTTCCGTATACAAAAGTCTCGCTCGCGCGCGCGCGTTACGTAAAAATACACATTTTCAAAGTGTCAGAAGACGCGCGTTGCATATCATCCGGTCCCGTGTAACATCACCGCGCCGTACTTCCGTTACTGTGGATCGAATCAGTTGCGCAACTTGGAACGAGGAAAAAAATCGTCGCCTATACAGCACCGCGACCTATGACTCAATGATAAGGCGGTAAGCGTGCCCAATACGGCTAACTAGAATCCATGAAAAAAAAAAAACAGACGGAAGTACCCACCGTCTTCGTGTACGGTGAGCTCGTAAATTTGCAGTCGATTTTACGATGTTCGCGCACGTCACAGACACGGACGAGTACACATCTCCATTGGCTGTACATTCATATACCTTTGGATTATCATTTCACTCGACCACGTGGGACGAACAAAATACATCTCCCAAGGACACCTCAGCTCGGTCACATCCAAAACTCCATTCTGCTATTGCCCGTCATCGTATACGAATACTGCCCGCGCGTCTTCGACTGGATTTTCACCAAGTGTGGTCGAGCGAATCGGAAGGGCCCCGAAATTGCGAAATGATCTCCCCCCGGCCCCAAACCCCATACAAATGTGAATCATCGAGGAGGCATTCTTAGATCGTCGAGTGCGGGGGGGGGGGAGCTCGAGACGAGGCGAGAGACAATAGGGAGGAGGAGGGGGCTCGATTCGAGCAAGCGCAAAAAGAGCGAGCGCACGCTCGCGCCCCCGACAACATCGTTAAGCAACCTGCTGGCTGCCGATTACCCGCGGAAGTCGCCGATTACAGCGAGCGAAAAAAACCGCGTCAGCCGCGCGCACGCGACAAAGTATAGCTGCTCGCGCGCGCGCGCCCCCTGCAGCAGCAGCAGCCCGCGAACAATGCGAACCGTCAGTCCACCGATACAGCTTTTTTTTCCTTTTCGTCTTTTTGTATGCGATGCATGAGAGATCGGCAGGGGGGGAGGGATTTTGTGGTTATGACGAGTTGGCTCACTCCTGACACAATGACTCGGATGATTGTTACCTCGCGTGTGTCGGGAACACACACCGGTTGTTCGACGCGTTTCGAGTGATATCTCCGAAATGCCTCTCTCCGAAATACGATTCTGTACACGCTCGGCATCTTCGGAGATTATTTCCAGTATCTGACGGAACTCAACGAGCAAAGTCGCTCCGCCGCATCTCGTTTTTTTACCCTGAGTGCTCTCCAGAAATACAGCGCTAATTTGAGATCCCCTTGGAATTGATTTCGTGACGCTCTTACAGTTGTACTCGTTCGATTTGCCCTGGAGTCCGAATCGCGTGAGGTAATATGGTAATATTTTTGATCGCTCATATTCTAATCGTAGATTGCTCAAAAGTTACAGCTTCTGTTATCCGAAACCAGATGTACCGGTCAATTGCGGCTCGGTGCCCAATCAAAGACTGGTTTCGAATCCCGGGCTAATTTAGCCGCGCGAAACGGCTCTCGGAAATGAGGAAGAAAAAAAAGTCAAGTGTCACCAATCGGCGAAAGAACTTTCCACGCGGTTAATTTATCACCCGAACGGATATTTTCCTTGTTTAAAATCCGGCCAAAGTAATACGCAACGCAATTTCGCATGTCGAGGATAAGACTTCGATAATCGCTAATTGATTTTATTGGCACGCGAACTCTCGCGAACGCAATACGTTTCCAGTAGCGCAATATCGATCGCGGTTTTTCCTTGTTCCATTGGTACACACAAGTCGTCGCGGAGAAACACCGACGGATTCTCGGCTAATTACCGTTATCGTCCGGGAACATCACATATTGATTTCTCGGTGAAAAATAAGTACTCGTAAACAAACGGATGATCCGCGATCTCGCGAGCACAGTCGTATCCCCCCCCCCTCCGTGAAGGGATTCGAAAACGGCTCGCGAAGCCGAGCAGCATAAAACTCGTTCCGAGCTGGACGATGTTAGTTTCGTATGAAAGGCCCGACGAAACTAAGATGGTCCAGCTCGGAACTCGAGGAATAAAAGAGCGAACGAAGCGGCTGCAGCCATACGCTTGCGCGCGCGGATGCCGAGAATAGCTCGCGCGACAGCCGGGGCCTCTGACTTCCTGGATAAAAGGCTGCAGCAGCCGGGTGTGTGTGTATATATATGCGGACAATTCGGTGTGCGCGAGAGCTCGCCTTTTTAGTTGTCGCGCTGCTCTTTTTATCCGTGCAGCACGGCTCGTAAAATCGGCCCACGAGAGTGCGTTAGCGCAGAGCCCGCGCCTTCCTCTCTCTCTCTCTCTCTCTCTCGTTCTCTCTCTCGCTCTCGTTAGGGTGGCTTTTCGGATTGACGATACGTTTTCTTCGTGCTGGTTTCTCCGCGGTCTGCGCGCACTTCTCGTGAGCTTTTGTGGCTCCCGCGTCGAATACGTGGTTTACGCGCTGCACTTGCCAGCTGCGTCTACTCGGTGCCGTAAATTTCCGAGTATTCGTGTACCCACACACACACGCACACACAGGGTCTTTGATCTTGCGCCAGAGAGGAAATTTTGATTCAGCCATGAGCTGTTGCGCGACTTGTATCGAAAATGCATTTCATCCTCTGAATTAATCCGTCACGTTCCGTTGAAGGATCGTGTGCGTATATTTAAGCTCGCGCTCTCCGCCGGTGAATAATGCATAATTCATCTCCGCGCGTACGGATGATTTGTGGGCTGTGGGCGAATTGATCGTGATATTATCAGGCGCGGCTGATAGAAAACGCGCGCACGCGCAGCCCCGTAGAAAGTATACACGCAATTCAAAGCGAGATCTGGATAAGTCGCGATCGCCACTTGGCATTCGAGCATGTACATATACATTGTCCGTAAAATTACTTTCCGATACGGGCGCGTTTGACATCGTGTCCTCGTGTGCTCGAATCGAGCGTACACAGCCCCGGACACTATTCCTCCTGCTTCGATTATGAAAATTATTCCTTCTCACGCTGCCTCCCGGAGGCCCCGGGGATCGTTCCCTATACTCACCGTGACGATTAAGTCTGTGCGCTGGCAGCTCCCATAGCGAGATTGTTAGCGTGATGGGAAAACGAGAGAGATCAAGGCGTTGAAAGCCTTTTCGAAAATACGACTTTGTTCGAGCGCCCAGCAGAGAGGAGGATATAATTCAATCGATTCCAATTACTCGTGTAGCTCGACCATACGACTAAGAAGCACCAACGACGAAGGGCTTTTCACTCTGGTACTCCCCCAAAATTATGACGGTACTCACATCGGTTCACAGTACTCCGTGGGACAAAACTGGATAGCAATCGAGTTTTTGTTTCGTTATTATTATTCGTCCATAAACCCACTGTACTCCATAAGAACTCCATGATACTCCTGTTGGGAGTACTGCGGTGAAATACCCCCCTCGAGTAACTTGGAAACTTTCTGGGGTAATTTATAGGTGTCCCAATAAGTTTAATAAAATTATTACTTCTAGAGATGCTTATTGATTTTGTATGTACATCGCAAATCTACGTATACAGTAGAGATTTCTATAGGTAAGATGAGCGTGGCGGCGAACGTTATTCTTTCTGCCCTCACGAGTTGATCGGGTGGGACTCTGTATACGAACTTCTTGAACGATATCGATATTTCGATTGACCCTCGAGAGTGACTTGCTCTTAACTTCAGCCTGGAGATAAGGGCAATAATGATACTTCATATTATTACGTTTGATATACCAAGGGCTGATTCATCAATTGCTTTCTTGCAACAATACTGAATTTCCAGCTTTCAATGAAGCCTAAATCTCATTACTGATGGTACATCGATGTTATATCTGCGGAAAGAACCATATTCTCAATCCCAGTAGCCGCGTCAAAGGAAATGTTTCATCTGTTTTAGCCCATATGAAAGTGTTTTTTCACTAGAAAATTTTCCAATGTTCAGTTTTTTCATAACACTAAAAACAACAAGCAACGGCTGAAATCGCATCATCGTCGAGAACAAGTCGAACGTGTGTGTATATTATATGCAAATTTCCAGACAAACCTGGACGCGCCAGCGCATGAAAATGTCTATACGAGCATACTCCGACATATCTGGCGAATTGAATATGAGAGTCGAAAGAGTACACGCGACTATACCGCCCCCAGACCAAGCACCGGGCGCAAAGCGCGCGCTCGGGACAACGAGCTCGCTCACAAATCGGCCCATAATTTTGCGCTATCAACACACGGGGCGCGCAGTCCGTGGCGATAAGCGGGAATCAACTCGGCCGGGGTACGCGTGCGCGAGTTATGCGCTGCTCGGCGGTATATAAGGTGTCGCGAGAAGGCGCGAGAGAGCTTTATGTAACTCGGGTTGGACGCTCGCGCGCGTTTTCGCACGTGAATTCCCGAGAGCGACGACGATTCCGCTACGTTTTTCCAGCCCGCTCGTCCTGAGAAAGGAAAAGTCGGCTCCGCTTCTCCCGGCAGCAGCAGCAGCAGCACAATGAGAATTACATCCTCGCGATCCATGCTAATGACAGCGAAACGGCAGCGCGGCCGACCGCAACGGGATGCAGTGACGGATCTTTGTTTACCTTCACCTTATGATTGCATTCGTGAGCGCGCCGCGAGAGATACACCGGGAGAAATTGCATGCTATTTATTGTTCTCTTTTGCGCGGCGCGCGCGCGAGAGAGCTCGCGGGATCCGCGCTTCTTCGCGCGCGCGCACGCGCGATTCCTGGATTTGCATTGTCGCGCGAGCGCGAGCGCGGGTCTTCTCTTTTTGCGAGAGACGCCGGGGCTGAAAATCGGGCCCCAACGAGAGAAACCACGTATAGCTTGAGTAATTTGAAACACAAATGACTCGCTCGATAGAGAAAGAAAGAGAGAGAGAGAAGCGCAGAAAATATAATGACGCTTCGCTGACCCACATCGGTATACTGCAGTCTCGCGAGCGCGGGGCATCTTCCTACACGACTCGGACATTATCCACTCGTTATTACGGCTTTTCAAGATCGCAACTCAACCAAATAGAGCATTAAGACTCGGTTCGGCCTTAACAGTCGTGACTTGCCATGCTTTTTCTCCTTATGCAGTCAGCGCCCAAGAGCTAATTCAACATTTTCACAGTGAACCCTCGAACATGTCAGATCACAATATCTGCCCAAACAACTGCAGTCGACGTCCATCGATTTTGCATATTGTTAAACTGATAACAATCATTCATTGCAACTATTGTTGATTCTGTGACAACGGCTATGTTACATGATACTTTACACTGATAAAATTCAAAGTGTATGTCTCTATTAAAAAAAAAACGATTGCGACTGAGCAATTGTCTTATGTATATGCTAATAGATTCTTTCAAATTATAAACCGTCTAATCTCGGATGAAGACAAGGAAAAAAGCTCCAACGATAATTGTCCATAAATCTAACCGATCACTCTTCGAAAAATTTCGATCGATTAACTTTGCGAGATGCATCTTTGAAGGCCGCTGCTCACAAGGTATATATACACCGACTTTAAAATACTACGGAGAGATCGAAGCAAAGTAGTCACGTCTCGTTTGCCGCCGCAATATGCTTCTTGACGAGGGATACGTATGTCGTGCGCCATTGTTAATGTCGTCTAAGAAGTCGTATATATATACGATGGGATCCAAAGACTCTCTTTCTCCGTGCACTTCGCGTTTTATAGAGTGACGAGGAGCCGTTTCTCATCCTGGTAATAAAGTCGAGATAACAGCGAAGCAAAACAAGAGGTCGATTGTTAGGATGAATTGCCGGTGGCTGGAGGATACGATATATGTATATATATCACGAGATAGTATATAATGTCGTATTATTTACACGATTTGAATGAATAATACTAGTGGTTTTCAAATGATTGCGGTTGATTATGTTGTCCGTTCGTTTCTCATTCACTCGATCCCAACCTAGTCTTATCCCTCGGCGAATATATTTCTAAAAAGCTGGCTTACGTAAAGCGGGCACGGGCAGATCTCTCGTGTTCCTGAAAAGACCATAGCCATTGAAATCTACATGTTTGAGAGATTCAATGCGTTGTTCGCCATTTGATTAGGATTAATGAAGAAATCATTCGGACAGCCGAATGACGTAACGTTGTTGATAAAGTTGAATGGAATATTTCGTTTGGAACGGATAGACGATGCCTATAATATTATAAATCAACTGTTGCGTTCGCGAAGCTTCGGCTAATGCAAATCATCATATCTCATCCTTTCTTCGAGTATTAAAATCAGGAGGAAACGCGTGAAAAATGAATACGATTGTGAACCGACGGGATTTGCATTTTCATAATGTGAGCCATGATGCAACGGAAACGAAACACTAATAACGAGAATCATCGTAGGCATACAACGCGAACGATCGAGGCGATCGAACACGCACCGCGAGCCAACGAAAACTCATTTGAAGACTCTCCACGCGTGTATAATAGACAGTCGAAAAAGCGATACGCGCGCGCGACGAGGTCGCGCCCAGTTTCCCAACGGCATCGGAGTCTCCGAGATCCGTACGAGAGATTGAGCCATAAAACTGCAGTTTCCTGTCGCTCGCGCGTCGGCGCTGACTGTCCTTCTTTCTCTCTTTCTTGTGTCTCTCTCCTCGCGCGCTATACTTGTTCGGTTGAAAAAGTAGGCAGGTCTATGACGACGACGACGACGACGACGCGACGCCGATGACGACTACGCGTTTCTGCCCAGCGCGCGAACTCGGATATTTTCATTTAATTATCGTGCGCCTCTGCGGAGCAGTGCGCTTAGGTAAATTTATGCTTGATTAATCCCGAGCGCAGTCTAAATTGATATTAGACGTAGGTAACGCGCTCGATACACTCCGGCGCTTATGAGATAATAATTCAAATGTATGTATAAATGTTGAAAGATGTTTTTTTTTTGCTCTCTGTGGGATAATAAGCGATACGATGCCTATTGAAAGCTCCTTAGATTCTGAAAGTTATAGATCTCGTTACACGCAGCTGCTACTATACCGATATGAAAATAATGGGCTGTCCTTGATCGGTGCGCGCTGGCCGTTCTATACACAAGCGTGATTTTCTCACAACGCGACCAAATCACTGCAGTATGCTCACATAGTTTTCCCAAGCTAATTGCAGAGCCTTCGAACCAAGTAGCTCTATGTTTTAGTCCAACGATGCATCGGATTACACATGCGAAAGTCTTTAACAACAATAGAGTTAGCGTCTATTTTCGACGCACGAACCCCACAGCGACCACAAGTTAATCAGTACACCTCGCTAGCGACATTTCAATAAGCACAAGGCCCGAATCGGAGATCGACGAGATGTACAAGCTCCGGCACGGAAAAAAGCGCCCGGGAGCCCACACGTCGTGCCTCTCCAGAAGCAGCAACGGCGGCGTGGCGGCAGCGGCGAGAAGGAGGAGGAGGAGGAAGAAACACGAGTCGTGGGCACACGCCTCTCTCTCTCTCTCTCTTTCTCTCTCCATCTGAGCGGCAGCGGCGGTCGCGTGGAGGAAACGCGCGCGCGCTCAGTGATCGGGGCTCCTCCGAACGCAGCGGAGCTCGGCCGAGAGTGGCGGTCTGGTGGAGCAAAGCTAGCGAGATCGAGGGCCGATTAGCAGGAGCCGAGTCATGAGCGCTCGTGATCGGCGCTCGCCGCGTGCAGCCCAGCATGTGAGACTTTCACCCCCTGCCGACTTTCGCGAGCAGCCGTGAGACAGAGAGAGAATCGGTGTTTCGCGCGTGTGCCGACTAAGGGTATACACCCATATACAGCAAGGTAGGACGAGAAGGTGCCAATAGCGACGCAAGTCGAGTGACAGTGTTTTGTTAGCGGGGGTTCTAGTGTGCTAGCCTACGGGGACTTCGATGAAACAATCCTACATGTGCCACGCGCTCCACTGCTAACTTCCACGAAACAATCGTTGTTTCGCGCGTGTGGTCTAAGGGTGTGCACCCATAGATAGCAGCGGGGTAAGTGGAAAAGGAGCGAACAGCGACTGGAGTTTTGGTAGAAAGCCAAAATGCCAGCAACGCAGCAAGAGCACATGCGTCATCACCGGGCCTGCAAGGGCAAGGCCCACGCGAGCGGCATCGGCAAGCAGCTCAACGGCAAGGCCAGCTGCAGCCCCGGCCAGCAGAGGCAGCCCAAGCCCAGGATGGTGAAGCCGCCGACCGAGTCCCAGCCCAGGAAGCAGCCGGACCAGTTGCGCAAGCTCAGCCGCAATAGTACCAGCTCGTGGGACTACAGCGACAGCGACAGTCTCAACTCGTCCGAGCCCGACCAGATGATCCGCAGGATCGAACGCTGCCTCGACGACATCGACCATGCCAAGCACTCGCTCTTCGAGATCAAGCTCAACAACAACAACAGCAGCATCAACGACAATAACAACAAGGCCAAGTCGGCGGGCTTGGTCCGAGGCAGCAGCTGCTCGTCGAGCATGCGCAGGAGCCAGAGGAAGGAGAACTGGGAAGACAGCCTGCGCAGCAGCTTCCGCGACAACGACAGGATCAAGAAGATGGAGGAGGGCTGGGACGACAGCAACATCATCCGGGTACCCCGCGAGCGCAAGAACCACCGAATCACCGCGGAGTTTGAGCAGCGCGGGCTCGCCGATTGTCAGCTCAGCAGGAACAACTCCCTCAGGAGGTCCTCGGCTGGCGGCAGAGTCACCAAGAGGCCCAAGAACCTCCACGACGCGATCGAGTGGCACGAGCTGCTCGAAATGGCCCTCGCCACCAGAAGTGGCAAGCGTGGACGCGACTACCCGGGCTACCTCAAGGACCTTCATACCCTTCGCAGCAATGTCGTGCCTGCCATTCCCGAGGTACGACATATAATGCTTAATCCCAATCATCCGCTGTTCATTCAACTGCGTCGCTAAAAACCAGGGAACTGCGGGCAAACTCGCAATTTTTATGATAGAGCAAGGCTTGCCACGCGCGAGGCTTTCACGTGTTAGTTGCAGACTGGAATTAGTCGGGCAACTGGTTTATTTGAAAAAAAAATAATTGTCCTTCAAATCAGATGGTTACTTTCCAGTCGTATATTCCATTCCAGTTCCGTACAAGGGACTCAGGCCTATGCAAGCGTATGAAGCATTTTTTTTATTCGTATATTCCAAAAGGATGATTATGAAATACCAGTTTTGACAAACCGATTTCTTGCAATTCTTATTTCAACGCACCGTTGCGATGATTTCGTTTTCATCTGTGATGTATTTGATCAATCCTTGATGATATTTTGGGTAGTGGGAATCCAATGATACATGAGGAAGATGTCCATTGATAACAAACATCTCAACCATTAGTCGCTCTGATCGTACGTGAATTAAAACAATAATTGAATATCGCAGTGACAAACCATGGCTTTTGTCAAGCTTGATCCGATAGAAGTGAGGTTCCCGAGTCTATTAAAGATTTCCTCGCTAATACCCATGAAGCCGCGCTCGCGCCGCAAACACAGCGACGAAAATGCTACTGCCGATCGGCCGGCGAGTGAGCAAGGAGAAGATCCAAAGCAGAAAATTATGTCACTATTGCACGCGCGCGTGCGACGAACGAAGGTAGAGAACAACAAAACCCGTGTCTGTACGCGTGTTCCCGATTCCGGAGAGGGTCCGCCGATCCTGGAGGTATACGCTGCGCCCACGCAGCCTTTGCTTTCCCAACACGGTCTGATGCAACCGGCCGGTGGTCGTCTTCTCGTTTTCGTGAGTCGAAAGAAAAGTGACCTCGTGTCACGCGGCTTCTCCCGTAAAGCACCGCGGATTCGAGCCCGTGGCTCTGCAACGGAGTCGAGTCATGCATTATTTTGGGTTGATACGGCGCGCACAGGACTCGATCTCCGCCGAGAGGAGCAGAGCGCCGATTAGTCGTCGCGGGCATTGTTGCGCGCGTCGATGGATTGGGGTCAGTCAAGCGCTCTCGAGCCAACGGCGACCTTGGCCAGTGTCGTAAATTTCAGTTTCTCAAATGCCCGCCGCTGCCATAATCGTATAAGCGCGACGCATAAGGATCTGCCGACGCCGCAGATCGCCAGGATAATCGAGCCGATCTAGCTCGGATCGCAATTACAGCGACGAAGCTGTATTATCCCGCTAATTGAGCGTGCACGCAATGCACACCGAAACAACACAACTACAACAAAAAAAGTCTCACCTCTCGAATGGCTCGAACTACCAAGACCTTCTTATATACATTGATCGTCCTCAGCTTGTGCAATGCGTCCGCGCGTTTTGCCTTGACTAATCCTATTCTTGCTCGTCGTGTTTTCAACATCCCGCAAAATAAACACACCGCGTGTCTCTATTGGCTTTCGATTTTCATCTAGTAACACGAAGCGATCGGGCAGTATAAAAAAAAGTTGATTCGGTGTGTATGGATGTAATACCAGTGGAATCATCTCACCCATACGTGTAATTCGAATCCGTTCGTGATTCCCGCCGGTTCGATTACTTTCCTTATCATCGCTCTGCGAAAAAGGTATACTGCAGTCCCTTGGGAGCAGCACTCGGTTCCCAACCGGCGATAAAAATCCCCCGAAAATCAAAGCGACTTCATTAACGTTGCACGAATCACTCGGCTCGTTAATTACAAGTCCAGTTTTCCCTTATCCCGTGACATCGAGGCCAATACACACGGGCGTGCTCTCGAGGCACGGTTAAAACGCCATCGGAAACTGCTACCGTCACGAAATTCGGCTGCGATCACAGCCACGCGATAAAACGCGGTTTTTACGGCGCGGGGGGACGTATCACAAATCGGGAGCCATATCCCATTGACTTATAACGGAAAAAGCACGTTTGTTTTTGCAAATCAGCCGAGAGACTCGAGCCGGGGCTTTTGCGCGAGGGTTATCTGACCGCGCGAGCGAGAGCGGCGGATTTTTCGTGCCGTGCGCGCCGCTCGTCGTCATTTACAATAGAAAGTGGCTCGCGCGCGCGCGACCGCCAGCCAGCTCGAGCATTTAGATCCCTTTGTTTTCTCTATTCTCAAAATTCCTCGCGCGATTCTAATCAGCGCTCGCGCGCATGTATAATAATAAGCACGATTCCCCGCGCGCTACCGTTTTTACAGTTGGCTCGAAAGTGCGGCGGCGTCCAAGCGGTGGCACCGCGCGCGCTACGCGATATTCCCCCCCTCCACGCGATGACTTTTCAGATTCGGCTGCGCGCACGAAAGTGACCCCCGTTGAACTTTACAGTCGCTCCGATCATTACGATGGTCGTGACAGATTAGCACCGCTTAGAAAGTGTTATATTGGCGGCGGCGGGGGTTGGCAGCGGTGGGTCGGGGAGCAAGCGGCTCCTTCGAATGACAATTCGTTCTCCCTGCCGCAATCATCGGATATTCTCCTATTGTCAATAACGCGCGGGCAAAGCCGATCGAGGAAAAAAAAAGAGACGTTTCCGTTTTGGCCAATCGGCGTTTCCCAACTCTCCGCGCCTATAGCTCTCTTCCGTATAAAGCGATATTCGAAATCGTGCGCGACGGCCGCGCGGCTTTCTTCGGGCCGGGAGCGAACAAACGGCTGCTTATTAGACTTATGGAATTCCCCGTGTCGCGGATCAGATAGCCATACCGAACGCCGGTTCAATCGCGGCAATTCGCGAAAAGTATAACTACTTATAGAAACGTTTAGCGCGCGACTGTATTCGCGCGGCCGAGAGATTGCGCGAGACGCGCGCGAATCTTTGTAGTACGATCGGACGGGGCCTCGGGGGTACAGTCAGCTGATTATTTGAATAAGAGGAATAATACCGGGCGTGCAACAATAGCGCGTTCCTCTTCGGGCACGGCTTTGTCGACGAGGGATCGAAGAGGAAATTCTCACTACCGGGACAATAATTGCGAGGACGTAAGTGGCTTTCGTAAATCGGAAGTGATTGCCGTACGTGACGAGCAACTCGAACCTGTGGCTTCTAACGTTGATGCCATACGCCGTGTGTGAAAACCATAAGGAGGAGCTGTACACGTAGTGGGTTGCGACGCGGTGACGGTTACTCGTGCGAAAAATCGCGTCTCCTCGCATATCCTGTACACTTGCGCGTTGATGACTCGTAGGATGTTTGATCAAACAATACTTGGCGCTAATGCCATAGCGAGAGCAACATTTTAGCGGAGAGTGTGTTTCTCGTCATTATTATAGTTATAGTGTCGTCGTCGCGGCCGCTTTCCTTTTATCTCCCCGTCGCTTTATACAGTCATTTAATTGTGACCGAGTGGCGCGCGAGTGTTTTTCAGATTTCTATCAACGCCGCGCGGAGAGAAACTCGCGGCTCGAGAGAAGCTATTTTTCGTATTTTTAGCACTTCTAAGGCTTGGTATTTGCATTGTTAGCGTGGTGTAAGCTATACCTAATTTGCATACCCATTTGAATTTCTTGAATGTGCAGCTAATTGTTCGCGAGATTCTTTTGAATTTAGAATGCCCATAAATCATTGGCTCTCTCGCGCGGCGCAAGAGACTCGAACACCGGCGACTTTCTTTCTTTCGGCGAATTTTTACCGATCGCCCGCCGATTTCACAGGCGCTAATTCCCTCCTAAAAATAATAAGTAGCTGGCAATTAGTGCGAATGCAAAACAGACAATTCCATTCTGAGCCAATTGCCGGTGATTGTACACAAAAACAACTCGCGGTGGTGGAAAACTCGTGGTTCGCGTTTCGCGGCCGTTTCAATGGAACGATTCAAAACTAGCCTCTTATCGAATTGGATTGGCAACATTTTCACGCAATGCTTTCCCGTGAGCGATTCGAGACACAAGCTCTTAAAACTTATGGAATCACTAACAACTCGAGGCTCTTGTTCCACATTTGTTCGATTGCATTCCAGTAGAGCTTTGGGTCCGTCGAAATTTCGTGTAAAACGGCAAACATCGTTCGGCAAACTACTTTTCTCCCCCAAGTGGCCCGCGCCATCTCGTACGGGTGGGGGAGAAGGGAAACACAACAAAAGTGGCGCATCAACGTCGCGCGCGCGCGAATAAATGGCAGAGGCGCGCGGGCAGACGCTTGAGCCTATCCATAATTCAGCTGCGCATCCTCTCGTTTTCATTCGGCGTGATCCTGCGGCACTGGAAGCGCCGCCGCTGTGTAATGCTGCACTCGGAGCAAACGTCAGCGCGCGACGAATGGCAGCCGGCCGTACGCGAGCGGATTTCGCGAATCACGAGCTCGAGCCAGGAAGTTATGCGAGAGGCCCGTTTATGGGCGGCCCCGCCGCCGACTCTATACACGGCCAACACACCTGGCTCCGCGCGCACACGCGCCGCTCTTATGTAGATATATATGTGTGTATGTATATACACATAGCGACAAGCGCACTCACTTCCTTTTTTCCCCGATAGGCAAACCGCAACGAGCGCGATTTCACGGAGATGCCCGAGCTCGTTCGGATCCGATTTATATCCCGGATTGGTCGCGCTTCGGATGACGGCTCGCTCTGTGCTCGGGATTATCCGCGCCAGGATCGCCGTACTCTCCTGGCCTTATAAGCTACGAGGATCAAGGACATTGCAGGCTTGAATCCGCGACGCGGATCATACTGTATCATTAGCAAATCGAGCGAGACAAATTATGCTTTGGGGACACAGTCTCGGAGGTTTTAAATATACTAGCAATTCACTGCGCGCGCGAGCGCGCGCATTGAGTTTATTGGTTGGCTGAACACGTGGATGATAAATACTTTTTGTTCATCAACAATATTCCAAGAAAACACTTGGAATATTGTTGATTTCAAATGCTTTTGTAACCTTAGCACATCGAAATACTGACAGCATAGTAAACATTAAGGATAACCCCTGTGGATGAAGAAAAAAAGGAAAAAAATTTAAACTCCCAACTCACTTCACTCACTCGTGTTTCCATTCACTCCGGCTCCCGACCAATCCAAATTGAGCCCGTTAGGAATCGACCAATCCGAAAAAGTTCCTCAAGATGGCCACCGCCATCGGAACTTCCTTCAATTTATGAATTGACTCATTTATTTCGAATGGACGATTAACTATAAATAAAGGGTTCTCTATGCTCGGGACAAACAGAAATGATTACTATCCTCTGAATTCCTCTTGTATACGTTTTGGCAAATTAAGCGTATGTTTCTTGACCATGTGTTATATAAACTCATCCCCGAATTCAAAATTCTTTGTATAGTCTTAAGAATTGTCAAAATGAAAAGTAACTGGAACTGGAAACACCACTGGGAACACTATGAACTGATAAAATGAGACTAGCGGAAGCTTGGAATAATCTTACGCACGAGAAGTTATTGTAAATTCATTTGCTATGAGTGGAATAGAAGAAAGTGTATTTTTCTGACTGGTACCAGTACCTAATTTTTTCAGTGTACATTGAAAAAATTTGACTGTTTGAGTGATGGTTTCTATTTTAACGTTCAAACCGGTTCAAACTAATTGCAAGGCACGACATACATCTCATAATACTTTTCATTGGATAAAAATAAAATTTAATATTCCCCTCGTTCAACGCAATCGCAGCCATAAACGTTTTGGGAGCAAATGCGCCCATGAGAGCATGAGAGAATTTTCTAAACTTCCTTTTTTTAACACTCAAAACGCATTAACTCTCTCTGAAATGGATTATTGGCGAGCAACTCTAACAAACTTTTTATTGCAGCGATTATAACGGTATAACGCATGGACGTTGGTTCAACGCTCCACTGTTAGTCGTGCACGTGATTTACAAATTATCGAGTTCGTTGATTCAATTTTAGAATTTTGAAAAAAAAACCAAACTGATATTCGCAAGATTATATGTCTTGGATATAAATTGATAGAACTTGAGGTTGCGCAAAATTGAGAAAATCTGAAAGTAAATTAGAGTAGGTTACATGAATAATGATCTTCATTCATCATGCTGGATAAATGCTTGTAATTAAGCTTAATATCTTCAAGATAATGAACAACGTGAGAGTGATACTGTGTATGGTATCTCTATGTAGATTTTTGATTGATCGCCGAATCATCAATCGCCAATTTTGTATTTCTTTCGAAATTTTAATGGCGAAGTCCGAAGAACATTCTTTTTTTTCGTACTATATACACACATTAAAACTGACTCCAGTGCAAGTCACAAACAATAGAGAAAATAACGTTTTTCGCACACCTTAAGGATCGAGACTGTCACTCCTTGATTGATATCAAGTTGGGTTTATCACGCGCAAATTCATCGTCGCGAACCATTAACGTCTTAATTACGCCCGAGGAATGCTTTCCTCCGTGCATCAAACACACGCTCCGCGGAATCTCTCAAGCCACGAACTGTGAGAAAACCTTTCCCTCGGCTCTTAGTTATAGCAGCTCCCGGAGCATCAATTGGGTAGAACGTTCGCCGCGTGATACGGCAATTATTTTTTCTGCCTGTCACAGTGCCATCCGTCCGTTAGAAAACGGCTCTCATAAACGTGCGAACTCGTTGCTCTGCATCCGACTGGATCGAGCAATACGTTTCAATTCACACGAGGCTTATTGCGGGCACAGGTACGCTTGGGAAATGATATATGATTGAACTTTTGAGGGCCGTCGGTTGGGGAATTTCCCGAACAGAATCAGACATCGTTCATTTGATCCTATCGTCCTCGAATTTTACGGACATAGACGATTATATTACCGTTATCAGAATTGGAAAAAAAATCTTAGAAGTTGTTGGGATCACTGACGTAGACGTAACTGTTGTTTTGTGAGTTTAATCAAGAATTCATTATTGATTTCCGGAAAAATTCAAAAATCCCGCGAATGAAGGAGAGATTTGGGTGAAACTAAGGCATATGAAAATTGATCTAAACTTGTGTGTGTGTCTGGTAAAAGTCAACCGCGTTGATTTTGATAAAGTAATAATTAAATCATAGGTATTGTTAGCCGTTACCTGCGATAGATAAAATAACAGTTGCAATATTAATAATATCATTCTCTCTGTGTAGCAGGCAAGTGAGTTGCAGTCGCGTCGCGATCGTAAAAGCGTCTAACGGACGCCTCGGAGCGGCTTGCATTAGCTGCGCGCGCGATTTCGTAAGGCTCAGCAAAGCCTTGAGTGTTATCGAGCGTGCAATTCATCCTACGCGGCTTCACCCACCTCCTTCTGCCAGCTTACGCATCAAGCAGTCGGCGACACACATTTTTCACGCCGATTTTCATGCCGATCCTCCATTGTTTTTTCATTATAAATACACCGGCACTTTCATTCAAGCGCGACTGCATAACGATCGGCAATCCTTAGTCTCGCGATCGATTCACCGATTGAAATTGATTGGAAGTTTCGCTTCTGCCTTGAGTTTGAAGACGGGCTCGCTATTGTGCTATACTGCCGGGCTATTATTTGGAAAGGCGGGATCGAAGTATGATTGAGTGTTTATATAATTCTAATTGATGGAAGATTAAATTACTTCTTCTCAAAACACTGCTATTGAATAAATTGCTCACTATTACATTGGAGTACCCTTTAGACTGTATATACATCGAGCAATTCATTTATTTGTTTATTGTATCGGGAAGTGATTCAGTAGCCATTCAATAAGCTTCATTCATTCTCTACATCGTTGCGCAATTAACGAAATATAAATAAACGTATTTACTAGCGAGTATTTTCTATTATCGAATAGGATGTGGATTGAGAATAGCTAATTTTCATGTTGCGTTTACGGGACATAAACAATTTTCGCGATAACTTGAGTGCTCGCAATTTAATGACTTGCTGTTTTTCTGAGCCTATTTTCCGACACGAATGATTACGTAATTCCTCGGCCGTTAACCATTGATTATATATGTGTATCTTCTTCCTTAGTTCAAAATCATAAATTTGGTTTATCATTTAGATGATGACACATTTGTTGTACAATGATCAGAGCCATGATTATAGTGGATTTCGATTTTATTCATAATATTAGTATATGACATGTTGCTGCACTTATATAAGCTATTCAACTTTTATTTTGCAAGAATAATGAAATTCTTGATTTGACTTGGTTTCTATGATATTGGTATTTATTACAAGATGTTTCATGTTAACCGATGATATATATATATATATATATATTGTGTGTGTGTGTGTGTGTGTGTGTGTGTGTGTGTGTGTGTGTGTTGTGTGTGTGTGTGTGTGTGTACTTATAGATATTCCAGATGAAATCAAATGTATCGTATGTATAATCGTAAAACCATCGAGAGTTAATTCCACTCTTGCATTGAATTTAATTTCACTTCAAGAAATAACACATAAACTTATACAATCAACTGATTAACTTCGAAGTATATGCGCTCCAATTGGATTTAATACTTGAGATTCAGTTGCACAGTTATTCAAACCAATATTTTTCTTCGCAATATAACTAATTCCATGGATTTAATAAGTTGTTGCGAGCTGTAATGTGTGTACACATGCTGATCATGATTTTTCAATGTAAAATCGTAATCCTATGCGTTCGATCCAACAATTTGAAAATCACTTCATGTCAAATCCCACAGCATTCATTCAATGTCACGTCAGCATAGATCGCATAAGGTCTGCCTTGTGTAAGAGTCATTTTTTTCTTTAAACAATTGAGAGACACAGATTTCGTGAAGATTAATTGAGAACTGTAAAAACGGCATGTGTTCTACGCTCGCCTCATCTGGTCCCAGAGTTTCATTAATAATTCGCCACATTAAAATCGAACTTGAAAAAGTAACTCGTCTGACATTTCTGTCCGATTCTTCTCACTTCGCTGTCTTTCAATGCAAATTCACCGGAGGTGAACAACACGAACGTTCTCCGAGTCTCCTGAAAGTATCCACATTCGACAGTCGAATCTACCGGTATATTATTTGAAATGACACATATCCTAAACGCGCAATCGGCCAAAGCGTGACTCGCCCACTGTAGATTTGACGGATTGATTCTTAGACGATAATTGACGATCGCTTCCTCTTTTGGAGCTCAAGTTTATCTGGTTAAAAATAAGAACGAGGCTTGAGCTCACCAGAGTTTGTAACTGAATACGTTGAAAATTTCAGTTTTCGCAAACTTTCGGTGACTCGCCAATAAATGTCATCCACTTCAGGTTAAATTATAATTTCATAATGCTTTGTCAAAATTCTCAAAGTCATTCTTTTGCAGCGAGTCGACATATATTCAAAGTGGTTACTGTAAGAAATATCCATCTCGAAAATGTTCAACTATTGAAAGTTCAGAAAATAATTCATTTTAACAGAGTTATTACGATTTTGTTTTCCCATTATTCATCAAAAAAAGGTAAATTGTCTATTACCATGAAATTAATTGAATCAACTGTAAAATTACTCTAGTGTTGCCTACTCAAGCGAATGAATGAATTGAAATCTGTTTGTTAATTCACTAACTAGATAAAGCTGCTTCATTGGTGTCTCGGCGCCAATGCCGATTATTGACCCGGCGCCAACGCGTCGATGAGCTGGATGGTCCACTCGAAGATCCGCGGACTCGGTATTTTCGCTGTACTGCTTGATTACTACTCTCATTGTTGGAGCTGCCATCAGTTACTCGCTTATATTGAGCTTCCCGATCGGTGATCTCGCGCATTGAGATATTGCAGCTTAATATTCCGTTCATTGATTGAGCGGCTTCATACGACGCGAGATATTCGCCTGCTACGATTATTTACTCGCCAAAGTGGTTATTTAACGCTCTAGCGGCTGTTGGATTCTCATAATCGTGCAATTTCACGCTTCTTTTGAAACTCGGCTCTTTGTATACGATTCGTTAGTGCTTGCAGACGCTCATTTCACTTACCGATATGACTCAGCGACTCTTTTCGTCCGTCATTCTATTTTGTATTGTGATATTCAAATTTCAGCAATGGATCTTTCCCGCGTCGACGTTCGAAAAATGTTGGATATCACATTAATCGTTGGGAACGCCAAAGTATCTCAGTTCCGCTTTGTAGCTCGAATAATTTTTACACCTCGAGCGATATAATATTCTGTATTCGAGCAGGAATGATTTATCGTGACACCGCGCATTGGAATACGTTACGAGAAAGCATTGTCGAGGCATGCAACATGTATCTTAGTTATCTTAAATCCTCCGTATCGAGATATGAATTAATCGTAATTTATGGCTAGTCCAGAAGGGATTCTCGAACTGCTAATCTGCAGTGCCCCAATTCGTAATCACTTCCTATTGTCGAATTGGACGTTATAGTTTCATAATTATAACGTTGTGCAAAACGGTATATTGCGCAATTCACTTCTACGTCCGTCTCAATTGAAACTTATCATAATACAAAATAATTAGTACATACACATGAGTATAAAAACTCAGACGTGTCAAATACAAAAGCCACCTACGAATCTCGCAAACCCCGGTACACTCCTCCGATTAAATGTGACGATATTACATTGGGAAAAATCCATACTCGCGCGTAAACGAGCGCGAGAGAACGATATGTCTCGGCAATCAACGGAGCAGCGCGCGCGCGAGCACGAAGACATACTTATAAAGCGGGCTCTGAGCTGGCGCGTCAACGGCGTGTCACGCTGCACACCTTTCGCTCCTATATATATACACACACACACGTGAGATCCGCAAGTGGTATTATAAGGAGAGACGGAAAAAGCCGAGTGTCAGCGCGGATTGATCCCCCGCTGCTGCTGGCGTTTTCACCTGCTGCGCGCGCGCCGCATCGGCTACATCTCTCTCGCGGACGCCGGCATCAGGAGATGCATCGCGGCGGAGCTTGCGCAACCCGATTTCGGCGCTCGGAGGGCGGCCAACCTTGGGGCCAGCCCGTATTTGGCGCTATTCGGCCGCTATATCGGGTCGAGCGGGGGAGCGGCCCGTTTTTTCTTGCCATATCGCGCTTCGGCAGTTTCCGAGGACGCGCGGCGAGTGAGTTGCAAGTGTCGGGGCCCGTCCTCGCTCCATAGGGGACCCAACAGCTGCTACTCTGCTTGATGGATGGCCCACGGCAATTTGCCAATACTTCGTCAATTCGCATCTCGACGAGTGGACAATTTATTTTTTTTATTTTCGTAGGCATTTTCAGCCGACGTTTGAACTTGGAATCGATTGTCGACAAGAGCCGTTCAATGGGCGTTTCGTTGTCGATGACGCGCAGGCGTCTTTTTTACGGTGGATTGCGAATGCTCACATCGCTTCGGCTTACTCAACTGTTGGGCGGGGAGGAGGGGGGAACAATTTGTAGTAATTAAGAATCGACCAATTTGAGATAAGTTCACGAGTGGGCCTGCGGGCAATGACTGTCGAAAATTAATCAAGGTGGTAATTCAGTCACTCTGTCGTATTTATAAATACAGTAATCAAGGTTAGCATTCCATATTTGACTTCCGACCTCAGATGGCTTTCGAGCCCAACTACTGCTATATGAATTATGAAGCTCGTTAATATACTTTAGGACCAATCATTTTTGCCATTTGTTTTCGTGGTTCATTTGGAAGTTTCTCATCAATCAATGAGAGAGTGTGCATGATGAGCTTTTATTAAAATTGTGGAGACAACGTGTACCTCGTAGATAATAATGATAATCATGTTCTGACATTTTCATCCCACCTTAGTCTAATCTTTTTCCCGAAATCTCTGAAGCTCAATAGAACAAGTGATTTGAATAATTTTTTCTTCATTACCCATTTCGATAGTTGATGAATAAATAATCAGGTCGCGTTCGAGCGAATGTAAGGAAATTCACGACACGTCATACTGGTCAATCTACCGAGGCAATCTTTCCACGTCCATATCTTCCGAGAAGAATTATCTCGAACGGAAATAGAAAAAATAATTATTCTTCAATCATCTATGATTCGATGCACCAATGAAAAATTGGTAGTTGCAGGAAAAATGCTAATTCACCACTGCTTATCACTGCTGGCCATCCGTGTATATCCGGCATTTTCAAACTAGTTTAAATTTAGACTCCACATCAAACATCGCGTACCAGCTAATTCAGTCTAAACGCATACTCGAAGCCGTGCGTTTGAAATGGGCAGAACACACGAGCGATGGAGCGGGAGAAAAACAGCAAACCGTATACCGCGCGCTCTGCCAGTTACTCGGCGCTTTATGAATCGCACGAGTGATTTACGCGACGCGAGTTCGCCTGTGTGTAATTTTTCGTTTATTAGCTCGGCGGCGAGCTAACTTTTTTTCGCGGTTTCTTCTGTTTTCGACGCTGCGCGCTGGCTGACGCGAAAGGCCGGGCAATTAAGCCGCGCTTATGCAATCGGCGGACATGACCTTTTCGGACAAACGCGCGGCTTGACTTTTGGAGGGCATCAATCTCCCGCGAAATTGTCGTCGATTTTGTTTTGCCCCGTCGGCTTGCTCATCCGACGGAATTTATCGCCGCCAAAGTAGTGCAATTGGCTGCAGTCGTGCGCGGTATTTTTCGCCGGATTATTTTATGTCACGCGCGCGTTAACGACGGCGGCTTGTCTCCTCATTCATGCAACGCGCCGCCGAGAGACCCCGGGAAAAATGAAAAATGAACAAGCCTCGGCTGAGTGGCTGTCGGATTTCATTTGGCGTCTCTCGAGAGTTGTTATTATGTAAAATTAATTGGGCCATTTATATAGATTTTAATTTCATGCGACCGTTTTGATTTGACGATTTTGATGTGATCGGTTCCGACTTTAGAAAGTCGGCTTTATTGGACACGCGATTAATACATTCACGTTCCATAAAACTCTTGCAAAATAGAATTCACCGTGTTTTTCACTCGTGGACTAAATTCAAGGATTAGACCGTGAAAGTTCGAATTTGTCACAATTATGATCCTCCATTGATCTTTATTTAATTTAATGTGGATCAGTGAATAGTTGAAATTCTACTTGTACTTCCGTGGATTTAAGATAATTTCCAAAAATTCTAATACATATGAATAAAAGTTTAACTGGTTTTATGTAACATAGTTGATGTTTAGTATCTTGAAAAGATAATCATGAATGGAATGATAAATTTATTTTCAAAAAAACAACAGAAAAGGACATGCATAACGTGTATAGACGTAGCCATTATTTAATGAAATAACTGATTAATCTCGTGCGCTCTTCTACCCAACATCAGATTTATTCATGGAAACAGGAAATAGTTGCAATTTACGCGTCGGTACTCTTTCTTACGGTTACGTTTTATTTAGCTTCTAAACAATGACTTAATTCGATAGCGAGGGTTCTTTTTTAAAAACATCCCCAGATGCATCGTGTTATCGGAGTTGCGATCTAACTTTTGATGTTGCCAATCAAGAAACTGAATGATTTCTTTAGTACTGCTATATCCGGCTACATCATACTCGGATATAGGAATCAAATATGGTATTTTTTTTCATTCCTTCCAAACTATAAATAATTGTAATTATAATACAATAAGCCTCACCGGAATCCCACCTGTAACAGGATCGAGGACGATGGCACCCTCACAAAGAAGTGCGTGTGCCATCTATCTCGGATGAGATAAGGAAGATGTAGAAGCGCCTCATTTCAGTCAGCTACTTCGAATTTGAATATTTCCCAAGTGCCACTTATCTAACATGGTTTCTTTCTTTTTATTTGTAAGAGAGATGTAACTTACCTTTCATATGTGATATATAATGTGGCTTATTATAACGGACGAGGGAAAGAGTGAGGATTGATTTTATTTTATAAATCATAAAGTTTTCACTTCACTCAAATCAAACACCCACGCCAGGTATCAAGAAGTGAGAGCACTTATGTGTCATCGAAATGAGCCGCATTTACAAACACTTTATGGATTGGCCGGATAATAAAATTACATAATTTCATTTATAGATCGTCGTTCGTACTACGTTTTATCCTTATTGATGTTTTATTCATTTAAAAATGATTTTTTCCAACCACGTAATGGTTTTTGAAATGCAACGTATTTTAGACGTGTATTTTTTTATCTATTCGGCTATATTTTGCTATTTCAATGTAATATCAACAGAATCAAAATCGGTCACAGTTTCTCCGTCATGTACATTGAGGCTCCGCCTCAACAAGATCTTCTGCTATCTAATCGAATCCTTGGGTAAATTAAGTCAAGTCTTTCTCATTTTACGTTCAAACACGTATTTTCAGGCTTATGAAGATGTGCTCCGTAATATTTCCGTAGATTGTAAAGAGAAAGGAAAATTTAGTACGTATATTATAAATCTGAAGGAATTAAGGAGGGGTAGAGTATCGAGTAGCATGTGTCTGGGGGAAAAAATAGTCTCGGGTCAAAATGAAACAGTAGCAAAGCAGCGAGGTGAACAAGTTGCCCACACGTGCCTCGATAAACGCGAGTGCGTGTTTGTTGAGGCATCGTAAAAATTATAACAAGCATCTGCACTCGTGCCCTTTCTACTATTGGTTTCTTGGGCTCCGGCGCGCGCCCGAGCGCGAAACATGGCACGCGTTTGCTTGCGCACACTCGAGGGAGGGACACTTTCCAATGCGCCTCGAGCCATATCTTGCAGTGTTGAGCATATATGCATGTAATCGTTATCGTATATATATAGCCTGCATTTCAACTGGCTCTCGGTCGCGCCGAGTGAGAGGAGGATTTTTGGCAACCACCGCGGGGGAGTCGCGAGCCTTGGCGATCGTCGGATTGAAATTTCATTTGACACGCCCGTGGTCTCCGTCTCTCTCCGCGGGGAATGAATTAGCGTAAAAAATGACGAGCGTCAACATTTTCAAGTGTTACACAACGGTGAAAATGTTGCGGTGTTAATTCGTGAAAATTAATCTGCAGTCTCTTGATTAGTCGGTGTTAATTGGAGAGAATTGTCGTGTTGACTGAAATTGTTAATTTTCGTCGTTTACTCTGGTGCTGTTACGTGTTGCATGGGTTGCATACATCAGCTGCGTTTACTAACGTCGGGATTGGCCACACCAGTTGGCCAATTGAAAGATTTGAGAAGTGTGATTCATGTGAATTGACGATTGAAAAACGTCTCGCAACCACAGTCGTATTGTGAATTTCACGAAATCATCAATTGAATTTCTGATGATGTAAGGTTGGTGGGCGAGTAGTTACCGACGTAGTAGTACCGCCGATATGTCGATTATCAGTAGATAAGGTACGGTACTAGTACGACACGACACATCCGAAGCTTTCGTCATTCGTCCGAGATACAGACAACGAGTTTGATGGCAGTTGAGTGTTGCTTTCTATCTCGATAGTATGAGAATAACATTGAACACGCATAAGATCAATTAATTTCGAATCTTCGAAGTTTATCACCGATGCCTAGTCCAACCTCTACACTGACTTTACTACCTAGCCTCCCAGTAGAACCAGCTTGGAATGAGCGTGAGTGACTCCGAGCTTATCATTTCTGTATCTTTCAAAAGCCTATATTCCGTCATTACAAGATTTCACGTAGATTTAACGCCCAAAAATCTACATTACTAGCTCGATCGCCAATCTGAAATACAAACTTTATACGCGCGGGGCTATTAATACCGCGCGCGAGATAACATCCCCCTGCAGCGACGTTTCACGCACTCGAGTCTGCGGCGCGCGACACGTCCCCCTCCCCCCCTAATCTCGCGCATATATCCGGAATTTGCCAAACGGCGCCGCTGTTGCGCAGCAACGGGAATTCCCGTATAAAAGGCGGCGATAAGGGACTCGCGTGCTTATCCGATAATGACCGGCTAATGCGTCGAGTCGTTTAATAAAGCCCCGCTTAAATTCGCGCTCGAATCTAACTCACGTTGCTCGCGGGCCGCAGCGGCCGCGAAAAATAATTTTGGACGCTTAATATTTCATCCGTTTGGAGCGTAAATTACATGGCGCGGACGGCTACGCGAGATATCGCGTTTCTCCTCGCGTGTATACACACATAGATATACGAGTATATGCACATACACACGCTTAATCTGGAGGGAAATCTGTGAATTATATGTGCGCGCGCCCCTGGCGGAGATCGCTAACGTCGCACTGACGCAACGGCTCTGCACGATTTGCATTTGTATTGCGCCGATATATATCTGGATGCCAAGGGGGGAGAGGGTTGAGGAGGTGGGTGGCTAAGGATAGCAGCTGAAGCTTGTTGACACTTGTTGGTCCTTATCGACGACGCGCGAGAGGCGAGTTTTTTCCCGCGCGTTCAATTAACGCGAGATGCGCTCGCGGCTCGTTAAACTTGTGGGATCGTAAAGCCGGTAATGGATCGAGGAGTTCCCGAACGCGCTGTACAGCCATAGCGGTTATCATCGTGGTTACGACTTTGATTTCGTTATCGGGGAGATGGGACGATTTGATGTGCTTGTGGGCCGTGAACTGGATCCTTTTCATTTGCTCGCCACGGCTCGTCTCGATCCCCGTCTTTAGGAGTCTGCTCACACTCGCGTCGCTTGGCTTTTTGCCGGCGCTTATGTATACTGTTCACACCGGCGTGGATGACTTGTTTTTTTAAGAATTTTCTACTCTCTCTGAAACTACCATTCTTTTTGAGAGGAAAAATGACAATAAGCGACGTGCGAGTTCGATTTCTAATATTTTTCGTCATTGATTACAGATGATTCGAATATTTTCAATATTATTTTAATTTGAGTGAAAGTATAATTCTTAAAGAACAATATCTCGCTACATTGAACCTGAACATTTCAAACACCATTCATCTCAGTCAAAAATATTTCCGAAAAAATAAACGAACAAATGATACTTTTCCAAAACTATCATTTCCCAGAACTAAAAGAAGGAAGAATAATTATTGAATTTAATTAACGTAAGTTATTGAATTGCTATCATCCTGCCGTCAATAGATAAACAGACAGAAGACACAGTTGAGTAAAAGCTTGTGAGAGAAAAAAGTGAAATTCCGTGAGATTTTCTTATCATGGCGATGCATCGAGAAATCGCCGGAGCTGATTGTCGAACAGTTATCCGATCCCCAGCACACTGCGCGCATATACATACTCGTACAAAGTGAAAACCGCGGGTAAAAAAGGAAGCTATATTATGTACGAAAAAGAGGAAGCTCACGCCCATATGCTCATTGAATAATCGATGAGGAAATCCCGGATATCGGTGGGACGATTGGGTCGCATTCCTCCGCGGCGAATTTTACGCGTCGAAGCTGCGTGAACGAGCAAACGCAATTAGTCGGCGGCGGTTTCCGATTATTCGGTATATACGATTAATTGGCTCCGCGCCGCCGCTGGTTTTATCATTCGCGGCCACGGCGAGCCTCCCGTGTTTGTTTTACGCCGACTCGAGGCGGCTCCCGTGAGTGGGCTCGTTGCCGCTCGAGGAGCCGAGCGAGACGTTCGAATTCGCGCGAAGTTGCGCAAAGAGTCAAGGGGACCGCCCCTGATCGACGCGAGAGGCTCGATGTGTTTCGCAAGCGTTCGCGCGTGTGTGTGGGCTCTCGCGCTTTCCATCTTTTCGATCGTTTGATTGACGTAATCGATCAAGCGCCGAACAGCGCTCTCGAGTCGACAGCTCATTTCACTGACAATTTTTCTCCTCATATTGCTACTGTGGACTCGTTATGTGCAGCCAAAGTGTGCAATGCCATTAGAGCTCAGGATTTCAAGAATGTGTGGGAAAGAAAAGAAACGAACTATTTCGGAGGCATTTGAATGAACAACGAACTGAGCGGTGAATAATATAATTGGAATTTGAGAGATATTTTCGGGAAAATAAATGCAGTATGTATTGAAACATAGAAAAATTCTTCCTGTTGAATATCCGATCGTGACACTACGATATATATCGGATACGTCGTACATTCACGTAGCGAAATGACGAAGAATTCGCGATGCGCCGAAATCTGTATTCAAACCGATTCGCCCTGTCGAGCCGTGAGGATTCAACACCGCGAACTAATACTTAGCATCTAGTATGGGCTGCTAGAAATTCAAGAGAATTCCTATCTGGGATCGATCCGGGCGCGAAAAATGTCACGGAGTGCGACACACGAGACTCGCCGGCTGTATATACGTATATATATACGTATGGGGCGCCGGTTCGTTGACTCGGGTACCGCGATCGTGCCCGGGATCGGCAATCGCTCGCGCGGGGCTTCAACGTGCTGTCTGTCCACCGTTGCCACCGACGCCCGCCTTGTGTATAAGTTTGCTCGACCGGGAATTGCAGAAACGAAAGAAGTCAGCCTAATGTCGCACACCAGTGACGCTTGGACCATGTTCGCCGATGGTCTTGTTTGCGCGTTGTATCTTCTGTATCGGCTGATCGGACTCCTACTCGCTCTACCCACGGTTTCACGCCCGTCGCTTCGGCGCGGAAATAATCCCGGCCGGGTAAATATAGCCACATTGAAAATTCGAAAACCCCTTATATCAGTTGACAATGTAACTCGCGATGGTTGATTTGTTTCCCCGGGATCTCTCGATATACATGTTCAAACCATATTCTCGAACATTTTTTTTTATCACAATTCAATTTCAATAATTCAGTTCTAAACCATGATTGGCAAATGATGATTATTATAATTATTATTGTAGGATTACGATAATATTAATATTACAAAATCTTATAGGAGGATCCTAGAAAATTGTAATTATTATTCATTTATAAGTTACAAAGTTAGAAACGTCAAGTTTACTGCTTGGGGGGATATATTAATGCGCAGGCCCGGTGATTAGAAAACTTAATTACATCTGTTCAATCTTCTTAAAATTAAATTTTTACATTATTCTATTACATAATTCTAATCGAAACCTTCGATCTATCCATTTCTTTGATTCACTTTTTATTGAAAGTCTCTCCACGATCTATATACACTATCACAGAATGGAATCAGTCCTCAAGCATAACTGAAGAAGAAATCGTAAATTCAATCTTTCAGCAATTAACCACCGGCTAATTTAACAAATTCATTTTCTTCTGTGTTGCAGGCAAAGTCGGAAGAGCACCTGGCGCAGGAGCAGGCTTGGCAAGCATCGGAAAGAGTCTGGCTGTTGCACCGCGGGGGTTTTACGCCCGCGTCAAGATGTGGACCCGCGGATCCAGACACCGGAAAGCTCCGCATCAAGCTCATTGGCTCCGGCGAAGAACTTCTCGTCGACGAGGAGGATGTGGAAAAGGTACTGAAAAGTTTGTCCAATTTTCCCTGTAATTGTTCAAATATCGATTGATAAGGAGGCTTAGGTTCGTGGAAGATGTTGCAGTAGAAACATTATGGGTATGGACAGACGCGTTTTATTTTGTTTTGGGCTTTGAGCTGATCGATTACTTCATAAACAGAAAGTTGTGATTCACAGATCTGATAAAGAGGCAATTTTATTATTCTAGAATAAGGAAATGTATTGAAATTATTTGCAAGTTGATTATGTGAATCTAGAGGTGGATAGTTATACTTAGAATATAAGTGTGAGTTACTTAGAGTACACATGAATTAGGAAAGACAAACCTACTTATATTCCATGACCATAGTCGAACGGGAGATCCGTAATGAAATGTTATTAAAATTTTATAAAAGCACAAGTTTCACTATGTGTTTGCATGTTTATTGTTCTTAAATTAAATTTAAGATTTGATTGGAAATTGATTTACCATGAAATTGATTGATACATCTGAGGTCATAAACAACATCGCAAACTTTTTCATGGAGCTAAACATGCTATAACGATCTATGCAGTCTACAAATCATCAATCTTATAGAATGTTACGAAACATGAACCCTTACCATCACCGTATCTGTTTTTTTCCTTAAATATTCAACATTATGTTAAATATGATAGTAAATCAATCTGATGGATGGCATTTCGATGATAATATTCTTTTTTCTATGAGTTACCAGAATAAAAGTTATAATTCCAAAGACGTATTTCTGTTATTTGTCAGCCTTGGGATTTCGATTTAACTTTTCAAAATTGACGTTTTTCATTCTGAAAATCTATTTTTATCTTTTAAACATTCATTACTTTTGTTAAATAATTATTGAAGCATTATAGGATCTCCATTTCAGATGAGTTTTTGCTCATTAATATTTGTTAACTTTTCGTGGAGTCACATTGCCTCAAACATATTGTAGAATACATTTTATACATTTATCAATGAAAAAAATTAGATTTTATTCTGAATAAATTTACCATGACGGTCAATCGATGTAGCAATATTTGATGAAACGTGTTTTATTCGATTGGTTGTCGTATCGTATGGCAGAAAGAAAAAAATGTGCGACACGAAATAGTACATTTGCGGTCTTCCGGATTGATAGTCGTGCGATAATCAATCGTCAATATAGTATATAAATTAGGCTGTGTAGAGCAGCGAATCCGAGAGAACTAACGAAAATGAATTTTCAGGCAAATCCACCGCAGTTCGACCGAGCGGAGGACCTGTCGCAGCTTCGCTTCCTCAACGAGTCGTCGGTGCTGCACACGCTGAGGCAGCGCTACGCGAGCAATCTCATTCATACTTACGCCGGTGACAGCATGATTATCATCAATCCCGTGGCGCCACTGGCGATTTACTCGGAGAAGGTGGGTTGGCCTTCGCGCCGTTCGATCGAAAATGCAACGCCAATCGATCGGAGTGCCATTGGACGCTTCGATTTTCCATAGCGATTAGTCGGATCGCGCGCGCGCCGCCAATTAGGATTGATTTCAGCCAATGTCACAGCTCAGCTGCAAGCTCGGCTCTCGGTAGAGTTATACGCGGCCGAGGAAAAATATAATTTCTCTAGCGCGCAAATTTTGCGCAACCGCCGCGGCTCGTTGCATTTTAATGAATCACTCGGCAAGACGAGATTCTTTTCATTTTTTCTTTTTTTCATTTCTTTTCACTTTTATTTTAAATACGTCTCGAGTGGCTAATATGCAACGACATTGGAATTATTACATGTAAATATTGACACAGTTGATTGCATTTTTCAAACACTCCACTCTAACGTAATTTTCTCTGTGTATTATTCGTGTTTATAGATGTATTTATTTTACTTGATCAACGAGTTGAAAATACTTTTACCGAATGAATTCAATACAATTTGTAGCTACACAGTTATGCGATGTTTTCTTATCAAGGACATATTTCAGTAAAGCAAACATCAAAAATTCGAATCATATGCATTGTTTGGACGAACGCCTATACTTGTGGTCAAAAAAAGTCAATGAATCTACACTGGGAATCGAAGAGGGAAACGTTCATCCATGGACAATCAAATTTATTCTTCTCTCGAAATTCCGATTGGCCTTTCTTTAATAATAATAGCATACATATCCGAGACGATTTCCCCGAAATCCCGGTTACATAACCGGGTTACAGATCAAGGAAAAAGATAAAAACTATGGCTTCGAGCTAAACCTGCTTCTCGTTTTGCGCACAGGTGGTGCAGATGTTCAAGGGCTGCAAGAGCGAGGACATGCCGCCGCACGTGTACGCGATGGCGCAATCGGCGTACCGGGGCATGCTGGCCACTCGGCGGGACCACTCGCTGGTGTTCCTGGGCCGTAGCGGCGCCGGAAAGACGACCAATTTCAAACGAGCCCTGCACTACCTCGTCCTCACGGCCGGCACCGTCAACAAGCTCCTCACCGTCGAGAAACTCAATGCCCTGTTCACGCTGCTCGAGGCGTTTGGCAACAGCCGCACCCACATGAACACCAACGCCACCAGGTTCACCCAGCTGTTCAGTCTCGACTTCGATCAGTCCGGACAGATAGCTTCTGCCTCTCTGCAGGTAAGAATTTACGTCGAGCCTCCGGATTGAATTCATTTTTCATACCCGAGTTTGGATTTGTTTCTATAACCGAGATACTGATGAACCGAATGTCGGAGGTGTCATGCACGAATTTCGCTTCGTTCGTGTCCGCGATTGAACATCGCACTTCGCTCGAATTGTATTCTGGATGCAACCGTAGATGATGATGATTCTCTCGAAGCTCGAAATCTGCTACATTCATGCGCGTGATATCTCCTCGCGATATTACGTTGTTCTCGAGTTAATTTTGAATTCAACATGAATATATTCACATTAGACTGCTGGTTGTCCCTTCAAAAGTATCTATTCAACCGTGTCACGCGCAACTTCGGTGCTACCGAATCCAATCATGCTTATTTTGGCTCGGAAAAATTTGGAAACGCGATATTCCGACAATGATCGACGAGTCCTTCATGTAAAGCCTGCTCATGATTGTGATTGCGTGTGCGTTTTCGTCGTTGCAGGTGCTGCTGCTGGAAAAGTCGCGGGTGGGCCGGCGGCTGAACGGCGACCCGACTTTCCACGCGATGTACCGTCTGCTGGCGGGGGCGGAGGGCACGCTGCGGAAGGAGCTGCACCTGACCAACCTCGTCGCCGAGAACAACCCGTTCGTGAGCCCGCTGCAGAAGCACGAGGACAAGCAGCGGGCCCAGGTCGAGTTCAACCGGGTGGTCGACGCGTTCCGGGCGCTGGGAGTGACCGAGGCCGAGGAGAAGGCCATCTGGCTGGTGCTCGCGGGCATGTACCACCTGAGCTGCGCCGGCGCGTCGAAGGCCGGCACCAGCTCCCAGAGCCGCTGGCAGTTCGCCAAGGTCGAGTGCGCCGAGAAGGCCGCCAGTCTGCTGGGCACCAGCGTCGAGGAGCTGAGCAGGCTCGTGTTCTCCGGCGCCGCGGCGACGCCCAGCCACGCGGCCGCCCGGCCCCAGCAGCTCAGGACGCCCAGCCCCACCGAGCAGCCCAGGGAACCTACCGGCCTCGACGCCCTCGAGAATCTCCTCGTCGGCTTGTACAACGAGCTATTCCACTGTGTCGCCGCTCTAGTCAACAAGTCAGTACCGACAACGGCTTTACCTTCGTGTGCCTCGCACTTGACACGCTCTTGCCCCGATGCACTTTGCTGTTGTCCTGTCGGTCTGCGCGAGATAACTCCTGTCTTGCCCGGCTCTTCGCGACATTCCATTGGAATGATACTGAGAAAAATTTGTCACGGCGGGGACTAGAATCGGGGGCGCCGGCTTCTTGCTAATGTTGAAGATCAATGTCGACCAAAAGCTTCGTTCGCTTGTGTGTCAATTATCTCATCTCCCTTTGGCTCTGCAAGCCGATACCCGATGAGTGTTTGATTTTTCGTTAATTTCTCTTTGTACTGGGACAAGCTGCATCAAGATAGAACGACGATAGAAACGACGTATTTAAATTTCAAGTAGAGAAACAATTGCTCGTTTGCTTATAAGACAAGCCGGAAATTATGTCTTCAACGCAATTGAGCTAAGCATTATGCGGTACGTTACGGGCATATATATCCAAACGGACATTCAGCGCGGCTTTTCTTGCAGTACCCAAGTCTTTTTATTGAATAATCTCGCTTCTGATTGGCTCCACTAAAGAATTTTGTAGCGAGTGTTTGTATCTTCATGAAAATGCAATCTCATCAAGATTGATCAAGTAATTCGAGAAAAGGGAAAAAAAATCAAATTTTTTATTATTGCAATAATCCCAGTAGAACCTACCTCGTTAAAAAAAATTACTCGTTGAACAAATTGTATACTGCCTATTCTTCTGTAATATCGTACGGAAACATCAGGACAGCAGTTTTCTCCATATTATGTTTCCTCTCATGTATTTTTATGGTATTCCAAAAAATGGTTCTAATGGATGTGTCTTTACAGATGTATATCTTCACCAGTTCACACGGTATCGTCGCTGCTATTGTGTGACAGTCCTGGTTTCCAAAACCCTGCAACCTGCGGACGCCAGACAGGGGCGAGCTTTGAAGACCTCTGTCACAATTACCTACAAGAACGTTTACAGCTTCTGTTTTACCATAGTACTCTAGTTGCACCCAAAGATAGGTAATGCTTCACAATACAAACATTCAAGATTTCAAGCTTTTATTGGAACTGTACTGATGATTGTAATATTTTTCAACAGATATGTACAAGAAGGAATCGATATCGATCACGAAGATGAGATGGATGAAGGACTCGGATCGCCACAAGGTTTAGTCTCTTTATTGGACCGAGGGAATTCGCAGAGTGCCACGATGTTACGAACAAGCCAAAGTGATCTTAGTAGCAGCAGACAGATGGAAAGGAAAGGACTCCTGTGGCTTCTTGATGAAGAAACTGTGTGTCCCGGTGGAAACGACGAAAGCTTCTTAGATCGATTGTTTTCACTTTATGGAGACAGAGGCAAGTATTAAAAAAATTAACTCTCGATTTAATTTCGGTGATTTTTGAGATATTTACTTGATGCGTTAGCAATTACGAAGTTTTTTCAATGAATGTGGAATTGTGGAATTTAATGTTCTATGACAATTTGAAATGTACGCATAAAATAGAAAAAATCACCTTTTCAGACTTGAATTGTTTCGTCTGCGAAAATCGCAACGTAAATTATTATGTCTACAACAATCTCGCATCGTTGTTGGATAATTAAATGATATGAAAATGATCTGTATTGACAAAATTTTTTAAGGGTTGACTGAACTTTGAACTCACTCTTTTCATTCTTTGCAGATCATCAAATGCTACTCAGGAAAGCTCCAGGAAACAATCAATTTGTATTACAGCATTTACAAGGAACAAACCCGGTTCTGTACACAGCAACTGGATGGATAAAAGCTACTCGAGAAAACCCTCTTGCCAAGAGTGCTGTTAGCGTTCTTCAGGAAAGTAACAGGTAGAACTTTTGCTCATGGAACTTTGTGTTTCGTTTTATTCGAGGTTCAATTGAAGTACATTTTGTTACGATTGAAATCTTTAGGGACGAAGTTAGTCGGCTTTTCGTTTGTGCTCGTGGAGCCGGAGTTTCTGGTGCTTTAAGCGGATCTATGCATGGAATGGAGGGATCACAATCTTTACGAAGAGCATCCAGTATAAGACGTACATTCACTGCAGTAAAACGGAAAAATGTCTGTTTACAAGTCAAATTCACTGTTGTAAGTATATTTTGATACAGAAAATGACATACTTAGTATTATACTCGGATATTCTAAGAAGACAAAACAACGTATGAGTGTGAACGCAGTTAGCGATAGAGATGTAATTATGAAAAGAGTAATAATAGTTCAAAGTCCACAATCTTATCAGCGATAAACGCTTGCTTTTTACACTTCGTCATTGTCACGCAAGCTATCATATTGACTGAATCTATCAGAGCGCTTTATAAGTTTTGTAGCTTTCACTATGTTTTACGCTTTCTTGTGTTCTGTATTACTGATTTCAACCGTGCTCTACTTTATCACCTGCACTTCGGTATAAATGCATCGATATATATTACAAATCTCAAATGAATGATATTTATATTAGTTACACATTTTTATTAATTACAGGATGGTCTGATCGAAACTTTGAGGAGGACACGAGTAAAGTTTATTCACTGCTTTTTACCACAACATAATGCAGGGTGCACTGAAAACAAAAGTCTCCTGTCTGTTAAACCCAGTCAAAGTGAAGATAACCTTATCAATGTACCACTGTTACGATCACAGGTAATTCAAATTATAAAGTGAATCTCTACTATCTATCTACGAAACAGTGATTTTACAATGAAATATTCACAAGATTATTTGTTAATATCAGAGTAGATAAGAATATTTCAGTCGCATAGTGAATTTTGATTGAATCGTTCGAATGTACGAATTACAATAACCAATTTCCAAAAGATAAGAATTTTCCAACAATATCATATCATTACTGGGTGTCGGTAAGGTAGAGAACTTCATAACAACCTATATCGAGAAGTTATATACGAAAAAAAGATGACAGAAATAAAGTTCTATTTCTGCCTTTTATAAATTTCTAAAAAGTAATTATAAGTTGTTGGAAGCGATGTTTTCCAGTCTGAGTTTTTATAACAGAAGAATGAGGACAACATATCTATATTGTTGAGTATACCCTTCATTGGCAAAAAATTAGACGGAAATACGATCTTTGAGAGCCTATCCAGTGGGATGTGAAGAATGATAAATTAACACCTCCACATAATTTGTAACGTTTCGTCAGCAAGGTTTACTGGCCTCATTGGGCTACATTTATTACAAAAACACGTAATAAATAATGCAATTTGTGTATGTAAAGAAATATCGACAGAAATAAACAAATTCAAACTTGGATGGTATCAAAAAATTCGGCAGCAGAATCAATTTTATAATGTGAACTAAACTTGAATTCTTATTTGAAAGTGAGTTTGTCTCTTCATCGATAGTTTTGTACACCGCTTGTATGATTTATTATGCATTTTATAATAAATATAATTTGACGAGGCCAGTGAACCTCGCTGACGAAACATTGAAAATTATCTGGTGGCGGTTGTCTAAATTATTCCTACTCCGATTGCTTTATTCGTAGTATTTTGTGAATTACAATTCCAAGAAAGTAAGTTTTATTAACTTTGTAGCTATCTATTTTCTATGTCAAACCACTTGTTCAGCTCTGGAATATTTTTTTCCAATGTCAGTCTTTACACTCCAATTGTTGTTGGAAATTATAGTACACAACAACACTGTGAAGCTGCAGCGATGACCGATTACAACTATCAAGCTCGAAGAGTAGACAATTTTTTTCCTTTGTGTCCAATTTAGTAAATTATTATTTACTTGGCGTGGCACTAACAATTTTAACACGATAAACGAATTTCTTAACAGGTGAGAGGTAGCCAAATATTGGAGGCAGTGCGATTACACAAAGTCGGTTTCCCAAAGTACATGCCTCTGGGTGAGTTCCGGCGACGGTTCGCATTGCTGTCAAATGATTCGACTTCACGTCCAGGAAGTCCTGTGGCCGACGAGCGAAGAGCCGTCGAGGATATGCTGCTGTCGGTGGACGTTGATCCTGCATCTTATCGCGTCGGTCAAAGCCAGGTCAGTACACTTTTATTCCTGATAAATCAGTTCCTTCTCGTGAAAACTGTTTAAAGAATCCACTGGATAAGTTGACCACAATATCGTCGATGTTGGGGCTATAATATACTAACTAATGCCCGTAGGTAGCGAGTCAGGTGCAATATGTATTTACAGTAAAACTGAATGAACGTTATTCCACATATAGTCTGTGTTATTTCATATTCCACGTGCCAGCCGTGGCTCAATTGGTCAGACTCTTGACGCGGACTCTGCGCGCGTGTTTGGGAAGAAAAGCCCCGCCGACGGGTAGCTCGCTTCGGAAAAACGTGGGAGAGCAGCGCAGGCTATATTCTTTGTTTTGAGAAAACGTGCGATCGGAAGCGGTGGTGCGCGCGCGCGCGGGCCTTCACGTACGCGCGCCGGCCTACGGGAACGGGGAGGCTCTTTTTATTCCTCTCCTCCGAGCCGCTGCTTCCTTCTTCGTCTCTTCTTATCTACATGCCGCGTCGCTTCCCAACTAAACCCGAGTACAATCGCGGCGAGACGCCCCGAAACCATCTGTTGCGCTTCCTATCTCGGCTTGGATTTACCGCTGCACGTGCGTCAAGAGCCCAGCGCGAATTTACATG
The DNA here is from genome assembly GCA_020882685.1 of Aphelinus atriplicis. Classification (NCBI taxonomy): domain Eukaryota; kingdom Metazoa; phylum Arthropoda; class Insecta; order Hymenoptera; family Aphelinidae; genus Aphelinus; species Aphelinus atriplicis. Next base: position 75,112,546 of record CM037073.1, read on the forward strand.
AGAAACATCCGTCGTAAAATTAACCGCAAATGGGGATGGAATTAATTTTCTCATAGTTCTTGGCGCGACTTTTTACAGACGGCGGCGCGTATACGCGTCGACCGAGCTATAACAAGACGAGTGTATTGCGTCACACGCGTTGTATAAAATTTTATCTCGCCGAGTTATCATAATGTCCCAAGTTTATCTCCTGCATTTTTACCGTTTAGCAGAATTTACGGGCCAAATTACTCGATGATTTATCGTGCAAAGCACGTTTGGCGAGGGATAAAAATGCCAACTGTGCCTATCAAGAGCCGTTGTTATTCGGCCTATTGAAAGATATTAATATCTCCGAGGAAGAAAAAAGAACCACACGACAGATTGTTCCTACAGCTGAACAACGTGTGAAATTTTTAAAGACGGAGTGTCGCCAAGATAGGCGCGACAAATCATTGGAGTCGGTGCGAAGGTTGCGGGGAAAGTCGTCGAAAAATTACGTGCCCGCAAGCTCGTCGAATTTTGGAAACTCGTTGCCGCCCGCGGCGAAGCCCAGTCGGCCCAGCCGAGAACGAATCAATAACTCGGCAATCACCGCGTGTTACGTGTCGTCCCGGTGGCTGCGCGTGAAAGTGCGCCGAGCGAAATTTCGCAACAGCTCGTCTCCCGTGCGTTTTCCCTTTTTTTTCTGTATATAAAAGTCCGCGGCACACCTGCCTCGGGAGCAACGCCACACCGCTCGCGCGAATTTCTCTCCGCCCGCAGACGGTGGACCAGTCGGAAGCGCATACCGACAAAGTGTAGTACCGAACAAGCGTACTTTCACTCGCGACGCATCCAACTGCCGCGAGGATGAGGACTCGAGGGGGCCCGAAAACGACGCGATCGAGCCTCACCTGTTCGCCCGCCTCGTACTCGCTGAGACGCGCAAAGTCTTGCTTTGTCCCGGGGGCCCAGTGGATAGATGTGTGGTTTCACTTTGTTACTGCCTTCAGTTCCGATTCTCCAAGCTTTGGTGTGGCAATGCGAATAAGCTGCCGTTGATGCCGATCAATTGGTGCCTCCAATAAATTTATCTAATGCAGCTTGATTTTTGGCTCGAGACGCGGCTACCGGAGCTGATTCAATGTTAGATTTATGTTCGTGATTTTTGTTGGGGGGATCTGGAAGGGGAGGGGTAATCTCGAAATTAATCAGGCTTAAATTTCACTTGTTAAAAGTGTCAGTGATATTAGCCAACGTCCTAATAGTATCAATCAAGTTTAGCATACACTTGGTTTTACGTCATTTATACCACTACATTTGGCTTAAGTGTATATGAAACGTTATTCAGGTCTGAATAACTGTAGAATCCTCGCCTCTTAATCTCGTCGCCTTTGGTCTAAGCACGTGAATGCACTTGTGCTACTTTGGTTCTCAGAACGCAAATAAATCACGTGAGTTATGATGAAAAAAGAAAAACTGAAACGAAACATCGCGGGGAAGATTTTTTTATCCTCGATTTAGCCTAATCCATATTGTATAACCTCCCAAACCTCTTCGCATTACAAAATATTCTTAATTCGATGACGAAATCGGTCCAAAATTTTGCGTCGTATAAGCGTTAAGTTGTTTCGCTCGCTTAATATCTGCCGCAAGTCGAAATAACCAATGTGCAAACGAGAAAAATCAAAGTCTCCTCGGATAATTTGTCTCGAGCTCCTCGAAAATTTGGTATCGCACAGGGAACTCGAGAGAGCAAATCATCTCGAATAAAGTGCACGAGCCTCCTCGTCGCGATGGCCAACAGCGAATCACGTATACGGGTGCATCAGTTTTCCGCTCGGTTAGCTCGATCGTGTTTTCATTTTATTAGCGGCTACACGTCGCTATACATACCTATGCATAGTCGCTCGCACGTGCGATTCGAATCACCGAGCCAATCAGCCTCCGCTGTCGGACAGCCGTAATTTCGCCTGTGGTATGCGTGTGTGTTGTCTCGTGAGCAAACCCTTCGTTTTTTCCGCCCGAACCGCCGCATACAGAGACTTTCCAATTTATGAATGAGTGGACGCGACCGTGTTACTCTTGCGGTGCAGTCGTTTTTGCCGACGCGTGTACGTCCCGTGATATCTGACGGATGGGACGGTCCGTTGTTGATGCCCGTGTGATTGGACTGTTTGCGGGATTATCGATTCGTTAGCATAACTGTGCGTGCACAAGGTAAATTTCGAGTTATAAAGATTTTTCATAAAATTAATTCCCAGTCTGTGAGTGAGTCAATTTGTAAATTCAATTGAGAAGGCGTACTACATTATTATAAATATGTACGTGCATACTTTGGCAAAGTCTAACAAAAAGCGTATCGTGTACATGGTGTGTTTTTTCAAGAATTTTTTTATTTACTATTGTTCTCGCTTTATACATCCTTCTGACCCCCCAGAAGTTTTAAATTTTAAGGCGAAATTATTGCGTTGAAAGGAGTGAAAATCAAAGAATTTTATAATTAGAAATTTCATGTCACATCGTCAATCACAACCCGATTTTGAGAAAATTAAAATTCCCTTCGCGGAGATAGCTTAATTGCTTATGCAACTGTAATCAAAGCTTTTTTCCTTTTTTTTTCTGTTAACATAGCGTGATTTCAAGCTCACACTGTATGCAGTGATCCATTGTTGAAAAAGTGTACAGTACACGTTGCTCAATGATAGTTCCGGTGTACGATGTACGGTGGATAATACCACCAGGTAGCATTGTGCAAGTCAATAATTATCGTACCGCGAATCGGTATCATATGAATTCACCCGATCGATATCGCACAATCTCGCACTTTCATATAAACGAGCAGCTTGTCCGTGGCTGACACAGTCTCGACACCTGTGAACGTCCGTTCGAAACGATCAGTCGGATGTAAAACAGCTGCTGAGCCGTGCTCCGAGTTGAGTCCCCGCAGCTTTTGCCGCTCGCCGAGCAGCTTTCCCGCAAGCGGAATTTTCCACTGCAGTACAAATGCAAGCCGAGAGGGCTGGTCCATGCACGTATATCTATGGCGCGCTTTCACGCCGACCCCGACGCAGCTGATTATCTCCGGCGCCACGCCGTCCTTATATCATGTACTTTCCAGTCTCGCGGGAGCTTTTACTCTTCAGGGCTCCTCGCTGCTTAATTGTCGAAAACGCCGCCCGCGCCGCGGCCAATTTTCCCCGTCGTGGCCTATACCATTAATGAGTTTATTGTGAGAATGGGGCTTTCACACCGACACGCTGTCGTTTTCAATCGCGCGCCATCATTACACTGGTCGCCGTCACTCGGAATCCGCGCGCGACTCCGCAGCTTTGTTTCGCGCCTTCTCCATTGTACCCGACAATGGATCGTTCGACGCAGTTTTTAGAATCACCCGAGTCTGCACAGTGTAATTTCATTGAGTTCTCCCCGGGGTAAAATTAACGAGGAGTCATTTTGAATCGTGACGCCTGTGGACGTACTATCGACTTTGGATTACAATAACTCCGCGCCCGTCCGTGAATTATTCCTTTGATCGATCGTTGAGAAAACTTCACTGCACATCGTGCGAGTTGCTTCTTTTTTAATTTAAGTATAATGATGAAATTTTATTGACATTCACACGGATCGCTGGGAATTTGTCAAAAGTGATGGAATGTTGCTATCTTGCATGTTGCTTCTCGGCATCTAAACGCGAACAGAGCAGTGTCGAGTTTATAATCCCCGCTGAGCTCTAGCCTGACCAGTGCTACGGTTTTACGAGCGTATGAATTTGCGAGGTATCGTTAAATGGAATGGAGAAGAAAAAAAGTCTCAACATCAACTATGAGTTGTTAGTTGAGCTGCGGAGTACAGTTGTTCGGCCAGTGAGCAATAAAATCACGAGCGAGAGATTCCTGCATGCCATATACACATGTTTCTAAAACATTAGATCTGAAAATGAGTCTGCATTTTATCCTACGCTCACTTGCCACATTGACTCCAGACAGTGAGAACTTGATATGCGCTCATATCTCCCAGAATAAGAAGAAGAAGTATTAACAACCGAATGCAAAAAAACGCAGAGCCCGCATGAGAACATTTGCCCGTGGCAAATCCTTTTAGCGCTCCAGAATCTCGTAATTACCGCGTGAAAACAACAAAGCGCCGCGGGTGCGAGCCGATAAGTCCATACCTCGCCGCACGCGTCGATCCGAAACCGAAAGCCGAATCATCTCGGATGTCGCTCACATATATATATGTATACAGACACTCGTCTCCTCCGATAAAACGAAACTGAAACTCGCAGCTCGCGAGTCGCAATTGTCGCGGGAGAGACTCGTGTCGCGCTGAGCTGTGATCGCGAGCGCGTAATTGAATGCGCTTTTTGCGCGCCGTCTGTGGCGCGTACGGGTTCGTTGACTCGTTGACGCACCGCCGCCGCCGCTCTCGTTTGATCGAGGACGCGAGCACGCGGATTTTTCAATTGAGAAAAAGCTCATACAAATTGCTCGCGGCCGGCGAGTCAGAAAAAGGCTCATTAAGCGAGCAGGAGGCCCTCCTGCGCGCGCACGATTATTGACTTTCGAGTCTGGATGATACGAGCGGTTTTGTATTGGCGTTATACTGACTCACCGAAAGCGGCCGCTCAATTTTTCCGCTTCTTATCGAGTCGTGAGTCGTTCCAGCGGAGTTTCGAATATTGAAACTTCGCGGACGTGGAATCTTGGTTGAAAGAGAAAAATCCGCTAGACGCCATAATGAGATTTCCTCTTGGATAAAGAAGAGTGCGATGATTCATTCCATAAGCAGAAGAAAAAATCTTGTTATAGCGTCGAGCAGCTATTCTTCTTCTTGAAACATCCTTGTGAGTATCGGAAAGTAGAGATCCGTGGAGCGTTTTTTTAATTGTAACTGATTTTCCACACTAAATAGTGCGCTGATGTGATGAGCGTATTGGAAGAAATCGAATCGAACAGCATAAACCGAGAATGATAATTTCACTTTGGTTCCTCAAAGCCAACATAATTTCCGAGAGTTGATATACCCATTCTATGTTGGTCTTGCAATTAATTCACATGATCATATCATCAGATAGTTTTTTCATCGAATGCGAACTACTTGACGCAGAAAAGAACTGCGAATATATAGAGCAGCGTCCACCTCTTTTCAAACCTATTTAGGAACAACGTGATGAAAACCTTTTCAGTATCACGCGAGATCTACTTCAATATCGATATCTGGCTGATTAAAAAATGACTGCCAGCAGCAGTCGATCCGTCTTCATAAAACGATTATGTGGAAACGCTACACAGCGACAGCATCGAGACGTTGATTTTGATGAAAAGCCAGTGTCAACGCGAGCGCAAACGGGAGCCCATCTATATATGTATATGTACATAGTCACTCTCGGAGTCTCCCGGAGTTTCTTTCGCGGCGCGGCGTGTATGTGCGCACTTTCAAGCCCGAGGCCGCATTCCCGCCGCCGCTGCCGCCTTCGTCGTCGTCGTTGTCGTCGTCGTCGTCATCGTCGCTTCTTCTGCGCTTTCGATTGCGCATTTTTGTAGCGCCGACTGGATATTAATATCGAGATACGCACTCGGGAGAGTTGACCGGTGAAAAAGTACCTAATTGATATACGCGCTCATGCAATTTTTTCCCGCCCTACCCCCCTTGTCCCCCGCTCTTCCGCGGCTCGTATTGATTAAGTTTCTTCGGATCGACGTGATGCCGGGGCAAAATTAATGCGGCTCGTTATACCGAACCGACGATCGCGCGTGCGCGCTTGTTCCCCGCGACTGATCGATGCTACGGTTTTTTTTCATTTTCCATGAATCTTATGTGGGACATTGAGTTATTCCAGTGTTGTTCCGGTACAGAGTATATATTTATTTCATTGCTTTAAATATCAAGCTTACATTGACGGTGGCCGATCGACTTGGGTTTTATAAATGACGAAGCGACGATTTCTCGTGGAAATCGCGTTGAAAAGGAGCATAGTTTGGATATTGATTAATCAAGCCTCTGAAGATTAACCTGCTTTTTCACCTGAGAAATGGCGCTTCGCAAATAATTGATATTCAACCAACGCATTTTGGGTAGTTATCGATAGTTCGAAATATTGAATTGCAAAAATGTTTCCGCAAATCGTCGTTTCAAATTCTAGACATGTTCGTCGGGACCTATCTTAAATCTAAATATCTCGCGCGAGGTACGGGCGAGTTACCGTGGTTTAATTCGCGCGACGCCTCGATCCCCCCAAATCAGCGGCTCGGAATAAAATCCGGACCTGGAGAAACGGGCGAAACCCCCGGGGGCGGCAAACTCGCGCTAATCCGCGCCCATAGCTCGTCTCTCGCTTTTCGTTCGTGCGCAGCTCCCTTCCGGCGGCAAAAGGCCCGTCGCTGACTTTCCAAAACAAAGAGTCCGGAAAAAGAGTTGGGGTGCTGCGCGCAGAGGAAGCGGGCGAGTTAAGCTCGCGCTCGGCGCGCTGCCGACCATAAAGTCGCGCCGGTCGCTCGTATTTCAAAACGCGCGTTGGCTTCGTTAATTCGGCCGACGAGCCGGGGAAAAATTAACGCGGGAGTGAATCTCTGCCTTGGCTCTTAAATCATGCATTCCCCCCCGCTCCCCCCCCCCCCCCCTGTGGAAATTGACGTAAAATCGTTGCTATACATCCCCGCGGCCGCGGATCCGACCAGGCCCTTTTCAGGCTCGGCGTAAAAATGCTTTTCCGAGCGCTCGCTCGCGGCGTGCGCGCGCGCGCGCCTTCCGCTCGGCGAGATCGTTATATGCACCGGCGACTCTGTGTGGGCACGCGTTTTATGAAGCGATTCGGCTTTTTTATGCTCCGAGGGACGATTAGCCGATTGATATATTGGCTGTAAATTGTTTTGTTCGATTTTGAATTATGGCCATTATCCCCTCCGTGCATGGCTATCTCGGTGCATTTTGTTTGCCGTCGTGCGGCCACGGGCCATTATACACGTATGGCTGGTAGTTACGACGTTCGAAGCGATCCTCGAAGATGCGCAATTTGAAATCTCGTATCCCATGGTAGGGGGTGTCACCGGGACGTGATGCGCCGAGTGCGAGCTCGAGTATGTGATACGGTCGAACGCGTGAATCGGTGTGTGAAAGTCGGTGGGAAATCCATCGCGGGTCTGAAAGCTCGGGCCACGAGATATGCTATTGCTCTAGCTGAAATAATGACGGACGAGAGTGAGAAACCGCTGCATATATATTTATTCCCACTATATCCTGGATCCTGGAGCTGATTCTAATCTCGATTTTTCGCGTGTCCATTCGTATAAGCTCAATGTCGGGAGAGTATTGAGCTCGTGAAATTCATGACGTCGCGACGAGATTTTTCTCTTGCGTTCTCTTGCGTTCTGCCACTCGGGCACTTTCGACCTGCGGCGCATAGCTCATTCACGCTCATTGAGAGCTTCGAGGTTTGGCGAGAGCAACTTGTTGCAGGGAATTATCATTTCCAGCACGTGTGCTCAAGCGACAGATACGATATGTCGTACCAAAGCCGGATTAATTTACGCTCGCCGCGTATTTTGGGATGCTGCCAAAGCTTTTTCATCCTTAGTGATATGGCATCCGTCCGGAAGATAACGGCTCGGATCACAGTACGTATATACTAGCATCCTCTCATCGTGGCTTGGCTCGCAGAATTTTGGGTGAAATCACCTGCCGAGTAAAGCTATATTATACACATAGATCGCGTGTCTTTTCAATTTGTTGGTATATCGATGTAAACGCGAGAAATACATTCTTCTCCATTTCAACTCTTTAGAATGTGAATTTTGAAAAGTCTTTTCTTAATGCGCCAACACATGATTATATTTAAGTATATTTCCTTCAAAATTCAAATAAATCGGCTCGATAGTTTCAGCTGTGCATTGATTACCCAGTCAGGATACATTCATTTACATATGTATATATATATATATATATATATATATATATATATATATATATATATAATATATAGAGAGAGAGAGAGAGAGAGAGAGAGAGAGAGAGAGAGAGATATGTGTACGTGCGAACTTATCGCGCGCTCCACTTTCTCGTTTCTTTTTCCTAATATATATATATATATATGTATATTTGAACGCGCGCAAGTGCGTGATTGCCTTACTCGCAAATTACCTGCCGCTCTTGCGGGGTTACATATGTTATTCTGGGCTCGATGCCGCCGCGTTCTATTTCCTATACATCAAGATAAACTCGGAGCTATCAAAGTTCTCAGTCACTGGAAAGAGATCATGGGAGCATTCTGGATTCGTTCAGTTCACGTTCTATCGACGCATTCTTGTGTTCTCTCGTGAGATTCAAAGTGTCGATTGCAATCGGAGCATAAACTTTAAAATGGATACAGATAGTTGGCGTGATTTCCGTATGAATTCGTTATGGTTCAGCATGTAGAAAACGAGTCTAGGATTTGTAGAATATTTTTTTTTGAGGATTTTGAGAAAAAAATCAACTCCTTGTAGCGCGGAAATCAATATTGTGTTATACAATGTTTAGTAAACTATTTGCGATTGGCAGTTTTGTTCAAGACTTTACTGGTCCTATATCAGAGCAACCGAGGATAAAACGGTCGTGTTGAAAATACAGGCTTTCTCGAGTGTCGATAAAAGACAATTCAATTTTCGCTGATGCATAAGTTATCGTAGGAGCTAATATAATATTACAGTCGAATACCAATCCACACGTGGAAAATATCGGAATGTAGACGGGAGAAAACGTTTTTGACTAATCGGGTGAAAATAATTCATAGTGTCCGTATGCAGATGGATTCTCCGGAGGTAAACATTTATTAAAGTTTTTCCTCGTTTCGTATATCCTCGAGAATATTCGGAACGGCAGAGAAAATGTGTTTGTAGTGTTTGAAGTCTCAAACGAGTATCGACAATGAGGACACGTGGTTTTTTTTTCCACTGAAAAACCAAGAGCACTGCACCCAGCTAAGAGAATCGGCCGAGGATCAAATAGTGTGGAGCTACTTAGAGACTCTCGCGCGTCTCGAGAGGCTAAAATATACGAGGCAATTAAAGAAGCCGCTGCTCGCTCGACTCACTTTCTTCCTCTTGTGTTCGGAGTCTCGATTTTTCTTTTTCTCGGCCCGAGGCACGCGAACCTCGGGAGCCGTGTGACATGGGCGCGAAACTGCGGTAGGTATATATACTCGTGCGCACTGTACGTTCACAGCTTCTCTTTGCACGCGTGATTCGTCTCAAATCGCGTGCTTTTCATCATTTTTATCGCGCCGGATTGGCGAACCTGACCGGTAAATCTCTTTCGCGGGTGCGGGATCAACAGCGCAAGAGTGAATGCCTTCGACATAGAGTCGATTTTTTTTCTCTAAAGTACTGGAATGCGCATTTCCAATCTATTCGCAGCTTTGAACAATTGATCGAGTGCTATAGCCAAGTTTCGAGCGTTAAAAAAATTGAATTCGTTGAAAATAATGAATAAAAACACCAAGATCATTGGATGAAAATTGCATAGCTCGGATGATCGAGAGACGCTTGGACAATTGTGGAGAATGTGCGCATTTGCCAATATATACACTTGGTCGTTTATTCTCATTGGAAAGCTATACCGGACCTATAGTCGAATTTGGATGGCCGAAGTCGGAAGCTTTCATCAGCTGGAGTGCGTACTCGAGGGCATGGCGAATCGTTGGCCGCCGCGAGTTGAAGGAGAAAAATATTTGTTTGGCGCTCGCGAGCGAATTCGCCGATTCGCCGTGTGTCTCGGCTCGCTTGTGTCTCTGCAGCCAAGAGCTACTAATAATTCAGCACGTCCTCGGGCTTCGTTCTTTACTCTCGGGGCGGCCCTTTGCCTACGCGGCGCACGCGACTTCTGCATTTGTCACGAGTCGCCCGATCCGTCAGCCGCGTGCCGCCGATGAAATTACGAGACGGCCCGTCGCCGAGTGTCCCGGTGGTTAGCTGCCAATCGACATGGAAAATCGACTCGGCGGCCGCCTTTCTTCTCGCGGACAGCCGTCGGAAGAAGGAAAAGGGGGGGGGGTAGACAAGGAGAAATAGGAGCTCAACAGGAGACGCGTGTATATAACTGTCGTCTGGACGTCGAGCGAGCTGCTGCTGCTGCCTGGGGCTGCTTCAAAAAGGTGGCGCGTATGACTCTTGGGATATACTCGCGTTTCATATTTTTCCGTGTTACATATTGGCCTAGATCTCGTAACATCTGTATGAAGCAACACTGTTGAACTTAGTCGGGTATAGATTGGCAACTGAAAATTTTGGATAGCTTTGACGTTTCATTCAGTCATAGAGATTAAACACGCTGGGCAGCAATATAAGCGAGATCCCGAAAGTTATTTGTTTTTAAAGATGCTTTTCGGGGTGGGCCAGAAAAAAAATAGTGAAAAAGTAGATCCAACGATTCCATGTTGTTCTTTGCAATTTTATTGTCTATCATAGTTCCTCGCTCCCGAGCTTATCGTCGAGTATATAAATATTCGATCACCAAATAGTATAACTGTCCCGTCGGGCAGAGCATCTGTGCAAACATTGACTCATAAACAAAAACCCGTACGCATTGGCAACGTGTATATTGGCGCGAAAAATTCCTAGCGCCAGCACTCTGGAGTCTCGGGAATCGTCCCTCCCGAGCTGAGCGGCAGGTTTAACCGAGAGCCCGTTTTTTTTTCTCTCCTCGCGCTCGTAAAGAAATCGAGTAGGGAAAGGTTTTTTTCGAGCTTTCGCACGCGCTTCGGAGGATGTAGTGCCGTTGCCGTCGCGCAATACCAACCCTCGCAACCTTTACGGTCGTTATTTCTCCTGTTTCGACGTTTTATTGGGACGATAGACTTGCTCAAAGGGACTCGTGGTATATACCGTTGGATCTGACGGCGAGAGAAACACGAAAAGGCCCGGATGATTGTATTATCGACACGTTGGCTTGGCTTGTGTGACTTTAATTCGGAGGGATTTAATCTATCTGAAATATATAGTATGAAAAAAAAGTTGTGATGAAATATCTTCAGTGTTGAGAAAATATCTTAGACCGATCGAAATGAATCGGCAGTGAATAATTTAATATGCAATAAGCGAATGGAAAATTCTAATGTATGGTAATGACTATTTAAAACTGAATTCGAGAGAATTCCAGGAGGAGTGGGGGGAGTATAAAGAAAGTATCGGCTGCTTTTAACGAGACAACTTTCAAATTAAGATATTTTTATACACAATGGCAATCGCGATCGATTTTGCGATACCAATCTCGATATATATTTAGGCAGAGAAAACGACGGGCTTTTCGATTGGCGCAACTTTTCAATTGGTTAAATGAACTTGCGTTGTGTGCGGCTTAATAATTGCCTGCGTGAAATATCGATCAATATGCAATAAAATTGGTGCTTGGGATGATTTGAACTACCACAACTTATCAAATTTGCGTAGATACTTTTTGTCTGAGATCGTTTTCATCTCTTCTAGTGATGCGATTTCCAATATAATCGAGGAATGTCCCGCATATCCTTCCGAATGATTCCTTCGATACACAAGAAGAAGAAACAGTATGTATTCACTCCACTTCCAAAATAATCACGAATAATTATGACGAGAAAATTCCACTCACGATTTCCCTGACAGGGAATGTGAGAATATAAAGAGAAATCGCCTCACACTCACAATTTGCTTCCTCGACATGTATATATAAACTCAATACTAAATTTCAATTACAATTCAGGTGAATGTATTGTTTGGTAATGATTCCGTTATTTCACATATCACAATCGGACAATGTCTAATAAGCGAACAATCGAATTTTCTCGGGGTATCTCAATCCATTCGAAAGCCATATTGAAGCAGGTTATACGTTTTTTTTCGCAGCAATCAAACGCGGCAAAATCGACGTGCGATTGATTTCCGATCTAGAGAAACGTCACGCGGAGAAACCGAGCCGCGCGTTTTGGGCTCGCTCCATTTCATTGGCTAACGATTGGTGAATCGGGGTCGGCCTGCGCCTTCGCCAAACTGACGGCTCGTTATTCGTTTATCGCGTGAGACGGATGAGCAAAACAAATATCGTGCAATTCACTCGGGAAAAAGAGACTTTGTACACGAATCGTCGATTACAAGTATCCATTGTTGTTCGATTACGATCTTGGCCGCGCGGATGCATTAGAGGCGGAAATCGGGTTTTTTCTTCACAATAGTTTCCAGCGTCTGAGAAAATTTTCTGTCGATCAGAATTGTGAAACGCGGGGATACTGTTGCGATTCCGCTAAAACTTCGACCCAGTTCGGAAAAAATTCTGCTCGAACCACTTCTTTCGCCATACTGCAGAGGGATAATTGCAGGAAACGATAATTCACGAAATTATTATTACGGTACAGAAGGCATTACCCAATTTAATAATCTTATTGCAAAATTTATGTAACTTAATAGATCGAAATAAATTGAATCTCGTATAGATAGTGAAAGAATGCAGTATTGTTGAGTAATGAGGAGAAAGACAGTCTACTCACTTCTGTTAAGTAGAATAAACCGCACGTAGCAAGGCACGTTTGTCGTCTATGTTATTTAACGCAATTTACGTTCTTCCACGTTTCATGAAAGTACAAGAGCGTATTTCTGATTATTAATCAGATTCATATCTGGGTAATATCGTTAGTTCATACCATTTTAAGTATAATATGTAAATCATTCTGAAATAATTAGTAATTGTATTCTGAAAACTTTCGATTCTGTAACATTGGTTTATATTACGGGAGATCTTTTTGTTCGAGGAGTAATAATTTTTCATTTTATAAGCTAATGAGGAGGAAATTATTTTTTCACAGTAGAGACGGTATTGAATTACGCATACTAATCTATTTTTTATTACTTAGCATTACCAAATTTCAAATTTTACCAAGAAAACTGTTCGTTTTATTATTAGCAAACTAACTGTTTTCGTACCAAGAGTGTTAAAATGCTCGAGCGCAAAACTTTATGCTCGCGGGTAATTGAATGTGTCCGAAGGCTGGTGTGGCTGGCTCGAGGATCATACTATCGCCCATGGGGGATTCTCTGCACCCTACGCCCGTGATGCTAACATAATTTCTTGTACTAAGTTTATCGAGTATGCTTTCGGTCTAATTTTTGGATGTAATGAATTTCACGCCCAACGGCAGTTGCTACGGTAACAACGCAATACAAGGCCAACACCGCTAAAAACCTAGACTGGATCATGCACTGCGGTGTGGTTGCCGTGGTAACTGCTCTGAGGCGTGAATAAAAACTTTACTCCCACGAAGCAAAACCGAAAAAAGTGCGCTTCGCGCCTACAGTGACAGAAAAACAGCTTCTCTCCTCTATGTCATTGCATTGTTGCCGACACAATTAGCTTCGTAGTTTTTCAGTTGGTTGTCGCTCGGAACTTGGTCGACGGAATTTCGACGATCTCGCCACCGACAGACGGAGAGTCGGACACAGGCACCGGGTGACCGAGCATCTGTGTCTCGCCGTGTTTGGTGGTCCAAACGCGCGACAAATTCCTCCCGGGTTGAATAAAAGCTGTACGCGACAATAAAAACGATCATTGTTGTGCGCGGCGACGTGAGTCGGACTTTCTCGCCGCGGCCCACATGTACACTCAACGGTAATATATTCTGAACCCCCGTTGAAATTTCCCCTAGGCTCAAACGTTGTGTGGAGTACCCTAAGCCAGCGCTCTTGCAGGTTGAGTATATAGAGGGGTATACCTCGTTGCAACGTGCATATCAAGAGCGCAGGCTTAGGGTACTCCACACAACATTTGAGCCTAGGGGAAATTTCAACGGGGGGTTCAGAATATATTACCGTTGAGTGTACATACATACAGACAAAGCTCGCTCGTCGCGCGTTTGACTTCGATCATCATCGGGCCCGCCGAGCGCGTACTCGAGTAGCGAAAAAGCAAAAGATTTACGAGCACTCGTGCGGCCGTGCACGCATACGTATCCGAAAACGATCTCGCTTTTTTTTGCGCGGCTGCTGCGCTTTCTCGGTGTTTCGCTCAAAAAATGGAGGGGAAAGAAAAAACCGAAAACGACCCGGCGCGAATGATGAATCGCGTCTTTTTGCATTGGCTCGATCGCGATATAGCGCGAGCGCACGTAAGTGGAGTGTATATTATCGTCGAATGGAAAATCTTAATCGACTCGCAGCTTTCTTTTTTTTCCTCTCGTATCGGCGCGGACGAAGCTTTCTTCGGTCCGGACCAGAGGGGAACACACGTCGGCTGCGGTCGCAGCTGCTAATTACTTTGTTGACAGCCCCCGATGGTCCGCTCGAGATATCGGATCGAATCTTTTTTTTTTCCACATCGGCATAACCCAGTGAAAGTGTGTATATATAAACATATACTCGCCGGAGCGAGCGAGTTGAACGCACTTTCGTCATTGAAAATCGATCGGTTTGCCCACGTGCCCGTCGTCGAACAGCTGACTCGCGAATATACTCATGCATACGGCGCGACTCGAGTCCCGGAACGTATATATTGTACACGAAATCGATCGGGCTTTTTGCCGATCTCTCTCGCGCGCGATTGGTGTGTGTACGTGAGTGTATAATAGGTTTGCCGCGGCAGCTCTTAAACACACATTAAAAAGAGTCGGCTACGCGAATGAGCTATACGCGCGAGCGTCCTAATAACGTGGCAGCCCCATTCGCTGCCCTCGCGCCAGGCCCGTAAGTTTCCCCTCATTAACGATCCGCGACTCTCCGATGATCCGCCGCTCGCGCGCGCGCAAAAACCCACTCGCGGCTCCTAATAACCATTATTCGGCCGAGCGTTACATGCGCCAGAGCTGCTCGCTCGCAGCGTGTGTGTATACTCGTATATACGCCTCGCGCGCTAGCAAATTGCCGGGGGAAAATTGTATGCGGCGCTTTCTCAGAGCACATGTACTGCAGTGCGAGCCGATCGGCCATTATCAGCGGCACACGTCGCCCGCCGCAGATACGCCCCGGTGGAAAACGAAATCTGGGTCAATATTGGCCACGCCAATTTCGCTCGCTCGCTCGCTCGCGCATGTACACGTATATATCTAACGGGGGCAGCGAGCTATACGCGTATACGGCTGTTTACAGTACCGACGAGCAACTAATATATACGCGCGCGATTGCTTTGACAGCAAGTCGGCAGCCCGTTTTGATTGCGTTTTCGAGGGCTCGCCTACCTCTCTGGGCCGCCCTTCTTGTTTGCTTCTCGGATATTATATTCCATCCGCCGCCCGACAGCCACTCGCAACAGGCGCGGTATATAGCAGCGCGATCGAACTTTTGCGAATTTGTTTTTCCAGAGGCGCAAACTCGTGCATCCAACCGCGTTCAAATTCTTCCTGTGTTACACAATATTTGGTCGGTCCCCGTCGATTTTACGTTTTCATGTCGTGTCTGTATGCATCGTGTGGATATCTACGTTTTTAGCTACGCTGTGTACGAATGAAGTCAGTAAACTATTGGACGAATGGCCGATCTTTGACGGCCAATTCAGTGTGAAGGTGAAGAAAATCACAAAATCCATCAACTGTTGACGTTTATAGTTTGACAATGCATCCTCTGCCAAATTTTGTTATGAGAATTTATTTGAAACTGCCCTTTGAGACCAGTAAGCCTTGCTGGCGAAACGTTGCAACAATTAATTAAGTGGTAGATTTTGTGATTTCCTTTATCTACTCCACGCTGGATTGGCTCTCAAAGATCGACCATTCGTCCAATATTTCAATAATGGAGGGTGTTCTCTACAATATGAAGTCAGTAAACGTCTACGATGCATCTTGGTTCAATCAAAAAGTCCGATAAGATATCGGTGCACCTGACTTGCTCGGATACTGCAAGACAGACAAGATCGGGAAATTCCATTACAATTGGGACACGAACATGTGGTGTTAGCTTATTCGGTTCCTGTAACAGGAGAGATTCTTCAAGAATTGAACTGGAATAAAGAATTGACTGCCTTCGGCTCCTCACTTCCTGCGGGAAGATGATATTAATTTGATCATACTCATAAGGCAAACAGAATTGTTTGAAGTAATGTGTAATAGGTCGACATACCATTTTATTTGAATTTTTAGTATGCATATGTACACTCTAAATCTAGAATAGTGAAAAACTACTATTTGATAGTACAAATTTCATATAACTGATAAAAATAGTAGATATTTAGTAAAGGAATAACAAAATTCCATTAATATTTCGGTAATTTAGAAAAATTTTACTTTTTTTCTATTCAAATATAACTATTTTTTAGTCAAAATTTATCATTTTCATGGTTTGTGCAATTTGTACTATTAAATAATATATATTTTCATTATTTTAGTTTGAGAGTGTTGACCGCTGGGCTATACGTAGACAAAATATACTCTTGATATCGTGTTACTAGGAGAAACACTACAACTGAAACATATTTCACGAATCCATTTTAACCTTTTTCTTTTCCATTTTGTGTTGCAGGTGAGTTGGGGTGCCCAGACAATGCGTAAGTTGAGCAATTCATTGCAAGCACTTGGAGGAAGAAGATTTTTCCAATTTTGCCCCTCGCTTTCATCTGAACGTCCGTGCAGCGACGGGTTTCGAGTGAGAAAAACCCACGTCTCCTTTTGGGAAACGCTGGAGAAACGAGTATTTTTACGATACAACCGACAGTCCAAGTATATCAGTCGTAACTCTCGCGTGTCACTCCAGTATCAACAACCGCCCCCGTCAGCCCACGTAATAGTAAACAGTGTCTCGAGGCTGTCACTCAATCGGAGCTCGACACTTTTTTTAGCGAACCCCTCGCCCCGTAGATTGATCGACAATTAAAGTATACGCCGGGTAGCGGGCAGTCCCACTTAAAAGGCACAATAGCCTTGTTGCGCGAGAGTGTCGCGTGATTAATTTTCTCCCGCGCAATTGTGTACATCGCATACGTGCGCGCGCGCCCGATTTCGGCGAAAGCTATAATTGGAACGGGCATGGGAAGTCTCGCGTATATATATCCAGCCGATCGTCCGCACGCGCGCGTCCACTCATTAATCGTTTATGGCTCGTAAAGCCGAATTCCTCGTCGCGCCCACGAGCACTTTTTTTTTGATCTCGAGCGAGCGGCTTTATTCGAGCATTTACTGTCGATGATTTTGCGAAACTGCCGGGCGCAGCCTCGGCGCTCCTTCGATGTTCGTCTTTGCGATCGATAATTGGAGACAGGACGATGCATATATCACTCCCTGGATTGCAGTGTTCGTGACGCGAGGAAAGAACACGGAACGGCGAATTTTCGAATTCAAATGATCCGGTATGGATATCGCCTTCTACAGCAGAGGTTCAACTATCTCGGTGACATCCCCCGCGGCGTGTGACAGGCCGCGAGGCGTCGCTCGGGGGACTCGAGTACTGACCTTTCGGGTACACGCATCAGTCCCACGCTGCGTATATTGGGTATACGCGGTACTATTCAACTGCTCTTGCACCCCTGCGCTCACCCATTGGCTACGTCGTAACGTGTAAATGTCACATCGCAGGAATGTTTTTGTAGTGATTTCTGTCTTGCTGGAACTGTGACAAGCGATTTCGAGAACGTATTTCAATTTCATGATTTTTGGTAAACTATGAGCACTGTATATCGAATAATACTGATTCCCATGGATTGAAGATAACTTTCAATTATAATCGCACTGCAAAAATGTTAATAACGAAACTGTCAGTTCACATAGCACCTTTGTCAGAATCATATTACACTCTGTTGCAAGGAGCGAACCACAAGAAATACCTGTTTTTCTTGTTTTCTGCCGTGAGATTTAATATCTTATTATTTTCTTTAAATTTGTCTTGCAGGCAAAACTTCCGCTCTTTATGGGTACCGGTTGATGTTTTTGAAAGTTTGTGTTCCGAACACACGTTTAATCAAGCTCTGAAAAAAAAAATTGATCGTTTTTCCATCGTCAAAGTAAACTAGGAAACTTCCTTCGAGCGATAGTGAACATTTTCCTCTCAGTACACATGGGAGACGCTGAAAACGATCTCTACCACGATTTAATTCTTTATTATTTTTCAATGTTTCGTTATTTATTCGATGCATGAAGTCATTCCGCTTGCGTGGATGCATCACAGGGGTGCGTTAATCCTCGGCTATAAAATCGTTCCTAAAGCCGACCATCCTTATCAGAACGACCGTAAAATTTTTATCTTGCAAACACTGTGTGAAGCGTTATTCTGCCCCATTTTTCATCTCGCCAAAAGATAAAAAGGGACGTACGGTATTTCCGAAATTCGCGTCATCGTATATGATTGGAACGTCAAATAAAAGTTACACTACTTCGCGTATCAATAAAACCGTCCAATGTCACAGGAATGTTGATGCTCCGATGATGCCGCGCGGATCTACTCAAGAACTTTTTCGCGATCCTCCAAATCCATTGAGAATTTTTCAAAAGCCGAGAGCAAATCGGCGAGGAGCAATTTTTCCGCGTCAGCAGTCGATATATCGATCCGGTGGAACGGTATCAGAGTTTATACAAAGAACGCTGCAGCACGTCATCCGCATAATCCATCATCCCCATAATCGCGTTCCCCACACTCGCGTCCTCGCCACAAATCCAACCCCAAGAAGGGAGGCCGAGGTTGTTTGTCGAAGTATTTTCCTGAATTTTGAACTGAATTATTCATTCAAAATACAATATCATGATACAATTTGGAAAATAAGTTCTTATAATTGATAATTATATAATCGATGGGAAGAATAATTTCTCTGACCCGTAGTTCGATAACTCTAGCAGGAAGAGGCGTGGGTTACTTTTATCATTGATGAAAGGACATACCGTAAGCTTTTACTGCTGTGGAGTACTGTGCTGTATTCGAATGGTCGAATTGGAGAAATCATTTTTTTCTTGCACTAGAAATGATAAGCCATGAAGTAGTACAAAGTTATAGCTAGTTATTAAGCACCGGTTACAAAATGTCGACCGCCTCATCGCCGACAGACAGATAGCCACGGGCAGTACGTTAAATTAAATATCATTGAGGTAACATACATTTTTAATCTCCACACAGGGTTAAGATGAAACATCAGACCAGTATTATCTTGATAACTGTGGGAGAAAAAATCAATGGCCAATTATTTATGGAGGAACATCGCAACGAATTATCAACCCTATCCAAGTTTCTAAATCTCGAACATTCGACATTTTTTCAATTCGTTCCCTCTTAGGTCGGCCGTTCACTTTATAATGACGCTATTCTACTTGGTGCAGGTCTGGGGTCGATGGCTCGAACAATGTATTGTACAAGACTCTTGAATCGTCGCAAAGTTACGGAAAACATTCTAACAAATGAATCGATCGACTAGAATGACGAATGCGGCGTTCGCCGCGCATCGTTCGCGGAATCTTGACTCCAGCCGCATTCCACAATGCTGAAAAACACTGCTTTTATCTCGCTCGAGTTACGCGCCTCATCGCGCAACTTCACATTGTATTCCGCGTCTTTCGACTGTCTCTCGCTGTGTGCGTCTATTCTGCGGGTGGAATTCAAGCAGATCTAGTTGATGGATACTCGAAAGGAAAAACGAAACGTTCAAGCTCGATTCGCGGAATGCATTGCTGATTATCAAAATGCCTTATTACACGACCGAGCCAAACGGCACGCGCCCACCGTCTGCACGAGCAAGCCGAGATATTGAAAAGTTAATTAACTTCTCGCTTTTCATAGAATTTCTCTTTCCCCCGCCTCCGCTACTTTCACTCCCAACTAAACCCGGAGAATATCGAAGTAAAACGTCGCGGGACACCGGGAGACAAATTTCGGATGCATGGATTATCAGGCGCCCGAGACGCGAGTGTGTCAAACTATGCGAGTCTAATCGTAAAGGCTTTCGGAGGCTCTTCGCCCGTAGCGAAGAATTCCACGGGTGGGCGAAAATGTGACAAACTCGATGTGCGCCGGCGAGGAACTTGTGATTTTCTGAATTCGATAAGCCCCTATAATCGAGTCGAGAAATTTCTAAAGTCAAGTCGACTCTCGCGTCGTACCCGGTTTCCAAACTCCCCTGCGCGGCTCTCAACTATCGTTTGCCCGGCGCGTTCAGTTTCACCGGGCGATAAATCAATTAATTAATAAAGCCGCCATAACAGCTCCTCGACTGCTTATATCGCCGGTAAAGCAAACGTTTTTCCAGAGCCGTTCGACTCCTCTCGCGCGCGCGATTTGCGCGTGGGTCGTAAAGGTGCCCGTGACTGTCAGCGAGCGAACGAGCTATATAATGAACACGGGGCTCTGGAGCGCGCGAGCAGCTTCCCCGAGAGCTTTGCTATGCAGCCGGGGTGCAGCAACCTCGAGATTTTTATCCGGCTCTTGAATGGAGCATGAATTTATTATTCGTTGTATGGCGAACGGGGCATTTTTTTCGTGTCGCCGTTTTTCATTTCCTCCGGGATACCGCACGGGAGAGACTCGTATGTATAATATCCCGGCTGATCGGGGGCCGGCTTCTCGATTCGGCCGCGAGGAATTCGCGTTAGCAATTGACGGCCGGATGAATGTATAACTTTCGAACGAATTACGAGGGGGAAGTGTAGCAATTAATTCTCCCAATCAGATGTAATCTCACGTGTGAGAGGTGTCGGGCGAAAGCTAGCTGTTCCGGTGGGCTCTTTTATTGATTTTTGATATGCGTTATTAAAACCACATTAATACGTCCGCAAGTGTATTATCAAGCGTAAAGCTATGTAATTCAACTCGTCGCGTTTATGTGTAATTATCCGTATTACCTCTCCCGAGGAAACACGTTATATATTTCCTTCCCCGCCGCGTTTATCTCGCCGAAAAAAAAAAGATTTTCACAACTTCATTAGCCAATCTGCTCGTCTTATCCACGCGTCTCGTCCTTACCTCTCAGGATTTACCAAGTTCTTGGGTTTCGCAAACGCGGTGTTTGTTTTATTACGACGTTTGTGATAGCATCGCTGGATGAGTAATAAAATTCCGCCCCTCCCCTACCGCTGATAACCGATCAATGCGCTGCTGGGTAAAAATATCAGATTTCATTTATACGTCCTTCTATTCTACAATTCCGGAGTCAATCAATTATGCGACAATGTCTGTCGTACACAATTTGATGCCTTTGGGATTTATAAACGTGTATTAATTTCAGTGAAAAAATGTGTGCATTTTCACTGACGCATGCCCGTATACATACATAATATACGCTGTATTACTGCGATGACTTTGGTATACACTACAAGTTTATTGTGTAAGTGGGTCGGTCGTTGAAATGTAATCAGTGGGGTACAGCTAATCCGGTCAAGATTCTCCGAGTGTACTATACATGTATATCCCACCAATTAAACCATCGAATTGGGAATGGCGTTAGTTTTTTTCAATAGAACATGATTGAGAACAATCCGCGGCTGTAGAGTGAGCGTTGAAATTTCAAATGGATATGACGAAGGGGAAAAAACACCGGCGAGAAGGACAGAGTGCGGAGATACGATTAGGAATATTATTGGGCCGAGTGATACCGGCTCTGGCCGCTGTAACTGTTGGAGCGCGCACACATCAGGAGATATGTAGTCCGGCGTGTGAGTAGGAACGACCTCGAGCCCGTTGCGACCGCGATCCTCCCTGGGCTCTCGAGATATCTCTATGAGAGAAAGGTGCATATATACACAGCAGCACGTGCGCGCATGTGTATATCGGCCGCCGGGGAAAATGTGCCTCGGACGACGATGACCTCTATTTCGATTTGTGAAATCGCCAGCCGGTGGATTAGCCGCGTGCCGACGCGCCGCCAGCACAGGCCTTTCCCAGCCTCGCATTTTTGTTTGACCATCATCGACGCCAGCCGTATCGAGGACTATTCTATTTTCTGCGGTGGATTCGCGCGAAAGTGAACGCCTGTATACGCGAGCATCGATTGATTCACATGAACGCCGCAGTTCTGGCGGATGTTATTTAAGCACACTTTTCCGGATGTCTCGGGGATGTGCCGGGCAATGAGTGAAATTTTCATCTTACGTTGCGCTTTGATTTACCTCTGTGATTTGTCGTGAGTTATTTCGAAATTTTTCACGCAGAGGCGATGGAGAAACTTGGAATTCGGCCCGTGTGACGCGGCTCGCTAAACCACATATTCAAATGATTTTATCTAGGATTAGCAAAAAGTGTATTGATGCGTAATCTCCAAATGAGTCGCCCGAGACAGATAATGAATAGACCACCTGTCATGTCGAAAATCAACGTTCCAGGGCTTTGAGCAAAATATGATTAAACGAGATCTGAACTTTCTCCCTCCTCTCTCTATAATAATACAGCAAAAAACTCGATGGGAACCTTCTGACTCGGAAGGTTAATCGCTATGAATGTAACTAGCTCCCATTGAGAGAAACGTTAGACGATCTTATTCCTAGGATTGCCGTGGACCCGTTTGAATTTATCAAAATAAATTTTACCCTACATCTATTTCTCCTAATTT
This sequence comes from Aphelinus atriplicis, assembly GCA_020882685.1. Classification (NCBI taxonomy): domain Eukaryota; kingdom Metazoa; phylum Arthropoda; class Insecta; order Hymenoptera; family Aphelinidae; genus Aphelinus; species Aphelinus atriplicis. The sequence continues at coordinate 75,134,947 of CM037073.1, forward strand.
CAATCATTCGTCACCACGCATTAGTTGTGATGAAATCAACTACAGCAATATACTTGTAAAGTCTCGTTCGTTTTACCAATGCTCGAATCGATTCAAACACCCCAAAAACACGCTAGATAATCTCGTGGACACGCAGCTTTTGTCATTCTCAAATGGGGTATGCATCGAAAGTAACGATGCACTCGAGCTACGCCGAAGCCAGACTAACGAATTGAAAATTCAAACCACCGGTTGTACTTTCTCTCGGATGCTAATCCAGCGAAAAACTCATACGGCTCCGACGACTCGTCGACTCGAGTCAAGCCGATGTTTCCGATATGTACCGAGACTCGCACACACGTGCTTCAACGTCACGTTCGAGAGCGACGCGCAAGAATCCCATCCTCAGTCCAGCGATAATATTATACGAGCTGCTTCCTCGGGGGAATAATTAATCCGGCGCCGCGTCGCGTGGCCGTATATATATAATTTCGCCGGTGGATCGAAAGCGATCGGGTCGAAAGGTGAATAGCCACGCTGTAATCCGGCAACCTCTTTTTCGCGCCTGGAGATGCGTGGCGATGCGGAAACGGGACACGCGAGTCTAAGCCGGTTTTTTTTTTCTTTACCGTTTTTTTTTGTTTGTTACATCGCGTTGGCTACTTGACTTGTTTCGCGCGCGACGTCCTTGTTTGGGGCTACTTATACTGTGACGAATTACATCGCCGCGATCGTCATCGGCAGTTGTTTCATCTGCTTCGATCATTTCGCGATAATGTTTTAATCTACACGTGGACCGCGATTTTTGTGGGACTTAGAAGACACTGGCTGCATTTGGGTTCATGGGCCATATCCGTTGTAAATCTCGCGACTGGGTTTGCGTTAACGTCGTCGTCGTTTATCATCATTCCAATGAGCCATGAAATCGTTGCACAATCGACTCTGTAACTCCAAAGAGCTAGACACGCTCGTATATATTATTATGTTGGAGCTGTGTCGGCAAATTCGATAATTTTCCACCTCGCGCGCGATGTGTCCTGTGATTACAATGCATAGAATTGTAGCCACGTCATCCGTCAAGATTTGTAGGTACACACTTATTCCCGATAGCGTCAAAGATTGCGCGGACAGCTTTTCAAAAGATATCGCGGTCGTACGTTACTTTCACGCGGAACACGCACAATGCATAGCTTCCAGTCGCGACAATTCAGCGTTTTTAACATTTATCTCCAGCCCTACAAGGATATCTCGGTAAAAATCTCCAAAATGTCAAAGCTATCAGTCAACAACTCGAATGCACGTGGGGCAGCAATTCATTGACAAGTGTTCTTTTTTGTCAAATCGCAACACCATTCAAGAGTCACGGAGAGTACATTTTTCACGTCGTTAGCTTGATATTTCGATCCAGTAGAATCTCATTGTTGTACAGCTCTGGAAGGTAAATAATTAAATGGCTCATACAGCTTTGACCGTACTAACAATCCAATAATTAGAACACAAATGACCGAAATTTCGAATTTTCAAATCTTAGAAAATCGAAACATCGTGGTGCTGTTCCATAAATTTCCTTCGACTTTCATAAATTGCTAATGTACCACTCGCTTTTCATCGTTTGAAAGGAAGGACGCATAACTTATCGACGTATAGAAAATTGTTAAAATTCGATGTAACGAAAATAAAAAAAGACGTCGCCTCCCAACACTATACGCGCGCCTCAACGGAGGCTAATTTATTAATCGGTCGCGGTTAGCGGGCAATTTTTGCGCGCACAATCAGCTCTCGGGCCGCGGATCGGCGGGTCTCGCTCGACGCGCGGTTAACGGTCCTCGGCTCTCGCGTCGTAAAAAATCGCCGCGCCGGCCGCGCGAACAATGAACCGGTGCGCGAAGGGGCATCTGTCACGGCGGCGCGTATTATTCCGCACAACGTCGCGCTCGCCGGGGCCGCGGTGCAATCTGCGTTAATGCGCTGTTTGCGCCTAAAATTAGCCGGCGTTTAGCCGCGAGCGCATGAGATGTACGGCCCAGCTGTTGCTCGAGAGCGTATATCCTCGCCGCCGCCGTCGGCCCGGGGGGTGGAGGTGGGGGGGAGCACCTCCTCTTTCCGGCCGGCGCTGCAGTAATTACGATTTTTCGACCGCGATCCTGTGCAGTCATCTCGGGACGCGGTCCACTACCTGCGTTGTTTTTTTTTTTCATACGACTTCGAGGAGAACAAGGATTACGCGAGAAACCTTTCGGTCGGATTGGTGCTGTGGGGTCGATGTTACGGAGGCTATTTTTATTTCCAAGTGGAAATTCATCGGATCAGCGAGATGAATCGTAATGATGCCGCGGATGTATTGATGGCACAGTTTCCAAGTTTCAGTTGGCGAGAGAAACAAGCAGGAAACGAGCGCCGCACCAGTTACTCTATGTTTACGATATTTCTCATTACAAATTGTAACTATTTGACCGATTCGGTCACCGGAGGACGGACAGACGCTTAAACTCGAGCGCATAGAAAAGTTAGTACATAAAAATCTCGTAGCTATTTTGACACGCGGATCGATGTTTTCAAACGGTGAACTATTTACACTTCTTTACGTGCTCTTATCCTTTCATTCGGCTCGAGCGAATGAATGAAATTCCAATAGCGAATAGATTGAATCGCGATTGTAAAACGCGCTATATCCGTCGTGTATTGTGGTCGCGGTATGAAAGACGCGCACGTGCGGGGAGAGGAGTCACACAGCGCTGACCGCCGCCGCCGCCCGCCGATGCTTTACCAGCCCCGCGCGGCGCACAATCAAGATCGCCCAAGCCGATGCAATTCATATTATGTATATATCCCTGTCGGGGCATTACGATTGTAAATGAGGATTGCACGTATGCACATATATATCGAGCGCGCATAGGCGCGTGTGCTCGCGAGTGAACTTCGCCGCGGGTAATTAATAGCCGCGCGCGCGGCGAATCTCGGGGATTCTCTATAAATCCACTTGTAATCGGGTAAACTACGCCCCCCACCCACCCCAGCTCCGTGTCCCCCGAGCACAGTCAGCGGGCAAAGCCCCGCTTAGCCTCCTTCATACAGATATAATTCATGGAGGCGCACTAGAGCCGGGAAGTAGGCTAAAATATCAGGCGCTCGCACTTTGAATTCAATGGGATCGCTGCCTGGGATATGATTCATGCAGTCTAACTTCATTGCTGGTCCGGTTTGCCAAACTGATTTTGCCATTTTCTCTCTTTTACAATTAACGTTCTTATAGATATCACATTCGCGGATACAACGAGAACGCGTTGTTTTCAATTGGAAAACGCATTCATTATACAAATCCAGTTCAATGCATTCTTATCTCTTTATCATTGAGCTATGACAATAATCTGCTTGGAAATCGAACTCGACATTCTTCAACTTGACTGGATTATCTTAATGGAAAACGAAGTTTTTCCTTCTTCAAAAATTATCGCATAGGCGTAGTGCACAGTCCCTATATCTGAATATCAGCTTCAAAAGACAGCCAAGCCATGCGACGCACTGGATTCTGATTCGAAAGTTCTTTCGCTTTCGGATTATACGCTTATTTCTTTTATCGCGAAATGGCGTCCGTTCGAGCTTACTCAACGAGAGCTGGTAGCGGCTTGGAGGATGTCTCAATTCGGGCGTGCTGCACTCTTGAACTGCGCTCGTCCCGGAAGGATCCATCGTACATCCGAAAGTGCCAGATTCATTTTTGTCTCCGTTGCCGAATTTAGGATTGCATAAACTATCCGTCTAGGATGTGTGTGTATGATCTTTCTCGATCTAAACCGACCAATTAGATATGGAAAATTAACAAACAAGTCGATCCAGTCAACGAGGAACAAATTCGAATAACGGACTCCTGGCAAACTGGTCGAACCGCCGGGAAAAAGAGAACGCGTGGCTCGTCGGTATGAAAATTTTCAAATGACGCATTGGTTAATTGGCCAATCGATTTATCGTTCGATTTGAAAACTTTGCTCGCCGCGCCTCTGTCAACGAGCGGGGTGTCGCCGGGAAGTAGTCGCCAGTACAGTAATTCGATCCGGAAATTCGGTATCTGGCGTGTAAACGATTATCGAGATATCGACACGCGCACTCTTTGTGCGCCGCGCGTATATTCACAACATTTTCACGCTCATACATCCCGGTGACATTAACTTTTGTAACATCCAAGCAAACGCATGACATTTTCTTATGCCGGTTGCCGAGTGACTTTCAATCATGGTATTTTACACGAAGACGCGGAGTTTGTGAAAATGTACACGCGTATGTACGCCAAAACAGGCGTGAAGATGTCCAAGCGGACAAAAGGTATACACGAAAGAGAAAAAAATGTAGGATCCCGTGCGCCTTCGCCAGCCATAGGAAATCAGAGCAAACAGAGAGTGGCCGTTGCGAATCTCGCGCGATCAACTCTCGACGAAGATAAACGCGGTCGGGAATGCTCCTATAGCTGCGCGCATGCAATTAATATAATTAGAGGCCGTATAATGGATTGAACGACTCGGAGCCGACTCTTTTATTCTGCGCCGGGCTCCCGCGCGCTACGGTTTTTCAGGAAGCTCCGGGGATGTTGGCTGTACTGCGTTTCCGCTTCCCGGTGCAGATGCGAGGCGGCCGGCGCAGTGCCGTGAGAAAGCCATGCAAACGTGTCTCTATGCGAGCCGCCCCCCACCACCACCACCACCACCACCACCAACACCGCCTCCCCCATGCATTATTCATGGGCTCGCGCGCGCGCTCCGAGAGCGGCACTTATAGGTCAAAGTATAACGCTGCGTGAGGACACGAGAGCGAGAGCCGATCGCGACTGCCCGACCCAACAGCTTGCGATCCTCATATACATTCGACCTTTAAATCTGCATATACTATAAGTCTAAAATAATGGAAAATTACGATTCAATAGTACAAATTGAAGGATTGATAAAGATAGTGAAAGTTGACTAATGTGTTAGTAATTTAGTAAAAGTTTAATATTTTTTCATTGAAATTCTAATATTTTTTTCAGTAAAATTTTACTATTTTTGCAGTTGTGCAATTGGTAATATTAAATGGTAGACTTTTACTATTTTCGATTTGGAGTGTGGTACCTTAAGTGGTACCTCTTGTATAAACAGCATCAAAACACAACATTGAAAATCCTAATCTACATGTTAACCCAATCACAGAAGCTAATCCTATCGCGGTATTTCTCACAATGAACTTTGGTAACAAATATTGGATTTTCGCGATTGTTATTTATTCCTTTTTTTCCGATATTTTCCGAAAGTTATCGTGAAAAGTTGAACGTCCATCCGCCGCTCCGCGTTACTTCCTAAGACAGTAGATTTTTCTCTCGATGCACACGCGCCTTGAACGGAGCTCACGTAATTAGTTCCAACAACAGGAAAACACGACTTCGAAGTGAAGCAGACGTGCCTAGAGTTGGCGTAGGTTCGTTCGAAATTATGCATGCCGAACGGCCGTAAAAGGCTCATCGCCGCGAGAGCAGAGATCCATTCGAAGCTCGTTTCGCTTTCGAATCGGGGCCCGCAAAAACTTGGTGCACAAACACACACGCACACAGAAGCGAGTAGCATTGTCGATCATCTAAGACAATGCTCCAGTCGCTTTTCCAATCCTAATAAGCCAATGTTCGCACGTCTGCACAAAGCCGCGGGCTCCGAGGCGTACGTTCAATCCATCGTTGCTGATAGCGAGAGAGGACACGCGTCCGCCTGATGAAGACGCAGAGGGTCGTCGGTTGGGAAAATCGCCTGTCTCGAGCCAACGAGCAAAAGTTCCCAAGGCCCATGTGAAAAATGGGGCTCCCCGACAATTTGTCGTCCGGGCGTGGCGTAGACGATCATCGCCGATCCCCCGATAGAGCCGTATTGCCCAGAGGTAACTGCGCGCGCACGCTCGAGTCACGCGGTTGCTCGCCCGGCCCATAAACAAGCTCCTCGCTGCTGTTGTATAGCGGAAACGTCACGCGGGATTTTTCCGCTCAGCTCCTCCGCGCGGTGGAGAGCTTTCGGATGATTTTGGACGCGCGGCGCTCATCCCCGCACTGCGCCCAGCCAGCTAATGAGGAGAAAAGCAAAAGTCGTCGGATTCGCGTGTAGTCAACTCGTTGCGAATGCCCGCCATGAAAAACCGCTGATTACACGTTAATTAAGGAGGACGTGTCAAATTCGGAGTTCACTTGTTAATTTGCGGTGTCCGCCTCCAAGTAAGTTTGGGACGATCGGAGAGAGAGTGTGTAGCTCGAACGGGCCGGGCGTGCAATTAATCCGCTGCATGTGGGAGAGTTTCCAAAACTGAAGTATAAATAACCTCCCCGTCCTATTTGCTGCGCGCATCTTCTGTTATACGACTTAAAATTGACTTTCAGTGATGAACGGTTCGCTGTGCTAGTCAAAATAATCGCTTCGACGCGTCGGTTCGTGTCCTCTGCTTATATCTGAATTCGTGCGAATTTCTCCAAGCTGAATCGAATCTTTAATTTTCATCCGGCGATCTGGACTGAACTCGACTCGTCCGAATTGGAACATTCAACTCCGACTCCAAGTTCTTTCAGCAACAATATTAGAAGAGATATCAACTTGCAGATTGATTATTCAAATTATTATTCATTCGCGAAGTTGAAAATCATTTCACAGCTGAGATTAGAGCTTTCCAATTGAATTCGGAACGAAGGAATTCTGATATCCATAAAAATATTATTCGAATATTTTTGCAATGGCTTCATAACGAATTAGGCACGTATTATAGATTTCGGATAATTCAATGAATTTAAACTTTCCCCTTTACTAGGGTATTTTTCAATGAATTAAATTCACAAAATCACTTTTATCTTTTTGAGCAAACTTTCGAACACGCGACATGTATAATCGAGGAGTACCGAGCGTTCTATCAGTGTATTTCCGCTGGAATAACGTATCGTTAGAAACGCTCGTCAGACAGTTACAATGGAACCGCAAACGGAATGAGTGCTGCCCCGCCTAAAGAAGACGCAGTCGAAACTGTTATCCCTTCTATACAGAAACACTCGATTCGAACGCTGGCTCGGTTCCAATATCGGCCTTTCCCCATACTCGCACTCCAAATGAATAACGTTGAAAATGAAAGTTTCGCCCGTTGGAAATCTTATCGTCCGTCTCTGGTCGTCCCATCGAAAAAAACCTCCGAAAAGCATTTTCAACGGGCTTGCATTTCCGTCGGTCGGATTGGTCGGGACAATGTGCAGTCGACACACTCGAGCATTGGGACGCGCGCGCGAGCGCATCGAGAAATCGAACGCTCCGAATCATCTTGCGCGCCCTCACTGTTATTACGTCAGACGCAGACCGAGAGAAAGAGCGAGAGGAGAGGAGGGGGGGGGGGAAGGAGAAGATGAGCATCGGAGAAAAGTGCGGGCGAGCGCGGCGTCGGGAACAATACGCAGACTTATCATTATGGTAAACGCGCGGGCGCGCGCGGCGAGCCTTTCGTTTTTCTATGCGTCGGCTTATCGTCGCGGTTGCAGCGTTGCTCATTCCGCCGACACACGACGAAGGGAGGTCCGGGCCTCCGAGCCATACACTCCTTGCCTCTGTCTCTCTCTCTCCCTCTCTCTCTTCCCCCCTGATCACGGTGATTAGGCCGAGGCCAAGGACCCGAGCGCACAATGAAATTTAGATCTCTCCCGGCTCGCCGCCGCCGCCGCGGTGGGGGCGTAATCGACCCTCTCGCTTTTTACCATTCCATCCCGAATCGTTTGCGCACGACTGATGTCGATCGCCCGCACCGGCCAGCTCTCCCGAGCTTATTCAGATCTACCCCGCGCGCTCCGGTCGGACTTTAACGAGCGATCGCTCGGGTCCGAGCTGCTGCTGCTGCTGCAACGTCATCATTCCGTGCGCTTCGCAATATCGCGAGGTTTGCGTGCGCGCATCGAAACGTTCCTCGTCGCCCAGATATGTTGATTGCGAGAGCTGCGATACTCTTTCAGCCGTGGAATAACGCGTTTCGTTGGACGGGGTTTCGTGCCAGGGGGAAAGGTACAACGACTGCACGAGCCGGGACAATTGGAAAATTTCGTAATATGTATAAATCGCGCGGGTGACTTCCATTAAACCCGTGCGAGTCGAGCTGTAATTCACCCGTGAAAAGTGATAGTCTGTACAAAGTAAAGCCAGTATAGAACGTGAGTTTGTATATATACATTGGAAAATTTGAATTTCGCCAGGTTGGCATAAGGTATTTCTGCGAGATTGTACATAAACAAACATCGTGGGCTCTCCATCGATTCACTTGAAACTTTCTCAAAGCCGTTCGATTCAATCAATTCACCCGTTCCGGAGCACTTATATATATTAATAGTTTCGGTCCTGGTCGGCCGGGGCAATGATTGGTTGCAACAATCTCCAATCTGTCCTCCACGCGTGTATATATACACACACACAGCGATTATATGGATATATATTGACTTGTAATAATTCGAGCCGGAGATAGAGCCCGTCGAGTCGTCACCTCCCGAGAACCGCGAGCTGTTTGTCATTCCGCGCGGCGCACGTTTGCGGCCCCTGCGTTGGCGAGTCAACAAACAGGAAAATAAGGAAGCCCCGCGCGCGAGTCGGCGCGCCGCGAGTGTCGGCAGAGAGGGGAAGGGAAGAGTCGCGCGAAGGTGAACGGCTCGATTTTGATTTAATCGAGGGCGGCCGCGGAGCTTTGTGCGCCCATCCTCGCCCGCCGGCCGACTCCCACTCCCCCCCTGTACCTTAGCTCGCGTGCTATCGGATCGCGTTACACGCATCCGCGGCCGAGGAGTTATGGCTCCAAGTGACGCGCCCCCTTCTCCCTTCCTCCTCTCTCTCTCTCGCGCTCGCGCTTTTCATTCATCTCCCTCGTCGCCCTCGTTTTTGTTCGCGATTCATCTTTTGATTTATTTTTGCCCGGCCATACTCGGCGTATATACTTTCGATCTTGCGCCGCCGCGGCCGCCTTCCCCTCTTCCGTTTTTTCCCTTCTCCCATATGCAGCGCGCTCGTTTTGCTCGATCGCGAGCGCGATATCGAGTTAAGAGAACCGGCTTCGAGTGTGCTCGCGCGCGCGCTCACGCACTTGCGCTTGTGTTTTGACTGTTGGCTCGGGCACTCCAGCCTGCACAGCTCATTGCCGGCGAATGTATACATCGGCTTAATGAAAATTGTTCGCAGGGGGCTTTTTTGCAGCCGCGTAATTTGAATAATTATTAGCTCGCTCGCGCGCCGACATGCCTCGAGTCTCTCCCTCTTTCTCTGCTTGTCTTAGGATAAAAGCTCGGCAGACACGTTATGAATTACTCGTGGCGCGTGCGCGCGGCTCAGGATCGAAATGGCCTCTCTCTCGCGCGCGCCCGCTGTGTGCACTCGCAAAATAATCACGAATCTCATTCGTCTTTTCTTCGTGCGCGGGGCTCTGCGCTCGTAACTCATTACTCATATGCCTTAATAAGTGTAAAATGCCCGTCTCCATCTCTCGACGAGCGTTTCGTTCAGTGCTCGTTCAAATCCAGCCCAAGCGGAGCCCCGCGTTCCAAACGGAAAACTAAGTGTTCACGTGTTTTTCGTCACCGCGAGGATCTCCGCGGACTCGAACGTCGGGTGTTCCGGACTGAAATTGGACGGTTCACAAGGCAAAGACGCGGACGTTACTTCGCTCTCCACGCAAAGTATACAGAGCGATCTCATCCATTACCTGTACCCGTGTAAAGTAAAGGAAAAAAGTCCGGCGGAAGTCTGGCAGAAGTCTGGCGTAGTCCACCCAGCTGGACTTTCTTTTTTCCCCATAGCCTTTTTCTCTCCCGCCGCGGACTTCTAATGCCAGACTTCTGAAGAACTTTTTTTCTCATACGGGTATGCAGATTATTCGCGCACGAGTACGCGTGTTCAGATTTACGGTGAACACTTTCCAGGGGAATAAAAATTCGGGACCTCCCGGGAGATCGCGCCGTGGAACTCTATACACCACATTAACGCAGCGAATGAGTGTGAATAAGGAAATTTACATTTTATCGCGCGCACGCCGCACGTTTCACGTAACCGAGCCCGTAAACTGTACTACGACGCAAAGAGCCGAGCCACGCGTGAAAGGACCTGCGCGTCATCGAGCCATTCATTACACCCGGTGCAGCTCCGACGTGGCCGCGGAGAGATGTATCGATATGGTAAGACGAGTGCCGCGATAAGATTGGACGCGCTCGAGATATACGAATAGACCCAGTTTACGTCGAACTACTTCTGCATCGGATTTTTTGGCTTCTGGCTCGCCTCCTATGCATCGACTATAGGCTCGAATTCGTTAATTCATTCGCAAAGAGCAAGTTAATATGCGAATGAAACGGAATAGAACGACGGAAGAAAATACAAGGGCAGCGTGTTCAGTAGTTACGGACAGTGTCGATCAGACGGCATACCGAAACGACACGACAATTGCTTTGTAACTTGTTAACTTCTTATTGCTATTTTTAGGCGTATATGGAACACAGACGCACATCAAACTCATAAAAGATGACGTAACTGGATTCTCGAGAAGAAACAAATCTTATTATGACGCGATCCACGTGCTTGCACAACGGACAGTGAGTTGGAAAAGCAAAAGCGTGCAGAACGGGCATCTGGGGAAATTATAGTCAACCTCGCGCGGCAACCGCCCACGAACCTGCTCAAAAATTAGCCTGCAACGTTGGGTGATCATTACGATACGAGGAACTTGACTGACGAATCGGCGTCCGGGCGCACGTTTTGCGGTCGACGCATTTCCCGAACGATCGTAAACGGCCCCGTGATTATACGCGACTGCCGAAAGTCACGCTTATTTTTTTTCGGCGCGATTGCTTTTCCCTTTTTATCTCCGAGCGGAAAGAGAGAGGCAGCGGCCGCGGCGACGAGCGTCGATTTCATTTACTTATCCCCGTGTCCCACAGCGGAGAAAGTGCTGTTACGTCGCGAGACTTTGGCCGAGACATTGAACAATATTCCAAGAGCCGCGCCTCGCGGTACATCACTGGTGGGCCTGAAATTTTTCTTATTCTCGTCTTCACGTACTCGCTCGGGATACTCGTCACTGTAAGATCTGCCTTTTGGTGGGAGTGACGTCGCTGGAAATATATCAAAACATCGTTATTCTTTGTATTCTCTCTATTCACTCGAGTGATGTATCGTTATGTGCGCTTGTATATATACGTACGTGTGACTTCTGTTGAATGTCGTTTATCATTAGTACGAGAGATTTTCACGCATACCTACATGTCTTTGCGTCTCAAGGGGAAAATTATTTTTCTTCGGTCTCACGATGAGTTTCGAACGATTTTCATAAAGCAACCGTACGAAACGTACACAGTTGCATGCAAATTCACTTTCTCCGTTTCCTAATGAATATATGTAATTTATTTGTGTACCGTATCACGGCTTGCATGTTCATCGATAATCTTACAGCGCACTACACGCACGCATATTATGAATAAGTATGTTCAAGAGTCAACTCTGAGTGCGCCTGATCTTTAATCGAATTATAATGCGTTCGATAAATAAACTCGTTCGCATGAGCCGTTATTCATGAGGTAAAAGTATAATGTCACACATACACACACACTCACGCACACACCCATATATATAGTAGAAAAGTTTTTGGTTTTCCAAACTGAAAAATAGCTCGGTAGGGATCTTCAGGACTGGCTCGGCTACAGCACAAAGGACAGTGAGCCTGTGGCGATGTAGAGCCTCATAAAGATCGAGCTGTAGGAATGACAGGTAACGAGTCGGAAGTGGTCGGCCATCAAGGAGAGCATCGACGTCGGGCGTTCCCATACGTGCTACGCGACCAACCCTCGTCTGTATTGGCTTTGTGAAATCGCAGCCCCTACTTCCGGATTTATATATATATGTGTGTGTGTAACTATGAGCTGATCACTCAAGGATTTCACACTTGTCGTCTTGAGAATGTGAAATATCTTCATTGTAGAAAAAATGGATAGTCTATGACTATTTGACCATATATACACAAAAACTTTGATATTTTCTAAATCAAATCCTGAAGGTTTCAATATTATTCGCTTGATTCGTCATTATCGGGATAATAATGTTCTTCCTTTTCAATAGAACGACCATTTTATCCTGATATTCAAAGTTTGACTACGATAATGTATGAAGCACTGGTCGTCTCTACCTTCCCGGACTGATTCATGCGCACTTGTGTGTTATTCTTCATTTCGAGCATGCGAACGGATGTTTGAAGGATTACCTCATTGACTTTGACGACTCTTCAATAGACCTACGATTTTGTTGTGAGCGCGATTGATGGGTCATTGCGACGATGGCACACAGTGGGTAGTACGTAATTGCAAGGTGATAACAAAGGTGCTTGCGAGTCTAGTACAGATTTCGAAATGCTCCGATCGTTTATTCTGAATGAGAACTTTCTCCAACTTCCATATTAAACATTAGCTGAATAACCATTGCTCCTCATATTATGATCGAGATACACTGGTACCCCGATTGTCTGTGATTTGTAAAAATCTTTTCGTCTTAATCGACGAGCGACAGACTCGATATACGAACAATATACATTGTATTGATCATAATAAGACATGCATTGAACTCATTGAAAAAAACCGAATAACGCTCACGCGCTTCAATTTTTGTCCTCGTGCACTACGTACGGGCTTGATCGCACTGTATCTCAATCGCGGGTGTACTCTGTAAATTTAAAATACTGAAAAAGTACTATTTAATAGTACAAATTGCGCAACAATAGTAAATAGTAGATATTTACTTAAAAAGTAGTGACATTTCACTAAGACCTTGCAGTAAATTTCTACTAGTTCCATTAACTACGCGATTTGTAGTGATGGTAGTTTCTTACTATTTAAAATGTAGAAAGTATCAATAGGTCAAGAGCTTCGAATCGCAATGGCCGATACATGCGATGCGACCAATTTTTCAAGAGTCAGTACAATTACCCCTTTCTCCCCACCACAGCCCTTTGGAAATCCAACGGCAACGATATCTCGGAAGCCGGCATATACGCGCGCTCGCGCATACATCAGCCAAGACTGTTTATTTCCGTGGCAGCGAGCCCTTGGGCGTGACGATTTCCTCGCGCGTTCAGCTACCACAATTCGAGGTCCCATGGCTTTTTCCCCACTCCGATATCACTGCCCCTCAGCCATTGCTTATTCTAATCGCGCGGGATGCTGGTTTAGCTCGAGCTATACGACTTCCTGGTTATACGTGCTTGTATCTGTATACACACATATATATGGGCGCGCGTATACGGACAAAACTGCACGCTCGTTGCCGGTTGGATGAGGCGCGAGGCCTATAATGCAGTTGCGGCCCCACGGTTTTCTCCTCTGATCAAATTTCATTGAATACAGATCGCTCGTTCCCCTAGATTTTTCCCCCCGATTTTTCAGACCGATCAAAAAAGCTCTTACGCTCGCGTCTGTATTCGCGTTCGATATGTACGTATGCCGTAATCCGGGAGACGCTCGCGAGCGGCGCGCGAGAAAGAGACGTCAAACTAGAATAGCCGTGGCGATGAATATGATCCCCGATGGAAAAAGACGCTAAAAATACACGCTCAACTGGCGGTGCTCGGGGCAAAACGAGCAGTGCGAATCGACTGCAGGCAGTAGCAGCAGCAGAAGCATCATATGACTTATCACGCATTTCTCACTCGAGCGCTCGGGTTACACGCGTATCACTAATTCATCGTAAACGCGCTTCGAAGCCCGCGCGCGCGTGCGCATATCGTCGCGCTCTGTTTTCGCTGATTGCGCTCGGCGAGCCGCGCCGCGAGAGGGGCAAAGTCGCGGAGCCAGATAAATCGAGGGACAAAAGGAACGACGAGAACTGGAGAACTGGACGACGTGCGCCGGAGCGAACGCAAAAAGACAGACGGAGTAAGAGCGAGCGAGAGAGGGAGGTGGAGGAGAGATAAAAACAAAAACCCGCTCTCTCGCGGCCGAGTTGAAGCTCGAGGCGCAGCGAAAGAGAGAGGGACAACCAAACATGGCCACCTTGCACTCAGCTCTCATACCTCCATAGGATGGGCTCGCTCTGTTTATTTATGGCGCGCGATACCATTTTTCTCCCGTTCGATTGTTTCGTTTTCACTTCGACTCAATGTTTTTGCACTGGATCTTCTCATCGCCAACGCCACGCGAACATATGGCCGAGCCGAGCTACGCGCAACGATTGGAAAGCGTTGCATTGCTCGTCTCTTGTTTTGATTGATAGGGACAGATTGAAAATTGTTCAGTTTGATATAGACTGCACAATTTTAACCGGTCGTCCGAGTAACAGGTGCTCGCTCGGTATTTTTCAAGACTGCGAATTGGTTATTCAAACATTTTGTTTGCTCATCATGTACGAATTCCCGATCGTCATCCTCGCTGTGAATATTTGGGGAAAGTAAACAATAAGAAAATTATTGTATCCACAAGTATCGCATGCGCGACGTATCGGTGTCATCAGCACTCTCGCCAACTATTTTCTGGTTCTCAAATGGAGGTGAAAAAAAAATATCGCCAACCGCAGGACCCAGTGCAGAAGCCCGCGCAATCGTATGCTGCAGGTTGCGGGTGATCTCGCATCCTGTCGCAACCTTTCGGTGGCTGGCTGGCCCCCTGCAACAGCGCAGCGGGCCGCGAGTCTCCAGCAGCGAGCCGGCTCGCGCGCATGAGATCGGAGCTGCGTCTGGTCGGGAAGCGGCGGCCCCACCTCCCCACCGCCGAGTGGGTCCCGACATGGGGGAAATCGGCTGCAGCGCACCTGACTCGCTCGCCGGGCCGTACGCGCCAGTCAGTCGTGCTCCCGCGGGCCAGTCGCCACGAGGCTAAGATAAGGCCCGCTGCTCGCACGTGAGCGTAGTGCGCGTACCGCGGCAGTGTTACCACGTAGTAGTTGCTCCCCGTGACGGAAGTGCTTCTAGACGGAGGGGCGAGAGGGCCGCGAGCCCAATGAGACCGGCTGGAGGCGAGCGGCTCGTGCGGGCCCAGCGCAACTAGAGCTCGAGCCGTCTCGGGCGCGCCCGCGGACATGTCGAAGATCGCGGTGAAGAGCCCGCCTTGGCCGCCGGCCCCGAGGCTGTCCAAGGCCAAGAGCAGCCCCAACGTGTCCAAGCAGCAGCTGCCGGCCAAGCTCGAGGCTCCGCGCCAGCAGCGCGGCAAGGCCGCGTCGCCGGGGGCGGCCGCGGCCCCGGCCAAGCCGGCCGGGCGCAACGTCACGCTCGTGCAGATCGGGCCGCAGCCCCAGGCGAAGGCGCGGCCCGGGCCCAAGGCCCGCCCCTCCTGCGCCATCCTCGAGGACCGGGCGCTGCTGAAGAAGGGCCTGCCCGGCAAGCCGGAGGAGCTCCGCCGGAGGAGCCTCGCCCGCTCGACCAGCCTCTGGAGCGTCCAGCAGGGCAAGCCCAAGCAGCAGCCACAGCAGCAGCAGCAGCAGCGGGGGGGCCTGGCGCAGTCGGCGGCCAAGGCCCCGCTCGGCAGGGCCAGTAGCTTGTGGAGCGTGCCCTCGGGCTCGCACGCCCGGCTCGGCGGGCTGCCCAGCCGGATACCCCTGTCGACCCAGCACCTCGGCCAGTCTCTCGGCGATCTATCCGCGGTAGATCGGTCCGCTGAGCGGCCGGGCCCCGACGAGGTCGACCGCTCGGTCGACGAGCACATCTACGAGAACTGCCGTGAGCCCAAGCCCGAGCCGCCGATCTACGAGAACCTCGGCGAGCTCAAGCCAGCCGTCGCCGCGGTCGCGGCGGGTCCCCCCTGCCTCACGACCTCCGAGCTGGAAAAGCGGGCCGAGCAGCTGCTCTCCCAGCTGGACGAGGACGACGAGGCGGCCAACAGGCCCCGCCAACTGGGCAAGCGGCCCGAGCGCGAGGTCAGCGTCCAGGAGATCAGGCGCAACTGGCAGCGCCAGGTGGAGAAGAGCCGGGCCGCCGATGAGCCCAAGCCCAACGCCGCCAGCACCAACAACAGCATCAGCAACATCAACAACAACAACAACAACAACAAGGTCGCGAGGAGCAACAGCTCGCCCGCGAAGAAGGCCAAGGAGATCGAACAGCTGGTGAACTTCTTCAACTGCAAGAACAGCGCCGCGACAGAGACGAAGCCGGTCGAGCGCAAGCTCAGCAAGCCCGACAAGAGCTGTGGCTATGCTTCGGACGGCAACTCGTCCGAGGACAGCGGCCACATCAGCAACGAAAACGAACCCGACGAGCACGTCGACAGCCCGCCCGAAAACTTCAGCTGCAACCTCGAGCCCGCCCCGAGAAACGCCAGTCCGCCCACGCCCAGCCAGAGACACGTCCCCCCAAAGGTACACCCCCAAGACCGACCCATTATTTTCTCCTTTTTTTTTCTTATCGCCAGGGGCAATCGTGTCTTGCGAATGCCAATGCCTCGCGACCTTATCGCGGTCAAAGTGCATCGTGAGCGTAATGCGTTATTGAGATTGGCGAAAACGACACACATTTTTCCCGACTCGTGGTTAGAAATCAAGTCCTATAGTAGGCCGGTGACAATTTTTCATTTGTACACCAGTGAAAAATCGTTCTTTTCCGATTCTCTCCTGCAAAACTGAACGTTCTTTGATTTGTGCCGACGAAGAATAACCTTTATACCCGTCGATTCAATCGGAATCAAAGCTGCTTTACGGCAGCAGCGATCTTCTCGCTTTTCTCACCTCCAAGAAAGCTCCTTCGTTCGTTGACGAAATAAAAATAAAACTTCTTCTTTGGTTGGTTCTATTGGCACCGAGGTGGGGATGCGGATAAAAATAAAACGTTGTACACACTGTGCTCGTTCGCGCCTGCGCGTTCTCCGATATAAAATCCAAACACGACGCGCGCGATGAATGAAAAGAGCCCGTGGATATAGCGTAAACACGATAATGACGCAAATTGAGAAGAATTGAATTAGACGCCACGGCGCGGACGGGCGCGCGACAACGCGCAATTCAATTATACACACGCGCGCGCACGGCGGGCTTCTATACGCATACTTTCTACGAGGCGCGTGCGAGATTTTCATGAATATTTATGAGTCGCGCGTTACACTTCTGGAAAGTCGGTGATATGCACCCGTCGCCTCGTGTGCGACAATGCCACACGCGAATAAACAACCGGCGAATGGAATATTCATCTTTTCTCTGGTGGGACGGGGGCAGGAGAGGGGAAGGAATATCCCAAGTCGTATATTTACGGCTGAATGGTGTGAAACGAGCGCGGCGGCGGCGGCGGCTGTTAGTGCACTCGCATGCGGATCTCGATTATAAGCGAGCCGAGCGAGTATAGGTGACTTTGTAACCGAGACTTTCTACTTTTGCGGTAAATGCGTTTATTAGCGTTTATAATCTAAACAGCTGGCCCTCGCATAAACTACTGGTGGAGCGGCGATGTTTCATTCCAGAGGTCACGCCAAGTTTCGTGAGCGCATAGCTCGGCCGGACTAATAAATTGTTCCTGGTATATGTGTGCCTAATGGTACACCGGTAGTAATGAAGAGTGTACGCGCAATTTCATATACAGGGGAAACGGAGGAAACTGAGTTTCTCGTATTTTTCCGGCTCGAATCGTACACGCGTCGAATGGGAAGTACCGTTTTTCATCCCAGTAATTTAATGAACATTACAGAACTCGTAATGTCATTAATATGATATCATACGGAGAATCATTAATATTTCAATTTCACAAGTATCTCACATATGCGATCCTGTACGCGCGCGAACGTTATATTGGTTATTGCCTGCAATTATCGTCGGCGATAATTCAAAATTCGTCGAATTTGTCCGGTTGGACGCGCGGCTCTCGTTGAGCCCTCTTATCATTCCACGGATAATGATAACGACATTCGCTTTGTCGATGTAATCCTGAAAATACCATTTTTTATTTTGAGTCCACCTAATTGGATGTACGATTGAAATACCGTTTTCCCGAGAACGCCAGATGAATCGCCGCGTGTATATAGTCGCTCGAAATTCATCTCGGGATCAAATCTCGGAAGCTTCCGTAATGGGCATTTAAAAAATCATCGCAGTCGCAACTTGAGACTACTTTACCCGAGTTGGCTGCATTACTCCGGTCATTTGTCGGTTGGATATACTCGGATGCGGGAACGGTATCGCGAAACCAATCCGGTGGGTGGGTCGGGACTGATTCGAAGGAGCCGCGCATGGGTCCGGTGAAAAGCGACTCGTAGACACGCATGCGTCCCATTTGCCGTGCGCCAGCGTGACACTCGTGCTCGCGAGCAGCGGCCGGCTCGTCATTATAACGGTCGAGTCGAGTCTTTACTCCGGGAATCATTGGGCTCTATGTACTCGCGCGCCACGGCTATCCCATTCGACCGAGCTCGGTGGGTGTATTCGTGCCTGGCTCCTTTTCATCATTATTGACCGGCTGTACACGCATTTTTCGGCGCGCGCTACCACTAACCTCTTTATCGCGCGGACTAATGGCATTGCGCTCCCGTGCTATTTTTGCCTGGTACGTTGGGCTGCTATGGTGGGTTGAAGGAGAAACATTTTCGTACTCGTGAAGGAAAATGTCCGATGAAAAATTGATGACCAGGGCTGATTGTGATCAATTGTCTCTTTGCGCAAAAAGAGCAAATGTATATATCAATCGCTCGGAGAATCTATGAAAATTATTTAACAGCTACTTCGTCTCTCTTTTGTCGCATCTCAATCAAGAGCTAGCTATTTTATATTAACATGATTTGGATTATAAAACGTATTTTAATATAAATGGATTTTTTAAAATATTTTTTCAATGAAAGACGTAATCATCATTCATTTCATTCCGTGTAAATTTTTTCAGTATATGCTTGTCCGATGAGCAAATCAATGCTTATATCATTCAGTGCAGTATATGCATTTGTATTTGTCGTGATTTAATTGCCGCTAAGTAATAGCCGCTTCTGATTTATCGGTATTTCTGCCAGTCCCAGCAGTCGAAGAAGCCGCAAAGAGGCAACGCTTTAATTATTGCAATTATGCTCGCGAGAAGAAGCAACTCCTCCTTGTAAATTATTATTCTCTGTAAAAACAATAGCCAGTCCAATAAACCGACCGTTCTAGCGCAAAGGAACATATTTATTATGACATATTCACTCGTTCAGAGTACATGTAATTACTTTCCAGGTGTCTTTTATTTGTCATATATTCGCTAGCTTCAATTATTTTCTATTTGCTACTTATCTCGATTATCTCGGTGATTTGATTAGAATTTTTGATATTCGAATCACTAGTTGCGCACAAGCACTTTGCATAATCTCATTTGCAATATTTTCAGCTCGTAGAAGGCCATTCAAAATTCACCGTTGTAGAATAGTGGCTCTACAGGATTGTCGGTTTGAATCTGTCCGAGAGTTGCTGCTCTGAAATATAATAAAGCGCACCTCGTCTTGTGTTGTACTCTGCTGCTAGATGATCGCGAAATGGCTAGTGCGCTCATATCTGTATATATGATCGAATTCAGCGTCTTTGTAGCACCATAAACTCCCACATGATTCGTCACCCATGAAAAGTGATGCTTTTCGTACGGTGATATTGTAGAAAATATTGTTATCAAGTATTTATATACCGTTCCTTATAAGGTTCAATAGCTGAAGCCACTCGTATACTAGTCACTAGTTGTAGACAAGGATATCGCATGGGAAAACTATGTTTTTAAGCATTTTTCATTCATTATCCAACGTGGATAAATCGAGGCGAATATTAAGTACACTTGTTTGTTTTTTCCTAGGCATAATTTATGCATAAGTTTCTTACTTGGGGCTGTAAACCCGGTCATTGATTAATTATTCGCACCGTTGTCACGCCATTTCAATATACGCTTGTCTGTCAATTTACTGTCAGAAAGTCGTCTCGATATTCAAATATAAAACGTGGATAATCTTAAAATGGCATGTTCCTTGGAATATGCACTGCATATTCCAAGGATCTGATCCAAAGGTTCAATCTGCCCATCGATAGTAAGAAGCTTCGATAATATCGTCGGCAATATCTCCCGTTTCACAACCAGCCCAGATACACACACACACGTTTACAGCGATTTTGAGTTCCGAAAGAACATGAACACATGATAAATATTGTGAAAATGAATAGGATGGGACGAAAATATCTTTGAGAATGTTTCACTCGTCGATTTAAAAATAACCTTAACTTTTCACGGCCTTTCTATTTTCATTGCTTACGCTATTTTTTTTTCTTGGTTTTTTTTTTCAGAGCAAATAGGCGGAAAGTTACTTCTTGATGATTACGCGTCAGTAGATTGATTAAACGGTATCATTATAAACTTAGCTTGCCATTAATCTTTCATCACTGCAATTGAATCATTTAATTTTTAATGGTTAACAATATAAATTTGCTATACGCGTATCACACCATTCATCGCCTGTATAATGATCGACTTACGATTTCGTAAAAGTCGTCGTTCTCTCTGCAAATGTGGACTGGTGTGACTTAACCTCATAATACATTTGTAGCAATCTGCATTTTACTGTTATCCTTCTCAGGACCACACTGTATTGTTAAAATGATTTGTATTGACTTGCTTCGTACACAAAATGAAACAAATTATCTCTAGGAAGATAAATTATGCGTCGTAGAAAAACTCGGATAGATTATTTCGGCATGCGTGTGTCCGTGTGTGACTTGAGTTTGTACGCGTGATTCCTTTGATGCTGGTCCTGAAAAAGGTGAACAACTATCAATTAATTTTTCGGGGCCCCACCATTAAATAGTTGGGTTAAATCACGCGTACCAATAGCAGAAACAACTGTAACGTTTATGGTATTATAACCTAAACTTTCGATGTGCTATTCGCTCGATCTGCGATTGCACAATGAACAAAACGACGTTTGGACGATTGCGTGCGGTGTGCACGCGACACAAACACGTCTCAATTTGCCCTGTACCAGATGAAAAGCGATACCCGAGCAGGATTTTTCAATGAAAAATATCGAATGTCCCCTGGTATTAAGCCCGATGCTGCGGTCCAATGATGATGCCACTTACTAATTTTTTTCCTTCATCTTTTCTGTGTGTTTGGACAGATATTTTTCCGTGCGGGTGCGCTGGAGCGGCTCGAATCCCAGAGGGACGAGAAGCTCACGGGACACATTATTCTGCTGCAAGCGAGATGCAGGGGCTACCTCGCCCGACGGAAACTCAACACTCTCAAGGTACGCTCCTCCTCCCTATACATCGCCTGCTTCATGTTGCCCATCTTCTCCCTCAGCCACGTATATAATAAGATATACACGCTAGTCGCTCGTCGTCATGTCGAACGATATTTCGCGGGGCTTTTTTTCTTCAGCTTCTCGCGAATAATTATCGGGAATCGTTTTCTGAATGGGCCAAGTCAGACAAACATGTCGGGGCGGAGAAGTTCGATTTGGGATTCTTTCGAAATCCGAATTCACTCGTAGACTCGGTACGGGCGCGCGCGTTATCGGGGCTAGTGTGTTTTGCTCCTATGGTATCTTTTTGTACAAATGCAAAAGTCATGTCGCGATGACTTCAGCGCGATTCTCAACTTGCCGCGCAACTGTCTCTATTCTCGACTAATGGATGCGGCCGATATTGCCCCTCGAGTGTTATAGAATGGCCGGTATATACTTAATTATTGCATTCTAATCTTTCAATTTTAAATATTCGTGGCTGCAGAAAGTTTCGAAAACAACACGATGGAATTCGCTATCTTGTTTGTACCTTGTCGGGCTCGCCAACGGTTGCAATCGTAAATTATCAGGTGCGAATTCTCCGCGCGACTGGACGCTGTATATTAGTTTAGGCATGCGACCCAGCCTCTAATCGGAGCCGTTTATATTGTGACCAAGTTGGTATCAGTATACTGTGGCTAATTTTACTGTCAATCGATACATAAATACATGTATCTGCATATATGCATGGAATGTGCGGTAGAGTTATTCTGAATTATAGAATAAAAAAACTGTAAAATTAGTAATGAAAGCAGACGATTAAATTTTAGTGTAATTTTAATGTACCTCTGAAATTATTACGTTTATATCGTTTGAGTTCTTCGTGTTGATTCAGAGACATTTTTCTAGTAACCGATTTTTAAAAAATTTTGTTTGTAAATGGTATATATTGTTCGACTTACGTCAATATTTGCTGGTGACGAGAACATTTCTTATCGCTTGCTGCAACATTGAGCGGTTTTTTCGGTGGCTCGTCGTGTCCAGCACTATGTCAATTTCAGTGGATGTGCCGCAATGCGTTATAACGCCGCTCTGTTGATGTTTCAGCTCCAAGACCTGGCCGTCAGGTGCATTCAGAGGAATGTGCGGAAGCTGATGTCGGTGCGGGAATGGCCCTGGTGGAGATTGTACGTGAAAGTAGCGCCGCTGCTAAATGTCCACCGGACCGAGGACCAGCTCAAAGCGAGAACGGTAAGATTTACTTATTTACGTCGCGATGTGCGATCACACGTTTTCACACACTGGCAGAAGGATATGATCAACGCACTTACTCCCTCAAAGTAAATTTACAGTCACATAAATTTCCTTTTTTCCCATGATTTAACATCTCAATTTCTTTTATTTTATAACATATTGCGGAAAAAAATTTTGCCTTTTTTACATCGTTTTTTACATAAAAGGTAACGGTCTGATAGCATTAAATAACCTGCACAGTCAGTGCGTGTACATGAATTCAAGTCAATTGTTAATTTTTGTCTGATAACTATAGTATTGGTGACTATATAGTGACAGTAACGATTCATTATGATATGCTTCTGTCAATGTGTACCGGATGATCTCGCGCCCGATGCCTCTATATATGTAGCAACTGCTTCCGCGACGTTTTCAACCGAGCTTTGCGCCAACTCATTCTAGACCGGCTGTGTAAATAGGTTTGACGGCCGGTTCTCCTGCCCATCGCCCGTTATGATCTTGCCGATGAAAACAACTTGCTGACCTAGCGTTGATTGATTCGGTATCGGAGCTCGAAATTGATTTCGATAATAATAGTTCCGTGCTCTAAAGTTAAAATAATATCTCCCAGCCGAATGTGAAGGATAGGCTTTTTGTTCTAGAGACCTGTTCGAAGGTGTTAAGTCATCTGTTGTATATTCATCAATATACGAATTGAAAAAAAAAATTGATTTGGCTGGCACATATTTTTTTGAGTAATTATTCAAATACCACAAAGTCAAATGCTCACAAAAAATTATTAGAAAAAAATGATTTAGCACAATAAACATGGATTTAGGGATTATAAAAATTGTCCAGATTTTCATTTATTTTTCAAACTTAATTGACGTTGAAAAAAATGTGTCTTTCGATGATAAATTTTGATGGTTATTGAGAGAAATCTGCATATAGTCCTGAGTAAGCGAACATTTAATCTCTTAGGAATTTCTCGTCCACTTGAAATAGATATTTAAAAATAACGATAAAATTTTGCAATCGGAAATACCAGTGGTTTTTATTGAACCATCAATAGAGACGTTCGTAAAAGTTTCCACAAACTGTGTATTCAGGTGTTTGAAATCGAACATTCTTAATTCTCAAAATCATATAATAACGATATATATAATATATAATTCAGATTGTTGATAGTTGAACTATTCTTTATTTCTCTTTATATGAAAAGCTCACTGTTACCACGTGATTTACAGTGCGAGGTGTATAAATATCAAGTGAGATTTGTGTAGACAGAAATTATAAGAATGTAGTTTATTCATTTAGGTTTCGGAAATTCGCATAATGAAATAAATTGATGAATACGTGGAAAACATTATCGTCGTGTAACGTGAAAACATATAATAATTAAAATATGATATAGAAGCGAACGCAAGTAGATCGCGCGCACCGCGTCTGAATATACTTTGTATGTCGCTAGCGAAGTAAATAGCCGATGGAACAATCATAGCCACGTATTCTCACAAGCGTTAAAATGCATTACTCTTTGCTGTGTTCCAATATTTTAGGGGGATAACATCGGAGAACAGCAAGACCATGTCGTTCGTATTTCATTTTTCATCGTTTCTAAAGCTAGACCACCGCTTCACGTGCCAAAACGTCCATACACCAAATTTACCGCGAAATCCAATCGCACGCAAAAACAAAGCGTGTCTTCTATACAACCGAATGAAATCGGCCCGCTTAGAAACACAGACTCGAATAAAATATCGGCCGTGCGGGTTGCAGTGAACTGGAAATGTTTTCTCTAAATATAAGCCAACCCGTTAATCAGACTGAACCCTCTCGTAGAACAATAGAAATAGAGAAAGACGTTAGCCGTTTCAGTGTATCGAAAGTTACCTGATAGCTATTGAAATGGGTCACAGCAGCATTTCACAGCTTTCTATTTTGCCGGAACGGAATACACTGGAAATTGAAGTGTGCTCGCAACCTTCATAAATATGTATAATTCTCCGTTGAAATTAATCATACTGCCTCAAAGCAAAGATGAATGGTAGAGCATTCAATTATTAGCCAGGATAAAGTTGCGTTCATTTGCAATGAGCAAAGCTTAGCCCGTGTAATCATCGTCAATTTTAACGAGCCTCCCTTCGTTTCGTTTTTGTTCATTAATCAGAATACAAAATTCGTGGTTTCGCGTTATTCCTGCGTCGCGTGATTCACTTTTCTAATTTCGCCGCGCGCGCGACCTGTCAAACCGAGTACGGTACGTTGGAACGGAGAGAAAAGAAAAATAAAAGAGTTTTTTTCCGGAGCGAAGATGTCTTTCACCCGCGCAATCGAACGCTACCAACTCGCCAAGTCATTCCCGATCAGATCGCATTACGGCAACGGCCGAGCATCGCTCAAGAGGGCAATGTCACCGAGCGAGATATTCCATCGAGTGGCTTTGGGCGCATCGGAAGCGCAGAGGAGGGCCGCTGCTCATTGTGATTACGCGGCTGTTCCTGCCAAAAAGCTCGGCTGCAGGCGCCCGATCGAGCGGGGCTCACCTTAGATTTCTCGGAGTGCCGGCCGGGCTTTTGGCCCAGATTCAATTTCAACTCGCGAGAAACCAGATAGCCGGCCAACGCGCGCGCGCGACAAACTGCTTTGAGGATTAAGCTCTTGAGCCGCCAGCTGCAGTCGCCGACTCTTCGTTGTGCTTGAAGGATTTGAAGGCTCGCCCGATAGCATTGATGAGACCGCGCGCGCTCGGGTATCGGATGTCGAGCGGTCCAGTCGAGGAGCACAAGCCCTTTTTGTTATTTCCGCAAAAACCTGGATTATCAAACCAAGGTGGGCCTGTGGGCTGCGGAAACTCACGAGAAAAGATTTACACCAAAGGATTTTCGTCATCTTTTTCGTATACGTACAAACAATATTATGTGCTTTCTATGAGAACAATACGGAAAATGTATTAGTAACTCGCCGGTGATAATGAACCTGAAGCCTGTAGCGTGCAGAGTACGATCCGTGTCCATGAGAAACACAAACGCGAAATAAAAGTTCGGTCAGCCTTATGTAGATCAAATGACGATCTTCACGCGATTGTCACTGATCCTGAAGGAAATCATGTTTTTGAGAATATATCGTATTTTGAAGTTCATCTCGATTTTGATATTACTTAATTTCAATTCCAAGACATATGTTTGACACTTAATTTAGCTATCATCGAAATTATCGATCTGAACTGGAAATAATTGTAATCTAGTGGAAAGAGCTTGAACTAAAATTGGCTTGGTTTTTATGAAAACACGATTGAAATGATTGTCGAGCCGATGGTATGTTATCGAGAGAAGGCGTGCACAAATAGAGCTAGAGTAGATTGCTCTGAATAATAATTGTGGGAACAGTGGGAAAAAAGTTAATGAGAAGTCGGATCGGTCCGTCGAAACACGCCTGTTTCTACTTGAGCGCCCGTCGCTCGGCTAATATATTTTTTGCTTCCAAAGCTGAGCGAACGTCGACTGGATAATGTAATGTACGGATAGCCATACCTCCCTCCCCATTACTCTCTGCGCCGATCGTATTCGAGACGAGACAAGAAGAAAAAAAAAACGGTGAATCGGCAGTGAGCACACGAAAACGCTGGTTCTTAGCCGGTCGATCAGGTGCGGGGGGGCTGATCTCGGCAATGATCGGCGCCGGCATTGTAATTAACAAGTGCGCCTCTAGCTCGCGCGGGGAAAACGACGCCGATGACGGCGAGGATATTGCAGGCGCCGCGCCGCGAAACGAAATCGGGATGCCGTGGCGACTATTGAAATAGGAGCGCCTTCATCGCGCCTGATTGACGACGACGACGTCGCGCGCGCAAGCGTTTATTAACACCGTAATAATAGACTCGCGCGGCGGGAGCGAAATTATCGCGCGCCTCGCGCTCGAGCCTGCGATGATCGAGAGCTACCCCCGCTGGGCATGAGACAGTGCGCATGTGTATGGGTATTCATGCAAGCTCTCGAGTCTTTCGGCTTTCCAACTTTTTTACACAATATAAATATTGTAATTTATTCGAAACGGGCAAAATATTTTGACGGCCTCTATATTGGCGGCTATGGTCTAAGTAGGCGCGATGCGGCCTCATCGTCAGAAAGAATTTCATTGTTGTTATCGGTCGGTGACTTTCTCGCGTGGTCCTGGATTTGAGTTACGATGGATTCGCGGAGACAAGCCCCCGATGTTTTTAAGAAGCACTCAACGATAGTTTCTTTTTTTTCGATCAAAAAAAAAATCAAGAGTGGCCGAGGAAAAGTCTTGAGGATTCTCGCAATGAAAAAAACATGGAACGAGAATCGCAAGCGTATAGTGGCAGATAGAGTTGAAAATGACTCGGGATTCGTTTCAAATAGCTTAGCCTTTAGTTCCTTTCAGAATGAGCCTGAAATATTGCGCTATAACCGGTCGCTCCATCGGAGCTTCCAGAACGTAAAAAACGTATAGCATCTGTACGAAAGCTTTCCTGGAAGCGCCCGCTCGCCCGCGCGATTATATTCGCACACGAAACAGCGCCCATAAACCACTCGGAAAACAAACGGGCGTTGCGGAGAAACGCACAATGTGGCTAATAATTTTCGTTCGCTTCCCACAGGAGGAGCTCGAGATACTGCGAGCGAAAGTTGATCGGCTGGAGCAGGAGCGCAACCACCTGAAACACGACAACGACAGGCTCGAAGCCAAGGTAAGGAGCAAATATGGATATTTTACGTTTTTGCTAGCTCGTAATCGAGCATATCGAGCCCGCCCTCCATCAAACTCTGCGCGCGCACACGCACCCCGCGCGCAGTCACGTTCAGAACGAATTCTATACACGCGCTGCAGAAATTATTTATCGCAAGCTCTTCGGAGAATCCAGCAATTGATATTGATTCCAACAGAAAGCCCTGTTTGAGACAAGGCTGGACATCTACTCCCATCTAATAGTCATGACGCGAATGGAAGACAATTCGTATTGGGTTCCAAGTTTTCAAGTGCCCATAAATAATGACTCTGAAGTTTCTGTCGTTGACAGATACAAATATAAAACAGATACAATAATCGACCAATATTTTAAAGGATCGGGGAAAGCGTCGAGTAGTCGACGAGCTAATTTTACCCCGTATTATGCAAGACAAAAATCAGTTTCGTTCCGGGAAAAATTGATTTTCGCGTATCCCTCATTGAGAAACGTCGCGGACGAAAGAGTAACTCGACGTGGTTCTCTCTCAACCGAGAGCAAGCCCAGGCGAGGCGAATTTTTCAGTACCCGTACCGTTGGTTCTTCGTTGCGCGCCGAACGACACGCGGTGCCGTGCTAATAAGCCCAATTAGGAGAGGGAAAAAGCCGCACTCGTAAATATGCGAGTGTCCTTGGCGGCCTGCCTCTCGATAGCCTTGATTCCCATGCTATTGTGCGTCCACGAAATCCCCGGAATGCGTTGTCAGATGCGCAGCGCCGCAGGAAAAATCCGATCTGTCTTTTTTACCCAATCGCGGCGACGGCCGCCTCGAGCAAATCTCCTTCTACGGATCCTCCGTTCCGTCGTCTCTCTGTAAATGGATCCGAATCATATGGAACAATGCAGTTCGGCATTGTGCTCTCGGCCGCGGCGGGGGAAAATTGTTAATTGGCAATCGCGGAGCCGGCGTCGCGAATAATATTCTTTAATCCTGCCCTCGATCCGGTGAAACTTTGAGAGAAAAATAAAAGGAAAAGACAATGCATCCTCTCGCCAGCCCCCAACGTCGCAATGAAGTCGTGATCGTCGGCGACGTAATCAAGAGATAAACGGGGTATATAAACGGGCCCTCTCATAACGCATAGCCGCGGTGGTCATCCCTCCCGCAAGACAATCGCTTTCGTCAACCAGCCAGCCTCACCCCTCAGCCAGTCCATTACTACTGACTTGCCCCGCGTGGAAGCCTGTATACATACAGCGAGCGGCTACTGGCGCAGTATAATTGCGAGTCCGTCGTGGAGGCAGCAGCAGTGGAGTGGCGCGAAGAGGGCCGGGGGGCGCCAATCAGGCGCGATGGGAAAACCGGCCGTTAACGAGCCGCGAGACTAATCCGAGGCGCCGCTCGCGTAACCTTGGCACTGCAGCGCACCTCCCTGCCCCCCGCTCTCTCTATCTCTGTCTCTGTCTCTTTGCTCCTTTTGCCTGAATATGCATGCTGCAGATGCTCGCGAGACCAGGGCTATTTGTATTGCTATTGATGGCGCCCCCATCCGCCCGTATACCTCCCCGAATCGACGCGTCGAATGATCGACGATGCATTTACTCGCGCACGCGGGTATTGCTCGATTTTTTCATTGCGAAATTACTTTGCGCTAAACTGCGATGTAAATTTTGAATCCTCTCGAATTCTCCGGAGAGACCTGACGCCATCGCGATTTGTAGCTTCGTGAATATAGAGTTCTTAACCGTTGGACACAAATACCAACGCATAACGAGACGATGACAATTATAGTCAAAATTGAACAAGTTCACTATGATTGCCCTCCCTCCCTCCTCCCAACAAAAAAATATAGTCTGGTCAAATGAATACTTTCACGATAATAAATCGATCGGCTGTTGGATCGGCGATGCACAATAAACGCAAGTAGAAATACCCAAATCGACGAACGTGGAGGTCGCTGCGAGAAAAGTCCCAGGTGTCGGTCACATTCTCGAGCCGCCCATCCCGGAGAGAATTCGCGGCTGCTCCGGCGCAGCGATCCCACCAGGATCGTCATCATCATCATCATATGCGCGGAATGAGAGATGCGATCGGCGCCAAACGGAAGCCGCGTTCGCGCCATCCCCTCCTCCGGTCCGCGAGATGCGCGAGCGTGATAACGAGATAGATCGAGACGGGAGATTGGGTCGATCGCGCGCAGGCGCCGGGCTCCGTCCCCGGCGTCATTAATCCGTCATTACAGTGCCGATATTGCCGCGGATGGAGAAAGACAGCCCGGGGACTTATCGCACTAGTAATTTCGAGCGCCCAACGCGCCGTCGCAGATGCGCGGAACCCACGGGGGGATCCGTGCGCGCCGGCCACCTTTTGCGCCTCCGAGTCGGCCCTTTTTCCCCGATCGGATCGCGTTTGATTGCATCCGGTGCTTCGGCTCGTTGCCGGCAATGCCCCGCCGACTCGGCTCTCTAGCCGTGTGATACTCGTCCATTTCACAGTACATTTCGATGATTTTTCATTTTTTGATTGTTGTCCGCGATTGATCGCCTCGTCTCGCGCTCTCTAATGAATTTTCTGCACACGAGTGGCATTCATCTCATACGTATTATTCGAGCGTTTGGTTTTTTTTTCATTGTTTCGAGCTTTTAATCGCGCGGATTGCCATATACACCTCGTTGATATCGTTATTTGCGTCGAATTGGATGTCTGCAAAGGCTTGACAATCGTTGAAGAGTCGAGTTGTTCTCGTGACATTAGTAAAATCCAATTCTTTATATACCTAAGTGTTACCCGGAAAACCTTGATGAATGATTCGCGGACGAAGGTGAATCGAGGACGGATGGCTAACGCTGAAAATAGGCTTGCACAAAATACATTGGAAAATACAGCTCGATTTCTCACTAATAAAGAAGCTATTGTGGAGATTATCTGAGAACGCGACACGTAGAAGGTCTTGGCATGTATATATGCATCACCCCTGAGCTGTGATATTCTTCCCGCGCGCTGAGCGTTTAGCTCGAACGGAAATTGAATTATCGAAGAAGACGAACAATGCCCCCCGAGCTATCCCAGTTTGTGTAGTATACGCACTCGAGAAAATCCATACGCGAGCGAGGATCGAAATTTCCGTAACGGAACCTGTTGATCCGCCGCATCTTATTTGCGGCGCGACAAACAGCCGCGGCTGCATCTCACAAACCATTTACCGTTTGCTTCCGCACAAAGGACTCGGAAACACGCCCGAGCTTAATCCAATTTCCATTGCGCGTGCGCGCACGCCCGTGTGTGTGTGTGTGTGTGTGTGTGTCCCTTGCATCAAAATCTCGGAGCGCATTCCTCGGAGCCACATGGCAAAATTGGGTCGAGAGCAGCACCGAGCATAAACACACAATATGCCTGCGCTCGGCGTCGGCACACGCGGCCAACTTGACCAAGCGAGCGCCGCTATATAGCCGGAGAGCTGCCACTGACCCAGATTCGCGCCGAGCGCAGGTGAAACTCCTGCGTGCCTCGCTATATATATACATACATACCTACACACGTATACATGCATATACATATAGCGTTTCCGCGCCGTCAGGTCGTTGCCAGCAGGATATACGGCCGGACGTTTCGGGGGCGCGCAAAGACTCGCGCCAAATCCTCGACAATGGATCTCGGACGCGAGGGGCGCGCGTTTAACACGTCCGCGTCGCACAGCTCCCGAGATGTGTTTCCACAATGGAAATTATTTGGTGATCGAGCGTCCGGAGATTTTCCGATTCGTTGATCACTGTTGAACGACGGCTTCTCGCCCCGTTTGCCTGCGGTTGGAGGCGAAGACGATGCTGGTTCGGTACGATGAAATCGTTAACCGTGGACCAACTCATATTCAGGCGTTCAAGTAACGCCAGCGACATTGCGTTGGATCGAAGGCCACTTTATCCTCGCTAGGCCGATTCCCGATTGTACATACGCGTGAGCACGCGGTAGATATGAAAATTCGTAGCGGCACACGCGGCGAACGACGGAGACTTTTCACGACGAGCAGCTCCCAAAGAGGCCACCTACGCTGTCGCGGGAAAAACGGTACATGCATCGCGTGCCCGGCGAGCCCGATGAGCGACAGCCCGAATTCGGCTGTACACTTTCAAAATATATGTATATGTTTATGGCCGCTTGTAAATATTGATACGGCGTCGCGTTCGCTCGCTCGGCCGATCAATTCGCCGCGAAATTATATGCGCCGTCCGCTGGCGATTAACGTCGCCCATATACTCGCGCGTCGCTATGCGTTTGTCGAAAGTTCATTACCGATGATTACGAGGCGCGAGCAGGTCGTTACTATGCTGATTCTCGTGGAGGACTCGTTCGATCCATCGTCGGGCGATCAATGACTTCGGATAAGATATAGAAACTAACCCGGCGCTCGTGGATACATCGTGAAATTAAACTTGGAGAAAATAATTTTATGCGTGCAATCAAGAATTATCACTCGTGTGTGTGTATATAATGTGAGCCGTGTCAGCTCTCTACAGCACTATATGCTTTTTTTTATGATTCGACTTCCCACGAGCTTCATATTTCATGTACCGGGTGAAACTTCAAGATTCAAGCCCGGCAATAATTCTTTTCCGTGGCTATTGGCGTAACAACAAAATTAAGAAGGTGAATTCAAGGAGATTCACACTTTTGATTATATCAGTGATTCCCAAGCAAAACGTCGGCTAATATCATCAGCTAACTGTGGCGTCGAGACAAGCGCCATTTATACTTGTTCTCCGCACGATTCAGTTTATACGCATGTGTATTTTACAAGTAGTTATGTGCCGTGGTGGTGCTATATTTCTCATCAACACAGTTCCACGAGGGAACGTCTAATGTTAGCTAACAGAAGAATCTTTACGCCGAGCGTTTCGCCTTTGATCTGTCTGATCTTACTTCCCAGCGCAGTCTTCAGCGAGTAAATCCAAGCCCAGACGCGCCGAACGTCGCATTTCTAGTGGCAGCATAAATAACAAGATAATTCGATACACACTAATTTGACGGAGTCAAATCCGACGGAACAATGTAGCGCGCGCGCTGGCGTATCCGCTCTGGAGCAGGACGAATTCGCGGAGCGCGGAATGCGACTCGTGGGAAAAAGCACAGGTCCGCGCAATTGACTCGCGGCCGTGAACGCGGCCAAACACAAGCGCAGATCTCGTTAGGATCATATATCGAAATTGCGGCGGACGCTCGGAAGCCAAAGAATCGCGGGCGCGAGCAACTCTTCTTCTGTAGCGCGCGCGCAGTGTATAATTGCCCGCAGCAGTTGTGCAATGCGACCGGCTCGAACCACACAACACTGTAATTCCATTCTCGCTATGTACCCGCGCTTGGGGCGTTGTGAAAAGTGCGCCGGCTTGGGGCTGTTTGCGGAGCGTTGATTACAACAAGGCTTTGTGGTTTAGGGAAATCCACGTGAAGTGTATACGGAGATCATGTTGGCGAATGTTTCGTTTCCGACGTAGGATCGATCGAATCATCAGGTAATCCAATTTACCGTCCAGCGAATGGATGCTTGCTCAATATATTAATAGTCGCATTAACGATACTATTCTCGCTAAAAAAAAAACGTTCTTCGTGGATAAAAGAGAGAATATAATCTGGCTCGACACGAGCACAATCCATTAGAATTGATGATGAAACAATCAATCGACTATGGTTTTCGATAGAATATTAACCATTTCAGTGATTCGACGATATCCACAATATATAGGATAACAATCGAGTGACATTATATATTTTTGTTGGCGTGTAGCGTAAGCATTTTCGTAATCTCGAGCTTGATTGGAGCGGAATCAATTGGAAAGAAGCATTAGTATTCGTTGTTGAGTTGATTAGAAGCTTTCTATTCGAGTGTCGCTCGTAATGGATGTAAATTAATTCCTATTAAAAAGTTCGAACTGGTGAATAGTGGCATGACAGCCAGGCTACAGCTCGAGGCGCGCGTGAAATCATCAACAAAATTTAATTCTACGTTCCAATTAGCGCAGGCCAGGTTCATTAGTCCGCTTCTGCCGGATCTTTTTGTACCGTCGCGCGCAGCAGCATCTGTTGGCTGTGTGAATGGGCTCATTGTGTGGGTGTATACTTTTTTTTTACTCGTCACGAGGATACCGCACCGATCGTGAGATTGACGATAAAGATTTAATGGAGTTTTTAATTGTCGTCAGCCCGCTTATTTGTCTCAATTACAAATGTGAAAAATCTCATTCAATTGTGTTTGAGCGTCGAGGAATGATAGAAATACATTGTTCAAGTTATATAGGGCACCACTATATTTTTTTTCAAAGAACGTCATTAACATTGCAAGAGATAACGATTCCGAGTAACAATGTGTTCTTCCAACTGGTTTATTCAAATTGTTCTTATAAAGCTTCTTGAAAAATGTTCATTCGAGTTTGAGAGGCAATTGATCAAACGTGAGCTTTAGAATTTCAGAATTAATGTTTTTTTCAAGCTATTAGTAATGATGGTAAATTATCTCATTCACACAGGTATTCGTTGTTTCGGGTTTGTAAATTGCTTCAAAGTATGATTTACTACTGAGTACAACATTATACATGATCCATGATAACCATACAAATATCTGTATCTCTCTATCAATTTATCAAAATATTTTTTTGTTATGAGATTATTTATATTGAATGAAAAAAATAAAATCCACGAAATCTTGCATCTCTTGTTCGCACAAGTCATCCTCATGGGATGATCTTAATCGTCTTCTTGAAGAAATAATAATAGCAGCCAGTGCAGGAATGACAGTTATTCGTTCTCAGCTCCTCCCACGCGCGAGAGAATACTTTTTGCCACAGATATGTATACACGTCTGATGTAATCTTCCACGTCCCGGAACTGATTGTGGTTTTCCTCTTGGCGCGCTTGTCCTTCTTTACACTCACTGAAACTCTCGTTAAAAATAATATTTGACAATTTCTTTGTATTTCCATGAATTCGTAATACACTCCATATTCGAATCATTCCACAATTTTCCTTTACATCGTGTTATGATTGAATAGTCCGCACATTTCTCTCTGCGCATCATCGTTTTAGAATTTCTAAATACGTGGAGATCGAGATGCAGCTTAATTTACCGTAAGGCAACAGACGGCAGACGTGTAGAAGGTGTAGCTCTAGTTGTAATATCCGGTAAAAACTGTTTTAGCTCAACCACCAAATACACGGGTTGATAGATAAATTAATACGGATTCGTTGATTTCGAGACCGAATTGTTGGTTAAACGGCCATTCGTAGTCTATTCACGTAGTGCAGTACAATAAAACTCGTTGTATTACAGTGAATATCTTGTTATTTAGCTATACGCAAGCGACATAACGATTCATAATGCGAACGTATCAGAGGATTAACATTGCAACGACGGTAATGCTACATTTCAGAGACATTACAACTCATTATCGTCGACTTGATTTGTGTAGAAGCTAAAAATTGATCGCAATGTGTCGAATGCTCACTCGTTGCGAGTCACCAGCTGGATGGACGTTGCTAATGAGTTTCAAACCATCAAAATCCAAATAGATATTTGAAATCAAATAAAAATCGACCTATCGGCGCGTCGCATCCCATAAAAATCGGTTATTATTCGGGTGACAAGAGAGAGAGAGAGAGAGAGAGAGAAAGAGCACGTCGCGGTCCACCTCCGCGCGCTCGCGATTTTTCCGGGTGCTGCTGCACGCTCACAGGCACACTTGGTCGCATTGGCCGAGATCCAAAGGCCTAGTCTCTCCTCAGAATAACTACGAGGTGACCACCTCCAACGTCGCGGCTACCGCTCGATCGCCCGCTCGCTCGCTCGCTCGCTGCTTTTCCGAGGCGCAGCCGAAAAGCACCGCAGTCGCGCGCGCTTCCTCTTCTCAGCTGCGGCTCTTATGCAACGCTTCTCCGCGCGACTCCATCCGATGCGGCTGCACTCCGCGAAAAGCCGGCACGAGCCAGTGGCCGTCCGTTAGATCTCTCCGAGGAAAACCTCCCCGAGCAACTTGGTGGACCGCGGCGGGGACCGAAGTCGACAAAAACAACAACAACAACAACAGCAGCAGCAGCAGCCACGAGCAACAGCATGCACCGATACCCGCGAGAGCGAATTAGCACATAGCTCGCTTTGCCCTGTGCTCCCCCTGCCCCCCCCCCTTCCGCGACCCACCCCCTCTGCCCGTCGAAACGCTGTTCGCCCGGCAAAAGAACGATGTCGCGCGTGACAAGATGAGTTGGACCGGTGGATAACCGAGCGAGGTTGTTTGCACCAAGGCGAGGCGGCTACATGCGAGGAGAGAGTCGGCGCAGCACCAGGCCGAGATGCCCCTGTCGCCGACGACGTACTGCGAGCCGCTGCCGAGCTGCAGCAGCAGCAGCAGCATCGTCTCGGAGGAGCCGGCCTCGCTGAGCACCGGCGGCGGCGGCGGCTGCGGCTTCACGGCCCGGCGGCCGCCCCTGCCGCCGACAGCCCTGCTGCCCCGGCCGCCGAGCGGCAAGGTCGCGGTGGTCCGGCCGAGCTCGGGCCTGCTGCTGGGCCCGGGCCGCTCGCCCTCGCCCCGGCGGCTCTTCCCCCAGGCCCCGCCCCAGCCCGAGCTCGACCTCGGCGAGCTGCTGGCCAAGGAGCAGGCGCCCGTCGTCTTCGACGCCAGCCTCAACTTCGTCCTGGGCATCGAGCGGCAGAAGGTGCGCCAGAGCTTCCGCCCGACCGCGTCCCACCTCGAGCCCCAGACCGCGTCCAGCTACCTCTCCTCCAAGATCGCGAGCTTCCTCCAGCGCACCGACCACGTCATGCACGAGTGGCGCCGGCTCGGCAGGAGCGACTCGTCCGCCGACGAGTCGAGCGCCTCCGCCAACAGCCACGTGCCCAGGAGCAAGAGCGCGACCAACATCATGATCAGGGGCTACCGGTACTTCCGCGCGGGCAGCGCCGCCAGCAGCGCCGCCGGCAGCTCCGGACCCTCCAGGCCCACCTCCAGCCTGTCCCGCTGCAACAGCCCCGACGACGCGACTCTCTGCGACGACGACGAGGTATCTGCTCCTCCATGCCTTCTCTCGCTCTCTCTCTTCTCGAGCTTCTATACTCCTCCATGCGGCGCAAAGCTCGAGTGCCTCCTGCCCCCCACCCCCTTTTCCGGCCCGATCGGATAACACTGTATCAATCCCACCTCACACAACTTGAGTGGGCTCGACTATATATGCGTACAGTAATGTACTAACACGACCGCATGCATTATTGTTGTTGTCGTTGTTATTGTTGTTGTTTGATGAATCACAGTGTGGAGTGAATCTGACGAGTGGGATCCACGAAGGATTGCTTTGGTTTTGTTTTTGCGGGTAACAAAAGTAACAGCCGATCGTACCATGTATCGGCGAATCAGGATTGTGCTGGTTGTGTCTCCCCGGTTGATCATTCCCTCCCGCTTGCGTGACTCTGCAGACAAACTTTACGGTTTGACTTTCCGTAGCCTGCAGGGCAAGATAGAATTCGTTCTGAACAGTTACGCCTATACCAACGCTCCCGATTATTCTGGAATTTCATTGACTAAATTGACTTGATCCTTGAAGCTTTTTTTTGTCACATTTTTTTTTCTCTAATCTATCGATCGTTTCGATTTCTCGATAGCTCGTCAAAAGTTTCACTAGTTTTTTTTCTCGCGTCCTCATCACTGGCAATAAAATCTGGGGAATTTTAAAAATCGTACAACAAATTTTATATCCTGAATGAAGTTCATCCCAAAATTAGTCACCAGGAGACCACCTCATATCTGGCTCCCCAATCCGACTGCAACTTTCAGAAATAGTTTTTTGATGCCACAACAAGTGATGCTGGTCTTCATTCGACCTAACGCTTCGATATGTCAGAGATAATAACTAATAGTCGCTGATTTCATACACTTGATGTATATCTCTACTTATCTCTATGTATGGAGAGCTGACAATATCTCCAGGAAATCGAAACGTTAGCTGACGAATGAATGCAGATATCACCTATTTGGCCAAGTATAAACTATTTCCAAAAGTATCATCAAAATCAGGGATTCAAATGTCCCGAGTCGCCATTGAGTATCTATGTCGGAATCGTGAAATCGTAGAGTTCCCTAAAAGGTATATATCCAGAAGAGTTGGAAACGCGTCGGCCAATGGACGATTGTGCATTTGAACGAGTCGCCGACGATTGACCCTCGGATTAATTGATTAACGATGTTGCGCGCAGCTGAGCGAGATGACGGCCGACTACGCGGAGGAGCACTCGACGTCGACCCTGGCCGCGGAGCGGATCGACGCTGAGCAGTCGGAGCGGCTGCGGCTAGAGCGCGAGCTGCAGGACGTGGCCGAGGCGAACAAGGGCCTGCAGCAGCAGGCCGAGAGGCTGGAGATGGAGCTGCTGTACGCGAGGGCCGCGGACCTTAACGGCCTCGCCTCCGACGCCGACGACGCCGAGGACGCGGGCGTGTACAAGCAGCGCTACCAGCACGCGATGCGCGAGCTCGAATTCACCAAGCGCAAGATGGCTCAGCAGCACGAGGACGACCTCGAGCAGCTCGTCGCGCTCAAGAAGCAGCTCGAGAAGAAGGTGAGCCCTTTTTTCATTTGTCGCCGTTGCGATACTCGCGCACACGCTCGCGGAGTAAGTATATCTCTATGTAGACTCTCAAAAATCGAATCTTGGTTCGAGAAGAAACATCAGTTATACGCGAGATGATCCAATCTCATGACAAACTGTGTCGTCTTGGATCAAAAAAAGAATCTCGATTTCAGAGGAAATCCTCTTACTGCGGGTCAAACTGATTTTTCTTCTTGAACCAATATTACATTTTTGTGCGAGTGTAGGGTGAAACTAGTAGTGGTCAGTCGAACTTTCAAAAAGTATGGCTAGTTTTTGGGGGATTTCGCCCTAGTTCGACCCGCTTTGGGGGTCATCTTTTCGGCGCGCTCGCGAATATATTGAGAAAAACGTAAAATTCGATTCCAACGTAACTTTTTTGAGACTTTTTGGTGGTGACATGCGTTTTGGGGAATGTTAGAGTTTATACCTTGAAAAAACATGGAACGTGTTATGTTAGAAAAAAGATGTTTTTTATTTTCATCGTCAATTCAGCATAAATCGAAAGATCCGACTTTTTGCGAAATAAATATGTTCAATAAATTATCTTGGTATTTCTGAAGAGTAGAACAAAAAATGTGTATATACCCATGTGAAACTGATAACACCAGAAAGAATGTGTAGAAAATATTATCTGAATAGAGATTTGTAGTGGTTAGCAAGATCTGTAAAGAAGAGATTTTCTCTCTAGCTTTATGGAGTGAGCCCATCGATACTTAACTACATCCTGGCTGTTAAATACTGGTTCTGAAAATTATATATTGATGGTACAACCTATTCGATTATCGTTTTCTGGATGTGAGTGTTTCTTCGATACCCGTTTACGGATTGCATCATGACTGTTGGATTGTCGGGAAAATATCCTGAATAACATTTATGCACCGAGTTTCGCTGCTTGCGAGCATGAGAATTTCGATGGAAAAATTCCGAATCGCGTTGATTGTTTTTGTGCAGACGTCGACGATGCGCAGGGTCTCGGTATGAAGGGGCTCTGTTGCCAACAGTAAATACCCACCTGTGGTTTGCTTATTCTCGTTCAGTCGTTACTCGAGCTGCCCGCGCTGTTTATCAACGACCCGCGCGGTTTGTTCTCATCTTTCCGGCCAAATCGGCCGGTGATTTGACATTAGTTGCTGCGAAGTGAATGTCGAATTGTATTTAAATTATTGTGATTTCAATTCGTCGGGTAGCAGAAACTCGAGTCGATTCAATATTGGAACGAGCAATGATATACTCGCGTGGTGCTTACAATTCAATATTATTCGAGCGAAATGCACTGTTTACGTTTGCTCCTCGTGTCCAAAAACTTCCGACCGAAGTCTAGAGCTGCCCGTAGCCATTGGCCACTTCGTATTTTGGATAGAACAACAAACAACAACCGATCGGAGTATTAGTACAGAGTGAATTCGGAATACTACCTCAAAAGCCGCATATACCACTCGCGCGTGCCAGCGCGTCAAAGTGTTACCGCACACATATGGTCAAATCGAGCGACGCCGATGGCCGAGGTAAAAGTTTTGAAAAACCCAGAGGGTGACGGGGATTACGTTCGGTCTGTTCCAGCTGGCTGACGCGTACGAGGAGGTCGAGGAGCAGCGGCAAGTCGTCGGCCAATGGAAGCGACGCGTCCAGAAGCTCAACGGGGAGATGCACGACTTGCGTCTGTTGCTCGAAGAACAGACCGCCAGGAATAATCTGCTCGAGAAGAAGCAGCGGAAGTGAGTGGTGTACCTTCTACCTTCTTTCTCTCTCTCTCTTTCTCTCTCCCTAGCTTCTTACCTGTTGGCTCGGGCGAATTATGCTCTTCCGGCCCCGGAGCCTTCGTGTTTCGTTTTTTTCTCTCTCCCCCTTCCCTCCGGCTGCTGAGGAATCAGCTCGCGTGATTAGCGCCGTTTTTTCGGCTTTCCCACACCCTCGGCGATTTACGACCGACAACAATCGCGTGATTCCGTCTTCTGTTTTGACGCTGCCGGAGAATCCTCGTTCTTGCTGCCCGGGCTAATTACATAATAATTTCATTTCCTCTTGATCTTCGCGAACTCGCAACGCGATGGATGAACGCCGCTCGTCGCGCTCGAAGATTCAAAAGCCAAACCTTTCTGTTTTCCCCCCAGATTCGATTCGGAAACGCAGAATCTAATGGACGACCTGCGACAGGAGAAGGCCCAGCGCGAGCGACTCGCTCGCGAGAAGGAGATCGCGATCGCTGAGAAGTACACCGTCGAGCAGAACTTGAGTGTAAGTGTTGATGTGGATGAATGTTGGGAGTTGATCGTTGGTGGTTTGACACGTGGTTTGTTACACCCTCCGGATACAGGACGCGAGGCTGGAGATCGAGCTGAAGGAGGAGCGGCTGCACACGCTGAGCCAGGAGCTGGAGGAGATGACGTTCGGAGGCAAGACGGAGGAGGAGGTGGCCCAGCTGAAGAAGGCGAAGCACGAGCTGGAGAAGAAGGCGAAGGACCAGGAGGAGGAGCTGGACGACCTGGCCGGTCAGGTGCAGCTGCTCGAGCAGGCGAAGCTCAGGCTGGAGATGAGCATAGAGCAGCAGCGCAAGGAGATGCGCAAGGAGATGCAGCTGAGGGACGAGGAGCTTGAGGACGTGCGCGGCAGCGCCATGAAAAAGGTCAAGGCGCTCGAGCAGCAGCTGGAGAACGAGCACGAGGAGAGGACGATCGTGCTCAGGGAGAAGCACGAGCTCGAGCGGAGGCTCGTCGCCCTCGAGGACCAGGACAGGACCGAGCGCGCCCAGGAGGCCGAGACCACTCAGAGGTAACCTCGCCGACGTATCTACATGTTTGCAACGTTGCTTTTCTCATTCAGCTCGTCGACTGTCTGCGTCTGATTGCTCGCTGTAGTCGTCCGATCTGTAGATTTTCATGAGTTAGATATTTATTTTTCTATCTGTGGGTATGCTCGTGAATTCATTTTGACATCTTCATTTTGACTAGCTCGCAAAATTTCAGCTGAATCGTTGGGTTAAAGATCTCGCATGTCGAGTTTGATAGAGAACTTGCATGGAGAATTACGTTTGGTTATTTTTGTCGAGCTCCTGCAAACAATACCCACGTTCTCCCTTTTGTTTCTTCATTTGATGATAATTACGGAAGATTACGATGGCTCGCGGATGCCATCGATATGGATCTACAAGTTTGCGTGGAGTAAATGAGAAACAAGATTCCATGAGGAACTTTCACACATTGTACGTTCGTGATTTTTGCGTCAAATAGAGAAAGAGAAATGATTTTTATTTTCTTTTAAGTGAAACTCTTTTTTTGTGAGACACGGTTTCACTGTAATATTTCAAAAAATATGACTTTTGGTTTGAATCATTGGCAATGTTAACTTTCTAAAAATATTCTCTAATTACCAGTAGACCAATTTTAAGTAAATTTCATTCGTGTGATTAAGTGCACCACCACAAATTGTTAGTACTTACTATTTTACTGGCACTGTTTATCGCAAACAGTAATTTTGATTGCGTGAAATCCAATTAACAGCGGTCACTCACGCATAATCCCTCTGCGAATCTATCAAAGAGTATCTATATACGCGAGTATAGGCCAAGCGTGCCACAGCCACCGTAATCCGCGCTTGATGACGAATCAACCGCACTGTCGCGTGTATGAAAATTTGATCGACCCGCAGACTCGGTTGTGCTCGGCTCGGAATTCCCCTTGAATCCCGCTGAATTTTGATTCGTCGAATTACGCACTCGCGCAAATGATAATAATCCGACCGATGTCCGCACAGACTGAAGCGAGACCTGAAGCGGACGCGAGCCCTACTGAGGGACGCGCAAACGATGCTGGAGCGATCAAAGGGCGACTCGACGGGCAAGGCGGCGCTGCGCCACCTCAAGAACCAGCTGGAAGACGCCGAGTGCGCCCGGGCTGTCGCGATCAAGGCCAAGCAGGCTCTCGAGCAGGACCTGAACGAGACTCAGGCCGCGCTGGAGGAGGCCTCCCGACAGCGCTCCGAAGCCGAGGATAGAGCCAACGGCGCCAACCGGGAACGCGCCGAGCTCCTGTCGCAGCTCGAGGAGAATGAGGAGGAACTCGCCGAGGTAGGATCGCGACAAATTTCTTTCTATATCTTTCTTTTCTGTGTCAAGAGCTGGACCCTTGGCTGCCATCCCCCCGGGTCTATCTCACCCCACGCGCAAATCCTCCAATTTCAGATTCTTTCCCGACTCGCGATATCAATGTAAATCGTACGAGGATACATTTTATCATATCGTTCGACCGTCTCAGTGGATTGATTGGGATTCAAATGCTCACAGCTTTATCGT
Organism: Aphelinus atriplicis; assembly: GCA_020882685.1. Lineage (NCBI taxonomy): Eukaryota > Metazoa > Arthropoda > Insecta > Hymenoptera > Aphelinidae > Aphelinus > Aphelinus atriplicis. Next base: position 75,176,935 of record CM037073.1, read on the forward strand.
GAAATTGATAAATTAATTTTTTGAATATTCGAGTGAAACTTCGAATGACGATAGATGCGAATTGATTATAAAGTTTTAACTGAAAATTCGGCAAATAAAAGAAAAATTATTGTCATTAATATGCCTTTTGTTTGGTCAATCTAGCATAATATCTGACAAAACTTTAATTATTTAACCTAATGTAGAGATGGTGTTTAAGGATTAAAAGTGAAAACTGTGTTGGGCTGTTTTGTTATAATAAAAATTTATTTAATAACTTTATAAGAGTTATTAATTTATATAACAATGATATTGTTATATGAACGATCAAGTCGCGGAAAAATGTTTCAACATTTCGATACCACACTTTCTTCGTTTACATCCAAGCCAATACCTTTGAATATTCTGCCGATAAAATGCGAGACACGCCAGGGCTGAATTATGCGAATTTCAATCTATTTTAATTCAATTTTGCAGGTGCTCAAGAAATACCGAGCAGCAGTCCAGCAAGTATCCGCTGAGCAGGCGCAACTTCAAGAAGCGCAAACGCAAATCGGAGCTCTGGAAGCCGAGAAATCGTCGTTGAAGGATCAGCTTTCGGAATTAAGTCAGCGTCTGGAGTCGGTCGAGCAGCTCGGCGACCCGACCGCCAATAGTCCCACAGTCAGGCGTCTCGAGTTCCGCACTAAAGAGCTCGAGAGCAAACTCGAACTTGAACAGACTACAAGGGCAAGACTGGAGGTGAATAATTCGGATATTGTTATTATTCTGTGCGGTTCTTTTAGTCCAACACCTGTTGGTTATCATTGAATATATGGTTGGTAGCGAACCAACAAATATTGATTTGAATATGAAGAAATTGAAAAAAACTCATTCATCGCGATAATCATTACACGATTCGTATGATTCGAAGTTTGGCATATTTGGGATCGTAAAAGCTTGGAATAATCAATGAATTGGGAAACATAATTAATTATTGAACCGAAATAGGAAACAAAGGGTCAGTTGATAGGATGAGAATTCTAACGCGTAATTCACTTCGTTCCAGACTCAAATAGTACGTCTGAAAGAGAGCGTGGAGAAGCTGCAGTCGGAGACGGTGCAGCTGCGCGCGAAGGAGCAGAGTGCCCAGGACGCTGCTCGCAGACTGCAGCGCTCGTTGAGGGAGGCGCGCGATGAGGCCGCCACGGCTACGGCCCGCGAGCAGGAGGCCACCAGAGCGCGACGCGACCTGGAGAAGGCCCTCGAGGCTGCCGAGGCCGAGACCAAGGTCGTCAAGGACGATCTGCGCCTTGCGCTCCAGAGAATCGATGACCTCCAGAGCGCCATCCAGGGTGAACTCGACCTCGATTGCAGCGAGGAAACAAACACTGAGAACAGTGATAGGTATGCTCGTTATACATTTAACGTAATTCTTTGATACCACCAAGATGCTGCGAGTTTTCGGTATCTGCATGCATGCTATGGAATGTGATAATCGTCATTGGTTCAAGTCCTAGCACAGTAACCATTCGGATATATTGATTCCTCAATATTTGTAAAATGTATAAAATAATTGGATGATTTTTCTTTTTCAGTGATTGATCCTTGTCTATCACGGACCCCGAGTCCGATGAAGAAAAAGTCAGGGAGTAAACGCTGGAGTGATGACGTATGCTGAGATCTACGAGGGAGAGAGATTCAACTCTAGAAAACCGACTGAGAATCAAAGCATTCCACGCGAACGTAGCGTGGAATAATACTGTTTAGAAAACTTTAGCCTTAATTTTTAATTTCATATATGCGGAAGCATACAATCTTTAACAATATAAATATCAATCAATGATGAGTAGCCACTCGAAATTTAACTTATTATCGAGGGTGCTCGCTTGTTAAATGTTAGCATTTTTATCAAAGCCATGCAAAAACCGACCATAACGGAGATCCGAGGAATTTCGCTCTGCAAATGAAAATAAAGATCAAACAAACAAAAAATCAAACGATTAGGTGCTAGCGCTCCTCTAAGGTGGGACACGTCGTCGTCGAAGTCCGAATGTCTGCCAAAGTCTTCCAAATGGAGAAATTTTTTTATACTGAGCGCATGGGTGCAATCGAATTCTGCCTCCGTTATGTTAACGGCAATAATACACTTTAACAATTTTGAAAATACATCATTAAACGTACATTTCAACATATACATTCTTCTAAACTTTTGGATAACAATAACTTTGTTAGTTTTCTTTCGCCAGTAAGTTTCACGAAAACAATATCTTTTATAAATTGTAAGATATAAGAGCTTTTTTAATCTTCAAAAAATTAGTTCTGGATTGCTGTATCACAAGAATGAGTGATTAGGTAGAGGAAAAAGCGAATAATCAATTAACGGTTCAAGCGAAGAAAAACAGTGTCAAAAAGAATTCTTGCTTGAAACGAAAAAACGTTTGCTACGTGTAATCGATATGATGGTGTTAGCCTATCATTCGGGATCGTTTTATATGTACGCGTTTATTTTATGTATAAAAGAATTATAAAGACTTTTCATGTTAGTTGTTCAATCGTCTTATAAGAAAACCTATGTAACTTATTGCTTTGTAAAATGCAAAACTTATTTAATTAAATTGACATTTTCATCTTTTCCACTAATCCAAACTTTTCCCCTTCACAGTTATCCGCCTAATCTCTTCAATTTATCTCCTTTAATCTGTTGATATATTCAACAGTTCATTTGTTACATATCACGTTGAATAACATTATAAAGTCAACTTATAAATTAAAATTCTTTCCAAGAAACGATATCGTTGTTTTAATTTATGCAAATGCGTATCTGGTATATATTATTTATGTTGCATTGACGGGGAAAAATTTCAACATTTCTCACGTATTTTAAGAATTCAAAGTCTTTACACGAAGTTGCCAGCTCGTGCGTTTATTTATCAAAGACACCGCAATTTTGGAAGCATCAAACATACTACGGTAAAGCACAACATTGATGGAAATTTTGAAATGCTTTAAATGAGATCAAATGCAAAGAAGATGAGTTCAACTCTCAACGAAGATCAAAGCTGCTGAAGTGGAGTATTTCAAAGGATACGTGTGATATCGACCATACGAACGAGCAGTTAGCACATTTCTCTCAATGGTAGAGATAAAATCGTAGGTTTTATGATTTCATTTTATTTTTTTCCGCAAGTTTATTGATGTTAACAGTTAACAGTTCGACAGGGATATTTGCAATGTGTGGACACATTCATTTTATTGAATAAAAATTTACTTTACTACACCTTCACCTTTAATGCTTCCGTATTAAAACATACAAATCGAATTTTATTTGGTGGCCAAGACATACTCATGATCTGATAGGTGGTGCATCTCTCGACTTGTCGAATGATCTGGTTGTGACGGTAAGAGGCTATCTCGATATTGCTACAGCAGATCCTTGTACGTCCAGCGAAGGTATAAATTTTTTTGGATCGTAAATATCTCAGTTATTTCAGGTCTGAACTTAGGTCGAATTAACAACCTCCCATTTTGATGTGTGGTATATTGCAATACAGTTTACAAAACACGGTTATTATGAAGCTGAAATCTATCCAGGTGGAGCACCAGTTTTTCAAGGGTAGGAAATATAAAACTGTACTGCTTTAGAAACCTAACAGGAAATGTGCATATTACGTTGAAATTATCCAAAAATCTGGAAAACTTGCACCGATGCATATAATTTGAATGAAAAAATCGCTGACCAGACCAGATGAGTTAGCTCTTGTAGCCTCCTCTGAGCCCATTTTTCTCGGGATGAGAAAAATATATATCCATGGAAATTGAACAAGTTGCTGATGACACAGCAATGCAGCGAGTACACCCAATCGAAATTCGAATGCAAATCATGGGAAAATCAAAACGATTCGCAATACAAACCGTTCCACTCGACTGGGAGAAGTTTAAACTCGTGAGTATTATATGAGCAGACCTAGTTGGAATTATCAATCGCAGTACATGACGATATGAGAATCGCCGCGATACAATTAGCGGGCAATTTGTATGAAAAATTCATTAGAACCAGCCTCGCTTGAAATCGGAGGAACGGACTGTGATTTTACAAACTCAAGAGTAATTGAGCTTTTACGCTATCCTCGAGCGGGAGAAGCGCCTGCGCAGCCGCTAATGGGATTCTGGCGTACCACGTGGAAAAGAGCTACTTACAATTTGGGGCGCAAAAAAAAAATAGTGCCGAGAGATGAGACGGGTGAAAAACGACTCTCGCGACCGAGGATGTATCTACAACGAGAGCCTTTTTTTATCTCTCGCAATTAACGTAGTTCGTGGCTCGCTGCAGAGCGACGCACAACTTGTGGCTTCGCGACAGTATTATAAGCGTTGAATAGTCTCATCTGTCTTCGCCGCAGAGTATCGCAGAATCAATAATTGCCAAAATGTCAATGACGAGTGCTTAAGAAACTATTAGAGATAGATAATCAAAAGACACATCTTCATTTTAATTTGCATGAATGTATATTTTCAACGGAAAAATTCAAGGGATTTGGTTCACGCGTGGGCTCATCTCAGTGCAGGAATATGATTTTTTGGGGTTTCGTATATCTCCAGGCGTTATTTGATGATTGCCGGCGTATAGACAGAAAAATAATTCGAGACTCGGTCGTTTTGTTTTCGATGAAGAGATTTGAGAAAAATGAAAAAAACATGTTGGAGCGCATGTTATCGGAAATCCCACGAGATTTCGAAGGTAATCCGCATTTATTATTTATTATTTTAGACTCTGTTATACTATGTATTGCACAAGCAGATGGTCTGATTTTTTTTCCTTTCAATCCGATTATACCATCTAGGGCATGTATCGGTAAGATGGTCTGATTTAGATGCAATTTTAAAGACCCATACTTGTTGCGACGTAGTCCCTATTGATTTTTGGGGTGACATTTTATCATTAGGACTGACCATTTTTCACACTATATTAGTGTAAAAAAATTTTTATTGTTATTTTATTTATTGTTATTATACCTTCAATTACATCAAGTTCCAATCAACTGATGTGATCCGGTATCACCTGCACGAAAATAGTATAAATACATTTCCATGAGGGAATCCGGATAGTGCAGTGAGTAGAATTTTTCTGAAGTATTTCATTAGTATATACTTAGGTATATTAATAAAGCTTTATTAATTGAATTAATAATATTATAATGGCGTAGACTTATCAGTAATAATGAGCTTCATGAAAGCGTACTGCTGGTGTAGAAAATTAGCAGTGGTTTTTCAATAAAAGATCTTTGAGATCTTCAAGTTATATCATAATAGCCACGGTTAAAGGCGCCAATGAATAGCTGTATAGAACGAGAGACTAAATAGCGGTTACTATTTTTTCTGTAATTCGCGTGCATTTAAGGGGGGATATACAGGTCGAACGACAAAAAAATTCGATTTTTTTTTCTTTCATGAAAAGTTAGTAAATTTTCCGTAGAATACGCTCCTGAAACCCTTTCTTCGAAATTCGAACTCCAAGTGTTTTTTTCAAGGGATTGCTGATTGAAGTGTAAGTACGATTTAACGGTAGATTAAAACTTTCAACGCGTTTTTTCTCAAAACTGCATTTTTGGAGTTTATGCCGGTGATAACTCGAAAACTAATTATCCGATTGAGCTGAAACTTATAGGGTTTCTTTATTATAGTATTACCTATCAGATGAATTAAAAATTATTGTAACATTTTATTATTAAATATGGAAAAATGTGAGAAAATGGCGGGAAAAAAATTGAAAAAAATTGAGTTTTTCGAAAAAGATACGCCAAAAGTGCAAATTTTTTTTTTAATTTTTTTTTGATAATTCATCTACTAACTATGAATGTAATTAATGTAAATTTTTTTGATTTTTTGACTTCCGATCAAAATTGCGACCAGGAGAGCCGGCACAAGCAAAATAGAGGTAATTTTTCAACGCTATCTAACGGCCGCCATTTTGTGAGAAAAAATTTAAAAAAAATATTTTTGTATACTACATGGATCAACTTATAACTGTCAAAAATTTTCGATAGATTTGATTAAAAACTACCCTTGAAAAACGATTTTCAAAAATGAGTTTTTTTTCTCGTTCGACCTGTATATCCCCCCTTAAATGAACGAGGACTACTAATAACGATGTCAGAGGATTTTCCGTCGGGATGGATCGCTCAGGTATATCCGGTTGAGTTTTATTTTTGCAAATAGAAAATCAGCCGTCAAGTGGCCTTTCATTATTGTGAGTGTAGATACTAGAATATAACTAAAAAACTTTTCGAAAAAGTGAAAAAGCAATTCGTTTTCGTGGTTTATGTTGTTATTGGAAGTTGTTCTATCTTGAAATGTTGTTAGTTAAGATTAGTTAAAACGCTACATCCTATTAACAATTTACATAACGTGAAGTGTAATACATTTTCATCACGCAAGCGTAAAGTGTGCTTTTTAATCTTGTTTTTTAGGCGTTGTTTTACTAACGCCGCAGTGCGCGAGGATGAAAATTTTAATTTGAGTATCAGATTATTCATTTTGAAAATTTTCCAGCGCTTTGCGCGCAAAGACCAAAAAGCCAATTTTAATATGCTTGCAATGGCAAAAACATTATTTTTACCAAATTTTTTTCTTTGAATATCACTGAGAAAAACGATTTGCATTGTCTCAAGAGGATTGTAGTTTTGGGTCAATCCTTTTGCGGCGAGACTAATTCCTCTTGAGTCAAGAGAAAAATAATATTTCCTCCAACATCGTGTTATTGGATTTTCCATTCGAGCAATCCTCTTGCTGCAAGAGGATTTCGTTTCGAGGCAAAAGGATTTTTCACTTCCATGTACAACTTGTATCGACAGTGCCCGTGCATCAGTGACTTGTCTAGCTGCATCGTATCCCATGAGATTCATCGAAAGCAGTGGATATATGCTTATTTAGAGTGAAATGTTGAAATGAGAAATCAACCAAGCCTGCCGAGACAGAGACGTCACGTCAGTTCACCGCCAGCGTCAGTGACAGCGAGTTCGTGCTTCGTTACAATCCAAATAGTAGCTGGATTTAGGGATTAACAGGTGAGTCGGTGTTTATCTTCGATCTCTAGAAGAGTATAAAGTCTTTATAAATAATTATTTACGACCCAATTATTACCAAAATCTCATGAATTGATATAGGTTATGTGTACACAGTAAAAACGATTACTTAAAAGTGTTGCTGTACCGAAAATCTATTTTACTTAAAACGAATTTTACATGATACGAATTTTGATTTAAGTTCTTCTTTTTATACTGAAATTCATTCTGTCCCATTTTGAGAAAGATTTTTTACTCAAATCAAGAAATCGTTTTTGCTGTGTAGATGCTGCACAGTACATACAGTCACGTCAATTATCTAACTTTTAACGAATTCTCAGTTTCGAATGACGATAATGAAGGCTCTTTGGTAACATATAAACGTTTTTAAATCTGCAATAACCACATTTCACAATAACTATGCCTGCTAAGGGAGTTCCCTGCAAAAGGATTCCTTTTGCAGCAATGCAACTTTGCGAGGAAAGAAATATCCTCCCGTCCCAGTGTAGAGTCCGACGATGAAAGATATTCAAGAAATCCTGTGAATAAATTAAATCTCGATAAAGTTGGCCACGGAGAGGGGAAATTCAATGAGCCCGCTATACAGAAACCTCGTCTTCTCACATTCATCATATTAAATGCGATGGGATCGTGGAGATAGTTCTTTCGATTCTTTTCACGCATCAAATTCACCAAAAACGAAAAGAAAATGTAATCCATTATCCCCTCCCTCTCATTATCATAGATTTCGATTGATAAGCCAGCAGACATTTCTAATCAATGAGAATCTGATATGCATCTCGGCAATTTGACTCCGCGGTTCGAATTAGAATAGACTTGCGTATGAGTAAAACTGGAAGAACCCAAAATCGCGTCGTTACATGAAATTTTTTAGGTTTTCTATTGTGTAAAAAAAGATTAAGTTTATTCAAATTCGGATCGCATTCGATTCCACAGTCGTTCCATGTTTCTATCGGTGGAAAGCTCGAGCAAAACTGATTCTACAATTCTCAATGAATAAATGTATAGGCTCCTAATTGGGATTTTCCAAACGGCTTGATCGATCTCTCTAACCGTCGTTGATATATTGAAAGGCCACCCGATGTGTACAAGGAGGAATCTTTGAGAATAATATGCCATGGCTACGCCACATATGCGCAAACACTCATGTCAACTCTAAATTTTATGATTTTCTGCCTATATATATATAAGCTCCTGAACGCTTGGAAGTTAGAGTCGAGCCAAAGGAAAAAAGAAGCGCCGAAACAAAATAATCGAGCTGAGTTGGCAGTTTGGCGAACGAACGTGCGAAGAGCAAACAAGAATAACGAGCTCGAAATTGTTTTTCCGGCTTTCGTTTGCGCGTATACGCGCGACAATGTCTCCTTTCGCGGCCGGCCCGGAAATCGTTTGGTTTAGCACTTGTGTGCCGAGTTGCGTAAAAGCGGAAACGCGAGATCACCGCGGCGCGGTCCGAGCCATCGACGGACGCAATCGCATTACGCTCGATGATTCGATTGTTTATGGCTCGACGCACATTTTTTAACTCGCACCGATTTGCAATTTATCGCGCACGACCGTCGCGCGCTATTATTTCGAAATTCGAGCGTGCGACAATGGGGTAATCAACGGCGGGATCGCTGAAATACTTTGTCAAGTCAGAGTAGACGAGAATCGGGCGACGCTGCAGCGAAAATTCAGAGTTGTGTGCACAATTGGCCTACTGCGCATATGCTCGCCCGTTCGCGATTGAGTTTCGATGCGATTATTATGCGGCTGGATTCATTGAGTTTGGCTCCGTGGTTTTAACGTGAATATTATGGGGTTCCTTTGACATTATATGGACAACTGATTAGATTCGAATTAATACTTTACTCTACACTTTTTGAAAATTTATCACCGCCAGCTGAATGAGGCAGGTGATTTAATACATTACTCGTTGAGGAATTATAATATTCTCTTCAATTGAGTTACTCAATAGTCGAATTAATATTGTGTCGCGCAGGTACGTGAATACTTGTACAGCAACCATCGGAAGTTTGTAAGTAAGGTATTCTTATAATATTATTCTATTGATTAATATATACTGATTCTCGTAATGAAGTTTTACTGTCAGTACTATAGTATCCCGATTACTGTTTCAAACTACAGAGGTCACATAAGTTGCTTCAAAAAGCAAAGTTGGAACTACGAAGTTTGTATCTAACTACTCTGTGTACCATTGCAATTGTATCGTCTGTGAAGAGGAGTATAATATCCAAATTAGTTTGCTAGCTGACCGCAGATTGCCTCTAGTCGCATTATCAAAACTGACTCGGTTATTGTTTCACGAGCTTCCCGCGGAAACTTTGGTAAACTTCGAAAACGGCTTAACGAATGAAACATGCAATCAATTTTTCAAAGTTTTGAAATGGATTAATAGTCAATAGGATTTTGTATATTGATGTTGAACATTCAATTACTCACGTGATATTATATATACAAACAATGAATCATTGATTACTTGGCATTGTTTTTTATTCCGAAATGTTCACTTTCATCAATTCTTATTCGGATATAGCATTTTCAATTCAATGCAGTATACATTGCATTGTTCCAAACCTCCCAGATGCACTCGTTCAACAATTTTCATTCAGTTGCAGATTGCAAGCTGGTAATTTGATTCCTACATAGTACGAAAATGCATCAGCGCTGCAATCGTCGATGAGTTACAAAGCAACAGTATGTGATGATAAATGGTCTGTCAACAGTGAGTCTATAAAATTATCCCGAATGCTCTGTTATGGGTCTTCATTCAGCGATGACATTCACGTAAACAAACGACAGACATGCAAACGTTTTTTATCTTGTTTACAGAATCCTTGACAATGTATCCATCGCTATACGATCGCGTAAAGGCTAGATGAAATATTTCGTTATCCATGATGATTTCGATGTATTCAAATGAAAAAATTATACTGCAGCAAATTTTAAAGCATCGTTTGATTTGACAAATCGGAAGTTCAATATTCGCTATCAGTAAAATTGTATTTTAGATGTTTACTCTGAAATATATTTTATATTAACAGATAATAACTAGAAGCGATCAGTAGATAATTGAAGATGACAAAAGATGTCCAAAAAGGATCGATAGGTTACAATTGATAACTACAGATGACCAATGATAATAATAGATGAAGAAATATTATAAAATTATCCATAAATGAAAAAAATGTACAATATCTTAATACATTACCAAAACTCAGTGGCAATATATCTCTATCGAGACTCAATCGTTGAAAGGCAAACTTCTTCCTCTTTACAGAAATGCAATCGATCCATCAAACGCCAACTGCTTTGCGGATAGCCATACTCTAGAGTTGAAGTGCACCAATATATACAACAAATGGATTCTACATATGTACTGATCCGCTGGCCGGTCTAGGAGAAGGATATTCTCGTGAAATTTACAAATTTACATGTTTTCAAATTTACATGTATAGATTTATAGATTATTGCTTCTTGATAAGTAGAAGTGGACATGAAACCGAATTGAGTATCCGTACAAGCTATATGTGCTTGGGTTTATACAATTTTCTCATGGTGCAATCATGTGCCACAGCGAATTCTTGTGCAACTCCATACTGAATCGATTTGAAATATTTATTGTAATCATCAACTGCGATTTAATCAGAGCTTCTTTTGATATTAATCACTGCGTGACGTAGACGAGGAGCTACAAGCAAGAACTAAGTATCTCTACATTGGGTCTGACTTAACTCAAATTGTGATCACATGTTCAATTCTCATGAGAAATGGGGTGACCATATAGTCATGGATTAGCTAGATCGTTTGTTACTATTCGAGTCAATATCGAGTCAAGCAGCAAATACATCGAGATAAGTTTCTTAGTAAACCGGGCTCGTAGCATGGAATATTGTTCATCCTCAACAACTGCAAAAAGCTCAACACAACCTATTCAAACTACAACTCGAGTTTTGAGGTTTCGAGAATTGTATATAATAACACAGCTCATCTCACACATCCATAGAAAATATGAATGAAATTCACGCTGATAATTCGCCCGAGGTGTGTAGGACTCGTCGCAAGAAGAGAGAAAGATAAAGCATCGGCGACGTCTACGGTAAGCCAAGTCGATCGGAGTAACAGGAGAAAACGCGCATCCTGCGCGCGGGCCGAACGTTAATTATGCGCGCGTGGCATCGGGCCAATTAACCGCTAACGAGATTAAGGCCAATTGGCGGGCCGATCGCGGCTGGACGGCGAAAATCCAAACGCTTATCGCCGCTCGCTCGCTCTCTCTCTTTTCCTCTCTCTCTAAGAACCGATCAGCCGGCTGCGTGCCGCGCACTTGCTCGTGAATCCTCGTGCCGCGAGTGCCCAAGTGTCCTGCTCGCGCTTTTCACGTTACACATAAGTACACACATTACATATATAGGTAAGCGATGTGCACGAGTGCGATCCTTTAGTGATGCGGAGCACCGAGATTCTAACAATTCCCCGAGAGCAGTAGCTTATTCTGCTCTCGCCTTGATATTGCATTGTTCGGTGCGGCATTGCATTGCTCGCTTTCTTGCGCGCCGAGCTGCACTTGTGTATCTCGTTCCCGATGTTTTGGGGACGAACGATTTAACCGAGTATGGCTCATCCATTAAACTCGCCGCCCGAACGTTTTGGCACAGTTTTCGAATTCCTATTTGTCTCGGTGTATTTTCGAATTCGTCCGCCGCGGCGTCGCAGCTGGACTCGAAAATTTTCTCGAAACACTCTGATACTGCTGGAATGCCACACGCCGTTAACGTCATCCGAATATTTGCAATGCTGCAGATACTCGGAATGCAAAGTACTTACCATCAAGATTGGAGCTCGGGAAATTCGGTGCCCGCGCAAAAGTAATGCGAAAGAATTCAAATGGAAAAAGGTGGTTTTCTCCGGTCGAGAAGAAATCACAGTTCCTCAAGTTTTCACAGCGAATTGTTTGATGTGGAAAAAATAGAATTTCGCATTGCTGAACACTGTCGAGATTATTTTTTAGTATTTGCAATTAGTTGAATGTAATTTCGAGTTGATCAGATATCCTAGATGATGTTTCACATTTGGACGTTCGTATATTTTTCAAAAGAGAATTTCGTATGTATGTATACTCGTCAAAATAACGGATTTTGAACGCACACCGGAGAGGATAGTTGAACTAGACATTGTTTGTTGATATATACTGATTTTATCAATTACTGAACATGGGAAAAAAGCTGGACGTTCAAGATAAGATAAGCCGATAGCTCGTTCATTGATAACAGTTCCTAATAAAGATGCATCACTTGTGGCAATATTTTACTGGAATCTTCAATTGCTCTTGGTTTAAGATTATAAAGATTGACGAATTTTTTTTCTTGTGTTGTGCTGTTGTTAATTATTCAGCTTATAAGTACAATATTTATTCAACATTGGTTTATGTATTGTTTTCGCGTTGATTTCACATTGATCAGCACTGTTTCCTAATTCGAATATTAATTGAATTTAAAATTCATTTTTCTCAAAATATAGAATAAAATCTTTCGTAAATTGAAACTTTGTAAATGACCTTACCATAGTAATATAATACTCCAAATGTAGAGCTGAACTTTCACGTTCCATTTCATAGTTTCTATGTTCTTTATAAATTCGATATCGTTTTAAAATCGACATTTTCAATAGGGTGTTATACTTCGTGTAATATCTATAGTTCCCGTTCGTGCTTTTACATCGGGACTGTTATTTTAAATAAAAAAAGGAATTTTCGAGCACTAATGGAATAATGGAATATCCCAAGTGGATTACATTGATGAATTCCATCACGCTTAAATTTAAGGGGAATACAGTATATCAAGAGAATCATCTCGCCGTAAATTTGAGTTGAGAAACTCAATGTTGACTACACGAATTGGCTGCAATGTTAACGTAGTGCGGCTAAGGATAATAATCAAAATAATGAGATAAGCGAGCTGGAGTGGTATGGCTAGGATGAAAGCCCGCTAAAGTGAAATGATTAATCAGTTTGTGTATACACGTACAGTCGAACCGTCCAAATGATGATTTCACGCGAAGCTGGTTTTAAATCATGGCTCGTTGCGACTGTTTTTATCCTCGCTTTATACACTATACCCCAGTGAGCATTGGAGAGCAAACCGACCGAATGGTTTCAATCCAAAACAAAAGTAAAAAAGTGAAAATTTGAAAAATTGTTTTTTTCAAGTTCCCATCGCTATATTCGGATAGTCCAGGACGGTTCGAATCGATAATCAGCGATGTATATTTTTTCCCGACTAACCAGGGACCAGCAGGGAGTCGGTCAATTTTCCAGTTATAAACGACGATTCGGCAGTGCACTCGGAATCCGTAAAAAGCCGCGGAACGACTCGATAGTCGGCGGCTCTCGGCGTCTAGACGGCTCATTCCCCTTACCCGCGTACGCGTCTATATACATATTGCCGCGAGTCTCACGCTCAGCTGTTGTCGCCGGAGTGGGGCAGCGGAAGGTCAGCTCCGTTCGAAAACTCAAAAAAGCCCGTCCTTTTCCCGCGGTGGCGCTATAAGCGAACGCTTATATACCATCGGCGCTATAAATATATATAATTGTACACATAATAGGCTTGCGCACAGACGAAGATACGAGGAACCGTCGAGTAGAAACTAGTAGGTGGATTTCCTAGGGATCGAGTATTTGAGCTATTTTTCTAGCTTGAGTATTTTTCGATAGAAAAAAGTGAATTTTGAGTTTTTGGTTCTCATTGGACACTGATCTTGCACACGTACACAAGAGAGATTGTTCTTCTCGAAATTTGTGAGGAATAATTTATTGCCGTGAAACCCATAAGATCGAAAATCAAAATAAACAAGTGGATCGAGCCACGTCGTCAATACCGTGGATGGATAATCAGAAAGGTACAATTGATTGAATTCGATGGTCACGAAGGGCCGTCCTGTAAAAATTTCAAATCAACACGTGCCCATGAACATCGTCGTACCGTCCATTGGGCAGTTCAAACTGGTCGCCGCGATCGATATACCACTCTGCGTGCCACCGCGAGACGCGCAGTTAGATATACGTACATTGAGTTCGATGTACAAGCTCGCGAAACATGCGGTTTTTCTCTTATCAGTATACAATATTGGTGCGCGGCGCCGCGTGTTTATCGGTGGTGCGTCGCAGCGCGTCGAGAGGCCGCGGCACACACGCAGTCGGCGGAGCGGGGGCTTTGGGGGGCTCTCGGGGGCTCGGAGGGGGGGCTCGTGTCTATGCGCGGTTCTTCGGATCTCTCGCGACGAGCCGCTGGTCTGGCGGAGGAGGAGGAGGAGTGTGGCGCGCGTGCGCCTTGGCGGCAGCTCGTATTTGGTCGGCGGCGCGCTCGAGCGGCCCACGTGTGTAAGTGAGAAGCTGCCGCCCGCGGAAAATAGCCGACGGAGGCGTCGGAGTGCGAGCGGGTTCGGGTGACGGGGAAGTGAGTGAGGCCCCAGGCCGAGAGACGCGCGTCGACATGGGCAGCGGAGAGGAGGCCGAGACCCACGAGTCCCTGGTAAGTCGTCGCGGCGCACCCGCAGCTCGCCGCGGAGCAGCAGCAGCTCGTTGCTCTCCGTTCGGCTCGCGCATCGATCCTCCCGCGCGGCTGCGCGCCCCAAATGTATTAGTCGGCGGCGCCCGAGAGCCTACGCACACAACGCAGCCCGTGGCGGACGAACGTCGCGCGCACCTGCGCGCGCACACCTCTATATGTAAAGCCACCCCTGCGGTGTGAGAGCGCGCGATAGAGACACCCCCCTCCGAACTCTGTACGCGGACTCGTAGCGATCGCGCGCTTTTCCAATTGATCCGCTGGTCGCGTATGTACCGCCGTTGGACTTTCCCTAACTCGCCGGCCGACGCTGCAGCAATCCGTCAATGGGCTGCCTAATCTTTTTTTATCAGCTGCGCTCGGCACGACGAGATAAGCCGTGCCAACGCTCTCGCGGCGCTTTTCGATGGACCTTGAATAGTATTGAGAGTATTGAGATGCGCGTATACCTGTCGTTCTTCAAACGCGTCTATGCGCTCGAGCCTGTGGGATTTATAGTCAGGTGATTTTTGAAGGATCTTTCGGAATACGAAATTTAGATAGATATGCGTAGAAGTTAATTTTTCTCGATCTATAGAGATACCCATTCTGATGTACGTAAAAACAATACTATACAGAGACGAAATGTCGGCGAAAGATATATAATTTGGCAATTAGTGTAATGAATTCTTTGTGTAATGAATTTCGTGAAACATGAATAAACCATGCAAGACCCCACAATAAGTATAGCATCTTGTTTTGTCTGCCCAGCAGTCATTATCATGAATGACTCGTGGATTACTCCGGCGTGTTTTCGATAATGAAGAGAGAAACAGCTGAATCGAAGCTCAAGTATATAAGATGTCGAATGAATTTCGCGCTCTGGATAAGGAGTAAAAGGGAATATTTTCAATTTTCACTTGTCTCAATGTTGCCTTTCATTTTTTTTGGAGCAACGTATGCATAAAACATTGGAAATAAAAGAATATTTTGAAAGATTCTCACTTACTAGCTTGATATTGTTTCGAGATCTTCCACTATCTCAAGAAATCTTTCAGAAAATAGTTATATTTGTTTATAGCATGTAATGTCTCTTCCAAAGGCGATTTCAAAATCAGTGAACAAGCAAATTTATTTATTTGCTCGAAAGTGGCTTTATAGGCAATATCCTAGTTCTCCCGGGCGGAATAATAACTCGCTCCTTTTCATTGTAAAATTGACTCATGAAAAATCGCATGAAAGAGCCCGGGTAAAGGAAAAATGGTAATCTCCCGTATCAGAGCGACGCGTGACAACTGAAACTTTGCAACTGGTTGCGTTCGCGGCTTGTTTCCCAAGGGAGAAGCAGCGATGCAAAGCGCGCGAGCGAGCAGCCTTGCGTAGATATCAAAGAGCAATTTGTACCTCCGACTCGAAGCTTCAACGAAATTGCGTTACTCCATCGTTAATTGATTTATGATCAACTAGCATTGTATTTCACACGGCGCATTTTCACTCGTTTCTGTGTATTGGATTTCCATCCACATGATATCAAGATATTCGAGAAGATAATCTCGATTGAATCAAATCATCATATTGTTCACTTTATTATCAATATTAACTCGTTGGATTTGGATTGGCAGCCAGTGAATCATCAAATCATGAGGATTACCCTCGATCTAATTACACTGTATACATATATATCGGCTGTTCAATTTTTTTTCAAGTCACTTCATTGTGTTGTAGTGCACACCCTCCATAATTCGAATATTGTATAAATGGTCATAAACATATTATTGTTTTTAGAAAGTTACAATTGCGATCTCATTTGTATCCAGCTCAAACATTCAAATTGCTATTTTACATTCACATTTTATAAAAAAAGTTAATAACGATACTAACAAAATGTGATTAATTATTTTCCCGTGAAATGTTAATAAAATACTCCTTTACTTTATATATTTCTATAGCAATGCATATTTAGTTTTGATTCTATCGTAGCAAACAATCTCTTTCCAGTTGACGGGACTCAAAGAGGCACCAGCAGTCCTAGTAATGGATGGTTTCAAAGTACAACCCAAACAGAATCGGACTCAATGGAAACAATGGGCTGCCTGTATTTCAGGTAATTTGATTAATTTTAGTTTAGAATCGTTGATTGAATTCGGCTAGAAAACACGATCTCGCAGTACTCTAGTTGAACAATGGGACTTGCATAATTCAGATGGTCGACTTATTTTTGTTGTACGACCTTAAAAGTAATGTGCTCCCAACAATTCGAGCAGATAATTAGAAATGTTTTGGCAAAAGTTTTTCTTGCGTACATAGCCCCGTATCTCTCGACAATCTCTTATCGCGGAAGTGTCCGTTTTATCGGGTGCAGATATGCTTTTCCTGAAAGTCCAGCGATTCTCGTGGAAAAGCATTAAACGTTGATGCATACTCTTAGCGAGATGACGCTCGTATACTTACCTGCTCCGCATTCCTATGTATGTATGGGCCGGGCTGCATAGCTTAAAGTAAACCGAAAAGCGGATGACTGGTTGGATGGGACGAGGCTATGCAAACTACTTTTGCTTCTTTTTTGAAGTACTTTTTTTCACCCTCGCAGCTATTTTGATGCGACACTGTCTGATCTTTTTGCTTGAATGTACTCACTCCTTAATTCTCAAATGGGATGGCTCGGGGAAATTTCTTTTTAGATTCTCCCTGTGACGGATTTATTATGCTTCCAATAAAACCGCTTTCTCATCAAATATCTTTATGGTGTACTTTTGTTTTAGATACAGTTGAGAATATTAGTTTTATATGAGACTATTGATCAACACTCACCTGCTTTTACTTAGAAAATCAGTTTTAGATTAAATAGGAATATATGCTGTACACTATTGAGGGTTTTTATTTCTTTTGTAAACACTGCACATATTCATTCGCCGAAATGAAATGAAATATTTCAACGGATTTCTCCACGTGTGTGTCACAATACTTGAGTTTATTGTTTCCGAGGGATTTTTTGCAATTAAATTACGAAGTGGTTACTGGAATTGTGAAAAGAGAAATTCCAGATTGGTTGGAATTTTTTTTAAATCTTTCTTTTCATTCGTTCTGCATGTACCTCGCCTTGAAACTCATGAAAGGTATCTGCAATGGAAATGAGAAAAAAAAAACAGATGAAAATATAACTTTTGTAGCTACAATGTCGATGGTGGCCGCTGGTACGGTATACGGCTGGTCGACGACAACTACGACCCGGCTAACCAATAGTACTTCGGACGTACCTTTTATCATCACGGATGACGAGTCGTCGTGGATAATTTCAGTGACTGTGATAGGATCAATGATGGGTGCCTTCCTCGGAGCCTACATTACCACGTCGTGAGTATTACATATGATGAAGAGATAGTCCACAGAGCTCTTAAAATTTTACATGTCCTTATTCATGAAGATAGACTTATTTGAACATACTATTTCACATCATATATGCTTCGTCCGGTGAATTTTAATTTTCCACTGGAAAGTTATAAGAAACTATATCTTTGGACGGTCGGAATTCGAGGTGTCCAAAAATCTTGAAAACTGCCCAAATTTGAGTCTTGTATCAGTTTTTATCGGGGCTCGAATCACATAGGCTTTCCGGTCTGGGAGGGTATATTCATGTATGTTTGTGGGTCGTTCAACACAATGTAGTAGTGTCAAACTGGTCTCAACCAAACGGCAGGATGTTATGATTTCTCAACTTTGCTTTAGCATAAACCAAACCTCAAGAGCCTGATTTTCGTGAAGTCAAAATTATACATATATGCATGCGAATGAAAAGTCACTCTGGAATTGCAGCTTCGGTAGGAAGCTGTGTCTACTTCTGACGTCCTTGTTCTACATCGTGGGCTGGCTGCTGGTGATATTCGCCGTGCACGTGTGGTTCCTGTACTCGGCCCGGGTGATCCTGGGCATCGGGGTGGGCATGTCGTACACGGCCAACCCGACCTACATCTCGGAGGTGGCGGACGTGAGCATCCGGGGGGCGCTGAGCACGCTGATGGCGGTGAACGTGTTCACGGGCTCGCTGATAGCCTGCAGCGTTGGCCCGTGGTCGGCGTACTGGGTGCTGAACGTCGTGTGCCTGGCCGTGCCGGTGCTGTTCGTGCTGAGCTTCGTGTGGTTCCCCGAGAGCCCGTACTTCCTCGTGAGCAAGGGCAGGAACGCCGAGGCCATGAGGGCGATCGGCTTCTTCAAGGGCATCTCCGACGAGCGGGAGCTGCAGGAGGAGCTGGAAGACGTGCGCAAGAACATAGGCGACGACACCGACAACGAGCTCAAGTTCAAGCTGGCGGACGTGCTGCTGCTGGGTAAGGTGAGGAACCGCAGGGCCCTCGCGATCGTCATGGGCCTCATCCTCGGCCAGCAGCTCAGCGGCAACTTCAGCACGATGCAGTACCTCGAGAAGCTGTTCGCCGACGCGCACATCAACATAGACACGCACGTAGCGACGATAATGGTGATAGCGGTGGGCCTGCTCTCCGGGGCCATATCCACCATGACCGTGGAGAACGCCGGCAGGCGGATGCTGCTGCTCTACTCGACCATGGGCTGCGCCATCTCGCTCGGCGCTCTGGGCCTCTACCTCAAGCTCGTGCCGTCGGACGAGCCGAACCCCGGGCCCGAGCAACTCGACTGGTGGAAAATCGTCCCCGTAATCGCGGTCATACTGTTCCAGGTCGCGTACCAGATAGGCCTGGGCACTATGCCCAACCTCCTCATAGGCGAGCTGTTCCCGACCAACGTCAAGGGAATCGCCGGTGCCATAATCACCATTTTCGACGGGCTCATGGGCTTCGTCGTGTCGAAGCTCTATCCCAGCCTGTCCGCCGTGTGCACCTACATCCTCTTCTCCGCCAGCTGCTTTGTCCTGTTCGTCTTCGTTTTTGGAATCGTCCCGGAGACCAAGCGCAGGACTTTCATCGAGATCCAGGAAATACTCGGCAGTTTGAGGCCGTTCAAAGTGTCGCGGGCTTTCAGGGAGCGCACGAAGAACCAAACCGAGGAGGCGTGATACTTCGTCCCGGGTCAGTTTAATCATTAGCTAGTTTTCCTCAGAATTCTGTGCTTCGAACGTCGAGACAGTCCCGAGGCGGATTTTTCCGTATCTTGATTGTCACACAGGTATGTACATATAGCTGATCTGCAAGTTGAATCGACAATCAGCGATCGTGTCAGGGTGGGATCTAACGTGGGATTCGGTATTTTTTACTAACTTTTTCGATGATGCCAAGTGGCCAACTATGGGTGAGGACTATCCGACGATGATACGCACAACAGACGATGATTATGATGGATGATAGGACGAGTATATCACCTGCAGGAAAAATATTTTTTAATATTTATCGTTAGCAAAAAGTTTCGATACACTTGTGTGGAAACAAAACTTTTTCAAATCTTGAGCACCGAAAATGTAAGAGCATTCATTCTCGTTTGTCAATATTTTTGAATGTATAATTTCTTTTGTGGATCACTTGTTGATCACAAGAAGATCAAACTTGAATCTGCCATTTTAATCTTGTTCTCATAGGTAGTAAATATATTTAACTGTTGTAATTGTAAGTTACTAGCGATTTTCCATGTGTATGATATAATAGGGCTTGAAAATTCATCCGGATTCCATCTCGTTAAACAATATTCAGTCATTCAAAAGCATATATTATACATGATAATCCATATCTGTTTAGGATATAATAACTTAATCAGTAAGAGAATTCATTTATGGATTCTTAATATTTAATATTCGAGAATTGAGGTCCATTTTTGGAATTCGGATATTCTCAGCCACAGTACAAATTTCTGTCAGTGTTGTGACAATGTGTAGGTGAGTCACATAGTAGTTGTACTCAAAATTGCCAATGATATCTTCCTATAACATATATTCTTCTTACATAATTTAGAATTTACGTGATATTTAGAACTTCTCAAGACCAAATAATGTATTGATACTATGGATTTTTTTAATCGTTATTAAACTTATTCGAGAACCAAAGTTGTAACTCTGTTGCTTTTAGTTCAGTTACATATTCCAGCCAGACGCTGATGAATAAATTCGTAAGCTCAACTGGTTGGTCGATAATCATGACAATATCCAATGAAGTCAATTAACAAAGTTTTCGATATCATCAGTTATTTTTGAGCAGCGATTCTTTTAATTCCTCAATTACATGGATAATCAAAATATTGAATAATACTTACTGATTCTCGTGGAAACAGAACTCTATTTATGAAGTACTTTTGTCGACCAATTCGATGACACGTACACCGTAGTAATGTTTCGGTGATTCGTTGTTAATGTCGTAACGAACAAATGCATTTTACGCAGTTCCGCGAGTTTGCACAAAGCGATGGGAAAATTACGAAGTGACAATGAATGAAACGCATTCGACGTTCGGATGCTCATTACTATCGCGCATTGCGTAGCTCTGCCATATATAGTTCTTTTGAATCCGCTTCTCGTAACGACTCGTGCATGCTTAGTGTGAGCAAACTAGTGCGCGGTTAATGTTTCGATTTCAAATGTTCACAAGCATATCGTATTCGTATGAAAAATGGAAAGCTCGTACTTTTTTTAAATATTTAAATACTATAACATTTTTATGATTTGTACATATGATTAAAGATTGTAACGGAATACTCATATCTAAGTACAACTGAATTATTTTAATCTATCCTCATTCTCGCAATATATGATTTGAATGTAAAAAAATAAATTTAGAATTGATCTTATCGACATTTGTATTGATAACGCATAAATTAATACAATAAATTTTAATAATTACTCGAAAAGTTTTCGTTTTTTATGGGAAAGTAACCAAATAGAAAATTGAGAAATATATTGGATGATATATATCCATTATAAGAAATTTATTTGTTTAATGATTCAATTCTGTATTTGATAAGTTGGAATGATCAACAACTTCCGTGGAAAATCAATGTGAATAAACTTCAATTTCAATTATATTTTCATGTATATATATTGAAAGATTTAGGTGCAGAGAAAATAAAACAATGTGAATACAATCACAGTTTATTAATGCAGCTAGACAGAGCCAGTTCCGATAGCCGTTTGTGCGCACTCTTGCGTATAGAGTCAGATACAGTGTGGCTATAAGGGCCTCAGTACCTCAACATTTAAGCGTGGCTATTTAAGCGTGGGGTATATATATATATAGTGAAGAGGGAAGATACGCTGGTGGGACAGCATTGCAGGGTGGAGATGCATATCGACGTTTACACATTTCAACAATGTAGCTCTACTAAACATGTTTAGCGATTTAGATCTGCACAACATAATTAAGTTATGCAACAGAATATTCTGAGAGTGAATGAGAAGTGTAGTACGAATAATTGATTTGCACTTACAGAATAAAATCAGAAATTTTAATAGGTTTACGTGTCTTTGATTATTATTGTATTCTCACACAACACTGGCCATATTGAGAATGAGGAATAAATAATCACCATTGAATCCAAATATTCTTCGATCTGCCGTTAACGAAATTCAGTGCAGAGAAAATTTTGATAAATTCGAAAAATCGCCAAAAAAGTCTTTCGATTGCGCCAAACCTAAAATATATGTATTCATTTTACGTTACTTGGAAGTGCCTTGATTTTGTGAGATACCGAATAAAATGAGATTTTTTCGAACTATACATAACCACTGCAATCTTTGTTATTTCCTTTGATTCCCTGTAACTCATATTCCCTCTAGCTCAGCTTCTTTTCTCGCCGAGACAAGCGCTTTCATAATTTTCCTCTTTCCCATTGTTTGAGTCCCAAAAGAAACAAACGAAAAAGTTCACTATTACTCACGGAAACGACATTTTCATTTTTGTTTAAATCCCTAATACCATTGCCGTTAGTCGCTGTTTCTACCTTGCTCGGCCATTGTTCGCGACACATGAATGAAAGAAACATTTTTGTATGGACGAACCTACAGAGGTTTATTTGGTCATGTACTTTTTCGCCGCGTTCACTTTGTTTCAACGCTGCAACACGATAATTAACGGAAACCTAATTATTACACCGCGGCATTTGACGTAAAGGAAACGGTTTTTTATTCATAATTTTTTGCGTGATTTAATTGGGGTCATGCGAAGGGAATAATCAATGTATTTGTAAAAGTAACTTTGTTATCAATTATTCCTCTTGGATTGAAATTCACATGGATTTGAACCACTTTCAATTAATCTTTTGAGTCAAAATTCATAATATATTCCAATAGCTATCAAGTGTGTTTTGAAAATATCACCAATTGATAAAACTTTTTTATTTACTTTGATTCCACTTTAGACCGTAAGTGGAATATTTTTTACGTTGAACATATTAGTGTGTCCCCAATAAATGATTCTACACGACATCTAGAGTATTACGAATGGGCTCAAAACTTGTCCGTGCTAACTCTGTATCACTCTGATAAATTATTCGGAAACTACGTTGGTACATTTGAAATATCTTCGAATTCCGACAGCTTACTGCGGTACGAATTCATACCAACTGGAGAGGGGTAAATACACTTGCACGAGGTAACCGCGTGCAAAATTTGCCTCGCAGCCCCTTCAATATGGGGTGCAACGCTAGCTTAGCCACACCAGTATGTCAATGCAATGTCCCTGCGCAAATTCAGGAACCGCGCTTGGCATTACACATCGCTGATCAAATATCGAGCCAGGGCCTGCGTCACTTATGAACAGCTCGATAGTTATCGAGAGGAAAATTGACATGTTGCGGTGCAAACCAATTGACTGATTGTTTTTGAGGATCCGATTGTCTTTTATGTTTCAATGTTCAGATGACCGACGAAAAAACAACGTGAGAAGTAATAATTTAAACATAATTTTTCATGGAAATTGGACTTCGATAGACATTTGACTTTGAAGCTAGCCACAGAAATATGATGTTACAGTCATTTATTTGATATCATATTATGATAAAATATAAGTTGTATTGCCATTGCAATAGGTAATATGCAGGGAACAACTAATCTCCGAACTCATTTAATGGATGAGCAAATATTTTCACATGTGCGTCGGGTGCGATTATGAATTTTTAATAAGTTTATGAATTTTCAGTTGTTGTTTCCTTGAATAATTGCCCATAATATCGTTGCACAGCATCAATATTGTCTCCAAAAAGGTACGATATGTAATATGTCCATAATTTTCGTGGCCGAGCGAATTGGCATGCTTCGGCCAATCAGCATGTGATGAGTATTAGCGAGGTTCTGGCGATCGACAACAGAGAGATTGGACATAGCATCTGAAGGCAGGGTGACATGATAAAAACGCATTTTTAACGATACAGCGAGAGCAAGTGTGGACAAAGAGATCAAACACACTCGGGGTGCATTGATGGCAGCAGCACAAAGCACCAGAGCATAGCTGGAGCTATCCACGAGGGCATCGCGAACACAGGCCGCGGGGAGGTGAGGGGCTTGCATCATGAAGCGCTGGATCGTGATTAATATACACAGCGCGAATTCAGCAGGCCCGTGGTATGTTAATGCGTGCATTCACCCTCGCGTTAATCGGGAGGCGAATATCCGCCCACGCGTTTATTACACCAGCCCACGCAAGATACACACATGTATGTGAATAATGTGAGTCCCGCACGGCTGATGTTACACTGGCTACCATCGATTGACCAGAAGAAAGAGATACGAGCCCTTGGTGTTTAGCTGTTTTCCAAATTTTCTCCGCCTGACTAATAATCTGTGGATGGATTGGGTTGAACCATAACTTAAGAAGGAAAAAATCCAAGATCCAATGTATTTTCACCTCTTTTTAATTGTCGCGTTCTTTGCGCCTGTCTGTCTGCACGGGATGGTCGAAACTATGCGTCAAAAGCACAGGGAGTTGACTAAAAATTAAAATTCTGGCTTAGCACGCGGGTTTATCTCAGATAAATAATGGCTGTGCTGTACAATTTATTATTCTGCGAGCGAAATTCAAAGTTAAATCTCTCATTTGAAACTCTTTTCGTTGGCTGACACATATTATTTCTGACAAGTGCACTAGTCGAGGTAAATTGTGCGAACTTTTCTAATCTTGGGGGAGAAAAATTAAATAAATGAAAAATATTTTCTCGGAGATGTTCTGAAATTATCATTATCATTTAAATTGTCAGTATCGACTTTGTGCATGAATAGTGTATCCGAATATCCGGAAAACAAAACGTTAGACTTGATGGCTGCAGTGAATACATGGTATTAGGATATCCATGAACCACCTCACAAAGTTTCATCGTGATTGGTTTCCCGGTGGTTGTGCCCACTCCTAGTCGAATTTACAGTAATACTGTGACCGTATTTGCTATAAATTCGACTGCAGCGTGACCCGGCCGGGGGGGAGGGGGATTCCATTTCTATCTCAGTACACATACCCATACGAAAATACAAAAAGTTGTAGAAATTCGAGACAAAGAGCTCTAGATTACATGACCATTGTGTGCATTAACTTTGAAGTACGTGTTCATATGACTCTATGTTTATGTAACAGCATTTCAAGCTCCAGCTCTGATCAATGGATTCAAGTTGAAATTATTCATTTTAAGCAAACATTAATTTTCATAGTCCACAGATAACCAAGGCGCCGATCCAAAAAGCCCACCGAGAGAAACTGCATGAATAACATGTAAGAAATACAGGTTGTAAATTGAGTATTACGTTCAGTAATTTTTATGCGTATGGATTTTCTCCATCAACTGCTTCTAGCTGCGCAACCGAGTGCTGCTGAGATCATACACATACTCGATCTCGGGAGTTGCATCAATATGAAACTTTTCTAATGAAAAATAATTTATATCGCTTATTTTCAACCGCCGAAATGCGATCTCATTTTGCGTTCCCCAAAGATACGATCAGTATCGTCATATATATATATATATATATATATATATATGCCGCATTTACCTAACGCTGTAGAATCAAGGACAAGATATGAGGTTGAGTACTTCTGCTTTATATACATATGCACGGGCAATTCTCCGTGAAATCGTTGTTCTCTGTTAAAAGTCCATGATTGCCATACACGTTTTTTTCTGCTGCACCGAAAACAACCATTATAGTTAACTGTTTGTAAAATGAATAAAACTAATTTTGTATGCAAATGTACTGTAAATGCATGAAATGAAAATTATTCACAGAATATATTCGGGAAATTTTCGACATGATTGCAGGTAACCTGAAGTTAATAGTGTTCCCTGACAACTCCGAAAATTGAATTATTTAATTTCTGATTAAGTTCGGATGAGCGTAATCAAATGAATATATTGATATTCATTTCAAACCCAATCTTAGATTGTGCATTCTATCCACGTTCTGGCATATTGTCCCGACGGAGTGTTTTGGACTATCGCGAAATTTACACATTTTCTTCCCTAAAATTTAGGACAGAAACATTCTAGAATCTTTGAAGCGCTTGATAATAGCGGCTCGCTCGTGAAATCGCCCCCCTTCCGCCACTCGCGGCGATGAATTGGGAGCAGGGCGTTAGAGCATGTCGCGCGTTCGTCCGCAGGTTCTGCGGTCGTTTTGCGGTGGCGCGGCTCATCTTAGCGATGAATGCGTCGGGCACAGCGTATCCGTTATAGGCGCCGCGGCGCAACGGCCATGAGCTTTACCGGTGACATAATGCGGGCCCGTTCGTAATCTCGCGCCCCTGTGCATATGCGCTTGTCGCGCAACTGCACGCGGTGAGTTGCAGCCCCACGCGTTTTTCTCACTCCCCACGCTGCTGCTGCTGTTTGCGGGCGCACCTGTTTGTCTGCGGCGAACGACGTGCCAGCTTCTGCGTCACGGCTCGTTTGTTTTTCACTTGCATTTTTCTCGTTTGTCGAGATACCGCACCTGTGATTGATAGCGGACTGCTTTGTTTGCTGGCTCCGAGTATAAACGTGCTCTTCGTTATAATTTTCAAAGTTTTCCAAACTGTCGAGCAGTGTAATGCATCATTTTCTGGCTGATACTTTTGATTGCTACGAAATTGAAAATCGTGCTCAACCTAGACTAGGAGTATCACCGCATCTCGGAGAATTATCATTCTTCTCATCGTGTGATTATCGCAAGAGGGAGTTGAGCGTGAGTCTGGAAATTATTGATTTTTCGCGTGTGATGAATTACATGTTGTTTTATCACGAGTATTAAGAAATGAGATTCTATGATAACCTTCTATGCAAGCTTTGAATCAATCGTATTCTTAATTCTTGAAGAGGAACGCACCCTTGATGAGATTCGAAAAGAGTAATTTTTCTAACTATTTCAATAACTTTTTCAATAGGCGGTCTAGTGAGGATATTGTTCTATATTGGAACTGGTGAATCGTTTTCGGAGGAAACTAGATATCTGAAGTGAGAAAAATATTGTTTGGATAACAGATATTCCCTTTATTGATCAAATAAGATATTCGACATAGAATTATCTGATTTTAACTTAAAAACTTGGAGTTGCTCGTCTGCGTCCAATTTAGCCAGTGCGTTTTCTTGCTTTGGTCACCTGCTGACGTGGTTTGATAGTGTCGGTGAATCTTACAGTGATAGACTGCAGTCTCATATTAGGGGTCAGGAACTCGCTAATGGTCCTAACACCCTGTGGCGACGAACGATCGAATGGGAATCCCATCGCTCGTGTATCCGGGTATTTCAAGTCTCTCAAGCCACAGAAGCTGATGCCATCAGCGCAACCCGTTGGACTTGCCTGTTTCACCTGTGTTAAACGCAATTTTATTTTTTAGTAAATATGGTTACGCTTATAGGAGTGGATTGATTCGAGTGGGTCGGTTCGAATGGTACAGTGTATTTGCGAAACATTACCTGATCGATTCGATAGTCGGAAATCATGATGAACAGATCCATTTGATAACCTGCAGCGTTGCCCTTCGGGCAAAGCATATGATGAGGCCACCCACATCCGCAGAAGTTGAAGCTTTCGGAGTCCTGAATATCAGTAGTTGCTGGTCTGTTTTGGCTCAAGTCGCGGAAAGTAGCCTCGAATGGAATAGTCAGATTAGATTGAACCGAGGTCCTGTTAATGGTATTCTGCCCTCTGTTTACTGGAAAGGCAAATATCACAATCAAATTGTATGTTCAACCAGAGTGCGAAATTATTTCTTGTGGTTATTGGATATATCTACGCACATCTGGCAGTGAACTTGTCCATTTCAATCATGAGCTGCCTCTGTTGGTTGAAACTCAATGGATATCCATTCAAATCGAACTTGGGGCCGATAAAGATTCGGACGGTTCCCGTTAGATCAGAGTTATTGGTATTGTTCACCTGGAGGGTGTATGAGAATTCATCATGATTGAGATGCTGTATGCGTGTAAACACTGATCCTCGGGGGGAGAAGTCCAATCCGCGAGACAAGTCAATATCGCTCTTAGACCAGTAACAGTTGAGGGTGTTGGGATTAGCCCCATCGGAAGTTATACGGATATCGGTAAGAGATATCCCTGGGAAATTAAGCTGTAACCAAATGAATGAAATGTCTTTAGACCAGGGAAATTCATTAATCTGAATAAATGACAATATATTCCACCACACGATAACTTTCTAATCTCAAAATGATCTCTGGAAGAAGATACTTACAGTCTGAGCTGTGTAAGGTTGCAAAGTATTTTTGAATTGAGTAAATATATTATCAACGAATTGATGCCATCTGTAGAAGACTGGATCCCTCATGGCTGTGGCTGTATCACCCATTATGCCAAACGATTCCTGTTTCATGAGGAAATTATTAAAACACATCGCTACTGATTATTACATTTGCATTGAACTGTTTTTATAACTCATACCAAGTAACGATGATCCGGATCGTGGATGTAAGCAAGTGCCAAGTGGCCTTGATTGTGCAGATCTCCATACACTGCACTGTTGGGACTGATGATGCTGGATTCTACAATGTTGCCGAGAACATCGATGCCCTTGACTTCGTCCAGCACTATGACCTGACCTTGGGTATTTGTCACCCGGCCTGACGCGATGGCATCATAGATGTTGTTCCTCCACTTTTCAAGATCCGTCAAGGCTAATTGCACTCCGTCGACCCTTCTGTTCAGGTTGGAGAGAACCATGTTGGCGACCCTGGCGGGCCAGGCACGACCAGCTACAGTTTGATCCATTTTTGGGAAGTAAGCCTCGGGTATTTGCTCACGGAGATCCACGAGTGGAACCGCAAGGGGGAGTCCGTTACACAAACGCTCGACATTGTATCTAAAATTAAAGTAAAATGGGTCGTTTTGATTGGCTAACTGGAGCAATAATATATCCCTTTACAGTCATAATTTCATTTCGGTACCTTCCGTATCTCAATAACCGATTTGAAAGTGAGCAAATTTGTATCAAATATAGTAAAATGATGCGTCTTTGGAATATACACGTAAGATCCAAGTTATGTTTATATACAGTTATAACTTGGATCTCGCGTGTTGATAATGGTGAAAAGAAAATCCTTACAAAATTAACAAAAGTCACGATATATTTTGTCGTAAGAATTACCGAGCCATTATTTGATGATGCATATGATAGAAAAGTTCTCCACGTCTGTCTTTGTTGACAACAACCATCGGTCCGTCCATTGGGTAGATAAGATGCCAGTGCCAATGGTGAAGGTTGATACCAACGTCTTCGCGAAAGTATGCCACTCGATGTTCGGGATCAACGTCTGATGCCGTCCAGTTCAAAGGAATTTCGATGGGCATCTGAAAACATATTCCAAGAATACGAAATCATCTATGCTTCTACGGTGAAAAAGCTTTGCATCAATTTGAAACTTATATTTGCGAACTCACACGTGAACCTTCTGGCATGATGTTAACCATCTCATTAGCACGAGCAAAGACGTTGCTATCTACGAACTTGTGAGGGAAAACTTCGGTGAGTTGTGGAATCCTGATGCCTTTTGTGTCCGGGCGATTAATTAAGGCAACAGACAACGAGTAGACGAACATTTGAGGGTTGATGCGATCATGGCAGTAGGCAGCCAAAGATAGCAAGTCCTCGACCGTTCGCATTCCTAATATAAAGTTGAAAGTTTGATGATAAAATTTCAATTGTTAATATTTACGAGGTTCGATAACACTGATGAAAGAGTATGAATTTACCCATGAAAAGACTTGTCAAGTGGCCAGCCATTGACCTATGAGATGGTATCATATTGGAGAAACCCGCATTACGTGGAAGCTTTAATGGCACACTAAGATCAGGAACAGCAATTTGCTTAATGCGAACTGTTGAATTGCTCTCATTGCCAAATCTGGTGAGGATCCTTTGAGCGATTGATTGGTAATTATCAGGCTGAGAAAATTTATTTAAAAATATATATCAAAATATTATTTTATGCAATTTTGGAAGAATTAGTAGTATACGATAATGGCGCAAAACATGTTATTTTTCGTATGTATTGAGCAAGTTGAAAAATAAAATTCACACGAGTGATGAAACAGTTTCACACACGTCCATGGTATAAGGAAGCGATAAAACATTTTACGAACGATTACTCTCACGATCAATTGCATTTACTCTTGTATCAAAATCATCAAATGCCATTAGCTTGTGTATATATAAATAGCGAATCAAGTTTAGAAGTAGATTATAACAAACAAAAATGTTCAATCATTCAATACTTGTACATAAATGTTTTATTGAAATATATGTAGAATGAAGTAGTATTTACCAAATAGGTTGGCGGGATGTTGAAGCTGACTTTGTCGTCCCCTTTCGGCACGTAGATCGGTTCGGTTGGATGATCGAACATCAAAAGCATCTGGTCCTCTACCCTCGACATTTTTGACTATGTTAAGTTCACGTGAATAAATAGTAAAAATTATGAAGTTGAGCTGGAATAGGCCGTACTGATTTACTCGAGCGTCGATCAACCTGGGAGATCGAACGACGCTGAATGATGTCCGACCTCTGTTCTATTCAAAATTTATACGAATTTCTAACGGGATTCGTGCGGTTTTCCAAAGATAAAAGATTTCTAGGCGATAGAACGTCTTCGATTAGCCCACAAAGTTTCCGCTAGATGTTGACTATGACATGGGAAAACGGAAATCTGTCTGAGAATATCTGGCCGGACAATGACCTCTATCAAACGCGTTCACTCTCGTTTTTCTTTAAATATTTTACAGACAAAAATTTTGAAAGTATAACCTAATAAAAGATTTCTCATAAGTTAACGATCGACTCTTGATTAATGTGGAATTGTTTGTTCGAAAAAAACATACAATCCACAATTAAATTAATAATTGTTAGAATAGTCGAATATGCGTAGATTGCAAAAGTGATAAGATCACTACTTTCATAATCGTCTGATTTGATCCTACCATTAAGATTCCTAATTGTGTTTATCGTCTGATGCTTCTCTATATTATCTTAAGGTTCTAAGATAATTTATATAGTAGTTACGTGAATTTGCTCCACGAAACAATGGTTTAATCTTATCGGTATCATTTTTTCCCAGAAGTTATGTTTGTATAACTATATTTAAATAAGTATGTACTTATACTGAAAAGAAAATTTCATAAGAAGCGAAAAAGAGTAAAAGTTTTGATACATTTTGATACGTATCTCAACGATATTTTTTAATTCACAAAATATTTTTCAAGTATTCCGACGACATAAATTAATGTACCTATAATATTCTGCGTAAGATTCTTTGAACAAATCCGACATTATATGAAAAATCACCTTTTCCGAGACTGAAAATGTGAATGAATGAGTGGGCAATTTAATTTTAAATCATTTCTCAATCTACCCACGTCTTCCTAACTGTAAGGGAACTCTACAGAAAAAGCCACGATTTTCAACACGCCATTTATCTGGAACGTGATACATCGGGCCTGGGTGCATAAATTCGGAAACGAATCCACGCCAAGCTTTTGTTTTATGTGTGCGCACACGTGTATGTATGTCTATGTGTTTGTGTGGGTGTGTGCGGGTAGAGGCGGGCGGGGAAGGGAGGGGGGTGGAGTGAGTGTGTTCGGACTTTGAGAGCGAACTACGAAAAAGCTCGCGCACATGGATTCCGATTGAATGAGTGCAATCGTCCCTCAGTAGGGAAATGTATTGCGATGTTTTCTCGCCCTGCACAAGGAATATAAACAAGAAAAGCAGTCGTGAGAGCAATTGGAAACGAGGCACTCGTTCGTATCTAAGTATTGACGCGAACTTTCAACAGCGTGTTTACGCAGAGGTGCTCTTCGAGTGATCGGATCCCATACCGAAGTTATGTCGCGAATAAATACTCGACGTACAATTTTCCAAGAGTTCCTTCATAATGGAGAGCTCGAGCGGGTGATCTTTTTCTTCGTTTCGAGTCTACGTTCATTGGGAAAAATTACGCATGAAAGTATGTTTTTGCTGAGACCATAAAGAAAGTTGAAATAAATTTCCCCTCTGTTTGAGCACACCATTCGTGCGTCAATTATCGGAATATATGAACAAACTTCAGTGATAAAACGTACACTTTATCAATCGCAGGAACTGCAGCAAATTCTTTGGATTTATCATCTTATAAAATGAGACTCAAAGATTCATATGGCCAAGACCGAAAAAAGTAGATCAATTGGAACATGATATTATCATTATAAAATAGCAACTATAGGCACAATTTTAAATATTAATATTACAATCTTTTATATGTGCATTAGTCAGAAAATTGAGAAATAGCGAGTCATATTATTCTTTTACTTCCGGAGGGAACTGTATGTGATAGTGTGGAAAATGGTTCTATCAAAGACTGTATAGTCGGTGTTTCAAATGCTTATCGTAAAATTTCGTCGAAAATGTACATTAAATTAATTATCATATTTCCAACAGTGTAGAATGCTCAAGCATCTCTCACTAAGAAACTTTTACGCTGGAAGCAATCTGAATCCGAATGGATCAATCGAAAATTCCTAATGATTTCGTGCCTAACAGATTTTCTACTGCCGGTGAGTCCGCTTGATTCAATCAGATTTCCTCTAGCAGTCAGTAGATTTCCTTATAATTCATAAAAAATGACATTCCAGAATATATCTCTTTTTGAATAAAAGTCAATTTGAAATAACTTTCAACAAATTTTATTGGTACTACATATAGTATATTCGACTATCATCGACTAAAATATATTTGCGAAGTGATTTGACATTTCATCAACATTATAAACCATTCGTCATCGGTTCCTATACAATATGAATGAAGATGTGATTAATATCTCTTACAATGTCAAAGTTTATAAATGAAAATTCCATCAGACCGTTTATTTTTAAAAATATAACATATTTCAGCAAATTCAGAGAATAGTTTAGAATATTTGTTTAATAGAAATAAGCGAAAATTTCTCAAAACTTATATAATATATAACAACTATTTTACATGATAGCTCCAAATTTAAGAATCATACCATGATAAGGATAAAAGCGACAGGATCGGTCCACACTCATGGAGAAACTCTACTAACTTAAAGTTCACTTTCCGATCAATTCAACTGTTCTTCTCTAAACCAGAATCTATAGCCTATTAATATATGATCAAATTCCTCCATCAGTGTGAACTGGATGTATAAAACTTTAAATATAATTTGGTATGTGTATATTTTGTATAACATGACTATGCTACTCATTTGCTGTATATCTTGTGATGCTTAGGAATCTGTGTAAGATTTCAAAGCTTAATAAAAAAAAATAAGGATAAAAGCTAGTCCGTATCCCCAATCCCATATCACTAAAATGAGTGATAATCAGAACATATGAACATTTTCAATGAGTATTTTCAAATAATTCCACTATAGGATCGAGCGGGAGCTGATTTTTGTCTCGAAGCAACCTTATCGATACGATTGAAGCAACGTCCAGTCGATTGCGAGCAGCGGAAATCCATATATTAAAGCAATCGGATTTGACTCTATCGAATCATTCCGACTGCTCGCAGCGCCAAAGTTTCTCGGCGCACCTTGGATTATCTCGCAAAGGAACACTGTTCTTCCAGTGAGTTTTGAAAATCTGAATTTAAGAACCACCAAAGGTACGCGAGTCGGAAATTCTGCGTGAGAAGCGTTGCAGGAATACCAAACGCACCGCGGATTCGGGAAACTGTGTGAAGTCGCTTAATCCCGCGGTGTTAGGAGCGCGACGACACGATGCGAACGACAGACAGAGCGCAGGTGAAGAGCCGCGTCCAGTCGGAACGAGGGCAGCGGATCTGGGTAATCAATAATTACGGCGGCTTCCGGCCAGTGTGTGGCATACGAATATACATACACGCGCGTGCCATAGCGCGCGGCAATTTTCGGCGGGGCATGAGCGCGGCGAAATGCTGATTTATGCACTGGCGATGCCTCGCGGGCCGGGGCTCGTTGTTTCACGGGCTGCCGCAGATTAGACAGAAATTTCGGGGGCGTACGGGTGCCGCGAGTGCGCGAGTGCGCGCCACGTCGTTCCGCGGTCGGGCGCATTCAAGCCAGACGATTGCGCGCGCCCGTTTAGTTTGGCAGCTATGCGCCCGCGTGCCGTTATATTCGACAACAAGCGCGCGGTGATTAAGAGGCCCCGAACTCCCGCGCCAATGGCTTAATGGACGCCCGCCCGCCCGCCAGCCCGCCATTTTCATCGTATTCTCGCGAAATGCTTGCACGTTCTAATGGCGTGTGCCCCACAGCTATGAGTTTTCATTAACTTCAGATCTTTTTAAAATTGCTCGAGGATTCAAGGTGCTGGGGTTTTTCGTACGCCCACCTGTAACTCACCACCCAACGTCTAGGCAGCTGTCTTGTACGGAATGATCATGTATCTAATGATGAAAATGGCAATACCTGTTACCACTGATTGGATTCTTCGATTCCAACTGGGACACTGTATTTTCCCAGCTAACAGTCTCGAAATGAAAAAAAATGAAAAAGTAATTATACTATACTAGCATAGGAAAGCAGAAATAACTCATCCAATATATCCGACTCGAAAATTTGTCGGCCAGTCTGAAAAAACAGTCGCACACAAGAGGCGTCTATACGGAACTATCATATCTGTTATAACAGCACCTCTGTTCCCGACTCCCTGCAGACTATCCACCTCTCGGGGCGCAATTTCACTTCGCAAAACTCGCGCGAGCAAAAGCGTCATCGCGAATGCATATTTAACGTCGGTACAGCAAAGCTGCCGAGCGATGCGCGCCTGGCGCCCAAGTCCCCCTGCCGCTCCTCTGCAAGATGAAACGCGTCGCCACAGCCCGCTTACGATATCTACATGAACTCGGCAATTGCTCGCGCCCGCGCGACCCTGCCAGAAGAAGCGTACATAATGCCCGATTCGCGCGCCGAGCGCCAACCAATTGAACTTCTGAAATAATTAAGGCCGCAAGACCATCGAACAAACTTGAAGCTCATGAGAGCGAGCCGCGCGCGGCTCCCGCAGGGCATCTCCGCGAACTTTCGCCGCCTCCCTCAGCCCGGCAATCCCGAGCAATCTACCAATGTAAACTAGCCGAGAGAGATAGAGACAGAGGGGGGAGAGAGCCGCTCCCGTGCGATAAAACCCCCGCGATCTCTTCTCTTTAATTGCGCCCGTAATCCCAAGGATTATTCCGAGCTCGGACGAAAAAATTTATTCGTGATTCTCGAATTAACGAGCGGCGAGATGTCCGGCTCGAATGGATTCGCGGATAACAGAAAGTATGCCCGGAGCCCGCGACCGATCGGTTTGCACGCGCAGATCGATCGAAAGGTACATTTTACTCGGGGGAGATTTAGTGCCGGTGAATTGTTTATGTTTTTTTTTGCTCGCCCCCCTTCCACCGGTCGAGAGGGCAGGTATATAAATGCGGCGAATACGCTCGGTGTCGAGCAGTAGAATACGACGAGGTCCGGTCAGACGTTTTTATATCGAGCGACCATTTATTCATGACACTGCCCCCGCAAGCCGAGCTTTGTTTTTCAATTCTAATTTCGTTCGGAACGTTTTCGATATAGCCCCGAGTTTCGCGTGGCTAAGCCGGGGGTGTATTAAGAATCAAGAAAAATCACCTCTCGCTCGGTTTTTATTTACACCGTAGATAAGGGATTCTTTATATCGCAAGTACTGTAGCAGGCAGCTGCAGGGTAAAGCCAAGAAGGATAACGAGATACTTATTTACATCGCGATGGTGTGCGAGATGAAGAGTATCGGATAGTGGCGCGGGCTGGGAGCAGATTGAAAATTCCGGTTTCGCGTAATCATATTTGTGGTAGCAACAAATCTATGAAAATATATATGT
Source organism: Aphelinus atriplicis (assembly GCA_020882685.1). Classification (NCBI taxonomy): domain Eukaryota; kingdom Metazoa; phylum Arthropoda; class Insecta; order Hymenoptera; family Aphelinidae; genus Aphelinus; species Aphelinus atriplicis. Next base: position 75,212,769 of record CM037073.1, read on the forward strand.
ATACGCTCTTGATGAATTTAACTTGTAAATATTATTCGCGTATTTCACGAATATGCTTTGAATTTTTTCATAGATTTAGCTAAAATTTTAGTACGTAACATCAATCGTCCAGTCGTCAATTTTGAATGTACACATAGCGACTTATACACTTTTCGAACGAATTCAGTTTACGTAAATGACTACAATTTCCCTTCATCCTGAGAAAAATCTCTACTCCGTTACCAGCTTGGAGAGGCGCAAGCCGTTCGCCACATTTGAATCACCACGTGGAATCAGTTATGCCACGGTACTATACGCGAACAAACTTTTGCCTGAGCGCTACTTATTTCTGATGCGCCCTTTGTGAAGCAAAATGCTTGTGAGTTTCCAGTTTTATCTCCCCGGGTATATACGAGGAGCTGCGCGTTCGCGGAAAAATCTGTACAAGCGCGAAATCTGGCTGATCGGTAGCTGTTTCGCATTGTTTCGCTCTTCTGCAATCATCGCGTGTTAATTAAAATCCTCCCGGTCTTTTTTCTCCTTTACTTTGCCGGCTGCAAATACTGCGCGTGAACTTTATTCGTTAACTTGTTCTTAGCTCACTTGAAACACTGTGTATGTGTATGCGTGTGTGTGTGTATGTGTGTGTGTGTGTGTGTGTGTGTGTGTGTGTGTGTGTGTGTGTGTGTGTGTGTGTGTGTGTGTGTGTGTGTGTGTGTGTGTGTGTGTGTGTGTGTGTGTGTGTGTGTGTGTGTGTGTGTGTGTGTGTGTGTGTGTGTGTGTGTGTGTGTGTGTGTGTGTGTGTGTGTTTGTACATGGGTGCACAAAGGATCGCGGCCGCGCGAGGGCAAAAGAGCGTTTTCTCAAATCGCTTCCGGCTGGAATATTGCATTCGCCTTGTTCGAGCCCATTCTCCCTTCCCGACGAGCGAGCGCGCAACGCTTCATTGTTACGCTAACTTTTTCCATGCATTTATGCGCACGCTCGTCTCGGCGATTTTCGGCTATCACGACATTCTATGCCCTGCAGTTTCTCTTTTTCATCCCTTTACAACTTCTTTCCCTTCTTCCTTTTCCTTTTCCATCAGTGATTGCTAAATTGGATAGCTCTATTTTTTTTTATACGTTCCCAAGTGTATCCAGTGGTTGTATAACGGGAAGAAAATACTTTGATATTTTTGCAATCAAGGCATGGAGAATGAATATCTTATGCATACAATGGAAATATTCTTGTTATTTGAATGTAATACTTTCGTGGGTAAAATCATTTTTAATCAAACGAGAATACACGAGATGGGCATACTCGTGACTACAATTTATCAGAAATGTTATTTCAATTTCATTCGGAAACGAATTTGAGTATTTTCTCATGAAACATGATATTGAACATGTATCTGAATTCAATGTACATCGCTAATGCGTTAATAACGTTTGTACAGTTCATCGCGACCGGGTAAGGGGAAATAATGCGGAATTATGTTTCTCAAAGTCAACCGAGATACCGAAGTATGATAATATATTTTCTCACATGTCACTGTTACCAGATATCCATTGGTATTTACACATTCTTGATATGTATTCGTGGAGACTCAAAGCGTTTCGTCACCCTGTATATTGATACATCTTTTTCATATTTCGATGTACTCTCGCATATGAAGGGTATTGCGCAGCAATGCATTTCAACTTTGATGGTGGCTTTTTTCGGCAGAGTCTGCTTTCACAAACAATATGCATGCTAATGCATCTAAATATGTAGTTACATACATATACTCATAATTAAGGAGACTATACTGATCCATTCATTTTCATATATCTAATGATATAACACTTTACGGATACATGTTATAACTAATTATTTTGTTGTTTCGATACTAATTTTAACGATACTACTTACATGCACATTCATGAAATTAATGATCATCCATCAAATAGAGTATAGATAATTTTGTGAAGCATCTGCTAGCTGAAATCTTTCGAAAAGTTACTTTTGACAATGTTCAAAATATATAAATACTCGTATCTTCGATACTTTTAAAATGCAACGTTTGAATTATCTTGTAGTATGATATTTTATGGTTCATATTCATTGTATTCCAGTCTCAGTTCGATACGTGACCTGCAACCGAAAGAAAATGAGAATTGCTTGGGCCGACCGCGTCGGTAGTAAATTCAAACCCGATAAAAAGATTGTAGGAGTGAAGTCTGGATCACGATCTGATCTTCCATCCATTTTATTTTTCTTTGAATGTATACTTGATTCATGTTCTTAATAATGTACTCAAACTTAGAACTTTGTAATTTTTCTGTTTAATTTTTTTGTAGTATTTGGAATTTTATTAGATAGTAATGTAATAGTATAGTATGAATGTGTTCATCATTATATATCTCAGGACATCATTGTACATTTTATCCAAGGCCAATATTTTATAAAAAAATCATAAGAATAGCAAATTCTGTAAACGCTGATAAGGAAATCCGGCATTCGTATAGAGATGGAATTTCCTGCTCAAATGTTTCTCTGACCGCAGAAACGAATTTCCATGCAGTCGAATCGCAGGAAAATCGAGTGACGAGCAAATATAGGAAAAGGACGAGAATAAAAATCGATGCCGAGCTGCAGAGAAGCGCGTGTGCCACGCGGAAATGTCGTTGGCAAGCTTCGTTTGAGCGCGTCAGCGTCGCGGCGTTCCGAGTTGTTCGCTTCTTTCGGCATTGTATCGCTGCAACGACAGGCCCCCGTGAATTCGCGAAAAACCCGCTCGGATGCGCCTCGGAGCTATTCGGCCTCGCGTCCGGCCTGCCTCGTTTGCCGGCGCGCCGCCCCCAGGAACAAGAACGGCAATTTTTCAGCCTCGACGGTCGAGGCGCCCGGGGAAAGAGAGAGAGCGAGCGTGTCGCTCGCTAATCGCAACCCAATTTTTTTCCCTCGCTGCCTCTGTCGTCCGGCCGACTGTTGCTCGCTGTGCGCTTGAATTCATTTCGCAGGTGTCGCTAACGTCACGTGGATTTTTCACGAATATAAAGGATTGACTCTCCTTTTCGATGTTCCATTTTCCGGGCTGTCTTGCTCGCTGGAAATTGAAAGGAGCGGAACGCGTTCTTTAGCACCCGTTATTTACTAAGATGGCAATCATGAGAGGATGAAAAATCAATCCAGTTTTCTTTTGCTAAGAGTTATGACTCTCCCGTGAACTTACATTTTTACTGAGCATGATTTTATTCTCTTTCAAATTTTCTTTATGAATAACTTTTCTTTGAATACAATTTTTTTTTCGGGAATTATTTGATTGCTAACTGTGCGTTTGTTAGCTCTCATGAAAATATTATTACTTCTTTGAATGGCAATTTTATTACCTTGCACATACGCTTATTAAAAGAGTTGTAAATCAAATTCGAAATGTCCACTGAAAGAGACACATTTACAAGGCAAAACATAAAATTCAAATCCTTGTCGCAACGTGATCTTTTAATTTTTCATAGACTTTTTAGACTGCAGGTCGACTGATACATTTTGAAGAATTAAACATGCATTAGCTGAGTGGTGAATACAGTTTCATAGAATGTCATCCAAGTTAAAAAATGCCTGACCTCCTAACTGTTTATCATTCTAATATCAACGATCTGAACGTAGATTTACCTTTTTTTTTGCTGAAAGAGTCAACCTCGTTTGGCTTCCAAAAATAGCTCATTCAAACACTTTCAATTTGACCTATTTTATCCGTAACCAAAACACATTTTAGTTTAAATACTGAAAATTTAATGAATTTAAATGAAAAATAAATTATCAGACTTTAGGATTAAAAAACTTATACACAGTGTGTAATTTTTGTTGATAAATACTTATATTCATAAAATAAACCTTTGGTTGATTCCAAATATGAATGAGTCGCATAAGGGATGTTTTGCGTGAAAATACTTTCGCTTAAGCTTTTGTAACTAAAGTTCGCATCTTATTTAAGGTCATTATTACTATTTCATCAAATAGTTGAACGAAAATCTTCTAGGAATGCTAGATCCAAAAACACTGCCCCATTCTTCTCATTTTCAACAAAAAATGAGACCTGATATAATCTAAAGACTGTTGTTTCTAAAAATAAGTTGTTCAAAAGTCTTTCTCCAGACGTTTCTACCATGATTCTCGGGCCCACAAGACTCATGGAAAAATGCAGGACTGCACAGAAAGAAAAGAAAGATTAATAACGTTCCTACTACTGTATTTCTTCTTTTTACGGAGACCCTGGAGGTCTCTTCGAGAGACATATAGTGGATTTAACTTGATTAAACCCAAGGCTCTCATAATCTGGCTTCGACCGGATGAATAATTAAGCAATTATCTATATGCACGTGGAGTTATTATTCTTCTGAAGTCACTCTGCAATTCACTGTTTAATCACGTGGGACCATTCGCATGAACATTTTCTCAATTTTACATCAAAAACTCGTTTCAAATCACAGACACAGGTTGCACTCCGAGATCATTACCCTGACGAATTAGTACATTACGCAACACGCAAGTGAGGAGCACACAAAACTTCTTGTTACGAGAGAGGAACAAACGTTTTTTCGTCCAAGCACTGGGCCACAAACGCTCGTTTTACTCCCTAAAAGCAAAAGTATATCCAACTTAGGGGAAAGCTTCCTCGCATCAACGGTAATGACGATGGAAACCCCGACCTCGAGAAAAACCGATTTCCGAGTTTATCTATCATTTTGCATTTATACGCATAAATGCCAGCACACGCGTGCACAGACACACACACACTCACACACACGTACAAACATACAGCACATTAGTCACTCGCTTCTCATTCTCCACTTCAGCTCGCTCGTCCTTTTCACCTTGTTCCGCTGGCTCCTTTTAAATTTATAGATCCCACAAGGCAACTCGTCGTCTGAGCTGGAGGGAGGAGGGTCGTTTTATTCGCGCACTATATACCTAACATGCGCGGACGGGTGAAACTTGTTAAACTCATTAAGGTATATATGCACTATCGTAGTAACTGAGCACTTCGTATTTGGAAGTAGATGCGTATCTCAGGATTAGTTTCGAAAACATAACATCTTTATTAGGTAATATTATGCTCTGGTACATTATGACATCAAGTTAAATCTAACAATTATCAAGTTAGAACTGAAAAAGCAGTACAGACATGGAATGCATTGGCAATTGGCATAAACAAATGGAGTTTTGTTAGCTGAATTATAGAATTATCAAGAATATTGAGTATAAGTAACTATAATCCATATTTTTGAGACATAATACAAAAAGGTTGATTATTACGGATCATTTAATTTACTTGATGTTTTGCTGATGTTTCATGGATTTATCTATTATTGATAGAATCATTCAAAAAATTATTCGAATATATATTTTAGAAAAATCGATAAATTCTATTCAAGTAGCAATAAAGAAGTATTGAAAAAATAAAAATGAATAAAAATATTTTATGTTTATCTCAAGATTCAGAGTGAGCTGAGCTGAATGGAGGAGGGGACTATCCAGTGCTTTTACCTTACTTGGCAAGGAGCCTCCATGTCTTCTCTCATCCCATTCGGCTCCTTTCTCCTATTTTTCAGCTTCGCCGCGTGAGCTATTATTCTTGCCACTGCCGCGCATCCTGCACTCGGCTGCTGCCACATTTTCAGCCTCGATGAGCATTTTTGGGATGAATTAGTCAGAAGGCTCGAGAGACCCAGTTCACCAAATGACGCTTGAACAAGCTCAGCACTTTTCACCTTCGACTTATTTATTGCTCGTTTTTTCCTCGCCATTTAATTTATTATTAAATTGTGAGATAAAAAAATCAGTCCATGACGATACTCTCAGACTCGTAACGGTACAGGTAAAACTCGCAAATGTTTCTACTCTCTCTGAATTTTCCTGTACAAGAGGCTTATGTGCTACATCTAGGTTAGGTCTTTCAATTGTGAAAACAGTAAAACCAGCTACTTTGGCTCTCTATATAGTATAGGGTTTGAGTGATCAAAAAATTAGCCACATCGAATTTTTCAATGTTCGATGTCCAAGAGAATTCTACACCAACTCAGCCAGTTAAAATTGTTTTTTCAATTTTTGGGCAGCAAATTTATTGTAAATGGTTACTTGACGCTTGATTTTTTTTTCAGATTTCTTATGCCCATCAATAGTAAAATTTGCTGAGCACTCAATTTTGATAATTTTAACTTTTTTTATAATTTTATCAACTGGGTTGGCCTGCATTTTCACTCATAAAATAGTCATTATTTCTCCATGAAAAATAGTCAATTTTTACAATTTTTACTCCTGCCATTTTTTTTAGATTTGATGACTATTTCATGAGTAAATCTGTTCACAAATCCGATAAAAATACTAAAAAAAATCCAAAGTATCAAAATTGAGTAAATTTCATTGTATGTAGGCATGAAAAACCCTGAAGAAATTAAAGGGTGTTAAGATGACCATTTACAACAAATTTGCTATAATCAAATTGAAAAAATAATTTTGACTGGCAGAGTTTATGTAAAATGATTCAAATATGTATAAATAAATAAATTAAATATAAATATTCTGTTCTTTTTGTTGCTAGTATAGGGTACTTTTTAACAGATTACTATCTAATTCGTAGTATTATCCATATTCGTTTAGATCGCTTATAGTTTATTAAATCAGCTATTTATCACATTTTATTTAACAAAAATTATTATCACAGATTAAAGTAATTTTCAAAGTAAGAATAATGAAAATTCTATCAGTTAAATGTTTTCAACACGTCTTGTCGTATTTATAAAAAACGTGTTACAAATTCATGAGAAACAGCAGAAGATTCACTTGGTAATATTTAATATTTTATCAAGAGTTCACTGATTATCTGTCTTATCTACTTCGTAACACGGCATGACTGACAGAATGTTAGATCTACGAATAAACTGAATACACACATCTTATCATAATTCATTCTATTCAATCAACTCGAAAATGTTCGAATTTCGAATGTCACATCGCATTAAAATTTTAATACTTCGAGCAGCTTATTTTTACAATCTGGAATGTTTAGTCATTAAGCGTTTTTTTAATTTGAGGTCATTTGCAATCTTGTAATTTTGAGCTTCTGTCAGTTTACATCGGATTTCCCTCGAAGAATTAATAGATAACATTTAGTATGAAATAGCTATTTGTAATTTAGCTATAAGAATGTGCAAATGAAGATATAATATTCGTATCAAATTTGAATTTAATTTTTGTGAATTAATTTGATAATGCTCATATTTAACGCACTCATGCCTAGTGGATAATAATTAGCTATTTTACTTAGATTTAATAATTTCGTAAGAATGGTTTAGAAGACAAATAGAGTGTATTACTGTTATTCATCTCATTATTTATTCATCAAATATTTTAATTTTATTATTCCAATTTAATGATGTAATATCCGCAAGATTCCGCCACAAATTGTGTTATTTTTGTAAAATTTATTTAATTTGTGAAAAGATGGAATAATTTTGTTCTCAAAGAAAACATTATTCTGTTTATGATCGATCATTTATTAATATTAAAAGTGGAAAATTTTCATAAATATATTAAATATTAAATATGGTCATCAAAACGTTCATGGTCAATAAAAATACTGAGACACTTTTTTATTCTTTTTACTAAATTCTCATTTCGAGAATACTCTTATCATTACATTCTCGGTTATATGATATGAATAATAGCATGTTTATGAAATCAGGTTCTCGATCTTATCAATACAATTCTATACATCTAGAACTTTTACAATTTCAGTAGATAGGTCAGCATATTGAAGACTATGGAAATTTGAATTGTAGTTTGAAAAGTGCATGTTATACTACTTCAATAATTTCAAATAAATTCGATGATATACTTCTGGTAAAAATCTATTTTTCTGCTGGAGTCAATCTTGAATGAGATTGCCGAAATATAAATGAACGTTAATATTCCCATTCCTGACGATTATTTTTCTCTATCGATCATGATCATAGGTTTGTGAGTCACATGTCTCAGATTTGTCTTAAGACCACAAACCAATACAGGCCCGGATAGCTCAGTCGGTAGAGCATCAGACTTTTAATCTGAGGGTCCAGGGTTCAAGTCCCTGTTCGGGCGTTATTCTTTTTACATATTATCATGACCAATGTTTGTAAGTCACATGTTTCACATTTGTGTCAAGACCACTATTTCCTTTTACAGGCCCGGATAGCTCAGTCGGTAGAGCATCAGACTTTTAATCTGAGGGTCCAGGGTTCAAGTCCCTGTTCGGGCGTAATTCTTTTTACATATTACAACAACTCTTCAGTTCCTTAATAGATTAACAAATTTCTTGACAAGAATGATAGTTACCTTAAAATTATAGAGAAAAATTGTTAATTTTCCATTAGTTATTATCTTTTTAAATTGTTGTCAGGAAAACTCTTTTTTTTTTATTTTTCATTAAAAATATTATGATGATGTTTTGAAAAAATTGCAAATATTTAATGACTGAACAGAACAAGATATTTACAAGAATATTTACAAGATATATTGGATCGGGTAATTAGTTTTGTTCTTGAGTAATTCTATAGTTTTTTGGTGAATACTTTTCCTTCGTGTATTTTTCCACTTGTAAAATTTTATTTTTCACGTGTTTTATCAAAATTTTATAATGTAAGATTTTATTAAAATTCTATAGTACGCAGATTGTAATGATATGATCATGTCATATATAGACAAATTTTATAATTTCATTGAGATTTTGTAATAAAGATTAGATTTTAATAAGTATTCGCATATATGTATGTACATGTTGAATAATTGTTATGAAACTTAATTTTAGTGCATTTTTCAAAATTTTTTAAGTATATCTTGTGGTAATTTTGAAAACATAAACTCTCGTAGAGCACATATTTTTTAGTTAATCTGAGAAATTCATACTAAATATATATTCAAATTAGTCCATTGAAATAAACATAATTGATTGATTGAATATTTTCTTCACATTAAACCATCATTATAAATAATTAGATAAGTTGAACTTATCTACCGTTCAGTAGATTTTGGTCAGGTTTATCTAATTTTATTTAGTTATAATTGAAGGTAGTGCATTTACAAATTGAATCTTGTGTGTAGGTTGATACGCTTACATTTACTTTTCTACGATCACTGTTAGTTGTGAAAAAATCGGAATTTCGATAGTAAAGTTAAACCTATTAAACTAACTGAAATAACACCTAAGTTAACAAACTCAACTTTAGCACAGAAACATTTCTTACCTTGGGGTATTATCGATCATTATTGTGCAATTTTTGTTATTATCTTCAATGAATGGTATTCGGAAGTTTATTCCATTTTTACATTTTTACAAAAAGTATTCTTTATGAATAAGTGTCTTATAGTACACACAACCTTTCAAGTTGACTCGTGGCTAGGTGAACCATTCCATATCTTATAAAATGTTATAAAAACACACTTAAAATATACGTAAAAAACTAAAATATTCTCCATACAAAGAAAATAATCTCAATTTTTAAACTCACTTTTATAATAATGTGACTACTCACTATTATACTTTCATTTTCCGAGTCTCTCATCATGTAAACGGATGGTTATTAAATATCTCAAGAATTAACGACACTCGTTTCATTTGAGAGTAAGATGTTTAATTTGTACGTCGTGGAGAAAGAATAGATATAAAGCTTTGGTCTAAAAGGCCCATAGTAATAAATGTCTTATTAAAGTAGTCTCGATTCGAACTTGCATCCTGACGCGAATCTGCGAGCATGAGCAAGCTATACCCTGAGAAGGGTGTACTAGTCGAGAGAGTCGAGGTTGAATCAGGTCCTCAAGACGACGAGCTGGTGCTGGATATTGGGTGTCTAATTAAGATTAACGAGTCGTTCGGTTGAGCTGTACGACCGATTAAGAGGCTACATGCAGCTGGCCGCGAACTTCTCCGTAGGCAGCTGCTAGCCGAGCGATTATGACGAAGATAAGGTCTCACGAAACTTCTTCCCGCACGTCCTCGCGTGCGACTAATTGGTGCTGATTCCCGACGTTTGTACGTCCTGGTTTGAGGGTCCAAATGCTGGGAAACTATTTGATATTGGTAAAGTGACAATCAGAAAAGTGAAAGCAGACTCATGGGAAAAGTGGACTTGGAAAATTTATCTGTTACTAGTCTTTGCAGTAGAAAAGAACTCGAAAGATTGAACGTCAAGGGTACCGAGGAGAAAAATTACTCACTGATCACTACTACTATCCATAAACCATAACAACATCGTGTCTAGTGGTAAATCGTATTTTAATTGTCTTTTTTTTATGAAATTGAAGTTTCTTACAGCAGCCAGATATTGTCGATAACTTTTTCACATGCATAAAAAATGTAGATAACATTCCGGCACAAACTTTATTAATAAATAACTTAATGAATTAAATTTGAGGAAATCCTTCTTGAGACACTATTCTTACTGTAGGACACGTTGATATAAGTACCTTCCGAGAAGTGTTCTGTTCAGTGCGTCCGCTTTGTATACGTGTGTGTTTTACTCAAATTTTGACGTATTCAAAGCTTGGGAGAAAGTCCCTGAGGCAAATAATGACACTGAACAAAAATGTGCCCTTGACATTCGAGTAAAGCGGACCACATACTTACAAATGCGTGTTTGAAATCTTTTTTAGGTTATCCATACCAACATCACAGTAAATACTTACACCTGGGGTATATCCTCCTTTCTAGGACGACAAAAGCAAATCCCTGGATCTCAATAGACTATTTCCAACTCTATATCTCTCTCAAGCTTCGAACACATCAAAGTTCGAATAATCACACACGTAAACAAAGCGGACGCTTGGAACAGCACACTTCGGAGGAGGGCATATTGACGAGTCCACTGGTTTTGCTGCTACAGTTCTCCAATGCACATCATGCTTATATGATTTATTTTTATACTGATCTGGGGAAAAACTCGGTAGACTCATTAGCTCGCTCGCTTTACAACTTTTCGGACATATTGGCCTGAGTAGTGGTGGGGGTGCTGATTTTACTTCCCAATAGTGAATATGATGCTCTTCCACAGTTGTCAGCTGATCGAAACAGATCGAGTAAGCCAATTGACTCGATGATGAAAAGTCACAAGTCCTATATTGTTGAGAAAATAAAATAAATCGTTTGGAATAAGTTAGCGTTACGAAATAGGTTCTCCATTTGCAAACTCCCCAACCCCTCCCCACCGTCTCTCGATTTACATTTCCTATCTCGAATGGCAACAAACGTTTCAATTCTGTGAGTCGACACGGAACAGCAGATGCATAAAGGGAGCCACGGAGAAAGACGAAAGCCCGCAAATGTAGCTTCTCTGCCGGCACTACATATACAGAGAGCCTTGGGCATTAGCTCAATTCTCCAAGGCTCGATTGGCAAGGTAGAGGAAGAACGCGCCCCGGAATAGAATAGCTTTCGTGGCCGTACAATATACAGGCCGAGGCTCTGAAAGGAGCCGTTTCGCGATTTGCGCTTATCGATACTCCGATCGCGAGCTTTGCGTTCGCGGCAGCAATGGCTTTTTTCAGTCCAGCTCGTTTATTTACCATTTCGATTCCCGAGCGGTGAGCCTCTCCAGAACGAATCTGAGCTCCCACTGAGTGCGCAAAAAAAATTAACTACAGACACGGTACAGACGCTTCGAATGGCTCTATTGTATCCTGGCGCGTCCCACTTCCCGCGCGCTCGCCGGTATTTCCCAAGATTGCTCGCTTTTCACCTGGCTATCGTTCGCATCGAGATATTGAGGCACGTCCTTGATTCGAACTTATACTATAGACGCGATGATAACTATTGTTGAAGAACATTTGATCATATATTCATTGGTTTGGGCCGTATCTAAACGGTTTATATTCAATATTCTGATGATTCGACGTTTTATCTTTACTGATCTTGAGAAATGAAACTTCCGTCGAGTCTAATAATTTTAATCTTTTAGTACATGGGAATGAAAGTTTCCCTAGTTACTCATCTGACTCAGTTATACTTTTATGTAAAGGATATTGAGATAGTCCTCTCTACAATAATTCAATCATGGTATCGAATAGATACCTCGATAGAAATAAGATTTGTATAAGAACAGAAATCTCACCCTTCTCTTACCTCTTCCGCGGATCTTGTAAGTCTTGAGTTTTCATTGTGACGATTGTCATTCCAATTCATTTTTTATCTTAGGACTTTTCTTTCAAGTCGAAGATTATATTTCGAGATCGTGTATTTCGACAATTTTATCTGAAACAGGACAGCAAAAACTTATAAAAAAGCTAAGGAATAACACTCGCAATCAAGACGGGAGATCTAAATGCCAATTCTAGAATGAGATTGGGGATCTCTCTTTTTATGAATTCATTTATTTTTTTCAATGTCTATGAAATCCAATTTTATACAGTATTATTGTTATGAACTTGTACAAAATCATTCGTATAATAAGTTCAGTTCAGAGTTAATCGAAATTCAGTATTATATGTCGAAATATATACTAATGACTATATCTGATCATAAAATCTCATTATCAGAGACAGATTGAACAAAACCATCCAGTTTACATAAATCTTATCTTGAGTTAGGTAACACCTCGTTGGAAAAAGATATATGTTTTCATTCTGGACCATTGCGTGCGATGCGAAATAGAGCCTTCTACTTCTTCCATTTCTCGGCTCTTGTTCCTTCCCCAGAGGCAGTTACTCCTTCCGCAAGAAGCCGTGAGTCCACTCGACGTGGAACAAGAGCGAATCTGATCGATCGTGCCACTCATTCGTCGCGAGAATTGCCGACAGATGTACCTACGCTCGAGGGAGAAACTCATGTCAATCATGTTCCTGCTTACGTTGAATTCTGAACCAATAACCGATTTTTACATTTGACGGGTCTTTTACACCTCGGTATACACATATACTGAGATTTCGATCAGATTCTCAGTCGGGATTGGTGTATTGTAAAATTAGAGACAACGAAAATGTTTCGAATGTCTATTGATAGTTCTATTTTACTTCACACGAATGACATATTTCGAATGAAGCACTGTTCTAAAACTATATCAAGTTTGATCTCGTTGATATCATTTTCAGCATTTATAACAGCTATATTTATCATATATATATAATATATATATATATATATAATATATATATTATATATATATATATAATATATATATATATATATATCTCAAGTATAAAGTACTCGAAAGATTGCGATTCCATGCTTTTAATTAATTATTTCGACATTTTCAATTTTAACAATATTAATTAATTTGAAAGATAATATTCAATTCAAAGGCATGAGAGCTTTCTTACAAAAAATTTTTGGAATTAAGAACTAAACTTTTTTCATCTGAATCCATTATCTTTTCTTACCGAAGAGAAACGGATTTCCATAATTTTCTCTTAAATAACTTGTTGAAGTAGATATAAAAGAAGAGGAAATGACTTTTCTTGCAAGTATTTCATTGACTAACTGAAGCTGAATGATAAAATCGTTCAGAGTTTGATGTTAAATTATCATGTTTAAAAGAAAATCAGTTGTAAGAATGAAAGTAAGAATAAGAAATAATTGGAATCAATTTTTATTAATGCTACAATGCTATAATAATAGTATGTATTACCAAATTTTTGGTAATCTCTACTATATTTAATATTTTATTATGTCATGCAACGATTTTATTATATTGGTTCACATTTCACTAGACATTCAAAATATCTATTTTTTTTCATTAATTATTTATAAACTTCAGTTCATGTGAGTAATAAATACCTTATTTGGAACATTTTTGAATGACAGAAAGTAAACAGACTATGGGAGCGACGTACAAGCTTTTGACTGTATTCGCATCTACTTACATAATACATTCTTCATGATTTTGAAAATTATATAATATCTTCTAATTAACGCGACCCGCAAATTTGACGCTTATTACGATTGTACATCAACATGATACATATTTGTCCTGAGTTTTTACATTTTGTCAAAATTCTGTCTACCCGTCCCTCTTTCCCCTACACAAATTCTCTCGAAGAAAGAACAACACAATATTTATTCCATTGATCAGCACCATTCTGCTTTTTCGATTAATTTCTGCAAAAATTGACAATTCTTAACAACGGCTAAGAAAGATTGATTACATTTTGCTTAATCAATTCATACCTTCAACTCCATTGTATTGCAATCAGCTGATGAGATCAGATTTCACCATCTCATATTGAAAAGAAAGTGACTATTTTACTTGCAGTGAAACTTCATTTGTCAATATCCAGTATGTGATAAAACTGGGAAAAGCGAAGGAGAAGAGAAGAGAGAGAGAGAGAGAGAGAGAGAGAGAGAGAGAGAGAGAGAGAGAGTCACCGCAGCGATACATTTCATTTATTCTCAACAGAAGTTCGAATCTCCGAAAATTGAATGCATTCCATTTCCATGATTGAAAAGTAAAAAATGGATCCAAGTTTATACATTCACCGGGCGATTGATGGCGAATTAATGCATGAAAATGTTCATATAAGAACCAGCGACGACTATCCTATCGGATAATATTGTTAGCTAAAACAATGAATGCCTCGTAAAGTTGAGTAATTGCTTGAGGATGAAAGGACCAATCAAAATCCGTGTCCGAAAATACCACGGGTATTCTTATTCGCGATTCAAACCGTCATTTACATTCACGCGCAGAGCAAACTCTCTCGTTCTTTTCAATTTCCTCGTAGTGAAAGATTAATGCACCCCGTGGAAGGATTGCAGCCTCGAGACAATGCCTCTCCGGCCGAATACCCTGAAACATTAATTTCGTCAAGTGCGTCGTCTCTCGCGCGGCTTGTCACTGAAAAAAGCTTTGCCGCGAGTCACGCGCTCTGCGCGTGGCGGGGCGCTCCTGTGATATCGTCAATATTTCATGTATCAATCCGATATTTACGCGGCACGACAACGACTCGCTCGCCTTTTTCGCGCTCGACGCGACGTGCACACGGCACAGAGCCAACGCACGTGTGTTTACGCGCACGCGGGCCTTTGATTTAGCTGCAGCAGTGAGTCTCGCGTGTGTGCCACGCCTTATCTGCCGAGCTGATAAAGTTCTATCGCGGGTATACCCAGTGTGCAGCCCCTTCGCGAGCCAAGTTTTGCCGGCAGCAGCGGGGGGAAGCTGAATAATACGCTCGGGCTTGTGTTTCTCCTGGCGCGCGAATGTCGCGGCAACCTATGTACTGCAGGCAGGGGGTGGCAGGCAAATAAGCATGTTTACTCTCGGCTGCCTCGTCGGAGTTCGTAATGAGCGATTCAGGACGGGCGTTGGGCTATGCCGAAAAGTTGCGCGAGACGCGTCGAACAGCGCTGATGCATTCACTCGAACACGAGAGGTATCGACGAATGAGGGCAAGGGGCTAAAAATGTGCTTGAAAACTCGAATGAAATAGAGGAGTTGAGATAAAAAAGAACTGGTTTCGATTTAGTGTTCGCACCAGATATGGCAGAGTATTAGATGGCCGATTAACACCGGGTACAATTCCATGATTTTTTGAATAAATATACTCTCTCCAAACAGAAAACAAAGCAGGGAAAAAAATTTCAACTCGAGTCGTATCAGTATAATTTTCCTGATTTCTCTGTATTTGATGGAAATATTTGTTGAACGTTTTTCACCAATATTCATTGTATTTAATACTTTTCAACAAGCACCAGAAAATTAGTAAAATGAAACAGTCTTGAAATAATTTCTCAATCAATACATCAGAAAATATCCATGCAAGATTGTTTTGCATAGTTTAATATTCAAGTCATTGACACTATAAATGAGATATAAATCCATCATTAGTAAATCATGATGCTTCTCTCGGAGTATCTCCTGCTTACTTTCGGCATCTTAATTTTGACATCATTCGATCCTTCTTACGAATAATCAATTTTCAAAATAATCGATAAGTACATTGATTTTAAATTCGTAGCACTGAAGAACAAACTAAAAATCAGGTTGAACCACAGCCAGCCAAACTTAGATATCCTAGTGAATTACATCTTATAGTCTCTGCTAAGCTCGAGTGAGAACCGTCTAACTGCCGTCGCCACCCTTTACCTCGACTAAAAACTGCAATTACGGCACTGAGTAGCCTCCTCCTGATGGCTCACGATACACGGGGTTTTGCAATTACCGTATGGACTCTTTTCCTGCGTGTTCCACCCGGGGCCGCAAAAAAAAAGTCGACGTGCAACCAAGAAGAAAAACAGAAGGAAGCCGCGAGCGTCTTCTTCGCCGTCGCTCAGCTGTAACTGGAGAAGCTTTCACCGAAGCTTTATTTCTCAACGGCGGCTCCTTTTTCCAATCGGATTCCCAGTTTCCAGACGACGACGACAATACCTCCAGACCGTAAAGCTCTTGGGACGTCTTTGTTACGGCTCTGACTCGCAACTGCTCCTGCTGGTTAAATTGTTTCTCAAATTTTCGCGCTTCAACTTATGGAGTGAGAATATGCGTAGTTAATTCCGGAGCACGTAAAACGTCTGCTCAAGAACGGATTATCACACGCTGATGAGCTTTTCATTTGAAACTAGTTGCCGGTGGCAGGTGAGGCGATTCTCATTATTTCTTTCTTGGTTGGTAGTATTAGATGGGAGGAGACAATTATATCCATTTCATGCGGTAAACAAAACTTTCCCATTAATTCTCGACTAATAGCGTGACGTACATTTTTTTTTCAATGCGGATTTTTGAAAAAATGTGGTTGACAAATTGTCTTATATATTTTAAATAAATCATTATAAGTAATGTGGTGTTCTACTCTTTGTTATCGAGATTTATTCTTTCTTTCTTGAAATGATTCTCTTTCAATATTATTCGCGACTAGTGATTTATAAATTAAGTAAAACATTGAAAGTTCGTTCGGCCACAGATTATAAATAACTTTCCAGAGGCTCTCAGAGAGAATTTTCTCTCGCACGCCCGCGAGAGCAGAAAGCTTTTCACATTTGGTGAAAAAAATCCACTCACTCAATAGGGAGAGCCAAAAAATATCAGGCTGCGATGACCACCATTCATTAAACTGCATGAGTGCGTGCGAAGTAAAAAAAAAATCAATACCTAACAAAAGAGAATCCGTAGTAGTATTTGAAAACGCAGACGATTAATGCCCCTTTCCTTGGAGCCTCAAAAAATTTCGCCCGATAATCCACGCGCGCGCTGGCAAAAATCCTTTCAACTGGAAGCTTGAAAGCCCAACTGGCCTTTTTTAAGCGTCGTTTCTGCGTATTCTACAGGCAAATCTCGCGCTCCTAATGGGAAATCCGCAGTGGTCAGTCCGAGGAAACTCTGGACTGTCCATCTTTTGAAATCAATTTAATCGCTTTGATTTCTCGATATGTTAGCCTCTACGTGACACGCAATTTATGGGCTGACGCTTGAATGGTGATCAAAGCCCGTTCTATCCCCTTCTGCGAGACTCCAATTGAACGAAGGATCATTTTATATACTGGTAGAATATACTGCTCGGGATATGCCGCGTAGTCAAGTTCGGATGTAATCTATCGAGTCGTCGACGCTGTGATGCCTTTTTATGGGGGTTCGCACACACATCATGTTATACCACGGTATTATGAGCTTTCACGAGTAATTTCTTCGTCGGCACTAAGTTCCGGAACCTTTTTTCGAGAGTCTCAGTACCATATTGTGTCTGGCTTTTGAGGGAGATGGATAAAGGATGATCGAACACTCAGTTTAAAAATGAATAGAGCACTTGATGGCCCCTCTAGCTTGCTTTCTCGAGAACGTGACTTTCCGATAATATGATGTTTCGGATAGTTACTCAAAATTTGGTCAGTCCTCAGTCATTCAGATAGAGAGTATCATTGTCAAAGTATAAGTGTTGATATTCACCGTCAGAAAGGTAGATGTTACAAAAAAGGAACTACGCTATCCTTATTCCTTATATAATCCTTATATAAAAAGTGATAGGGTCTAAAGTGAAGTCAGTTAACTCGTGATTTGATTGGTTTAGACCAAACCATGTGATTTGAGTGAGATATAGATATAGATATTGAGCCAGTTTATCAGTTGTAGAAATAATAGGGTAAGACAAATGAGATTATTTATTGGTTATAAAATAGTCAGTTTTGAGTAATAGTTCAGTCTATTTTGTCAACAACTGAATCTAGATAAGGATCATGTGTTTTGATGTTTTGACTACCAAATTTATATTTCAGAAGCTGATTGAAACATAAATGTAGGATTTAAAAATGCACATATTGATATCATTTGATAAGGTATGCGAAAAATATAGTCTTGAATGAAATTGAACACTAATTGAAACATAGATTTGAGACGTGTGGATGTTAATCGTGCGCAGCGCGTTTGAATGTAGCTAGCAGATATAACACATGAATACATGCGTAGAATTTTAGAATTATAGCAAATCGAAGAGTAGGTTCAAATTTTATGACAGAATATCAACCCTCCCTTTGCTGAAACATTTACAAACACCATAGTGAAGCTGAGTAAAATCGTATAAAACTGATCTGTATTAGCCGATGCACTTGTCGAAGCATCTTGAAATTAAATAGAATTCACCAACTCTTATCTGGATTTCCAGGCTCACGTAGTAAATGCTAGGTCTGGTAAATGATATCATACGAAATTTGAATTGCTATGAACTAATGAGTTTCAACTGAAAATAAAGAAAATTTGAATTGTCCTTACTTCATCTCAATGGCATTGATATATATCTTATCAAGATTTCTACTATGCGTTGAAACAATTTTCAACGTCAGACTCCCTTAATTAATTTTCTTAGACTCCGACGAGTCATTTTCTACGATAATTTACATCTGACGTGGAATTTCTGTAAGTTTCATTTCGTCATCAGAGAAAAGTATCTCACAGCCGCAATATGCAAAGCCACTAGTTCACGAATAATTAAGGCTCACATTAACTCACATGAAACCATAATTTCGTGGCACGCGCCAGTATTCACGGGCTCTTGCCTCTTCTCCATATACGGCGGGAATGTGCCAAAGCGAAGAGAAGTGAATGCAAGCAGGATGGTCCCTTTGGCTCCTAAGAAAGATGCGAATAATCGTATACAGAAGATCTCTGGAATTCGCTGGCGTCGTTTCCGTTCCTCGCCATCTTCATCCCCCTTTCACCTGTCCTCGTTAATTCTACTCAATATGGCCAAGACAATATTTGCTAGAGTGCAAGGTCTAGGCAGTGAACGGCAACTCGTAACCCTTGATGAACTTAAGGATTACACGTAATTAATAGATCTTGCGTGGAAAAACTTGTTATTTTAGCTCATGAAAAAATATATTAAGGTTAGGAAATGTTGAAAAAAATGTTTTTATGGGTTTTTACGTGAGTAATCTTTTGTAAAATGATGTACTTCAACCTATGTTATAAGGCCAAATTTGCTATTTTTAGCATTTTTCAACAGTTTCAAGAGACAAATAATAATATTTTATCAGGTTCTTTCTTTATCAGGACTGATTTACGATGCGAAAGATCCAACTTGAATAATTTCATATTTTTCCGGACGTAGTATCTTAGGTAATCCCTGAGTCCAAAGTATCTCCCGTTTACGGTATTAAATCGGACCTACTCGCTCCAATCAGATTTGTTTCATTCCATCTTATTTCATTATTTTGTGCATCAGCTACGACTGTACATACGATTTTCACAGAGTAGAACCAACGAATATATACGCTTATAGAAGCGTACTTACGGATTAACTTTGGAGGACGGAACACGGCCTATGGTTTCGTTACATTGTTGGTAGATGTACCCAGCAAAAGTTCCGGCTCCGATCGTCCATTAAAAAATATATAAAAATGATTACGCTTGTACATAATATGAGCGTCCATATTCGTTGTTAAAACATTAATAATTAATACTATCGACAATTCACTAATGAATAATGAGGTCATGCATGTGAATATATATATTTACCCGGTATACCGTAATTTTATCGCAAGGTACACTATTGATGCTCAATTTATTTTTTTCTCAATGTATTTATAAGATACTATGTTAATTAATTGACTTCAATAAATGATACTTTGTTCTATAAGATGGAGAATGTGCTTATCCATAATGAACCGTTATTCTCTCCTTTGTCGCATAGAACGTTCTTTTTGCAACAGTAAGATAAAAAATTAACGAAAGGAGGTCAGATAAGTGACATTTTTAACAATAATAGATCGACGCGCCACAAGACGACATTAAATAGATTATAAAAGATATCCGCTCGACGAACGCATTCGAACAAAGCTTCTTGAGTCGCTGAAGAGCCCTTGGGATTAATCCAAAATTGCACCGAGCTAGGGATCGCCGCTAAACTGACTGTATCTCGACGGTTTATTTGCGAATTCCCCGAGGGGATATTGCGCGTATATTGCAATGTATCCATTTACTAATTAATTTGTTTGTTTGCTACAAACAAGATTCAACTTGGAAATTAATTTTATAACTGGTATCATGCGGGAAAATGATTGTTACTTGTATAATATTTAAAAATCATTTACTATCGATTCTTTAGAGATTGTTCACTTTCTCAAAAAGTTCCATGAAGTTTGAGATCGACAGCTGAAAGTATAACTTATATCAATGGAAATCTTTAAGAAAGATTAAACATAGTGGATAAGGTTCTACCAAAATTAGATGGGCACGTACTGCGTTAGATCATGCCAAATGTACCTGCATAATTTCATGGACGTTCCGATACTGATTCCCAGAAATCGACAACCCAAGCATTGCTGTCCTGATTGAAAACTCTTGATGCAAGCTACAATCACATCTATCACAATTACATCTATCAATCACAAGCTACGATCTCTATCGCAGCAGGAGAAAAGTGCCAATTTTGCGTCCTGACATTTGCAAAGGATGGCACTTTTCTCTCAGGGGATACGAAAAATAGTAAGTACATGCACCTCACTCATTTAGTAGCCTAAAGAATATTTGTTATGACGTAGCCTTTTTCTCTTGGCCTTTTGTAGTTTCTATTAGAATGTCTTCGGGATAGTATCAGGAATGATAATTTCTATATGAGTTACGCTGAAATCACGTGGAAAATTTGTAACAAATGCAAATATTTGATAATATTGCTAAAAAGTCCGCATTTTTTTTATTATCTTAGAGATAGCACATAATCTATTGATTCCAGATTTCTATCAAGTAAAATTTTGTTACAAAATTCCCCATGAAAATCAAAAAGCTCGGAATTTGATTGTGAACTATTGCTTTTTCAAATTAAGTTTAAAGAAAAAGTGATGACTAAAAATCAGTCCTTCTTCGTGAATATTTCGAACTACTCGGATTGTAAGTACAATGATGGAATTATAGTTCAGAATACCTTGTGTAAAAATAAAACAATACCTAGAATTTATATTTAATCATAATGAAGAAGTGCAACTGAAATACAGTTTTTGTATGTATATGGAATAAAATAATGACATCTGATACTCTCATTTTGTCTCATTTCAACGTGGTATCTCACTTTGAAGATTTTTCAAAAATGCAGCACCCTTCACTTCTTCGTACAGGAATCTGTAACGTGATGCTTCACCGAAAATTTGTTGATATCGAAAATCGGAGACATACTTTATTATTATTGAGAATTTATTTATAAAATATCTTACTATAGCTGAGGTTGTTATCTTCGAGTACCTCATCGAACTTATTAAAGAGATCATATAAAATGGTTCACCTAACTAAAAGTAGCATGAAAAGTATTCTTACGAACAATGCATTTCTTCAGTAACTCAAAGAAAAAGTGACGCACAGCCCCTATATGGCGTTAAAAAAAAACCTTCATGATGTATAATACGAAATAATTACTCTTATAAGGACGCCAACTGATCGATAAATTTCTCGAGTTATTGCCAGGAACTATGCTCGGGCACAACTTTCCTGATTAATGAGCATCTCCTTGGCAGCGCATAACAGGCGAGGCTGCGCTCAAGCGAAGTAGCGAAAATTGTCACTTTTGATTTAGCGTGTCGCTCGCTGCTTGTAACATGCAAGTCGTCCCCAATTGTTCAATCGTTTTTGCAAAGTAGTTGATGGGAAAATTTCATCCGTTTTAATGATCCTGTCGACGTCGGAGTTGATATCGATTTCCTTATGACTCTAGAAGAACACTCGAGTTTCGTTATACTAAATTCGCAGATGAAAGTGAAATTATATTTTCTATACAGGAAAGGTAAAAATATGTAAATTTAAAGATGTAAAATTGATGGATTGTAAAAAATCACATTACTCCTAACCTCCAAAATAATTTAAGCTCTAAGTATAGCTACCCTAATCTATATTCATTGGCTAAATTAGATTCCAGTCAAGAGAGAATAGTGTTCCCCATTAATGTAACACGAATGTGACTTCGATTGACAGTAAAGAATAGAGTTCTAGCATAGAAACGTTCTTGACCAAAATAATTTACATTAACTCAATTATTAAGCTTATTATTTTGAAGAATAGAGCTGTTTTATTTTATTGGTAATATCATTTATATATATGCATGAGTAGTCATGTGATGTGAATAAAAATTAAAAAACCTAAGCTATTTTTCGATTTTCGCCCATTTGAATGACGAAAATGCTAGATTCAATATGGATAAATTCAACTTGATGATTTTCGATAACGTAATATATGATCATTTTCATTGTTCAGGCAAAAGAACGTTAATTATAGAATCAAGGCCCAAAATTATGGAACATTGTAATTGCTTGAAGAGGATTATTCAGAACATTAAGATAAATTATATAATCTTTATTTCATTTTGATTAGCAGTATAAGTGGCAACGCTATAATTGTTCAAAGCAACTGATTCTTGCATGAAAGTGAACTTTAATCTCGAAATAACAGTTCACATGCACACAAAATTGAAGTTCGCGCACGCTTTTCAGGAAAATATGCATAGAAACATTAACTGTCGATTTTAGGGGTTATCAACAAGATGGGAGGGAAAACTCTCCTCCAGGCCTACAAACAAGCCTATCCTCATTTTATTTCTAAGCAAGGAATAGCTGAATTTCAATTCCAAAATATTCATGCTCGAAATCTTTAGTTTTCGTTTTCTCCATGATTCATCACTACATTCACTTGTTGACGCAATGGATGCCCTTGATTATAAAAGTTTTGGTTATGCCCGTTTAGTTTAGAAAAATTGCACTTGACACAGGGAAGTGGGGTTTGGTGGGGATCTGCGCGCGTTGAACAGGCAAGTAGGTAGTCGAGATAAGGGAAAATCGATAGGTGCGCTGGGAAATCGTCTACGGTAAGAAGGGCACGTCGCAGCTCGCGGGGTCCAAGAAATTGCGGTCCACCTATAAAAAACAGTTTCCAATCGAGCTGAGGTTAAGGAGGCTGCCATTTTCAGTACATCCAAAACCTCTGCTGATTGGTCGAGAGATACAGCCATATTGGCCATAAGAACTATGCGCACGCGTAACGCGTGCTAAACAGCTTCTAGTGTAAGTAAATGGGAGCAAAATGGCCAGAGCAACGCTGCACAATCGCTCATCCGGCCGGTGGAACAACGCCTGCGCTGGCCGATATAAATCGAGTTTAGCGCCCAAGTTTCGTCTCCAGACAAATAGTTCCGATTCAATTACACGGACCCATTGCGTCTTTTACCGCCAGTTCGGCTCTTCCGATAAACTAGCCACGCCGCCGCCGCCGTCTCGACTTTGTCGAGCGAAATCGCTTATCTCGTCTTTGAATCCCAACGTGAGCGACATCGATGATATGATTAGTCGTCTGGAGGATGTTTTAGTTTTAAAGTTTGAAAATTTATCTTGGATTCAAATGGAATTAAAAGTTTCAAATTGTCCAATTATTCATCATATAATAACAAATAATCGATAAGCTTCAAATACAGCTATGTTGCAGGAAAGTTTATATCAAATTATTATTAGAAAATATTCCGTTGGCAAAAGAGTTCCAAATTATTTTGGAATGGAACAGTATCAGTATAGTTCTCAGAATTTTAGATTAATTTGAATCTACTGGAACCAAATATTAACGTCATTAAGAAAGTAGAAGTATTATGATGATTTTTTCCAACAAATATGCATTATTGACAACATTCATCACTATTAACTTGAAAATTAATTGCTAATCCGATGAAAGATAAACGTATCATTCAATTCCCATTAGTTTAGTTCATTTTTAAGTATCTCACTACAATAAACATTTAAAGATCGATGAAAATCACCCTGATAAGTTCTTAGGTTCTCGTGGCTTGATGGTATCATTGAATCTCACTGTGATCTATTGCAGTTTTATATTAGGGGTGAGGAATTCATTCATCGTACCGACGCCTTGTCGGAACACACGAACAACCGGGTAACCGATAGAGCGAGCATCCGGCCATTTGCGATCCCTCAATCCACAAAAACTGACTCCTGTTCAACCAGTTGGCTCTGGTTGGTCCACCTAAAGGAAACATGAATTTCATGGCAAAGTTAATGATTGGTAGTATTATCAATGATCTTTTCATTGAAAAAGTCCAAGCAAATTTTCTGGAAAATTAAGTTTTGTCTTGATTACTTTGTCGACGTCGTAGTCGGACAACATGGTGAATAAAGCCAAGGGATAACCTTGTGTAGTACCCTTGGGTACAACCATATACTGCGGCCATCCACATCCACAGAAGTTAAATCGATCGAGATCTTGAATATCCGCTGGTCAATTAGTATCTATGTTTCGGAAGATTGTTTCAATTAGAATATTCATATGGAAGATTCTAGAGAATTCGTATAATAACATTTTGTCCTTTCCTTACTGTAATCAAAATATTTTCAATAAAGTGGGATATTATAAAATATGTTGATTCGTAGAAAATGAATCAGTATTCTGATTCCATAATACAAAATTTCATATTTATAAACTCACGCTTAGTTGTAAACTTATCCATCTCAATCACGTATAATTTTTGGTCCTTGACGGATAATAAGCGTCTAGCTTCGTTCAGCTCCGGGGCGATGAAGACTCGTATCTGTCGCCCCTTTCACTTCATGGATATTGAAGTTCTTTACAATGAAATTGTATGAGAAATCATCGTGATTTAGATGTTGTATCCGAGCTAAGATTCCACCTCCAGGCGTGAAATTCAAGCCTCGAGATAGATCCACGCTACTCTTAGTCCAGTGACAATTAATACTATCAATTTTGGATCTAGGCGTATCAATTCTGATATCTGATACGGTGACTCCCGGGAAGTTGAGCTATTTTCGAAATAAATTTAACGATTTACGCTCATTCTTGTGGAATGAGTTTATTGATAGTAGGATTGATACTCATAGTCAATTTGATACTCAATTAAAATTAACTTGCTGTATTGAATAAGACAGTGAACTATCTTTGAATACTGCGAAGAG
The DNA here is from genome assembly GCA_020882685.1 of Aphelinus atriplicis. Lineage (NCBI taxonomy): Eukaryota > Metazoa > Arthropoda > Insecta > Hymenoptera > Aphelinidae > Aphelinus > Aphelinus atriplicis. The sequence goes on from CM037073.1 coordinate 75,238,108, forward strand.
GTCGTTAATAAATTGATACCATCTGTAGAAAATAGGATCTCGCATCGAAGTTGATGGCTCACCCATAGTACCGACCGATTCCTATGAAAAGTCTAGAAAATCGGCATGAGTTTTCAACACTGCAACAAGGCTATCAGGGGATAGACATAGTAACCTCCTTACCAGGAATTGATGATCTGGGTTATGAATATAGCCAAGCACCATATGATCTTGATTGTGTATGTGATCATAAACGTTTTTTTTACGCATCGATTTCCATGTCTAAAATGTGATCTCATGCACTAATGCTCTAACCTGATTATTATGGAACAGTGCGTAGAATTGGATTCAACGAACTCAAATTGATGAATAAAATTCGCGTTTGATCACTATGCCATAACATATCATACGCAGTTCGTGAAAACGATTACATGCATTTGTGTGACCACCTAGCACTCGTTCGCCGGCTTCGCTGACGACTTGTGCAGGTTTGTCACACTGGTGCATGAAATCGCATTTCAAGCACTAGTTGCATAATATACTATTATCCCGCAGTGTTAAGGGATGAAATCGAGATTTTTGTGAGAATCGACAATTAATGCTCATTAATATATTATTCATTTATTACCGAATAATGAAGTACATTTTGAAATATATCATAAGTTAGGCATATTATTCTATGGTAATTCTTCAAATTAGACAAATTAGTACGCCTCGTTTCGCAATTATCCACCATTCATTGAGAGTCGCTATCGACGGGCGCAGTCGACGGGGTCTGAGTGGACTGTCGGGCAGTATCAGTGAATCGAACCGTGATTCGAGTCATTCCCATGTTAGGAGTGAGGAATTGACTCATAGTTGTGACATCCTGCCTTGCTACGCGATCAAATGGGAAACCCATTGCTTGAGCATCAGGGTATTTTCGATCCCTCAATCCACAAAAACTGACTCCATCACGGCAACCAGTTGGATCCGCTTGATCTACCTATACGAACAATTGTTAAATTTTAAATATCTAGAAGTAGAGCTTCGATACTATTTTTTCAATAATCAATATTTTATTTTGGATCCATTTCAATGGACGGTGAACGATAAAAAAAGTGAACCTACTTATATACACAATAGAGAGAAATCATGTATGTGGGATATTCTTTGAGACAAATTAGTTGATTAATAGATAGATGGGTGAAAAAGTCAATCAATGGATCAGTAGAACTAGTGCGTTGAAGGTGCTCATGCAAAATTTATATGCTCACTAATATAAAAAATGTTTATTACCCTGTCGAATTCATAATTAGATATCATGATGAATAGATCCATGGGATATCCCCGAGTGTTACCCTTCGGTACTAGCATGTGTTGTGGCCATCCGCATCCACAAAGATTAAACTGTTCCACACCCTCACGATCTGTTGGACGGTTTGCGTTCAAATCACGGAAAGTAGCCTCGAATGGAATAGTTATTGCCGAATCAGTAGACCTTCTCGTGATTGTATTCTCACCTCTAGCCACTAGGAAAAATTAAAACAATTATTCGTATACTCAAATGGATTTTCAAAAATATATTATTCAATCGTATTACGTCTTGTTGTAAACTTATCCATCTCGATCATAAGCATTCGTTGATCATCGAAAGATAAAGGGCGTCCACTTTCGTCAAATCTGGGAGCCATGTAGATTCGGACAGTCCCCATGACATCTTGGTCATTCGAATTAATTGCGGTGAGAGTGTAAGAAAACTCTTGGTGATTCAGATGAGTCAATCGAGCAAGGATCGATCCTCTTGGAGTAAAGTCCATCCCACGAGATAATTCAATATCACTCTTATTCCAAAAACAATTGAGCGTGTTAGGATTAGACCTAGGTGTAATGATACCCACATTATCCACGGTCACTCCTGGGAAATTGAGCTGAAATGATTATAAGTTTTTTTACATTTAAACAATACTGTTTAAATCTATGAATAATGTTACTAGAATATGTTTAATTTATTTGTCGTAACGAGATCGTTAATCAAACATACCTGTTGTTGAGAGTAAGCAGGAAGACTGTCTTTGAATTCTTTGAAGATCAAATCAATAAATCCGTGCCAGCTGTAAAAGATCGGGTCCCTCATTGCTGTATTGGAGCTTCCCATGACAGCGAAGGATTCCTACAAGGACAAGAGTCAGTATCTACAAATCTATTTCGTAATTTAATTAAGTGAATTCGTTGACAAATTATTTTTCTACCAAGAATCGATGTTCTGGATCATGCATGAAGGATATCAACATGTGTCCTGAATTGTGTAGATTGCCATAGTAGGCACGATTGGGACTAAGGATACTGGACTCGATCATGTTACCGAGCACGTCAGTGCCCGTCGTAGCGTCCAGTGGCATAGTTCTTCCTGCAGTAGTGGTCACCTGTCGCGTGCGTATCGCTTCCAAGATGCGGTCCCTAGACTGTTCGAGAGTCGCGATTGTCAATCTCAAGCCGTCGGCTCTTCTGTTCACGTCAGAAATAATCATATTCATTACTCTGGCGGGATAAGCGCGACCAGCAACCATCGTGTCCATTTTCGGAAAGTATGCTTGGGCTATGCGCTCGCGCAGATTTATTAGCGGACGCACGCGTGCCAATCCATTGCAGAGTCGTTCAGTGTTGTATCTGTCATATCAAAAGAGCAGAGAAATATATAGAATTTCACTGCAAACATATATTGTTTTGATTTTTAGTTATTATTTTGCATTTTTTTCTAATTTTTTCTAATGAGTTATGAATATAGTATACCAAATCATTCTTCATAAAATATTCAAGTTATATCAACTTTATAAATAAAATCGTAGATTTTCTGATGAATTTTTGAGGAAAAAAAACAAAATTTACCTAGCCATAATTTGATGATGCATGTGATAAAAAAGTTCACCACGTCTATCTTTGTCCACAACTTCCCTAGGTCCTCCGAACGGATTAACAAGATGCCAGTGCCAATGATGAAGATTAACGCCAATATCTTCTCGAAAGTAAGCAATGAGTTGTTCAGGCTCAGCATTTGAAGCCGTATAATTCATAGGAATCTCTATGGGGTTCTAGACATATGAAAAATGTACGTATGCAATGGCAAACTTCTGACCAGAATTGTTTGTAGGGTTTTGATAAATCAAAGAAAGATATATAAGAAATATTGGACTCAAGTAAATCTGAAAATATACTTACCCGTGAGCCACTTTCTACGACATTAGTCTCTTCTCGGGCTCGACTTAAAATTTTGCTATCCATGAATTTTTGAGGCATAATTTCATTAAGTTGTGGAATTTTGACATTCCGTGTATCTGGGCGATTTAAAATTGCTATTGAAAGTGAGTAAATGAACATTTCTGGATTGATTCGGTCGCGACAGTAAGCAGCTAGAGATACCAAATCGTCGACCGTACGCATTCCTAATAGGGAAAAAAGATTGTCCTGGTGAATTATCTGTAGGTGATTTTTCATTGAAATAATCATTTTGAGAAAAATTGATAAGTCAACGGTGATACGTGAAAGCTTTCTTTGAATTAAAACGTATTCAATTGATGATCAGTAGCAACCTATTCTGGTTCAATAATTAAAGAGATAACGAGCCACGAAAATTTCCAGTGAATGAAACTCGTTGAAAAATTTAAGAACTATTATTAATAGTATATTATTGGTAATATGTTCTATGAGTATAACGTGTTATCATAGATACTTACCCATGAATAGCTTGATGAGATGAGTTGCCATTTCTTCGTGGGATGGGATGAAAGGAGAGAAACTTTCATCGCGATCCAGTGCCAATGGTATGGACAAATCGGGGATGGCTATCTGTGCAATTGCAACAGTGGACGAAGCTAAATTTCCAAATCGGCTCAGAATTCTTTGAGCTATCCGCTGGTATTTTTTGTTCTGAATTGGAAAATATACTTGAATTTGTGTTCCATTGCTTATAACATGTCTCACATGTTAATTTAATTTTTGAATCAATTTTAGAGATAATATGGCTCCTCAATATTTACTAATATTTTTTTTAGTTGACAATAGAAGAATCATAATTACTAGAACGGAGAAATGTATATTAGAAAAAGAAATATGGAAACTTACCAGGTAATGAGGAGGAATATCAAAGCTAACTTTATTTTCTCCCTTTGGTATAAAAAGGGGCTCACAAGGACGATCAAACATCAATGGTAGCAAATCACTCATTTTGACAAAGATTCAACAATTATTGGAGTTTAACAAATGAAGATATGGCAAATGCCTGATAGAGAGAAGAAATATGAATCTCAGTCTATTCAAGGAGGATTCCTGAGTGAATGTACTTAAAGGCTTCATTTATTCAAAATTTATACTAAAAAAATGACAGGATTTTTGTGGCTTCTAGCTCCCAAAACAAGATAAAGGTTTTCTATTCAACAATATATTCCATCTGCTTTTAGTTTAGCTTGTATTTTTTAAATCATAATGCTGATAAGAACACTGAGAAATTAATAATATTTTGCAAATGAGCGACCAAGCATTGTCCTTCAAATGAATAAACTGTGCTATCATAAGTAAGAATTCAAGGTAACACGATATTTCTTGCAACATTTTTGAAAATACATAATATTTCAATGAAAATGATACACCACATAAGGATTTAACGTATTTATGTGATATGTAAGTGGGTGTGGGGTTGTTATACGCATTGTTATAATCTACGCATATGATTACAGATTTCTCTTAGATGTATGCATCTAACTGGTGCAATGAGATTCTTACTTGTAATTTCATGACCAATGTCTGTCTAGAATAAATAATGTCGTGGTTAAGTGAAAGTAAAATCTACTAATAATGTATCGATGCGCGAACTAAAATTGGGAACCAAAAATGACAATGCCTTCTAAAAGAGACGTGAAAAACGTTTGCTATGTGAAAATGAGAATTCCTTGTCTTTTGCCACTGATGAACGGACTTAGAATTGATTTTTCAAATTACCTAGCAATGGTTCCTAGAGACATCAACAACAATTTCTATAAAAAATACAAAGACACTCTGTTGTATGACCTTAAAAGTACTATAATAGAACTTTAACTTGATATTTCATTCCTTCAGCAACGGTTTTTAGAGATGTAAACAACAGATGTTGTTGAATAACAAACTCGGGCTACATCTTCCCACGAGCAATGTGTGTACAAAATTTCAGGAAGATCGGACGTTTTGCGGCCCGTCAATTATAAAAATCGGGGCTCCGAAGTCTGATCAAAAGTTATCTACGGGTCGATCTACGTACGAATGATGTATGTAACGCTGTTGTTTGGTACGTGATAACTTAACGAAAAAATCATCCGATCTTCCTGAAATTTTTCATACAGGTTAGTCGTAGGAAGTTGTAGTCCGAGTTAAGATGTAAACAACATACTTTGTTTATACCTCTATAGAAACCGTTGCTAAAAGAATAAAATATCGTGTTGAAGTTCGATTGCAGTACTTTTAAGGATGAAGGACAGTATCTTTGGATTTTCCAAAACAATAGTTGTTAATGTATGTACCTAGCAACCATTGCTTATATCCCTATCAACTATTGCTACGGAGCAGCGGCCAACGAGTTTGAGGTTCATCTGTTTTTGGTATAGTGGCAATTTGTACTTCTTAAATTTTCAGCATTAATTATACTTAATAATAATAATAATAATAATAATAATAATAATAATAATAATAATAATTCAATAATCGTTTTTTAAAGTGTAAACATTATCTTATCTTCGGAATGTTAACATATAATTTTAGTATGAATATTAATAGTATGAGGATTAGGAGTTTGAAAATAATAATTTTCACATAATGTGTAAGATTTTTTTTATTAGGATCAGCTGACAAATATACATTGAAAATTCACCAATGAATTCATCTTATTGCTCGAATGGTTGAGAACCCACATATTTTGTAATTGTTGATTGTTTATCACTAGTTCGTTGTCGCGCTTTAACAGTATTTGAAAATCTTACTGTAATCTGTTGCAATTTCATGTTCGGAGTTAAGAAATCGCTCATAGAGCCAACGCCAATTCTCGCCACTCGATCAAATGGGTAACCCATAGGTCTTGCGTCCGGATACTTGCGATCTCTTAGTCCACAGAAGCTCACACCGTTATTGCAGCCAGCAAGCTCAGTCTGATTAACCTGAAATTGTTTAGCATATATTTCACTGCTTCCATAATGAGACGAATATATCATATATTCGAATACAATAATTATTTATCAATATCTTGATGGTTGCACGAGAACCAATATGATTATAAACTACTAATTTATTTGAGAAAGGACGATTCATACCTTGTCAAATTCATAATTAGAAATCATCACGAACATATCCATAGGAAAGCCTTGAGCATTTCCTTTGGGGACTAACATATGTTGAGGCCATCCACATCCACAGAAATTAAATGCATCAGTGGCTTGGAGGTTTTGAGTGTCTGGTCGATTTTCTTCTAAGTCACGGAATGTACTTTCAAATGGAATTGTTAGAGATGAGTCCAGTGATTCTCTCTTGATAAGATTTTGGCCTCTTTTAACTGTCATCGATAAAAATTCAGAAGAGAATAATTAAGAGTGTGATAAGTTTCCCCAATTTTCGCTATAATTTTTTCTATTTGCGATCAGTTGTGCATATTAATATTTATTGGCAATAAAAATATTGTATAAACTAATACTTGGAAAGAGTTTTATATTTTTAAACAGTAGTTTAAATTACGTTTCGTGTAAATGGTTCCAATATTATTTAAACTAAGGCAATAAAATTCTTACGTTTGGTCGTGAACTTATCCATCTCGATCATGAGCATTCTCTGATCATTAAAATTCAATTGACGTCCATTCTCGTCAAACTTCGGTGAGATGAAAATGCGCACTGTTCCGACGACCTCTTGGTTACCCGAGTTATTAACTGTTATAGCATATGAGAAATCCTCATGGTTGAGATGCTGCAAACGAGCCAAAACTGATCCTCTTGGGGTAAAATCTAGCCCACGGGATAGATCTACATCGCTCTTGTTCCAGTGGCATCTGAGAGTATTAGGATTTGCTCCAGGTGTTAGGGCGAAGACATCAGTAATGGTTACTCCAGGGAAGAACAGCTAGAATAATATAATTTGATTGGTTTTTTATGAAGTCCAATCTTTATTGACTGCTTCATATTCTATTGTTCGGTTCATAGAAACCTGATTAATGTAACTTATCGTATTGTTATTAACTTTCATGTCATAATGATCTTTCGTTAGGATTTAGTTGAAATGTTTCTAAAATTATGATCCAAACATACTTGTTGAACTGTATATGCAGGTAGGCTATCTTTGAAAAGATGAAACAGATTGTCAACAAATCCATGCCATCTGTAAAAGATGGGATCTCTCATTGCGGTGGTAGCATCCCCCATAACTCCAAAGGATTCCTATATGAAAACAATGAAACGCAAATCGTACAAAATTTTGTTAGTTTAGTATACTGAAGTGAGTATCAGTATTTTATCATAATTTATTCAACCAGTTAATACTATAATTTATGTTGTTCGGTGCGTGAAATGCCATTTGGCGCCCTAGTACATTTTAAAGTGCCCTTTAAACTAGCACTCGTATCATAAAATATTGTATCCGACTGATGCATTAAAATTTAAACTCTCGTGTGAACACTCGTCATCGACTTTGCCGACCACTCGTGGACGCGTCCATGAGACGAAAAGAACACTCAAACAATACAGTAGTATTCGTAATGTTATTAAGGTAGTTCTATCTGACATCGACAATGAGAGTTTGATGAAAATTGGTAGAGCCGAAGAACATTGGTTAATCTAATTTCGTTCTTTAGATCCAAATATCCCATAGCAAAACAAATTTAAGGAATATTTTTAACGTTTAAAAATACTGATTAGAAACCCGTCAGTTAAGCAACATAACAATGAATTCACAAAATCAGGAATGTGTAATGACTTGGTTAGAACTTAAAAAACATGCAGTATTCACGATCTTAATCCTAACTGAGTTCGATAGAACTATCTCGGAAAGAAAATCAATCAATAAAATATTTTTCCTTACTAAGAAACGATGATCTGGATCGTGAACAAGAGCAAGTGCCATGTGACCTTGATTATGCAAATCCCCATAATATTGCAAATCAGGACTGAGGATGCTGGCTTCAATCATATTGCCTAGAATGTCGATTCCATTTTTCTCATCAAGTTCAATAGTTTGACCTTGTGCGTTGCGCACTTTTCGGGTACGAATGGCGTCCAGTATGCGATCCCTGAATTTTTCAAGTTGCGCTAATGTAAAAACAGCCGAGTCAACCGGTCTATTGACGTCTGACAGAGTCATATTGACTGGTCTTCCTGGCCATGCGCGTCCAGCAACCACCTGGTCCATTTTAGGAAAATAGCCTTCACCCAACGGTTCACGTAAGTTCAACAGTTGACGTACACGTCCGAGATTATTGCACAAGCGTTCAGTATTATATCTGCATTACATTGTTGGTTATTACAATTTTACGCTGTATTTTCTATTTACTTGAAAATTTAATCAACATACCTGGCCATAATTTGGTGGTGCATGTAATAAAATAGCTCTCCACGTCTGTCTTTATTAACAACAATTAGTGGTCCCTCAAATGGGTACACAAGATGCCAGTGCCAATGATGAAGGTTTATGCCAACATCTTCGCGCCAATAAGCTACGCGATGCTCCGGGTCATTGTCGGTCGCTGTCCAATTCAGAGGAATCTCAATAGGAGCCTAGATCATTATGCAACAAATATGTATAAGTTACATTCTGTCATCTAAATGTCAGATTGATAACTCTTCATAAAATAATAGGTCTTAAATAATTAACTGTTCTAGAAAAAAATATTCGGAACTTTAAATTTTCCTTCGGAACATTTCTGCACATGCAATAGATTTAAAAATGCTATTTGAATAGCGTTCTAATGGATCCACTTGAATTCTAAACAGTATTATATTAGGATTAATAATTATATTAGAATTTTCATGCTCAGCCTATTGATTTATCCACGGATTTCTCTCTATTTGAGAGAAAGCATTCCTCATTCAAATCAATGCTTGTTTCGTATATACTTCATAATTTACGATCTCGAACTAACGAAAAAATCAATCAGTATTATCAATGAATTAACAGTTGACATACTCGCCCGCCTTCGGGTAAAACATTGACCTCCTCTTTAGCTCGAAGGAAGACGGTGCTGTCCACATATTTGCATGGAAATACTTCGGTTAGTTGTGGAATCCGAAGATTCTTAGTATCTGGTCGATGGAGTATTGCAACAGAAAGCGAGTAGATGAACATCTGGGGGTTGACACGGTCGCGACAATAAGCTGCTAGTGATATCAGATCCTCGATACCACGCATACCTTATTAACATAGTTGATAAAGCATAATTATAATCTATTCTAATTAATTCATACATTATTCGAATTTTATTTTCAAACTCACAATGGAAAATCCTGTATTTTATAAAGAGAGAATACCAAGAACCTTAGGGTCTTCGATTTTTCTGGAACTTTGTGAGATAATTTTTCGGCAACCAAACAAGTGATGTATATGGTCTCGAGGCCCAACGTTTCGTTTACCCGGGTACATTCATGGATCATTCTTGACTTTATTCGTATAATACACATTATATTTTTCTTATACAAAAGCATTATAACCTATAACCTAAAACTCATGCGGCCAGAGGCCTAAAGTTGCTAATTTCCCAATATTTGCCATATTATGGCTTTCTTTGATCTCAATTCACACACATTCAATGACCTCTGGGCATAAAAGTGATCATAACTTTTTTCTGGAAATCAGCTGAAGTTTTTAAAGAAAAAATAGGTCCAACATCATAGGTGGTCATAATCGATAACTGTTCGAACCTTAGCTATGCAGTCCATACAGTATAAGTGGATTTCATGAGTAAATATGCATGAATAATACTGACGGAAGTGAACCATAATATGTTCTTGTTCATATTAGAAAAATTATGGGAAATTCATCTACTGTCTACTGTATGTGTGACTAGTAAATCTTGATATTTACCAATTTTCTTGCATTTATTGGTTTACTATGGGAAATCAAAGTATCTACCCACTCTGGAACTACTCTGGATACTTTGGTAACATAATAAGTTAACTTTTGGTGAGTATGAGATCCTGATCCGGGTGATCGAAGACGATTTTCGGTTCATGTAGAGTACTAAAGTGAGTATCATATCATGGCCATATGACCACCTATGAAATTGGATATATTTTTTTCGGAAACTTCAGATGATTTCCAGAGAAAAATGTTATTATGACTTTTATGCCCAGCGGTCATTTAATAAGTGTAAATTGATATCAAAGACAGTCATAATATGGCAAATATCGGGAGATTCGCAACTTTGGGCTTCTGGCAGCATGGGTTATAGGGCCCAAACAAATCTGGAAAAATTTTCAGTTTTGGATTTTTTTTCACACTTACTTCACAAAATCACCCTATATTATGCCTAAGTGCCTAAACCAATAATGATCCATAAATATCTCCAGAAAAACAAAATGTTGAGCCTTATAGCTGTACATATCACCAGGAGATGGTTTTTGGGCAGCCAAAATCCATCTCACAAAGTTTCAGTAAAATCTGAGACCCAAAGGTCTGATAATTTTCTTGTTAGTACCTGAGCGAGTTTGTAGGCAATTTCGGCACGGAAAACGTTTGCGACTTGAGCGCAGTGAGTTGCAAACGTTTTTTCGTTCCAAAATCGCCTAACCTCGCTGATTATTTGGCGTATAATTATACTTCAAAATTCTGTTCATGAATTTATTCTCCACATACGATTTGAAATATTCAGTAATTGGAAAAATAAAGACGCATTTGGAAGTAAAAAAATTATACCTAGAAATAATTTAGTGAGATGGCCTGCCATGTTTCGATGAGATGGTAAAAATAGTGAAAAACTATCCATTCGGCTAAGACCCATTGGTATCGTCAAATCAGGGATAGCAATCTGTTTGATAGGAATGGATGATTGAGCTTCAGCACCATAGCGATTCAGTATTCTCTGTGCGACTGGCTGGTATTTTTCAGGCTGGAACAAATATTAGAAAATTTGCATTCTGGCATCTACACGGATAACTGTTGCAGTAAAAAATTGTTAAGCTGATTTTTTAGTTTTATAATGGGAACTCCGTTCACTTACCAGATAATTTGGTGGAATATCGAAACTCACTCTTCGGTCACCTTTTGGTATATAAATAGGTTCAGTAGGCCGATCGAAAAAGAACATAAGATTTTTCTCCATTTTCTTGTTAAAAGTGCTAGAAGACTTGAATTTAATTTTTTTGACGTTTTAAAATTTGTTGGATTCTCAAATGTTTGATTTAACTTGAAACAAAATTATTCATGTAAGTGAAGAAAAACAATTGCAGAATGATAACTTGTTGTTGATTTCGGCAATATTTATACTCAATCGTCACAGGATTTTTGCGGTCAATTGTTTAATTAATCAAGTCGCACTTTACGTGGCCGAATTTTTGTTTACCAGCAATTGTCATCGTTTTTTGTTACCATACATATTCAACTTGGAAAAAAAAGCATTAAACTTACTATGATTTCACATTTGGATATGCATATATACTTTTCGCGCTCAAATACAAAAATTGAAAGCTAATGTAAAACTAAAGCTCTATTTTGATATTCATTGATAAAGAATTTATTGAAATATCATTTCTATATTCAATAGAGAGTTCGAATAATACATAGTGAATTCTTAGCTACCTTTGATTTTAGGCACGAAAATTACTTTTTCATTGGTGGAAATATATAATAATCTACTTCATTTTCTTGGTTTCTCAACTTAATAAATTGAGAAAAACTTATACATTAGTCGTGTACAGATGAATCTTGAAGAATAGAGTACATACGGTAGAGGACTAATGTTTACTTTACTCCGAACCGAATCATGAAAGTCAAAGGTTTTTGCACTCTACTCAATCTCTGAATTATAAACGAAAAGGAGTATTTTGTCATCCGTTGAAATAATCTGAACGTCCTCATTTTTTATGAAAATACGCCACCTAACAGGATTCCAAAAAAATAAGCGTGGGACAATAGAAGAGGCCCCAAGTCCCCAGATCTTACGTTTACGTATTTATCATATCCTCTCTTTTATTTCACTCCTTTTACAGCAACAAATTCTAAAAACTATAAAATACATAGACTAATATTTTACTCAAAATTGATTCCGAGTCTAATACATACCAAGTTCTAACCTATATAAATGATTGAGAGTATGATTTTAGCTGAACATGGATTATATTCAGAAGAATTAAAGTTACCATAGTATATCAATATATACTGTAGTACAAGGTGCTGACTCGAGACGTTGCATATGATGTATACAGATGTTAATTCATGTACTCTGCGTCTTATTACATGATCTATTTTCAGGTCAAATCTCAATCCAAGATGACTGCAGCCTGCAGATCTAATTCTACTTGGAGATTATAGGAGCGTTCTGCATGTACTGTGCCAGTAACAGCGCATGCGAGATCCGACCCAGGTAACGATTGTAAAATGCAATCGTTAAAAAATACGTCCTCAATTTTCTTCAAATTACTCAACAGGAGATAAAATACATTCAGTTATACTATATTATTGGAGTTTACTATAATATTCATAACCAAACTATATTTTTTTAGTGAGTTCAAGTCACTGGTATCACTAAATAATATATAGTGTATTTCACGAGATTTTTAGTAGATTCTATACTAACCGAAAAATCACTTGGGATTTGCATCTCGGATCTCGCTGAAATTCCAAATATCTACATTTATCGTAAAGTTTCGGTTTCACGGAGATAGTGTCATCTTTTCATTCACACACTGAGAAAAATTCCCTTATCGGAATTTGCTACATGTTATAATAAACGAAATCATAGAAGAATCTACTATAAATATCGTTAAATTAACTTTATTCATGTAAATAACCCTCGTGTTTTATAGTTGTTTCAATAATGTTCAATTACTATTTGATTATTGTTCATCAGAATCAAATGTGAGTTGATTCTCTGGTAAGTATATAGCGAAAAAAATATATTTTCTACTTATCAGCTCTGAAATTGCTCAAATTTGATAATCTTAGCAACTCTGATCATAGAAGTTCCTAGAGAAACGCATCGTCAACGAAAGTTCAATGTCATAAAAATGTCGGCATCTGCGCGTAGAAATGCTTGATAGAAATGTTGTTAATCATGACAGGTGACTCAATTAATGATGCCGACTATATTTCTACTGTATTCATCGATTATTTATTTGTAAAATAAACAAAATAAATTTTGCAGCAACGCCTATATTTGTCTAGTAGAATTCGCCACAATCATGTCGTTATCCTATTTTCTCGCTATATATTATCGTTAAAATTTAGTGGATTTTACTGGTTTTGCTTTCTCAAAGAGAAAGCTTTGTAATGGGGCAAAAATCGACCCACCGAATCAGACCTCGGGACCTCGATTTTCGTGATCTACGGGTCGAAAAACATGGAAATCCAAAAGTGTCTGTATGTATGTGTGTGTGTGTGTGTGTGTGTGTGTGTGTGTGTGTGTGTGTGTGTGTGTGTGTGTGTGTGTGTGTGTGTGTGTGCGTCCCGTTTTTTTTTCGTCCACGATAACTCTCGAAGGAATGGTCCGATCGTCTTGAAATTTTGCACACCGGTTAGTTGTGACAAGATCTAGTCCGAGTTGAATTTTCAGCAAAATCCGTTGGTTATTTCCCTAGCAACCGTTCCTAACGTGTTTTCTCACAAATCCTTATGAGTGCTCATTGGGGCAAGCCGGAAAATCAGTTTTAAGTCACACTCGATGGCCAAGGACACTGAATTGTTGTATTTGCTCCATAGCAACGGTTGTTTACCTCCCTAGCAACAGTTACGAAGGTTGGAAATCATTAATTTATGACCCATTTCCATCATTTTCGACGGCAAAGGACACAAAATCTTCCCAATTAGCTCCTTAGCAACCGTTGTTCACCGCCCTAGCAACCGTTGCTAAGGGAAAGAAAAATTCATGTAAGTTTCGTTTCCAGTATTTTCAACGTGCTATAGAGAAAATTGGGAAAATTTGGTGTCTTTTGCCGTCGAAAATGACCAAAATAGATTTTGAATTGATCATTTCCAACCTCAGCCGTCGAAAATGATCAAAATGAGTCTTCGAGTTTGCTAAATACGGACTTAAGGGCAGGACGGATCGATTTTAACCACCATTAAACCGTATGACAGTCACAAGATGAATTGATCGAAAAATTAAGCAGGTCCAAATGTCTCGCATCGTGTATAACCTAGAACCGTTTGCTTTGTTGCATTTGATCAAATAATAAGAGAGCCCGGGCAGACATCAACAGTCGCGACAAAGTTTGGTCAATTGAAAAAGAACGACACTTTACACAGTCACAAAGATACGAATTGAACTGATTATATAATATTTTTGTAATTTTTGAAAAATAAATGATAGTATCTACGCTAGTGGAATGGTGAAAATACAGGTTTGGGATGCGTTTGTGGGTGAAGTTAAAGCCTCTTTGAGAAAGCATACTGCTAAGGCACTTGGCAGCGGTTTTTGCTTTCTTAAAGAGAAAGCTTTGTAATGGGGCAAAAATCGACCCACCGAATCAGACCTCGGGACCTCGATTTTCGTGATCTACGGGTCGAAAAACATGGAAATCCAAAAGTGTCTGTATGTATGTGTGTGTGTGTGTGTGTGTGTGTGTGTGTGTGTGTGTGTGTGTGTGGTGTGTGTGCGTCCCGTGTCCACGTCGAAGGTGTCCGATGTCCTGAAATTTTGTTAATCGCGGCAAAATCTCGGGCGAGTTCAATTTTCAGCGAAATTTTTTATTTCCTTAGCAACCGTTGTTAAGTGTCTATTTTTCGTTTCTTTCGTCCACGATAACTCCCGAAGGAATGATCCGATCGTCTTGAAATTTTGCACACCGGTTAGTTGTGACAAGATCTAGTCCGAGTTGAATTTTCAGCAAAATCCGTTGGTTATTTCCCTAGCAACCGTTCCTAACGTGTTTTCTCACAAATCCTTATGAGTGCTCATTGGGGCAAGCCGGAAAATCAGTTTTAAGTCACACTCGATGGCCAAGGACACTGAATTGTTGTATTTGCTCCATAGCAACGGTTGTTTACCTCCCTAGCAACAGTTACGAAGGTTGGAAATCATTAATTTATGACCCATTTCCATCATTTTCGACGGCAAAGGACACAAAATCTTCCCAATTAGCTCCTTAGCAACCGTTGTTCACCGCCCTAGCAACCGTTGCTAAGGGAAAGAAAAATTCATGTAAGTTTCGTTTCCAGTATTTTCAACGTGCTATAGAGAAAATTGGGAAAATTTGGTGTCTTTTGCCGTCGAAAATGATCAAAATAGATTTTGAATTGATCATTTCCAACCTCAGCCGTCGAAAATGATCAAAATGAGTCTTCGAGTTTGCTAAATACGGACTTAAGGGCAGGACGGATCGATTTTAACCACCATTAAACCGTATGACAGTCACAAGATGAATTGATCGAAAAATTAAGCAGGTCCAAATGTCTCGCATCGTGTATAACCTAGAACCGTTTGCTTTGTTGCATTTGATCAAATAATAAGAGAGCCCGGGCAGACATCAACAGTCGCGACAAAGTTTGGTCAATTGAAAAAGAACGACACTTTACACAGTCACAAAGATACGAATTGAACTGATTATATAATATTTTTGTAATTTTTGAAAAATAAATGATAGTATCTACGCTAGTGGAATGGTGAAAATACAGGTTTGGGATGCGTTTGTGGGTGAAGTTAAAGCCTCTTTGAGAAAGCATACTGCTAAGGCACTTGGCAGCGGTTTTTGCTTTCTTAAAGAGAAAGCTTTGTAATGGGGCAAAAATCGACCCACCGAATCAGACCTCGGGACCTCGATTTTCGTGATCTACGGGTCGAAAAACATGGAAATCCAAAAGTGTCTGTATGTATGTGTGTGTGTGTGTGTGTGTGTGTGTGTGTGTGTGTGTGTGTGTGTGTGTGTGTGTGTGCGTCCCGTTTTTTTTCGTCCACGATAACTCTCGAAGGAATGGTCCGATCGTCCTGAAATTTTGCACACAGGTTAATCGCGGCAAAATCTCGGGCGAGTTCAATTTTCAGCGAAATCCGTTGTTTATTTCCTTAGCAACCGTTGTTAAGGTGTCTATTTTTTCGTTTCTTTCGTCCACGATAACTCCCGAAGGAATGATCCGATCGTCTTGAAATTTTGCACACCGGTTAGTTGTGACAAGATCTAGTCCGAGTTAAATTTTCAGCAAAATCCGTTGGTTATTTCCCTAGCAACCGTTCCTAACGTGTTTTCTCACAAATCCTTATGAGTGCTCATTGGGGCAAG
The DNA here is from genome assembly GCA_020882685.1 of Aphelinus atriplicis. NCBI lineage: Eukaryota > Metazoa > Arthropoda > Insecta > Hymenoptera > Aphelinidae > Aphelinus > Aphelinus atriplicis. The sequence continues at coordinate 75,254,493 of CM037073.1, forward strand.
CCGGAAAATCAGTTTTAAGTCACACTCGATGGCCAAGGACACTGAATTGTTGTATTTGCTCCATAGCAACGGTTGTTTACCTCCCTAGCAACAGTTACGAAGGTTGGAAATCATTAATTTATGACCCATTTCCATCATTTTCGACGGCAAAGGACACAAAATCTTCCCAATTAGCTCCTTAGCAACCGTTGTTTACCGCCCTAGCAACCGTTGCTAAGGGAACGAAAAATTCATGTAAGTTTCGTTTCCAGTATTTTCAACGTGCTATAGATAAAATTGGGAAAATTTGGTGTCTTTTGCCGTCGAAAATGATCAAAATAGATTTTGAATTGATCATTTCCAACCTCAGCCGCCGAAAATGATCAAAATGAGTCTTCAAGTTTGCTAAATACAGACTTAAGGGCAGGATGGATCGATTTTAACCACCATTAAACCGTATGACAGTCACAAGATGAATTGATCGAAAAATTAAGCAGGTCCAAATGTCTCGCATCGTGTATAACCTAGAACCGTTTGCTTTGTTGCATTTGATCAAATAATAAGAGAGCCCGGGCAGACATCAACAGTCGCGACAAAGTTTGGTCAATTGAAAAAGAACGACACTTTACACAGTCACGAAGATACGAATTGAACTGATTAAATAATATTTTTGTAATTTTTGAAAAATAAATGATAGTATCTACGCTAGTGGAATGGTGAAAATACAGGTTTGGGATGCGTTTGTGGGTGATGTTGAAGCCTCTTTGAGAAAGCATACTGCTAAGGCACTTGGCAGCGGTTTTTTTGGTGTTTTGTTATAATATATCCAGAAACGTTAAGGCACGTATTTTCACAGGTTTCATCTATTTTTGGTGGTAGTGCTACAATAGAAACCACTTCTCAACAAATTAAAATGCACAATTTCTATAGAGCATGGGACCTCCACAGCCTACTAGGGTTGAGAGTAATTCCAGTATTGCGTCTTATAATTAACCACGTATTACATAAATCGATTTGATGAATGAAAGAACAAATAATGAATCAGTAAATTTTGTTTCTTGATTCTACGTAAAATCGAGAAGCCCCCATTTGAGAAGAAAATTCTCCCAATAATGTGGATTGAATGTTTTCACTGTGTATTAGAACTCCGTTCCCGGACTCTCACAGTGTCGGAAAATTGTATCATGATTTGTTGTATCTTCATGTTTGGAGTGAGAAAATCTTCTATAAACCCATTTCTTGCTCTTGGTACTCGGTCAAACGGATAACCCATAGAACGTGCATCGGGATACTTCAGATCTCTCAATCCACAGAAAGTTATACCAACTCGGCACCCAATTGGATCTGGTTGATCAACCTGGAGTCAAAATGAACATGACTTTTACAATTCTTAATTCTTCTTTTCCAATCTTCAATGTTCAAACGCATACCTTGTCTAATTCGTAATTAGAAACCATGACAAACATGTCAATTGGGTAACCCTGAGCGTTACCCTTCGGTACAAGCATATGTTGAGGCCATCCGCATCCACAAAAATTGAATTTATCATAGCTAGAAAGATTTTGCTCACTAGGTCTATTATAATCTACATCACGGAAAGTAGCCTCGAAAGGAATAGTAAGTGCCGACTCTACGGAGTTCCTTGCGATTACATTTCGTCCTCTTCTCACTAGAAATAATTAAAAAATAGCTTAGAAATATCATTGACATTCGATGTTGGAAATAGAATTATTATAAAATCACCTATATTGTGTTTTCAGTGATTTCAAATAAGTGTAAATAAATAATGATACAGTGACCGTAATATAATCAGACAATATTTGGCTTCTGATTTGACACTATGATTCATAATACGAGTAAGCGCTCTGCATCCGATGTAATTTGAATAATTAAAATTTAGTTCATTTCATAAGTTTTGGCAAGAATGTATTACCTGCTCATGCACAACATTTACAATTGATATACACAAGTAAACTAAACTCCAGATGCAAGCATAGAATCGCCATGATTGATTTTGCATTTGGCAGAGAATGCAGTTGGCAGAACTTACTTCCAGTCCAGTATTAATTAAATGAGACTTTTTTGAAGGAGATATGCAATTATTATATGTCTTGTACTTACATTTGGTTGTGAATCTATCCATCTCAATCATCAACATTCTCTGATCATTGAAGGAAAGTTGTCGTCCTGTTTCGTCGAATTTGGGAGAGAAAAAAATACGAATTGTTCCTGTTACTTCATGGTTATTGGCATTATTTACATTTATTATGAATGTGAATTCTTTGTGATCGAGATGCTGCAGACGTGCCACTATACTCCCTCGAGGTGTAAAATCCAACCCACGAGATAAATTAACGTCACTTTTTGTCCAGTACGTATTTAAAGTATCGGGATTAGCTCCTGGTGTGCTCACATGTACCTCTGTTACTGAGATTCCGGGAAAATCTAACTGTAAGTGATGAATGCTAGATTTTAGTATTACGACACTCAATCATTATAAATGTATAGCAACACTATTATACTCATAAATAGCAACTTTAATTTCTTCTTGTATCTAAATGCTTACCTGTTGTTCAGTATAAGCAGGGAGGGCATCTTTAAATTTGATGAAAATACGGTCGACAAATTCATGCCACCTGTAAAAAATGGGATCCCTCATTGCAGTTGATGGATCGCCCATTATGCCGAATGACTCCTACAAAATGAAACCGGAATAATTAATAAAATTCCCTCCATCATTTTTGAAAATCACTCACAGAAGCACTCAAAATCCGAAAACCCCCAACCACCCAAAACCCGGGATTCTGCGTCGTTGGACTTTATTAGAACATTTTTTCTTAGGTATCTTTCATGAGTATTTTTCATTATTTTACGATATAGTCAAGAGGAGTAATTAAACCGCTGCCAAGTGCCTTAGCAGTATGCTTTCTCAAAGAGGCTTCAATGTCACACACGAAACAAAACTTTTTTTTTTCTCTTTAGCAAAGGTTGCTAAAGAGCTAATTGGGAAGATTTTGTGTCCTTTGCCGTCGAAAATGATGGAAATGGGTAATAAATTGATCACGGATAAGATGTGCGGGTTACCGATAGATATAAGATAGATAGATACCTACTTGTGAGCAAAGCTCCAGTCATTTTATACGAGAATCAATCTACTTGAATACTATAGATTGAATGAATGCACTTGAATGAAATACAATTTGTTCATATACCAGGTAACGATGATCGGGATCGTGACAGTAAGCGATCGCTAAGTGGCCCATGTTGTGCAGATCTCCGTAGAACGTGGGATTCGGACTGAGACTACTGGCCTCCAGAATGTTGCCGAGGATGTCGATACCCGTGAAATCATCCAGCTGTGTGACGCCCCCTTGGGCATTTCGAATCTGTCGCGTGACTATGGCCTCCTCTATACGGTCCCTGTAGCGCTCCATGTCGGTCAGGTCGAAGTTGAATCCTTCGGCCTTGCGATCGAGGTCAGACAGGACGAAACCTGATGGCCGTGCGGGCCAAGCGCGCCCGGCAACCATCTGATCCAATTTCGAAAAGTACGCTTCGGTTATTGGCTCGCGCAAATTCTTCAGAGCACGAACGCGCGGTAAGTTATTACAGAGCCGCTCGATGTTGTACCTGTAATTTCAAGCGTTACTGCTGATTAGCTTTCTTGTTTGATCCTAATCGTGGCTAGAATCAGACGTTGCGATTAGCTTCCATTACTATTGTTGTGGAAGGGACTTTGAATAATACAGAAAGTACTTGTAGCGCTGTGCTTATCTCTCTGATCTCAATTACAACAAAACAATTTAAGTTCGGGAGTTACTGGCGATGTCCTTTCAGAATAAAAATATCAACAAATCAAGCAGCATCAAACGTATATCATTAATCTTTAATTAATTTTTTTTTCGTGGAATATCACTTTTCATGGCCTCATATGTTTATAACGGAGATTCGCCGGTTTTGTAGAAAGATAATACTTGATAACATTCTGAAAAAATGTACATTCGGATGTATGTATTCAAATGTGTGTTTTTGTTCTTTTCAAATTGCTCAATGTCAGATTTTCCGGATGATTGAAGTTGGCAGCTAAGAAACTTTTCACAAATATATCTGCTTGTTCCCTGAGGAATTAGCTGTACAGATATTCGGTCAATGATTTCTGCTCTTATAAACGTACATTTGATAGATAAGATGTACATGCGTGAAATCAGAAATTGAGTGTACCCTAAAGCCATTTTGGGTTGTTTTATCATATATGATCGTTCACCCTAAGTTGAAAACCTCAGAACAGTGAGAAATATCTCAAGATAGTCGTATTTCTTGCCACAAGACTTCTTCCTATTGAAGCAGATTTGTCGCATCTTGCTAATCGGACCATGGGTACTTCCTAGATTATCAAAATACGAATTTTTGATACCAAACAAGTAAAGCTGGGAAGGTTACCTAGCCATGATTTGCCGATGCATATAATAAAAGAGCTCGCCACGCCTGTCCTTATTGACCGCGACCTCGGGACCGGCGAACGGATAGACGAGATGCCAGTGCCAGTGATGGAGATTGATGCCGACGTCCTCACGCCAATAGGCGACGCGATGCTCTGGGTCGGCGTCCGTCGCCGTGTAATCCAGAGGGATCTCGATGGGAACCTATATGTGTGTTTCACCGAAAGACAAAAGAGGACATACAACGTTTATTACCACTAATCCCGTTTCCGAAGATAGCCGGGACGTTTTACTGCTAATCGAGATCACTTTGTTCCCCTTTCCACCTCGATCTACATGCGACCTGGCCATGGCCACGCGCAGAGACGCAACTGAGCTGAGACGACGAACTTATTTTTTTCGTGACTTAAACTTCTACAGCTAAACTTTTCTTCCGCGAATGATGGTCGGATTATGGAAATTGTGAGCTCGAACTTGATAGGAACATCTGGGGTTCCAGGCAGAACGAATTGAATTATATAGTTCGGCTAATGTTTTATCCGAGATTAAAATTTCAATAGCAAATTGATTCATCTTCTTTTATCGGCGTTATTGATCAACCTGATTGATGAGAAGTTGACGGATCAGAATTATTTTCAGTTTGAAACGCTTTCTGGACCATTTTCAACGGAATACAAACTTTGGATGAAAAAAAAAACTGTGTTTAAATATAACTAAAAACCGGTGGTGCCGAATCCAAACGTGAAGGTAGCACTTTTCCATTCTGATATAAAAAAATGGCCCAAAGAAAATGTTGAACTCGACATACTGCTATAGTACCAAAGATCTTAAAATTATAGTACGAATTCGACGTACCCGAGAACCAGGCGGTATCACATAGGCTTCTTCTTTCGCTTGATGGAATACAGAACTGTCTATATATTTGTCCGGAAAGACTTCCGTAAGTTGAGGTAGTGGAAGGTGTTTCGTGTCCGGTCGATGAAGCAGAGCAACGGAGAGTGAATACACGAACATTTGTGCATTGACGCGATCTCGACAGTATGTCGCGAGTGAAAGCAAATCGTCTGTAGTCCGCATACCTTGTCGAAATGAAATATTTATTCTTTAAAATGTTCGTCTTGCGGAGATATTATTCAAAAACTCAACAATTATTATGCAGAATAAGTGTTCTTTTACTTTTTCTAGAAGAGGATGAGTTAAATTTTTTTCGAATCAATAACATACCTATGAAGAGTTCAGTGAGTCGTTTGGCCATTTGACGATGAGAAGGGATGAACAATGAGAATGCATCGCGGCGGCTAAGCGATAGGGGCACACTCAAATCGGGGATAGCGATTTGTTTTATGGGTATCGAAGATTGGGACTCGTTGCCGAAACGATTCAGAATCCTTTCAGCCAATGGTTGATATTTATCGGGCTGCAAGTACGGAAATTAAAAATGAAAGAATGAAGTTTAATTCACAAAGGAATACACTATGTTGCTTCTAAATTTACACATTAGAACTGATCAATCTTTTAACATTTTCAAAGTTTTAAAGTTCTGCTGAAAAAAATGAAAAACTTGAAAAAAAATTAATTTGGAACAAGTTTAACATATTATAATATATGATTCATCAGAACACCAACTTAGATAGTCAGGAAAGAAAACACTCAAATCCGTCAATATTCAAATTGAATTAAGGATTAACGTTACTTGGGTTAATAAAAGTTCATTACCACATAACTCGGAGGGATGTCAAAGCTAACTTTGTTCTCGCCTTTTGGTACATAGACTGGCTCATTGGGTCGATCGAATAGTAAAAGAAGATTTTTCTCCATTTCGTCGAGACTTTGATGTCAACGAAAGAACTCGATCGGATCAGATATTCCGAACTGGCTAGGCTTTTTGTAATCGTCTTGAATGGAGAGCAATACGCTAGTAAAAGCTTGTTTTTGAGCTAGACAGAATTTATACCCCTCCTTTGCCAGGATCCTCGTGGTTTTTCTGAAGATAAAAAGCTTTCCAGCCCGCGGATCCGCCTTGAGAAAGTTAGAAATGCTCCTTTAAACGCTCTGTCGACAGTGACTGCGTGAAAAATGCACTGCATTCGTAATCTACTTCAACCTTCCTGTTTTTGCGGAGTGCACTTTTTCATTTGATAAGGCTCTTAGTGATGTTCATTTAATATACGGGCGTGAATTTCAGTTTCATCCATGTTGAAGGGTGGAACCTCTTACCCTAAGTCTCTCAGAAGTAAGTTCACCTGTGACACAAACTCTCGTTCTCTTAGGACTTAACTAATATATTAAATATTAAATTTATCCTGCATAACAAAGCAAATACTACTCTCAGCTACTTTCCAAAGTGAGTTTTCTTGTTACCATGATCTTCATTAACACACTACATAATTTCTGTGATTACTCCGTAATTGAAAGAAACAAAAACTTTCGAATGAACATCTTTGGAAATCAATAATTTCTATTCCATTCGCGGTACAATGTTAAATTTTTCCAACCATGAATAATATCTCTTAGTTTTTTTCTCACATTCAACTGAAGTCAAATGTATTTACGCTACGTTTGCAAAAGATAACGAGAGAATAAGTAGTTGTACGATAAATCCCTTGCCAGACTTAAATTCTTGGTCAGCGAATCGAATTTACGTAAGGATTTAGAGCATCATGAATAAACGGACGATGTGCCTCTCTCCAGCTATCGACAACTAAAGCTCGTTCACAAACGAAAAAGAGAGGGCAAAAAAGAACGGAATAGTCTGAAGGGCTTAACTCGATTTCTGTACTTTGGTTGCAAATTATTCAGAATGGTGTGTGCATATCGATCAGCCATAAATAAAGAAGCATATCTGAAAGCTAAATCTTTCGTGACCATTCGGACGTTCGTATAATCAATTATAAGGCTGAACTTAATAATTGAAGTTTCCTTTCTACGTACTATTCATCTTTTCTAATTACTAGTGGGATAATTTATGATTTTGTCATTAAAATTCAAAGCATTTCCAATAAAAGTTACGTTTATTTTATGAAAGAGGAAGCATTTTTTTGGCAAAAGATATTCAATTGCAATATAATATTATGATACAAGTAAAAAATATATCTATTCTAATGGATAATACTCAAGGATTGACAAAAATTTTTATCACAACAAAATCTATTTTCAATTGTGTTATTATTTTCTTTTCTTGCTTTGAATGAGGCAAAAACCGACATCTCGAATCAGATATCGAATCCTTCATTTTGGTAGCCTACGGGTGAAATACATATGGTAATGCAAAAGTGTTCGTATGTACTTTGAATTATTTACCAATAATTCCATTAAAAATTTCAATATTCATTTATATTCATGATAGAGCAAATGAAAGACACGAGCGAGCGATAGCGAGTGAGTGATTCTGGCTAATCAACTATAATGATCATTGATCCCGATTCTCATTTCCTTTGAATGGTTCATCTAGTTAATGTTAAACTTTTGAAAGAAAAAAGTATCAAATACAGATCATGTCATCTCGTTAGGAAAACGTCTATGTATGAAGAATCTAAAGTCCATGTAGATTATTGACATACTGATACATTATACGAATCCAAAACATCCAAGTGAGAATTATCAAAGTACGATACGTAATCAATCGAAATATTTCCAAATAAATCAAAATAAAAATCAAGAATTTTTTGCTTTCGAAAACTGGTTTTGTTTTCAGAAGCAAATTCATATTGAATAACTGGAGGCAATGTGTAAAATGATTATCGACCATTTATTGACAAATATCAATCTGTTTTATACACTTCGTGATATAAGAATCGGAGTATTTGAAATATAATTCTGTTCTCCACACTTCGAACGTGCAAGTTTTTTTTTTCTCTTCCAAACTGCAAAACACACTTTTCACGTCTTCATCCGAGTTGGACCCTCCCCCTGAGAGTTAGAAAAAATCGCACACGGTCACGCCGAGTGTCTCGTCGCACTTGTTTAGGGATTAACACTCTAGAGGAAGGCGAGGAGTGTTCTGGATCGGCAGACTGAGCCGGCGCAGTCGACGAGCGAGCCCGACATCCATTTGCCATGACAGTGCTTGAGCTCGGCCGAGTTCAGCAGTTCCCACCTGCCGATGCCCGTAAGGCTCGATCTGCTGTCCAATTGACACGAGATGGCCCCTTCGTTTTTTGCATCCCTGCACCACGCGCACACCCGCGAACCTGCAATCAATCATAATATTGTGCATGACGTCGTGAGTTCGTGATCCTCTTCAGGTTGATTCGAATTTATCGGTTCAAAACTTTCGCTTATTTTCATATAGATTTTTCATAAACGATACGAATACATTGATCATTCTCGAAAATCTCGATTATATGTATGTATCAAAAATGGGACATCTGAAAAACTACAATCAACGATCACTCTGTGCATCGTCGAAACGTATATTTTTTTATAAATGAAGTATGTAATTGAAATGTGAAACTCATCATGTTTTTTAAAGAATTAAATTTTTTAATTTGTTAATTTATAATGAACTCTCTTAAAAGCTTACAGTGAAAAATCGCGTTATGAAAAAAAAATTCAACGTAAGAAGGTAGATGAAATATTCACTGGATTGCAGTGAATTTTCACTTTATTTCCACAAGTTTTGATAGAAAAAAATTCATTTCGACACAGGGGTTTTTCATTGCAAGCTTTCAAGAAAGAAGAATTACTGACAGCCAGTTATCAAAAACACTTGATTGAAAACAAACAAAGAAAATAAGTTAGACTTTATTCACTCGTATTTTTTTTCATTTGACTGCCTAAATCATACATATGCGAGAACTGCAAGGGAGTACAAGTTCTGGAAGTTACATGTGTTGACGTCAATATATGCATGCATGAATGAACGACGTGCCGTAGACACATGAATACACGTACACACACACGTACCCTTATGTATTTAACCTCGATTGGATCAGAGATCTCCTTTGTCGGGGGTGTGTGAAGCGGGGGGAGGAGGGGGGGGCAAGCACTGAAGCTGGTGACGAGACAGCGTAGAATAAGAAGCTCGCGATGCTCGAGCTTGCGCTTCGCTCACATGTAAATCTGCTAGAAGTCGACAAGTGTCTCTAGCTTTCGTAAACTGGTTCCCATGCTCGGGGGAGGGAGGGGAGAGTGGGTATTTAGCCGCGAGCGCGAGGCTAGTCGCATAATTAACCCCGGTGACCGAGAACAGCACCGCGGATTTCGCGGCATCATGTGTGGGGAAAATTGCAAACCATAAATCTGTCATGCCACATTGTTAGAACGCCGTTTGTTCCGCGACATAAAAGGAGCTACATGATTACAGAACGGTTTATGACTACGGGACGAGAAGATAAAGCGAGGCTGTGAAATTGTCCGTGTGAAACGAGAGTGATCTAGTCCTTCTGGAAGAATGGGTTGAGATACAGTCGAAAAGTCGAGGTTTCGTGTTTCTCGATTTGAAATCTCGTATGCAAGCGTGGAGAGCTTGAAAGCTTGGGAGGTTTTATCTCTTCCGATTCTCATATTTCTCACCGGCCCACTAAAATGTCAATTTAACTATGCGTTTATGGCAGTTGACAGTGTTTTACTTTGCCCCTCCCGTATATCACCTTGGGCGCTCTTTCATTTTTATTTTCCCATCGCGAATGCTGAATCTCGGCGCACTTTACGGCTGGCGCGTCTCTGGAGAAATATAATACTACCCTACCTTCGTAGAAGGATTCCCGTCTTCGCCGGCAGCCTTTTGAGATTTTCAATATTGTAAAGACAGCACAGTACCTGAAAATCATAATAAATCCGTTTCGTTATCGTCTCGCATTTGATCATATCATACAGTTAATAAAATGACACAATTGTCTTCCCAATCGCACCTACAGAGGTACCGCCAAATAGAATCCACAAACAGAATAGAGGATATCAAGAGGGCAAAAGTTCAAAGCAGGCTGTAGAGTTTGAAGCATTGAAGAAAAAGATTTTCATTTTATAGATTTGTCTACACGTGCAGTAGGCTTACGTGTACCACTACATCTCATGAATAACAGAAAGTTATTGAAGTTAAATCCTTTTACACGTAGACCCACGTTAGTTTATACAGATATCTGAATACCGATGATGTAAGTAACCGGATTTCTTTCCATCCGAATCTTCTGTATCAAGATAAGCCGTCAGTAATTGAGTGCCCTCAAAATCTTATATTAACATCTTCCAGTTATACTTGATATTTTTTTCGCGAGTCTGACGTATCTAATTGTAGATTTATCCGTTCTTTACATTCAAAATCTATGATATATAACAAAGTCATAATATCATTCATGATAAAAATCGATAAACTTGTAGGCTTTTCTGCACTTCTCATAAGTAAGTTTATATATTCATTCGATGTCATATTATTTAGAAGCATATACGGCAGAGTCACACGACCGTACATGAGAAGGGACTTTTTTGACAGTGAAAGCTCCATCAGAAGCATGGCACCGAAGAAGCAGCGGCTGAGCATTTGACTCAGTTACAGCGTGACAAGCTGCAGTCTAGCCAATAGCGAGCTCACGCGTCACTAGACTGCGAAGGCTCGTGAGCTATCAATCGAAGGTAGACTGTTTGGGTTCGGCCCGGAACCACCGCCCCCCTCCCCACATCCAACTAATCAGGCGTGCGTCGATCGGCACGGCAATTCCCGAGGCGAAGCCCGAAACGTTTACAATTATTGAGCCACCCCACAGCTCCCTGCCGCCGGGGATAATTGTATGCAAAACTTCAAATCTACTTGTTGGCCGTCAGATTTATTTCTAATACGATTGGAACCGGATGCCAGACGGTATTTGGAGAGACTTATATTAGGAGTTTTCCTGTTGCTCGCGTGAGGAGACAATCATTCTTACTCTATTTTTTCCCTCTCTCTCTCTCTCTCTCTCTCTCTAATTCTCTTTCAATTGGTTTCTTTGGAATACTTTATTAATTGTACATTCACGAATCTAACCGAAGTGTATGAAGCGACTTTTTATTTGATTTTATTTTACTATCGACTTTTAGTTCTTTGCGAGCACTTTCTTCGGTCGTTGCGATTTTATGGAGGTACTCGCTGTTGTGAGGATGAGAAAAGAAGTTCGAGCATATTTCGTAGTAAATTTATGAGTGCGTATTAATTCACAGAATGCGAAACCACCTGCAAATTAACTAGAAACTTTTTTCATTATCAAATTATACCTAATGAATTTTGCAAATCATAGACTTGTGCCTGCTTTGTAAAAATGTAATATTTCAACATATTTTCTCGTCATACGTACTCGTGACTTTTTAATAATTTCATTACATATTTACAATAGTTCAATAATCTTCGAAGTGGATATATTTTTCGCTTGTCTTCTTATGGATTGCGTAGCCCACAGAATGCTCTTCCAAATGATATTAGAGTAATTAGATCAATTGGTGCTTGACTTTTTATCTATATGTATGTTATATATTATATGCCCATCTATTTCTATACTTTTTGCACCTGATTGATCATTATTCATATGTATGGGCTATGAGGTTCGTTCGAATTAATGATTACATAAATAAATACATTATCAGATAGAAGCAAATTTATATTGATATTATTTCTGCAAAACAAGGATTAAAAATTACTGATTCTGCAAATGTTTATTCAATAAAGTAATAATTAATGAGATTCTATAATAAGTTGGTAAATATAAACATAGATAAAATCATGAGCTAATTTATAAGAAATGGCAAACAACGATTTTTTATTATATATCAAAATCGTAACAGAATCAATAACCCCCATCAAATTGAACGTTCAACTCATTTTCAATCTTGTAGCAAAGTAGATTCATGCCCTTATTTCATACCACTACAGATTCATATACTTGGAAACTTTCCTCGCGTACTTTGAATAATTTCGATTTGTTTGTATTTAATTTTCCCCAGGGATTACGATTCTCAGGAAGACTGGGAATGGAACGATAAGTTTCGATTCTATTTCTATCTGTTGACAATCGATTCGGATACTTATTCGATGACTATTCTGTGCCATTGCTGATATATAATTATAAAAGAGATCAGAGGAATAATTCGTTTCTATGACTTGCATGAGCTTTTCTCATCATTCATGACGAAAGATCTTTGGATAATTAGCAAAGTTTTGTGATGCATTTAATTTTTTAATTTATCAATTATCTATTAAACTGAAGAATCTGTTGGAGGAAATATTATGAGTTCATTACAAGTCAGCGTTTCAACAGACAATAATGATATTTCATTGAGTTTAATCTTTTGACCGCAGCATCATCTATGATAATCTCTTCATTTCGAAAGTTCGCGTTATAATGAAAACACTCTTGAGTCAATTATTGAGTGAGTTTGGTTAACTCTGTGAACAAGTAAATTCAACCCTCATAACTTGTCTGAGTTAGCTGATCTTTTAATTTGATTGGCTTTAGACTGATCCACATGGTACTCTCTACAAGTAAATAACCGAAATCTGTTTAAAAGTGAAATAATTATGAGTAAAATCAGAGTCGACGAATCCAAATCGTTATCAAGATTTGATATAGAGAAAATGATTCCTCGTACAAAATGAGTCGTAGATGTTACTGCGAGTGTAGAGAACTCGCTTTGTGCAATAAAGGTGTGAGCCCTTCAGGCAACGAGCCATCGGAGTGGGTGAGAGGGAGAGAATGAAGAGGAGGAGGGGAGGCGTCAGGGAGGCATGTATAAATTATGCTGGCATAGCGTGGAGCCCCGGATTTTCTCACCTCGTGGCCGAGCAGTTCGGCATAAAAGTTTGGTACGCGCAAACCGACGGAAACGACTTTTCCGGCAGGACAAAACGCGCCCGCGGGACAGAAGGGACAAAGCCCTCCCGGCTGATAGAGAAAAAGGCCTTTATGCATGGGCCACAAAAAGCGCTGTTGAATGCGGCCTCGTTCGGGCGGTAAAAGACCAGCGACAATATTATCACGCGATTTCGGCAGAGGAGCCGCTTTTGTCTGGCACGACGACTTTTCCGACCGCCACGTTGTTTCAGCTCGCAGCCTCGTCAAATGGCGTTCGAGTGCATGTATACTGCTCTCTTCGTCTCGCGCAGTTATCGGGTCGCTTGCTTTTTTCAGCGGCCCGCAACAGGAACGGTGGATTTTGAAATTCAAGTGAAGGACGCCATTCAATTCGATTCGCTACATATTAGTTTCTTTGCATGAATTTCTTAGATCGTGTAATCACGCTCGAAGTATGTTGTTCGAAGTACGTTGTTCGAGCGGAAATTTCATGAAATCAATGCCATCAAAAGTAAAAACCATTGAATTATTTATTCCATCAATTCGAAGTGTATTATTATGGATTACCATGAACTGTGCTTCTATGTGGATAGGAGGAACATTAGTCTGATTTCCGTCAGAATGCATTGACATTCTGTTTTGATTTTCTATAAAACGATTGACAGAAGGTTGTTATATGCATAGAAACTGCGGGATACAAAGAATCTTTTGTACGAGCTGAACAAGGAACATTCATTCAAGGAACATACATTCGAGCGTCGAACAAATCAAAACTTCTACCCAATCCTTCCGACACTGATATCCTGAATTCACTTTCATACGTGTATTGAATAATTGAGATAGGAATGCTTGCACTTTTCTTCTCAAATTATATTTTATTACCCATGCAATTCACATACGAAAAATCATACGAAAAATTAGTTTAGACCTTCATTCAAGAATCCAGATTATTGATCAATGACAAGAAAATATCGTTCCACCATAGTTCATCATCACGTATTCGCATAGACAATGGATCGCTGCTAGACAAACCCATGTTGCCGAGTATTCTCGAGTATCACGGGGTATCATAAATCGCGAGGTGTACAGCCGCGAAGACAAGCTGCAAGTGGCCGTATCATACGCTTAATTTGAACGCTTGGCAACAGGATGAGCCAGACTGACTGACATTGAGTAGTATGATCCCCTCGCTGTCGTCGAGCTCGGCGAGACCGATGTTATTATACGTGGCAAGTTCACCCAAACAAACGCAAAGTTTCGCCGGCGTCGACTTTTGCCGCGTCGAATGTGATCGCGACCCTTTCGCCCGCGCAGTTTCCGTCATTGGATCAGACTGTTGGAGTGCGATACGAAAAACAGCTAATCCGAGCCACGAACAGCTCGAAAATTGTTCATTCCGAATTAATCAGTGAACTTTCGGTAGGTCCGGGAAATTTGGCCAAGTCCCATTTCTGCAACAGACCATTTCAAACGAGACGCGAACTTCGCTTTGATTGACCGCGACGGAAAACGTGACATTCCGCAGTGGGGACCAATCGTCGTCTACGTATCTGGTAGTTCAGGGTTCACGGTTCAATCTATAAAACACAGAGAGTTTTTAAATTGCAGATATATCAAAGTTCTATGGGACGTCCTGTTCGTTATCGGCATTCTCTGTTCTTGACAAGTGCAAATAGTTAGAAAACTTCGCTTTTGATTTGATAACTTTTTTTTTCGAAAAACCTACTGCTATTAATGGTGCACACTTTCATTTGCTATCCATTCAACTGCAACATGATCCAATATTTCGCAATATGACTCAATTTCCAAGCCATAGTCGATAGGGCAGTTGAATGCAATGCTTGCTGAATGAGATTGCTGGTCTCATGAATGATTCAAGTAGGATGCTATTTTACTAGTGCAAAAAGGGTAGTATATATTTTGAATTACCAAAGGTATTTCGTGATAATGAAACAAAGAACACGACGATCATTTATTTCAAGATTTGTGAGAAATACAAGAATTTTCTTTCTTTATAAAAATGTATGAGACTGAAAGTAATGAGTCTCTCGGGAATTTCGATTGGCTCTTGTACAGCGTGATAAATGCGCATCAATAAAAAGAGGTTGGAGCAATCAGTTTTGTCAAGAATTGAAAAAAAGTACGATCGATAACTTGTTAAATGAAATTTCGAAATGTAATAATAGAGCGTGCGAAGCATCCTTGAATTTTGCTAGTAGAGCAAAAAAGTAAAGTTTGAAATAAAAAAAAATTACCTTTGAAGGTATCTCGCTATCATATAAAATTATTCAGGTAAATTCTATTCATGCATGTTCTCGTAATGAGTTTGTGTTATGATGTTACGCAATTTTGACGTTAATGTAAAAATAATATTCTGTAGGTTATTCATGTCTCATCTGACCCACTTCTACTTACATTATCGTGCTTATGCTGTATGAAAATACGATAATCCAAAAGAAATTTCCAATGAATTTTCATCCAGATATTATGTTAGAATATTATTTAGAAATAATAAGACTAAATAATAAGTCAGTGACAGAAGAAACATAATAGGACCTGAATTCAGTCTTAAATACTTTTAGCTCACTAACTCTTTACTCGATATCTTTATTTGCAAATTCAAACCCTTGAATTGGATGTGACACTACATAAATCTCAGTTTCTATACACAGTTGAAAGTAGAACAAGTCTAGTTAGGTCGGACGGCTATCATGTATGAACGCTGTTTTTCCCATTGAGTGACTTTCATTGAATATAAACATAATAAAAGTTCAGTAAATTATCATGTTTCAAGTCAGAATTTACATTTACTTATTTTTAAGGGTAGACTGCGAATCCTAATTCTATTTCTTTTCTGGTATCGAGAGACTAAAGTTATAAATTAAAAATTATGTTTTCAGCCCCTCCTAAGCTTTATTTGATATCATCATACGCACTCACATAACATTAAATAGAAAGTTAGGTGTAGTTTCAACAACAGATCAAGCACGAGTTTCTGAACTCGCCCTATTCATAAACACGTTGAGGAAATTAAAAAGAGACAACCGAACGCGGAGGAACGTACAATGTACGTAACAATATTATTCATCATGTTATTTATAAGTCATTTTCTCAAATAATGAGAACAGTTTGTTTTTTAAATTTAAGTTTATAAAATTTAGCTATTTATCGCCTCAATTCACTCTCAAATTGAAAATCTTCCTGAACTCACCAATTGAATATTTGCTTAGCATTCACGAAATAATAGGACAATGGCATAGTCTATAACTTCATTGTTCTATATTGCATAACAATGGTGGAGCCAGAGAATCGAATCAAGTGTTTGCTCAGGCGATTGATCATGAAATGTCGATGGGTCGTAGATATTCGAGTGCTTAGATGTTTCATTGTGAAGGAATCCTAATATTGGATTAGATTTGGAATTGCAATGGGCCAAGTGCCGTATTATTTCCCAAGTACGTTGATACAAAGCAAACTAGGAATAGCAGGATTGTGAATTGTGTACGCATGGGTATTTAGTGATAGGTGAAAACTTAATATCCTCATTGATTTTTGTTGAATCTCACAGAACCCCTGCAATCTTGATCTCGAAAGATCATCAAAATTCATGGCATTGTTAAAGCTTGATTTTTCTCAACCGTGATTGAATATGAAATCCGCCAGAAGATTATCTCTTTGAAAGCTTTCTCCGATGTGGGATGCTTTTATAATATGACATCTGAAACGGTCATGACATTACGACGTCTTGGGCGAATCTGTTCGATCGATCAAGTAATTTATTAACGTTGCCAGCTTGGATAGAGTAGAGACAGGTAAATAGAATGAGAAAGAGAAGAAAAAGACGGAATAATTTAGTAGATTAAGAGCAAGCAAATGAAAGAGAGAAAGAGAGAAGGGGGAGGGGAGAGAGAGAAAAAGAGAGAGATAGAGAGAATGAGAGTAAACTTACCCGCTGTTAACTTTTTGAACAAAGTTCGTGTCCAAACTTGCGTCGCTCTTACTCTGAGGGAAGCTCAACTCTGGAAAATGTTAGGTCTTCGTTACAAGATTCATGCGATTAATTGGATGTAGCGTTACTTTCATGCATTCAACGCTAATATCTAATGGGTTGAGAGGAATCTCATTTCTAAAATATCGACCATGAATTCCATCAAGTAATGAAATTTTTCGCGTGATATGCACGAGTTGTTTTTTTTTAATTTCTGACGAATGTTGTTGCATCATTCAATGGTGTATTATTGCAAATGATGAATAATATCTCAAAAGTATATAGGTCAATCTTCATCTTTCATTATTTTTCATAGGTATTGAGATCATAGATTGAATATTGCATTTTCTGGAGAGATGAAATTTCATTCTCAGATAATCTGAACGATTCCCGCTGCAGTGGGGATAGTGCAGAAATGCACATTTTTCTACTCAATTTCAAATCGATAAATTCCAATTACTTTTACATCGCTGTATGCTGATGAACTTTCCCATAGCATACGTTCTCATTGAATTGAATATCTTTGTTATTGAAGTTGAAAAAAAAAAATCAATCCCAACGAGAATTTGTCCATGGAACGAATCCACCTCCGTTCGAATTTCTTTCACTAGGATGACTTTCAAATTGCACCCGAGCTATATTCTCATTCGAGTATGGTAATCCGAACAGCGGATGTGATTTGGACAGAAGAACAGTGGGTGTTATCGGGGGAGCACGAGGAGGGCGGTCGGCGATAAGGCCTGGACAACCGCTCATTGTCGGTGCGGTGAACAGCTCACCTTCGAGCTGGAAGTGTCGAGCTCGGCGACGGCAGCCGTCGTAATTCTGACAGGCGGCGGTCTGGTGGGTTTCCGGGCAGGTTTTGCCGCCGTTCCGCTCGGGCTGCTCGACAAGCCGGCTCCTGGCGCGCTCGCCGCTGCCGCACTTGTTGTCGCACTCTGTCCACTCGCTCCAATCGCTGACCGCGCAGTCCGACACTGTGGATGAAAAATTCAAAGCCACCGCAGTGCGCTTCTGTCTGTTCCGCACACACATAACACACACATAACACACACACGAACACACACACACACACACACACACACACACACACACACACACACACACACACACACACACAGATACACAGAGGGAGGATCCAGCCACCGCGCCCCAGGCGTTGTGCCCTGTTTGCTGATTTTATTCCGATAGTGAATCTTTCATTTGCGCGCTCTCTCCGCGATTGTTTTTCAACGGCCTCTCCCCTTCGTTGCCACGAGGATTCGCTTATCCGACTAATGAATTTGCCTAGCTGAATTTCCTTTGAAACCAGAGGATTTTCCGCTCGTACTGGGGTGTATTGCGCCGCGTAGCTTTCTCTAAAAGATACTCCATCCAATACCACTCGAACCTTATTTGGCTTGGCCGCGAGTACGGATTTTCACCGAAACCGGAATTCGCTAGAATCAAAATATAAAACGCAAGCCAACATAGGAATGATGAGCGGCGTCATCGGCGTATCTTTTGGGAAATATGTTTTAAAGCCATGAATAAAGTTATTGAATCTTCTACATTTGTTACTCGGTTTACCTGAATCGTTCTATGTTTCAAAATCATGCATCAGAAAAATAACATTGTTGTGAGCCACTCTATAGTTTTGCGCCCCGATTCTATATTATCAATTCTCAACTATGCGTAATTACCAATATAAAAACCAGTAGGGTAAATTATGTTTGCACTTGAGTTCAAAGAATTGAAAGTTATAAATAACATCAGCTATCGGCGATTGATTAATTATAACTTTCCGACTTCACGTTTATGGTACCTACTACAATAATGCACCTTTGACGTATCTATCAACTTTGTCCCCATTTTGTCGTTTTTATTTGTAAAGTGAATTTAAAACTACAGGAATAATAAATGTAGGTAGAGTCTATATTTTTATCATTAATAATCTCAAGACAATCCTCTGGATAAATGGTTGCTTGAATTGTGTACTCTTTCACTGCTCTTGAGCCACTTTATCTCTGAAACTTGCCCAAGTTAACGCTACGTAAACTATAGCCGGGTACGTGTTGAAAGATAGTACACACGATTGAAGTGGACTGAACAATCTGTTTCTTTCATTTGTATGTGTACTTGTCTTTGTTTCAATCCGAAAGCATGTTAAAGTCTCGGGGAATTTTTTGTTGAACACTCGTCGGCAAGCAAACCCCTAGAGGTGTCCTCTTGCATATTTTTAGTTTATTCATTATTGTTCGTCGAGGTGCCGAACAGAAACGCGAGTTAACTACACGGGTTCCGAGCTATAGAGTTCAGTTTATCATAATCACTTTGCAATTTTGTTGTTGCGATGTTGCTGTTGTATTGAATTTATCTCATGGATGAGTTCAAGGACCGATTTGCAACTATATCGAGAATGTAACGTATTAATGAATGTATCTTACGTTCATTCATCTTCGTTATTCACGTACTCTTTTTCGAGGTGTACGCAGACGACTCATTAAAAAAATTTATTTTCACTAGCTCAGATGTAGCGATCAAACGGAGTTTAAACGTTGAGAGCAGAAAGAAGCAGTGCGCGTATAAGTTTCGTAACGACGTTAACCTTCCTCGCAACCCGATTCATTCAAACTTTTACCAAGTAATGATTTTTCCGAGCTTTGAAAAATAACAAAAACTACCGTGACGTCAATTGAATACAGTTTAATATCTCGCCGTTCTAAGTGGGGTACAATTTTTTTTATCCAAAGCGAGATTATTTTATTTCTAAAGTTTATCTCGAGGATATCGAGGTGAGATGTACCGTCTCTCCTCGAAATGATAAAACGCCTTGAGTATTTAACGAGTTTCACGCTATCCTGCGTTATACTCTCTTTGAATCCGGGAGTCAATTCAACGCCAGGGCAGCGATTTATTTCAAGTGTGTCAAAGTAAATACTTGTTTAAACACTCCCAATTCAGACTGCGCAAACGACTTGTAATCATACCCGCTTTGTGAAATACATCTCTTTTACGATTTCAACATATGTTTACAATTTGCATCGACATGTTTTCTTTGTACTTTCTGCGCATGCTCTACTAATTTATTCCACACGATCTGTATATTTTGCGATCAATTTAAAAAGGACGTAATTGTGAAGGATAAACAGATAAATAATGTTATGCTGATAAGATTTAGTTATTTCACTTTATCGAAACGTAAATGCGAATGAAAATGTGTGTCCATTAAAGGAATTAACCTCGAAATAAAAATGAAGGTTTGCTTTGAAAACAGATATTGAGAGAAGTCATCAAAAATAATATTGAATGAAAAACTCATGTAATAAGTTGATATGCTATGTTGTTCTTCGAAAGAAAATATAATATTATACATAGGTTTTTTCAGGTTTTTTGTTGCTTGAATCTATGATTCGATAAAGGAATGGTTAGTAAAAAATGATTTTGTATGTGAATTAAAAGTTTAAAATACTTTTTTAAACTGAATAGAATGTCAATAATATTTTTTTCCGTTGATGAGAATACTTTTGTCATTTGAACTGCGAAAATAATATAATAAGTAGAAAAAAACATTATTATTATCGCGAGAAACAACGAAACCGCCGACTTTCCTGTTTTTAATTTCACCAAATACTATCAGCGAATGCCGACGCCGCAATATTATTTCCTCATGACTATCAAAGCACTTTGCATCGCGTCGTTTCCGTCGCGGTAGCCGGCCACTCCGTCCACTCGATTCCATTCAGACCACGTAGGTGCCGCGCGAGCACACACATACGAGAGAAGAGTCAACTTCGAGGGTCGAAAGTGAAAGGATCACTGTTATTTCAGGCTTTTTCCGACTTGTTACTATCGACGCTAAACTCGTGTCGTGGTGAGTTGATGAACCGTAACGAAACATCATTGCGACGCACTTAGTAGCTTCTCCGGCTTGTTTTTTGATGTTCTAAGATAAAAAAAAGCGGGAGACAGGTAAGAATAATGCTGTGTATATTTCACTCTCCATGTCACCTCTCAGGTCAAATTCTATTCTTGCCTAAAGGTATAATTCATATCTGATAAAAAAATGACTCATTATTAATAGCAATCTATTCAATTAATATTAGTACAACTTGACGTTCAATTATCAATGAACGACTAGTACCTATTCAGATCATTCATCTTGTATGTGAAATGTCATTATTACAAAATGATACCAATTACATGACAAATCCAATATTTTCTATTTAATGACCTGGTGGCTTGCAGCTATGTTGTCCACGCGTGATTACATCTCAATTTCAATAATTTATCTGTGCATAAATGGAACGTACCGTACATATGCACTCGCTTCTAATCACGGCTCATGCGACAGTAATATAATTGGATTAGCATATTATTTCGAATCAAATTCGCTATTCATTTACATTATTATTATTTGTTTATATTCTAATTATCAATTGTATTTGTAAGTATATGCAGTAATAATGTCATATGACCTCAACCCTGGTTATTCCGAGTGAACTAATAACCTCTTAATGCTAGATTTCACATGGACCTTACATCTGCTTGTGATATGATTTTCAATGATTTGGCTCAAATATTTCTTCTCCCGTTCGTCTTCATCGTAGAAAATGAAATCGGATTGAAGGTGCGCAAGTTAACTACTTCACGCAGCAGATTGGCGATTCACATTTCTGAGGTAAGAAAGATAAATCTTCTCTAACCCATTCAACTGGTAAAGCTTTTATATTTTCTTCAAACGCGAGTATGCCGGTTCGCGAATCGCAATCCCCTTTGAGACGCCACGATATAGCGTCCGGCTGTACGATGCGAGGATACGACAACCATAAATAAACTGCTCCCCCTACTCGCCCGTCTACGACTCGAGCTCTGCACGCTACAATTTTTCCCAGCGGACCACTGGCCGACGAATAAATCTCGGGGAATCTCGGCGATGACGAGAACTACTTATTTAAGCCATTACAGCGCCGCCCGCGCATCTATCATGATTCAAAAAAGAGCGAAACATCGTACGAAAATGAGAAACGATAGTCGAAAAGGGCCCGGCTCGCGAATATCCCTTTTGGGTCCATTTATTCATATAGTGGAAACACTAGCAGATTTTCTTTCCCGCGAGTCCTTGCCATCGCTAACTGTATTTTCGGGGAGGAGATTCTTTTGTGATAAAATGATTACGAAGAGAAAGTCGTTCGGGTTGTGTGTCAAAAAATTTGGTAGAAACGAGACTTTTGTGATTTTTTTTTGGTCCCAAGATTGGCAATTAAAAGTAATTCGATCTGTCGAGCAATATGGTTTTATACTGACATAGACGCGCTTTTTTCCAATACAATGTTTCACGATACAAATTTTGTTCATATTTCAATGTTCCTAGATTATCTAGTAGAGGAGAATAACGAACGATCAACTACCCATGAATGAGATGTAAAAAGATCGTTAAAAAGTATAAGAGTACGTTGTTCATTTTTAAAAGAATAATACGGAGAGGTTTTCTTGATAGCTTCAAGATCTTGATTGGAAAAGTTCAAAAGCTACTACCTGTTCTTGAACGTTTAATTTTTTCCGATAATCGCAGAGCTTAAGTTTCAACTTGGTACAATGAATGATTATCGATTGGAGTACATGATAAAATTCACTCGCAGCACACGTCCTCGTGGCATTACTCTGTAAGCCGCGAAGAGGGAAAAGCTCTGGAAAAACACTCTTCTTACAATTGATCGTTTCTCGGCGCGCTTACTGTGCGACAAAATTTCATTTCTATTCAGAATACTCGCGAACAATGCGAATCACGAAAGAAAGATAAATGTATGCTGCCGAGAACGTCAATATGAATCCATACGAGATAATTATGTTTGCTCACAGCTGCAGTTGCTTCGGCCCTTGACGAATTCCCATTCGACATGTCAACCCCTCCTGCCTTTTAACTCGTACGTAAAACTACAAGTCTTGGGTGTTCCGCAAATCAGTGCACGAGGAAGTGCGCTCAAATCCATCAGGGATTGCTCTCTCCATTTCGCGCAGGCGAGAGCGAAGCCTTGCGGCGGCGGCGGATGCGGCGGGAATAGAGGTAGAAAAATGTGAGATATGGAGGAGCTCACCTGCGCAAGTCTGGTTGAAGTCGGGGCAGCAGTCGTTGAGCCTGAGACAAGCGTGATCGCAGTAGCACGGCTTGTCCCTCGGGCTCTCGATAATGGCGTTGGGTGAGGCTTTTTGGATGACGCACCCGGAGTCCCGGCCTTGGCAGCAGAGCTTCGCAGCCTTGCAGCTGCCGCCGATGCTCGGCTCCGCGAGGCAAGCCAGCACCGCCAGCGCCAAAGTCGCGCCGGCTCTACCGCTCAAGCCCATGCTTCCGCGGATTTGCCTCTGCAAACGAGAGGATCCGCCGGTATTCGCAATGCTGTCGCAGCTTCGTTCCAGATTCGAGGCCAAATGCGACCGTGTATATCATTGCACATTTGACAGGAACGTGGCTTATTCGGATTTTCGAAATTTTATACTAATCATGCATATAATATCGTCGTGTTTCTGCAATCTATTATGATATGGGCCCTTATTGTTACATTACATTATATGACCCATGGGCTGAATGATTTAATAACTTAATATTTTTTATTTTATCACGTGATCAATAATGCTATAAAAACTAGGATATAAGGTTATTTTATGAAATTTTAAATTTCGTACGAGTTCTCTAGTATCGCACGGAAATTATTAATATTTGTTCAAAATTGAACAAGTTCCATGAATAAATTCAACTTTCTCTCTCATTCACCGGTTAGAGAATACAGGTTTTTTCATCCGAAAACTAATTAAAGGATTAATTCTACCTAATATGAGTGGAATATTCAATGCATATGGAATCTTACCATCCACTCTTTCCTTATCCTCTTGATACCACCAATTCCTCAAAACTACTTCGTACTGAGTAGCTGAAGTTCTTATCGAAAATATCACTTGGCCGTATTGGGAAAGTACTGTAGAGCTCGAGGATACTCAATATGAACTGTATACAACGGAATCCCGAAGAGGCAAAGTGTGTTATTCTCACGTCCATTGGTTAAAATCAGCGAATACTACGAATCTGTAATACAGATTGATTGGCATGTTAAAATCGTCCACAATTGAGCTTTAATCGCACATGTCATATTTTAATCGACAGAATTCAACGAAAGGTCTTTGAGGCTCACGGTGCATTTACACGTTATTAATATCACAGTTATTTTTCCAGATTGACTAACTGGTGTCGCAAATAATGGAACGGGTATGTCCAATTTGAATTGCACGAAATGGAATTTCAGAGAATCTCCGTACCGTTGGATTATCAAACAACAGTCGCTGAACTGCACGGAACGTGTGAGATTTAATCAACTCAGTCGTGTGTTCGCGTTGCAGAATGGAAAAAAGTCCAGGCGCGCGGGATCAGTCGGAAAAAAAACTAATTTCATCAGAGCTCGCAAAGAAAGGCGGCACGAGCAGAGCGAGCAATAATTGAAAGCTCTTTTACGACGTGGCAGTCAATGAAGTATCGAAAAAGCAGAGGGTCAACAGCTCGCCAATCGACTCGGCGCACGATTGCACTCGACGGCGGTGAGGGAGGGACAACCAGGGGGAAGGGAGGGAGCCGGTTGGATTAGAGGAGGGTCGAGTAACCTGGAGAGTTGGTCGCGAGCCGACGCGTCCCATCACGTGGAGGCTCCACGTGAACGACACCCTCGACCAGCCCGTCACATACTCCAGAGCGCGCTCAATTGTTGGCTGCAGCTGACTGCCATCGCTTCCACCTCGACCAATACTCGCTGCTGATGCTCTTGTCGACCATTGTGCACGTTCGCCCACTCGCCTATGTTGGTCTTATACCCGCACGCCAGTGTCCGCTTTCATGTCACATTTTAAGCGCGGAACTAGGGGCTAATGTTGCATCGGAACGTTTGATGTTACAATTTAATGTTCCAGTCCATTCGATACTGAAGATAATACGTTCATTAGTTTCGATTGTGTTGAGCTATATGATGATTGCCACATTATACAACAAATTCTGAATTTGTAATCTTTAAGGACGAAAAAGCGAGGTTAATTTTATTCATGGTTCTGACGAGGAACAGCTTATGCGATTGATTGACGACTCATCCAATGATCCGCCATTTGATTTCTGAGATTTGAAAATATTTTGAAAGTTAGATTTTCCGGTTATTTGTCATTGACTATATTCTGTTTAACGAATTTGTACGATTTATTCTCTGAACATTTTAAATACTATCAAATTCACGAAAAATTCTAATAAACGATTCCTCATCTATTGTTATCGAGCTATTGAATTCATTGTGCATTATATTTATTTTCTCGCTCCGGATTGTGATTTCGTTATGCTTCGTTGCGTTGATTGGCTCGAAAACTTGATTGAAAATTTTAATGAATTAGCGATTGGATTCATTGAATTTGTGAAATATTCCAAATACTTCAAGTATTGTCATCCAGAGGATAATTAAAATTATTCACGACTGAATTCAAATGTATACAATACAATCGTTATTTCCATTCAAGAAACTTTTCATTCAGTGTACAAAAGCTTCGGCGCTATTCTTTCGCCATAACACGTGATAAGGGTCCGCATATTAACATTCAAAAACTTCACAGGTATTCCGCTCGTAAAACACAAATGAATGCGTCAATTCATCGAATGATTTAAAAACCGTGCAGAATTTTATTTTATTTACACGAACCGATAGATCGTCCAGCGTCAAATTTGAATTCGAGTCCATCGGAACGAACACTCAACCAGGCGAGAGTATAACGAGCTTCGCTAAAAGCATACGAGCCGGATAACGAGTCGAGTTTATAATGGGAACCGCGGCCCAATGGGTTATCACACGCAGGCACGGGGGGTAGTGTGGAAGCCGGGGGTCGAACGGGCAGCTCGAGCGCGCAACGTCCCGGAGCGACTGAGGTGCGCTTTGGCTGTGGCTCTCTCGGGGCTCTCGCGCCACACCGACGACGCATGCCCCGCGCTGCGAGCCGCCTTCGCCGCAGCCGTCGCCGCGCGCACGCATCCCAAACCCGCGGACTCGATTGCGACAATTGTTCCGATTTTTCCGAGAATACTCGAGAGGGGTGAGGGGCAATCTTGTTGTCTGCAACAGGGTACAACTAACAAGGACAGCATCGTTCGAACGGTGGAAAAATAAATCTTAGTGAACCAGAGGGTCTCTCGGACCCTCATTTCTCTCGGATAGTCTTATTTCTAATATTTAGTTTCATATACAACATCCTAATACGAGCAATTACAGTCTGGATCGTGAGGTAAGTATATAAACGTGATTTGATCCGTTCGTCGCAAATTGTCGTGAATCGACTGCTACGACTATATCTTCAGTAAAAAAACATTGATACCTGTATTTAGCAAATAAACGAGTACAGATTCTGGATACAGAGTCTTGATTTGTGCTTTCTCCTGGGCGAAGCTTTGAAATCAATCCAATAGCTACTATTGTAATTGATCTAAGGTGAAATAAATTACGGTTTGTTAAAATAAGGTGGGAGTCCATTTCTAGCGCGGATAAACATTATTTTGCCCTAGTCAGAATTGAAGACAAAGAGAGAGAGAGATGCACAATACACTATTTATCAGCAAGTGCATAAGTGGGCAGAGACTTTTCAAAAGTGCGCCCCATCCACCTCCAAATGTAGAAAACATCTGATAAATATGTAACAATTTCAAAATTTTAAGAATTTTGAAATTGTATGGAGAAATATGGGGGTTTCTTTCTCCACACTTCCAGAGCAAACTTAAAATGAACGATTTTTTTTACCTCTTTACATTAGTGGAAATGAGCCGATTTTAAGCGAGTGTTGTAAAAAGATATCTATTCGATATGAAATAGTATAAATTTTCGAAGATCTGCATCAAATGTATTGTAAAACTATATATACGCCAACAGAAGATGGTTATATATTTAATGTTGTACAATGTAGTGTGACCCATATATGCGGTGTGAGCGCCATAATAAGCTCTACCAGGAAGCTGTAAGCTGCAGGTAGGTCGCATTATGTGCACACAAACACTTACACACCTACCCGCACTTGCATACTTTCTCTCACCTCGGTGAGTGCGTAATCATGTACAATATATACACGAAATACCCTGTGCTTATTGTTCTATACAATTTTTTAGAAGAATACAGTTTTCTTTTGCATTTCATTGGTAGTAAGGCCTTTCCAGTAGTACGAGTCAATAGTTGATCGTCCGAACGCACTGTTAACAATACAGTATTAACCAACTGATACGAAGTGACGAATTCTGTTACATATAAAAGCGAAGTGAAATATTGATACTCCTTGATTGATTAATTTGAGCCTTGACGCAGCAGTGTATTGATAAGCTCTGCGCCCTAGAATACAATACCTCAGCTTCTTGCTGTTGGGTCAAACCACTGAAAAAGCTAAAATAAAGTGCATTAAAATGATTGATGGACTCGTGTTATATTGTATTGTATGATATCCACCCCACCATGAATCATTGACGTTTCCGTGCAAAGTAACTTTTAATTAATGAATTTGTTATTCAAAAATAAATAATTTAATTGGCTTGCAGTCCTTGAAAGATGACGCTTGAATTAGAACCTCGAGTGAATAGCACTTACGATGTTTCAAATTAGATGGCTTGCATACTCGTATGTTACACCAAACCCTAGTTCATGAGTAAGACAAATACACACCTATAGTACAAAAACACAGTTTAAAGCCGTATTCTCAAAAGAGGGCTTGGATAAGCTATGAAACAAGGCAGGCTATAATAAAAAAGTACTTAATAACAGATAGAATACGTCAAACGATTCGCCTGACACAACTCTATCCTCGTCATTTATTATTGAAATGAATGAAGTTTTTTCTTGTGTACTGATGGTACCATGAGATTTGAGCCCCAAAAACGTCTGCTTCGAATAGAACAAGGGAGAATCTGTTCGCAGCTCAGAGCAAAATGAATTTGTGCCGCGTGGACGGAAGACTGTGGCGAAGCTTCGGCGCAACGACGATATCCTTTAGGCTCGTGCTCCGCCGCAGTGGAGCTAATTAATCTTTGCGGGAGTCGCTTGCCCGGGCTTCGCTCGAAAACTTAACGAGCAGGGCCTGGATCACGCCGCTTAAAAACCTCCATAACCCGATCGAGCATCCTCGACTCGCTTGAACTGCGAGCCTCATGGCTCTTGCCGGGAGAGCCACTCGATCTTACCGGACTTTGCCAAGATTGAACCCGCGCTCATCGGCTATATTAGTGATTTTCAGCTTAGACTTTGAAGAGTTAGAAAATGAGAGGCAGCGGTAATCGATTGCGTATCGAATGGCCTGCCACCACGATGTTTGGTGAATCAAATTCTGCACCATATCTCGGAGATATCATCTGATGAAGAAGAATTTCTGAGCGTCAATGAAAGTCTTTAACAGCGGTTACTACGGAAAACGATGAAGTCGGCTCATATATTGTCATGTATGCAGAATCATAGGAAGATCGGACCATTATTCTGAAATATATTACGTGAAAAAAGTAACGTCTTATATGTACACATGTTTGCACCTACAGACATTTCTGGGATTCGACATTATTCGAAATGTAGAATACGAAGATGAAGGTCAGGTGGTCCTACTCGGAAGATCGATTCTTACCTCATTACATTGCTTTTTATTTGAGAAAGAAAAATACTTTGAGAAGAAAAACTTGAATGTACATATAATTAATTTTGAAAAAATTATTTTATTCTCTGATGTTTCCCCTATAAATGGCAGCAACTATGGTAATAGGAAAGGTTTGGGCCAGATGAAAGCAATGATATTTCGGCATTTTTTGGTGCTCATTTGCATTTAAATTAAAAACTTTGGTACTATTCAACTGTTTAAACTCCAAAACCACAATTAATTTGAACTACCTGCAGCTGTTTGCAATGACAAATATTTGTTTTCATGGATATATTATGTTCTCGACGAATTACCATTTTTTTCAGAATAACCCATATACAATGAATTTTAAATTGACATTTCAGCATGTAAACCATGCATTGAACATACTCACCATTTGTATGATACACAATATTTATTGAAATGAAAAATCGCGTAGGGGAGAGAGGGGCAGGTTGTCAGTGTGGGTAAGTTGGAAAACTCTAAATATCTCCTAATTCGTGCGATGTACGGAGATGGCGTTCAGGGCAATTTGTGTACATTACCACGATACATATTTGTCCTGAGTACCAGATGTCCAGCGCTGTTTGCAGAGGAATGAGGTGAGTTTAAAATATTTAGCTGATCGGAAAAAAAAAATTGTTCAGAAAATTTCGTTTTTCTTCAAACCCATATTGGTATACAATAATTTTTAATAATGTGTCATATAGAGTTTGACCACCTCTATATTTTTGTAAAAAAATTTTTTTGAATAGTCAAGTAGTTTTTGTTTTATATTATTTGTTGTCATGTTATTCAATGGGAGGTAAGTTGGCAGAGATTTCTGGGGGCATGTTGGCATACTGTGTAACATATACTTTTTTTCAGAAATGGTCAGAAATCGCAAAAGAACAACGGCTCGAGCCACTACACATAAAGAAGTCATTCTAATTGCTATTAGAAAAGTTAAATATGAAGGGATGTCGGTATTTTGGATATGTCATAATTGTCAATGATTCCGTATTTATGCACTAATTTTGTCGTGTTGCACTTGATTATTTTTGTTCTAGCGTTTATATTGTGTTTAATGGATTGAAATGTATTGAAAAATATGTGAAAAGATAATAAATATTGTTAAATTTCCCTGCTGCCAACTCGCCCCGTCTGATTGTCAACTTACCTCCGCTGGGGGGCACATTGTCGATAATTTTTCGGCCGAATATAAACGTTAATTTGGCAAAAAATAATTAATATTTTAAAGAAATAAAAATTGTTGTGTACTCGTGAGAGCGAGTACTTTCATATAATAAACTTCAATATTGGCTATATTTTGATTTTCTTGTGGAAAAAAAATTATTTTGTGAAAACTCTGCCTATCTGCCCCTCTCTCCCCTACTATCTAAGGTAGGGAAAGTGAAGCGCATTTCACCAAAAGCTATGGGCAATTATTGCACCCGATTTTACGCTTGATCGCCAGGAAAGCTCGGGAGGAATTGATGTATCTGGCGATCGAGTTACCTTTAGCCAATTAGAAGTTGAGGAAAAAGAATCGTGCGCAACATACATATACATGAACTGCTAAAGTTGCTGCATTCAATAATAATTCAAACTTTGCAGTTCGGAATTTGATACAATAGTTTCGATCGATAATTCATACGGGCATGCTGTGCAGAAACAGGAAATCTCGATATCAACAGGCAGAACAACATATTCCGTAGGCAATATCATCAAATATTAATCAAGCATCGTGCGACCAAGTTTTGTCAGTGGTATGTGATACAAGCACGCTCAACTCGCAAGTGTGAGAGATAAAATTTCGCCTGGCTCAGCGAGCACTGATCTCCAAGTTTGTTCAATAACCGAGTACAAGCTGATGGCGAAACTACTGGGGGGAGTCTTAAATTATGCGACTAATATTCCGACGCTATGCTCGCAGTACACTGGCACGATATTCCTTCCCCGGTGCTTTGTTTATACACGAGCAACGTAATCTCCCCGTGGCTGGATTTCCATTCCGTTTAGATCTCATTAAGCATACAACGGCCGCGTCCGCTCGAACCTAGAGTTGTAAGATCACGATTACGTTGGGCATTATAAAGTGAGTAGGAAATTATTACAATCCGGCCCTCTTATGAGCAAACTATAGTTTTGATACTTTCGGAAGTAGAAAAAAAATGACCACAATAAATATTAATTAAATATGTTTGTTTTTTCACCCTTCATTAATCAAAATTGGTTTTAGTTTCGATCTTTGAAAGAATGATGTAGAGCCATGCTTGCATAGTTTAAATTGGTTCAGATCTAATCACGTGACGTGAAAGAGATAAATATTGAAAGAGAGTCCGTAAAACAGAGCTAGTAGTAAGCCAAGTTTTGTCAAGAATCGAGTCACTTTCGAGGAGTTGAAACTCAAAGCGGTTGAAATACTTACGGGTTGAAAAATGTCGAATCCTAAAAATGTCTGTATAAGCGTACATGCAAACCACCTGGACGTCGTTCGGACTTAAGGTCCGGATCTTTGGCCACCCTTCGAGCCCCAACGAGCATTTATGAGGAATTATGAGGAACTTCTTAATAATAACTTAGCAACGGCCGCTAGGGAAATAAATAACGGATTGTTGAAAATTGAACTCGGTTCACATCTCTGTACGACTACCATGTATGCGATATGTACAGCAATGTTTGGAATTTCATAGCGTACGACACGTAGATTATAAAAATAAGAGTCCCGAAGTCTGATTCGAGGGATCAATTTTGGTCCCGTCATAAAGCTTTTTCTCTGAAAATTCAAAACAGCCATTACACATTTTTTTAATTGAATCTCAAAAATTTCTAAAATGCGTATTTAATTTGTTTTGGA